>JABWTJ010000060.1:15608-760899 GCA_016801875.1 Solanum sitiens
TTTTTTTTTTAACAATTTAAATAAAACTTACCTTAAAAGATGATTCTATTTGTGTTGTTTTCGAATCTATAAAAATAACTTAATAAAAATAAGACAAAACTAAAATATCTAACTTAAACATAAAAGAAATATTTAAGGAATAAAAAATAGTATAAACTCTTATGTTCGGTCAAAAATTACGTGTCTACAGTTTGCCCCTCTTTGACTGGAAACAAGAAGTTTTTTCAAACAAAGAAGTAGACAAAGCGACAGGTTTTAATCGAACTCTTATTTGAAGGAAATATGTGACCGACCCCTTGTTTGGGACAGCCTACATATTCCGGGTTGTAAGGGAATCAGGTCACGTGTATTTCAAGGAGATGAGGTGATAAATTGAAAGTTAAGTGAGGTTCCATCGAGACTCCAGATCGCGGCTCTTATCCAATTTAAATAAAAATGAAAGGTACTAGTCAAAAGGAAAATAAAAGTACAAGCTCCTATCTATGCAACTTCTCTTGAGTCTTTACTTGAATCTTGACTTTAAGGTATCACCTTGATTTTGGGGTGAGTATTTTAACCTTGAATTGGATTGGAGGCTGAACTTGCCACTTAGACGGAGCTTTTGACATTCTTCAAAAATGACAATTTGAAGATGCTCTTGAATGACTGCATGTTTTATTGATCGGAAGCTGACTAGTAAAAGATGTGAGGAAGTCAGGTCGCAACATGCATTGAAGAAGCTGATTCTGACCATCTGGGATCGATCAATCTGAAAAAGAGTTGAGACTTTGTTCTTTAATTTCAGATCCATGTTTCGGTTGAGTAAACCTGAAAACCATCACAAACAAAAGAAATAAACAAAAATTTTGCCCCAGTTTTCAATGGAAAAAATTTCTGGGTTATTAGCAAATGTAAATATATACTTAGACTAAGAAAAATTTATCCTAGGAGAAAAAAAATAGCTATTTCAAACTAGGAAATGTTTATCCTAGGAGAAAAATAAAATAACATCTTAGATTAGGAAATATTTATCCTAGGAGAAAGTTACCAAATCTCATTATCCAGGAGGGTCCTGCTAATCCCATTATGAGGGTCATGTTGAAACTATGTCCCATTATTCAGACGCTAATCCCATTGTTTATGAGGGTCCTGTTACGCTAATTCTCATTGTTTAGGAAGGTCCTGTTACGCTAATTCTCATTGTTTAGGAGGGTCCTGCTAATCTACTTCCCATTGTTTAGGAGGGTCCTGCTACGCTAATTTCCATTGTTTAGGAGGTCCTGCTACTCTAGTTCCCATTATTTAGGAAGGTCCTGCTATGCTAATTCACATTGTTTAGGAGGGTCCTGCTAATCTACTTCCCATTGTTTAGGAGGGTCCTGCTAAGCTAATTCTCATTGTTTAGGAGGGTCCTGCTACTCTAGTTCCCATTGTTTAGGAGGGGCCTGCTATGCTAATTTCCATTGTTTAGGAGGGTCCTGCTAATCTACTTTCTATTGTTTAGGAGGGTCCTGCTAAGCTAATTCACATTGTTTGGGAGGGTCCTGCTAATCTACTTCCCATTGTTTAGGAGGGTCCTGCTACGCTAATTCACATTGTTTAGGGGGGTCCTGCTAATCTACTTCCCATTGTTTAGGAGGGTCCTGCTACGCTAATTTCCATTGTTTAGGAGGGTCCTGCTAATCTACTTCCCATTGTTTAGGAGGGTCCTGCTATTCTAGTTCCCATTGTTTAGGAGGGTCCTACTAATCTACTTCCCATTGTTTAAGAGGGTCCTGCTACGCTAATTCCCATTGTTTAGGAGGGTCCTGCTAATCTACTTTCCATTGTTTAGGAGGGTCCTGCTATTCTAGTTCCCATTGTTTAGGAGGGTCCTGCTACTCTGAATTATCAAATAAAATTACCATAACATTTCAAATTTTAGTTTTAATTTTGTTATTTATTATTTTTTTTATTTTTTTTTTAGAATTGAAAGTTTTTATCCTAGAAAAAATAATAATAATAATAATAATAAAATAATAAAAAATAACTGCCTCAAACTAAATAGTGTTTATTCTAGAACAGAGAAAATAAGTGAATAAATAAAATAATCATATTAATAACGGTCTCCGATTAGGAAGTGTTAATCCTAGAAGAAAATGAGAAATAAATGTCTCAGAATAGGAAATATTTATCTTAGGAGAAAAAAATACATGTAATTTTTAATTAATATTTCTTTTTTTTTTTTTGCAATAATGTTTACAAAATTTGAGTCTTCAATTTTCATTTGTTATTTTATAATGGCGGTTAATTTGTGGCATTGGCTTTAAGGATAAATGTTCCTGTTGTTGCCATGTTTAAAACTACTTTAAGCTTGAGATAAACTGTTTTCATCTGCTATTCAGCTCACCTTGATAACTTTAAAATACATCTCTAGTTATTTAGAATTTCCAACTTCAATTCGTCATATTGTTTCCATTTTCTAACAATTATTGAATCTTGTATTCAAATAAATTCTCAAATTTGTCAATTATTGACAAGTTACTATGAACGTCACTATTTCTTGAATCATGTCACATTTGATGTGCTGACCACACTTTGTTTTGAGCAGTTGAAGAAATGATAGCAATTTTGAAATTATTTTCTGCATGCTTTAATGAAAACTAACTCAAGAAGAAATACAAAAGGAATTGAGCTAGAAAAAAAAAAAGAATTTTTTTTATTCCTTTTGAGAAAAAAAAATGAAAATAAAAATAAAATAAAAAGAGACTCATTTCAGAGTGATGCTCAATTCTAATGATCATGACATGCATGTGAGATTAAATGGCTTGATCTGTCCAATCAATCTAAACTTTATTTTGGTCAAACTTTCAGCCTTTTGAAGTCATGTTTTTATAATCCAATCTTGTACTAGATTCATGCCTCACATTTGACTTGTGGTGCCTCATAATGTTTTTCACCAACAATCTCACTCATTTTATATCTCACTCACTCATCATCGTCTTATAGTGTCCTGAGGGTTTTCACCAATAAGACTCTCTCATTTTTCACTTTCTCTCAACACAATTGATGTCTTATAGTACTTTGAAGGATCTTCTTCGATAAGATTCCCTCATTTTTCACTCCTCATACGAAGGACATGAGTTTTTCTTATATGATAATCAACACTGAAAGCTTACTTGACTTGTCATTGCTAAAAATTGATCAGAAGGTATTTATTTGGATTGTAATGTGACTTTTGGATAGGATTACAAAGAAAGGATTGTCATAAAGACTCAAAGATAATGCGGTAACAAGGTTAAGACTTACAACTTTTGGAATCGACTCTATTTATTATAAAATAATAATATTATTATTATTTTTTGCCCAAGTTTTTGTGATGAGGACCTTTTAGATTTCTTTTCTTGGTTGGATCGAACCTTATAATAAGGCTGCCTACATATCTTTTCAAAGCAAGAATCAGGTCAAACGTAGTTCAAGAAATTTTTTCTTTTGTTGTTATTGATTTTTATTATTTTTTTCAACTTTTTTTTTCTCGACTATTTTTTTTAACTTCTATTTTTTAAAAAAAAAAAATTTGTGACTCTTTCTTCTTCTTTTTTTTTACTGTATTTTGATTCCAAAAGAGGGGTATGAAAAAGAATAAATTTAAGGCTCTAAAGGGGTAGCAAAGGATAACACGATGTTTGGACATTAGAATGAAATGCCTTCGTCATATCAATTACTAAAAATGTCAAATACAAGCATACTCTTTAAGATGTGAAGTGAAAATCAGACATTATCTCTTTGCAACGTATGCATTGTTGGATATGTATATATTTGTCAGCTTGAAATCTCCATCTGAGTAATAATTTCTTGAGAACAAATGACATATGTAAATTCTTTATGCATTTTTCCCTACTAAAGGATGTATCAAAGTGTTTAAGTCTTTTTTATTTTCTTGAATATTCTTTTTTTGAACTTATATGGCGTATACATTCCATGAGTAGATATATAAGATCTCACCAAATCATCTTGCATAGCATGTCACAAAAATTGAATTGAAAAGAGATGCATATGTGGAAAGCCAAATAAAACAGATCAAAACAACACAAGAAAAATATTATATTAAGATTAAAGGACTCAAAATATTATATTAAGATTAAAGGACTCAGTAATCAGACAACTAACTAAATTTCATATTACAACTCTATAATAACCCAAATTACGACAAGACTCAACAAACAAACATATAAGAGAAATGATAGAAAGATCTAACTTACTAAAAAATAAGGAAAGATTGCATAGCAGAAATGATGACAAAATAGCTATCAATACTGTCTTTTTAGAGAAAAGAAGAGTGTATTCCCATCACCAAACTTGACTTCTTAGCTCACTATTTTGCACGCTAGACCTCATGAAAGCTTCAACAATTTTAATTATTTTTTTCTTGAGAATTTAAAGAATTTTCATATTCTTTATCATCACATGTCATTTCGATGAAGTGTACATCATTATGCTCCGGTAGAGAATTCTTAGTAACATTTGAGGGGTCATCATTTTGAACCACAATCCTCTTTGTTCGAATCATCTCTTCCACCTTTCTTCTTAAATTCCGACAGTCTTCAGTACTGTGCCCTGGAGCATCAGAATGATATGCACACTGTATTGTAGGATTGAAACATTCTGCATGTGGGTCCACATAATTTTGAGGAATCGGATCTATCATCTTCAAATGTTTCAACTTATTAAATAAACTTGTGTAAGACTCTCCAATTGGTGTGAAATTATTTCTAGGCCTTTGACCTCCTCCAAATCCCTGTCTCGGACAGACATTATAGGGTATTCGAAAATTTTAAGAAGATGGACGAATATTTTGATGTATTGATGCTCGCCATTGAGAATTGTTTGGTCGATGTACATGTGGTTGTGCACCATAGACTGCATACTGAGGTGGGATCATAGAGTATTGTGTATCTTGCATGGGGATATAGTGATGGTATTGAGGTGGTGCAGATTGATAAAATGGACCCCCTGGACTTTTCTGTGTGTCTGAAACAACATTCACGACATCCTCTTTCAGTTTCTTTCCTCCAAGATTTCCTGATCCATTTTTAATCACCTATGTTGTGGCTTTCAAGGCAGCTTGAATTACAATCTTTCCAGAATTGATGTCATTTTTCACCATTTCACCAATCTTAATAACTTCGGCAAATGTTTTGCCAACAATAGAAAGTAAATAATGAAAGTAGTCTGGTTCTTGCGCTTGGAGGAAAACATCAATCATTTCAGACTTTTTCATTGACGGCTTAACCCTCGAAGCTTGTTCCCTCCACCTTATAGCATATTCACGGAAATTTTTGATGGTCTTTTTTCTCATGTTGGCCAGTGAAGTACGATCTGGAACTATGTCAATGTTATATTGAAATTGTTGAACAAAACATTGAGCCAAATCATCCCATGTATGCCAGTTAGAAGTGTCTTGATCTATGAACCATTCTGAGGCAATTCCCATCAAAATTTCCCCAAAATAAGCCATGAGCAATTCTTCTTTGTTTCCGGACCCTCTCAGTTGATTACAATATCTCTTTAAATGAGCTAGAGTATCTCCATGTCCATCATACTTCTCAAAATTTGGAGTTTTAAAACCAATGGGTAGATGAACGCGGGGAAACATGCATAAATCATTGAATGAGACACTTTTGTGACCTCCCAATCCTTGCATATCCCTTACACTCTGTTCCAAACTCTTCATTTTTCTCATCATTTTTTCATGTTCCTCGTTCTTAACAGCTTTTTCAGCTTCAACAGGGGAACTATACTGATGAGTGTGTGGGTAAGAGCCTGGAATTTTAAAAGTCACTTCTGGGGTATAATCTCGATCATGTTGAACTTTAGGTGGAGGATCATTGTGCGGTTTCGGCTCCAATATAGGTTGCGAGATGCTATTAGTTGGCGCAGTAGACACGAAGAGTGGATTACTCATCATCGGTATACTCAAAGGGCGCATCGTAGAAGTTCCAACAACGTTGGATGTGTTAGTATAGGGACCGAATCCAGGTGGATAAATTGGATCATTTGTCGACACTTGGTTTGGGAGTGACATATTTGTATTTAGATAGTCACGAATTGAAGACGGTGGAGCTTGTCCACTCATCCAAGCTTCGTACATCTCTGTCATATGTTGTCTTAATACCTTTAACTCTTGTGTCGACTCTTGCTCTTGTGAGGCCATCTGGTTTCGAACCTCATCATTGTCCGACTCATTCCCATTTTTCTGGACCATTTTCTTTTTTCCTTTTGATCTTGTATTGTAGGGATGTGATGCCAGCTTAACCACAAACCAACCACCTTAATTTAACTGTGTGCATGAATGATAAAGTTTGTTAGGGTTAGACATTTCTTAATTATTAATTTATTTATTTTTATTTTTATTTTTAAAAAATTGATTTGATAATGCTTTGATCAAATCTGTAACATGATTTGAGAGCATGAATAAAGATCATTGCATTTATTCTAAAACTTAATAACTAAGTTTTTTTTTTTATTTTCATCTTTAAAATCCTTTATTTTTCTTTTGAATTACTAAAAGGAAAACTTGTTATTAATAAAAAATTAAAGTTTTCTTGTTTTTTTTGAATTTTTGAAAATATTTTTTTTTAATAAAGATCACTGAACCCAAAGAGGGTTGTCTACGTATCTCATTCGGGTGAGAATCAGATGTGCGTAGTTCGTTCAGGTTCAACGGTTTAATTAAATTTTTTTATATATTAACACTTGTCTGAAAATGAAATATTTTAATTTTGTTTTATTAATTATACAAAGAAACTCAAATTTCAATTGCCTTTTGTTTCTGATACTTTCTAGTAGAAATTATCTTGTTTTAAAGAGATAGAGAAGAAAATTGGTAAGGAATTGCCAATAGCACTTTCAACGGTAGGAAGTGCACTGCGGAACAAGAACTTGAGATATTGGAAAACAACAGCTACATGTCTCCTGAGTTCCAATCTGCATCCATTCAAGAAGTGAATAGAACTGAGCTACGATTTGCGTAAAAATATTACATAGAACTGAGCATCAAATCATAGCTAACTCTGGAGACATGTAGCTACGATTTAGTAACAAAATTACTAGTACTAGTTATTTGGGTGCTTCTGATTTTTTTTTTTTGTGTGTGGTTCTGAGTTTTGAACAAAAACACAGGACTTCTTTTGTTAGCACTTCTGAAATTTGATCAAAGGCCAAAATTTGGCTTCTATGTTTGATGAGAATATCAACTCATTCGCATCGCTGTGCATCAATTCATATTTCTGTTTTCATTTACTTTTGGGTTAAGTTTCATTATTATAATCAATCATTTGTTGTATGACATTACAATACTTAGGAGAACTCATTGGAGGAATAATCTAGTAACTTGTTTTCCTCCTTCAAAGTCAATTTGCATAACATCATTGGAGTGTATTTATAAAATCACAATCAGTTTAAAGCAAAAAAGTGAAAAGAAGATAGAGAGCTGGACTATTTCTATGTTGGTAGCACTGTTAGAGATTAGTTTTATAAGAAAGATGACCATGGAAATATGTGTAATAGCAAATTTTTGCTCCTAAGCTTCCGTTTTCTTGCATGTATGTGGTAGAATCTATAGCATATAATTTGAGTCCACAAAAGTTGTAAGAATATGAGATGTTTGGCATTTTGTTATGTTTCTCTTCCAATAGAATGCTCAAGTCTTTTTATTTTTATATATCACCTATAACGCTTCTGCAATTTATTATTTACTGGACTTAGATATTTTGGTCATCTTCAAATTTAATGAATCTGTTGTTTAGAACCATATGGGAGCTTTTCCATCATATGTCTAACATCAAGAATTGTTAGGTTTCTTGTAAATCTGGAGGAAAAGATAGGCATAACAAAGTATTGACTTCAAAGGGGTTAAAAGACAAATACATCAATACTTCTATACAGTTCTATGATTTGCAAGACTGTCTCGGCTGTAGCTTAATGTGTTTATCTTAAAATATCACGTATGCTTTGTTATTTATTTATTGATTGATTAATGTGTTTGTCTTATTTTTTCTTTTCTATGCAAGATCTGTTTAGGTTAGTGTTTGTCGTTTCCTTATAAACTTTTACGGAATCTAGTTTTTGACCAAATACTCGAGCTAAAGTTTCAGTTTCTGTTGAAAGTAATCCACCATTATAGGTTCCTTTAGAAAGCTTTGAAGACATGAATCGAGATACAAGGTTAAGGTTAACGTCTTCGAGTACTTTAACAGCTACAATTCTGATTAGAGCTGAACATACATATTATGGTACGCAATAAGGAATTGCCACATGGAAACTCAAAACTATTCCTAAGAACACCAAGATTTCTGATGGGGTAAGCAACTTATACGCAGACTATGGATGTAACATATTTTTGGATCACCTCAGCAGATTCTTCACTATTATCGCAATTTTGATCGTCATCTTCGTCTTGTTTTGTCTCTTCTGCACTTAAAAGCAATGCCTAGATAATGCCTTTCTACACTAAGCCATTACCAAGCTTCTCACTATTGAATTTTTATAGCAGAACATCCTCTAGTTCAAACCATGCAAAAGTCATTATCCATCCTGGTAAAGTTTCTTAGTTAAAAGTGGTATTCAAGAACTTAAAGTTAATTTGAGACAAGTAGGCAACAGTTTGACCACATGCCATTCCAAGTGCACTTGCACTTACAAACCAGCTGAAACCTTCATTCGAAAGTGCAGAGGAACACAATCAGTGATATAACACCTATTAACTACCTTTGCTGAACCAAGCCCACAAAATAGACGTCCAACTAGAAGTAAGTATAACGAGTTGAAGTCATAAGCCAGTGCATATACGGTATTCCCGACAAGAAGGACCATGCCGCTGTACAAAATAGGATTCATTTAGAATTTATTTGACCATGAACTGAAATACACTGAAGAGAACACCTGAGCAACAACCATAAACCCAATTACAGCCCCACAAAGAGTTGTTGCGGCTCCAACACACATAGAGTAGTTATCTGCTATTGGGACTATTATGTATGTGTAAACCATATACAAGAATCATTTGCCAATTTCAGTAGAAGTGTCATTGGCAGCATGATCCTCAGAAGGAGTGGGTAGTTCTTCTGGTAAAGTAAGTTTATGTTTCCCCTAATAGTGAAGGAAATCAGTTGAATTTGTTAGTCTGCCCACTGCTTCATTAATAGAACCAATGATCAGGTCCTGGAAAAGCAGACCCGGGTGATCATATATTGAAGTAAAGTTTCCCTTGTTGTCTTGGAGATCTGCAGATTGCGAGATATGGTTCAAACTATAGCTGAAATATTTGTCTCAGGTGTGAATAAGATTGATTTGCTCGAGTCTTGACATAGTAATTGGTGAATTTATAATCACATTTCTTTGTCAAAAAAATTCAGTATCTTGCACATACCAATGGCATTCATCTCAATTCACATTTCAGTTTGATTTTGACCTTGAGAAGAAGATTTTGGCTGAAGCAAATCAAAAGGAAAGCCAAATCTGGAGCAGTTTACCTCTTGAGAATCTTCCATCTAGAGGGTCAGACCAAGCTTAAAAGGTATTAGTTTCATTTGATTAATGAGATTAATTAGGATTTAAAGTGTGTTTGGATGTATTAGTGAGTGCATTCATGTGAATACCTCTGCTTTTAAGATTTATATTTGTGTATTTTATAACTTATTTTGTCAAATTAAAATTATATTTATCTTTTATTTGCTGAATGACCATGCATAATTTATCAATTCTTCAATACAAGTACTATTCGAAGATCGGACTATTCAAAAGTTATAACTAGTAGAATTAGAATGTATAAAATGACTTGTGCATTATTTTTTCTTACAAGTACAAACATATGTAGAAGTATTTAAGCTCATTGAAATATCAATCTTATATTAATTGACCTTTGCATATTTATATAATTCTTAATATAAATATTTGTAAAAAGAATCTAAAAGAGAAGTGTATTGTGTATATAGCAGCTATTCAAAATTGTTGCTAAAAGTGTAGAAAATATTTGTATAAAGTTTCTCAAAAGAAAATGTGTATTATGTGTTTAGCAATAACTCACAAATTCTTGTTAACGGTGTATAATAAATATGTTTATTGCAATAAAATTTATTGTTGCTAAAAACTTTTTCAACACATTACTAACTTTTTGTCAATTTTTTACAACAACAGATATTGTTGGTAAAAAACTTTTGTGGCAACACTAAATTTTGTTGCGAAAACTTTTATAAGCCACAACCATATTATTGTAAGGTAACTATTATTTTGGTTGCAATAAGTTAGTTTTTGGCATTAATATATTTTGTTGTTGCAAAAATATTTAGCATTAGCGTTTATGCAACAACATGCAATAACTTATCTATTGTTGCCAAAAATACTTTTTGCAACAACATTCCATGTATAGCAACAAAAATAATTGTTGGAAAACGCCTTTTTTCTTGTAGTGGACCCTGTATATATCTTGTCTCCTATTTGATGAATATAATGACATTATTTTCTCATGTCTTTTTCCTTCGTATTCTTAACCCATCCTTCCAAATTAAAAAGTCACCAAAAGCAACGTTTGAAAATTGTTGTCCTTATTTTCTTAAAAAATACTATTACTTAGAATCTAATGTAGTTTATTTTCTTTTTTCTTGATACTTCTTTCATGTCTATTTTAATCAAAAATTAAATAGATTAATAATGTTATTTCATAAAAATTCAATTGTACTATTTTTAGGATAAATACAAATAGTTATTTAACTCAGTTAACAAATCAAAATATGATTAATTATTTCCCCTCATTTTATCATAACAGTTTACAATTAATTATTTCCCCCCATTTAATTCTTCATGTAATTTTAAAGCTCAAGTTTATTGGGAAAAAAAAGAAAAAGACACCCATATATTTTTTATACACCTAAAAGTCACTTTCAAGAAATATATTTATGTTTAGTTTAGATTAGAAGAACTAGTTGGATTAATATTTTATTGGTATATATAAAAGCTGGGGAAAAAAAGAATGAGTCAATATACTTTTGTTTTTCCTTCACCTAAATTCCTCAACAAACTCAGACACACGAAAAAAAATTCAATCCACAGCTGCTTTTAGGAAATTGTAGGACTCATTTGAATTTTAGACTTCATGTCCTCAGGTTATCTTTTATTTGCAACGAAAAGTTGGATTTGATATATAAAATAGTAATTATTTTATTATACTGCCTATTAATTAATTAATGTTTAATATTATATTTTGAAAATTTTTAAAAAAATATTTTAAATTAAGAATAAAGCATGAAAAAGAAGAGTCAGAGTGCTAATTTAAGTGGAGAAATGTTAGAAAGTTCGTTAACTTTGATTTTGGAAAAGTTGGAATGAGAGAAAAAGGAAAAGAAGGGGGGAAAAAGAGAGCTAAAAACGCAGATAAAGAATACATAAAGTGGAGTTTGAGGTTTACTTCTAGGGATGATTTGACATGAGGAATAAAAATAAATAATTTAGCCTTTTGGTATAAAAGATAGTTTAGAAATAAAATTTGATGTTTGATTTGATTGTCGATTTAGAATAATTTATTCAAGTCATTTATATTGGACTAATGGAATAACATATTTTTTTTGGAATAACTTGTCCCAACATAGCTAATCTCAGAATAATTAATTTTGAGATAACTTGTTTCCAATCAAGCGACTCTTCATAATTTTGAATTCATGATTTCTTCTTGTAATTTTTTTTTAATTGATCTTCACAAAATGTAGGACTTAGTCCTTATTGTATGATTTGATTTTATGATTCTATAAGACCTAATTTCAATTAATGTTATGAAGTTTGTTCATATGTATATTAATCTCTAAGTGCTAAACAGTGTTTGAACCTTTTATATTGCTAAATTTAAAATATAATTGATATAATATGTGATTATTTTTTACATGCCTAAGAGTCCAATTCTTGTTTGGTTTTTTTAATTAAATATAAAACTTAATATTTTACACTATAGAATTAATCAATATTTGAATGAGCTGTATTGTACTTTTTCTCTTTAATTTGTATTATTAATAATATGTGCTCTTTTATATATATATTAAAAAAAACAAAAACGGTAACTTTCTTTGGATATTTTTTGAGTGATGAATCTATATTAGATTAATATGTTTATGCTATAAATCTATGTAATTAACTTTGATTGTTGAACATTGGCTTCAGTTAATTGCAAACGATTAACGTTTAGCAAACAAATAGTAATGTATAGGTTAATATAAAAAGTGAGCTTTGAAAACTTCATAGTTTTAATGGGTGAATCACTACTGTATATAGTAATGGTAAAAGAAAAATAGATCAACTTTATATTTGTTCCATGGATACATCCAAAAGTATTTTATTTAAATATATTTCAAATAGATTTGATGTTTTTTTATTTTTAATGGTCTTAAACATGATTTGATAATTAATTTTTATATAATTATATTGTTAGGACTTAATTAAGACCATATAAGGGAGGAGTGATTTTCTAAAAAAATAAAATGGGCCTTTCTGTCCTTTTCTTGAAAAAAAAGAGGAGAACTTTAATTAAATCATTAGGAGCATAATTAGGTTGATAATAGTAAAATACCATTATGTGCATTTTAGGAGCGACACACAAACAAATCAGTAATCTTACGAGGCTGAAAAGTTGTCGGTACCCCACGTACTCATAAAATAAGATTTTTAAGTTTTAAAACAAGTTTAATCAAATTTTTTAAAAAGGTGGAATATAAGTAATTTTAGGCTTATAAACATAATATATTCAAAAATGATTTCAATTCAGATATAAATCAATCAAGCGATCATACTAAGATCACGAGACTTGAGGGTGATTAAATACATTTTCTTTAATCAACAAAATTCTTTGCTCAAATTTTTAATTTGTAGAATAATAAAAATAAAAAGTTAACTTCATTTTAATTATGGATCAGGATAATTTTAAAACACCAAAACTTAATTAAAAGTGACAAGACTCTAATAATAAATAATTCTTTTTCTATGATAGTCACTTAATCGAAAAAATTTCTTTCTTAAAACTCCTTTCTTTTAAAAAGGGAAATAGCTCACACGTCTCCGTCAATGTGTGTGCTTCCCGGAATTACTACAATAGCTTGAGGATTTTTTTGTCCTCTAAATTATTTTAAAGCTTCTAATGTTCGACTTGTTGCAATTTTTATGACTTTTTTTAGAATTCTTTGATTTAATTAACCTTTAGTTACATCATCTAAGTAATGGGTCCCACCCAACTCTTTCTCTTCACTTTTATGCTTCAGCAAAAAAATTCTAATACAGAACTTCTCTCCGCATGACTTTTTTTTGTTAAAATTTATTATTTTCTCCGCTCTAATATATATGATACATTTTGAAATTTTAAATTTTAATAAGTTTATTTTTATATATTTTTTAAATTTTTTTATTATCAATTATTGTAACTTATACTCTCTTCATTTCATTTTATGTGGTAATATTTGATCGGATACTGAGTTTAAGAAATAATGAAAATTTTGAAATGTTTACCAACTATTCTTCAAAAAAGTTAACTCATTTTTCTCTCTTATCGTAAATGTATTAGAGTACTATGTTTAAAATTAAGTGGGACCAACAAGGGTAAAAGAAGAATTGTACCTTTAAATACTTACTATATAAAGAAATGTGACATTCTATTTTGGACTGACCAAAAAGAAAATGGTATCACATAAAATGGGACGGAGGGAATAGTACTTTTTTGGAAAACTTTCACATATAGCCACTTAAAAATAATTAATACTCTCCATAGCTATAGTTTGATAATTACAATTTGTAGCTACATGTTATTTAGAGGAGAGAGACGAGAGAGATTGAGAGAGAGAGGAGAGACGAGAGAGAGAGGGGGAAAAGAGTGGGAGAAAAGTGAATTGTATATGTATATTGGTTAGATAATTGTATATTATACATATGTAATTGTATATATGACAAGAGAGATTAGGAAAGGGAGGAGAGAGGCAAGCGAGACTGGGAGAGAGAGGAGAGAGGCAAGCGATATTGAGAGAGGGAGGAGAGAGGTGAATTGTATATGTATATACTTATATATAATTGTATATAATTGTATATTATATATATAAATTTGTATAAATGACAAGCGAGATTGGGAGAGGGAGGAGAGAGGAAAGCGAGAGAGGGCAGAGAGTGGGAGAGAGGTGAATTATAGATGTATATAGGCTAAAAAATTGTATATTATACATATTATTTGTATATCCTGATGAATTATACATATACAAACATGACTAATTATACAAACTCAAAGTCAGCCCACGTGATTAATGTATAATGTTAGTCGAGTGGTAATTATAGCAAACTATAGCTATGATGAGTAATTAAATAGTATAAGTTTGCTTATCCGCGTAATTTTTCCTACTTTTTGTGTAGTTCATAAATATTATAAATTTTATTTAAAAAAAAAGATTGAAGTTGTCATGCGCGAATTTTCGATCAAACTTAAATTGTTTGCTCTCAAAAATAAAATGTATCACATAAATTGAAACAGACTCTCGAAAAATGAAATTTATCACATAAATTGAAACAAAGGAGTAATTGATTTTATTTGAAAATTTAAGTTTTATTGATGAAATTCAAAACTAATTTTACGTTATATTTCAAATTTCAAAAAAATAACTTATACTAGTTTATTTGTTAGCTCACTTTAATTACATACCAAACAAATATAATATATTTTAAATTTTATGATACATTTACATTGTATGCATAATTCACTTTAGAAAAATAATTGTTATATATTCACTAAAATCAACAATTATTTTCCTAAAAAAATCCGCCAGCTATAAACACCAATATGTGCACGCACCACCGTAATTAATAAGGTTATAACATTTACCCTTTTAAATTTATTACCTTTTAATTAAAAATAGAAAAAAGATCAGTTTATTTTAAAATAAAAAAGATATTATAGACTTTTTAAATTTCTGACCATTTAAAATTATTAGATATTATATTTTGAGGAACATAACGTAATTTTTATGTTGGACCGTTATCTTTAAAAATTTCAAATTTTATGCATAAATCGCTTTTGTGCAACGCGTTTAATGCTTTAGTTAAGGATATTCGCTGCATTTCTTTGTTTTCTCTTAATTGCATTAATTGAATTTACAAAATAGCCTATATTCTCGATTATTATACAAGAACTTTACTTTATTGCATAAATTTTACCACTTTATTAATTTATTCTCACATAAATGCACGTACATTTAATAACTTTACTGTGCCAAATTTAATAATCAATATAGATATAGAGATTGTTTTATATCTTGCTATTTTTGTAATCATTTTTCTTATAATTTTGCTTCGAATACTTTCTTTTTTGTGTTGAGGGTCCATTGAAAACACTTTCTGTCTCAAAAAGATTGGGACAAGGGTAGTATACATTCTACACTGCTCAAACAATATTTGTGAAATTACACTTGATATGTTATTACTTAGCTTATATATACTTTTTAATATATATAGTTACAAAGATGGTTTTCTTTCTTGCTATTTTTTTTCTTATACATTTCGAATTTTAAAATTTAAATAAGTTTATTTTGCATCATAAATTTTTCATACATTTTTTTAAGTTTTTCGATTATCAATTGTAACTTATAGTACTTTTATATAGTTCATAAATATATATAAATTTCATATAAAAAATTTGAAGATGTCATGCGCAAATTCTCGATCAAACTTAAATGTTTGACTCTCAAAAAATGAATTTGAAAATTTATGTAACAATTAGTCATCTTATTAAAAAAAATGTCTTGTAAAACATTAACGGCATTTTTATTTTTATTTTTATTTTATGTTGTCATGATCAAGTTGTTGATAAAAATAATAAAAAGTGGATGCCGACATTAACATTGAGAATATTCTCTTCCACCACAAATTTTCAGAAATTAAAATTTAAAATAATAAATAATTAAATATTAAATAGGATGATGTAACTGATCTGTATTTAAGTGATTAAAAAATTTAAAATTAAAAAAACTCCCTTTTTAGGGAAGAAAATAAATAACTCTTTATTTAATTATATTAGTTACTAATTACTCCCTTTATTTTTAAGGAAAAATTATGCAAGAAAACAAACTTATACTATTTAATTACTCATCATAGCTATAGTTTGCTATAATTATCACTCACGACTAATATTTTTCATTAATTACGTGAGTTGACTTCAAATTTGTATAATTAGTCATGTTTGTATGTCTATAATTCGCCAGAATATACAAATACATATGTATAATATACAATTATTTAACCTATATACAAATACAACTCACCTCTCTCCCACTCTCCTCCCTCTCTTGCTCGCCTCTCTCCTCCCTCTCTCAATCTCGCTTGCCCTATATACAAATGTATATGTATAATATACAATATATACATATACAGTTCACCTCTCTCCCACTCTTTGCCCTCTCTCTCGCCTCTCTCCTCCCTCTTTCGATCTCGCTCGCCTCTCTCCTCCCTCTCCGAGTCTCGCTCGCCTCCCTCCTACCTCTCCCAATCTCTCTTGTCATAAATACAAATACATATGTATAATATATAATTATCTAACCAATATACATATACAATTCACCTTTCTCCCACTCTTTTCCCCCTCTCTCTCTCCTCTCTCCTCTCTCTCCCAGTCTCGCTCGCCTCTCTTCTTCATATAACATGTAGCTACAAATTGTAATTATCAAACTATAGCTATGGAGAGTAATTAATTATTTTTAAGTGGTATATGTGAAAGTTTTCCTATTTTTAATTCAAAACATTGTGAATGTAGTAGAACAATGAAAAATCGTGCAAAATAAAAGTTTTCTGGCAGTTTTGCCAGTATTTATATATTTCTATTATATAGAAGAGTGAAGTTGAAGGACGATCAAGGGTAAAAATGTAATTTCACGCTAACAAATATCTATTTAGAAAAATAATAAGTAATTCTAGAAACATCTTTTTATATATGAAATGAATAATGATCAAGGGCATAAATGTAATTTCACACTAATAAAAATCTACCAAAAATAATAAGTAAATTAAATAATTTTGTAAACTTCTTAAGTTATTGTTCTTACCATTAACTTATTTTGTTATGGGATTTATTATTATTTCACTTTCTTTTCTTGTGTAAGTTATTGTGATATCTATTTTATTAATTCTATTTTACTATTACTTTAATTCAATTCTTAATATTTTTTCAATTCATTATGCTTATCAAAAATGTTTTAATTTTTATATAAAAGTTTATCATGAGTTAATTATTTCCATCTTTATTTTGGTTCTAATTAATATAATTGAAAATAAATAAGTTTGATAAAATTAATAATATAAATTAGATTGATATATTTGTATAAAAAGACCAAAAATAAAAATGTAATTAACAAATAATTCTAGAAACATCTTTTTATATATGAAGTGAATAATGATCAAGGGCATAAATGTAATTTCACACTAACAAAAATCTACCAAGAATGATAACAAGAAAATTAAATAGTTATAAAAACATCTTAAGTTATTGTTATTACCATTAACTTATTTTGTTATTACTTCACTTTTTTTTCTTTTGTGAGTTATTGTGATATCCATTTTATTATTACTCTATTTTAGCATTACTTTAATTTAATTCTTAATATTTTTTCAATTCATTATGCTTATAAAAAATGTTTACTTTTTATATAAAAGTTTATCCGAATTAATTATTTTCATCTTTTTTTTCTGGTTCTAATTAATATACTTGAAAATAAATAAATATGATAAAATTAATAATATATTACATTGATATATTTGTATAAAGACGACCAAGAATAAAAATGTAATTACATACTAAAAAAAATCTATCAAGAATAAATAATTTTAGAAACATCATTCTATATATGAAGTGAATGATGATAAAAGGTAAAAATGTAACTTCATGCAAATAAAAATCTACCAAGAATGATAACAAGAAAATTAAATAGTTCTAGAAACATATTTAATTATTCTTATTAGTATTACCTCATTTTTTTATTTTTTTATTTTTTATGAGTTATTGTGATATCTATTTATTATATAAAAGTAAATAAATTAGTATTACACTTAGCTCTTAATAATTATATATCAAGCATAATATTAGGTGGAATCAATCAAAATTAAAATTAAAATTTAAATGTATATTTAAATTTTGTTTATTGATATATTTTTTAATTTTGTGATCTTAAATATGCTATATAAAAAAATTAAAATTCAGAAATTATTATCTTTTTGAAAAGAAATTAAAAAATAAGTTCATATAAATCGAAAAGGAGGGAGTCATATATTAATAATGAAATATTATGATTTGAAAACTTTAATTCTTCGTTTTAATTTCTAATTTGTTACATATTTGAAAATTACATAAAAAAGAAGCTTAAAAATGCCATGTAACAATTTAAGATATTTTTAAAAAAACATAGTTAAAAACATAATGAAATTTGGTTGACTCCCTTGTTTTTATCGAGAAAAAAAAAGTTGCATATATTATTTGAAAATAACGTAAGAACTAAAAAGTATTATGAATCGCAGTAAAATGACAACTAAAAATATGTGAGAACCATATAAGGAATTTCGTTGATTTTCCTAAAATCACTTATCACATAAAATGAAACAAATTGAGTAACATATATTATTTGAAAATGACAAAAAGGGTATATAAATTAACAATTAAAAATATATATTTTTTAAAAACACATATAAATATTCAGTTCGCTTTTTAAAATTCATTT
Organism: Solanum sitiens; assembly: GCA_016801875.1. Taxonomy (NCBI): domain Eukaryota; kingdom Viridiplantae; phylum Streptophyta; class Magnoliopsida; order Solanales; family Solanaceae; genus Solanum; species Solanum sitiens. Next base: position 34,340 of record JABWTJ010000060.1, read on the forward strand.
GTGTCCCATAATTGGAAGAAAAAAAAAAACATACGTTGGGCCTGTGCTGGCGCAAACACCTGATATCTAGTATTATATTATTTTATTTTATTATATAGAAGAGTCATGATGAGGACGACCAATGGCAATTTTGTAATTTTAAACATTATTATGGTAAAGTTCTAATTTTATAATTGTATAATTAATTGTCAAAATAATTTTCTAGAAGAATCAATTTTCCTTTTCAAGAGTCACAAAAAATTTTGTTTCATGTGTGGCCCACAAACTCATTTTATTTTATTTTTAAAAATCAATTTGTATTTGTTTGATTATAATAATAATGTGAAAAATATTTTTACTTTTATACTCTTGACAATTCAAAACGTTCATCTATGTTTATTACTACTACAACATATTCAATATAATCCTACAATCTTCCATGCATGTAATTTCCTTTTTAATTATATATAATGTTTTTTAAACATAAGTATTCATATAATTTTATTTAACCTATTTTATCTCCAAAAATAATATTTATTTTATCTTAATTCCATGTATGTAATTTCCTTTTTAATTATATATAATATTTTTTAAACATAAGTATTCATATAATTTTATTTAACCTATTTTATCTCCAACATAATATTTATTTTATCTTTAAAAATTGTGACTTAAATAAGAAAACAAAAATAGCACAATTCTGAAGAGATAAAAAAGATATAGAGTTGATGTATGAATTGATAAATAATGGCCGATAATTGTAGTTTAAGAATATACATAACCAATTAACATGATAAATTTTGAAATAGTATAAATATATGTGTTCAAAAATTAATTTGACATAGAATTATAAATCATATCCTTAGGAAACTTCCACAATAGATAAACTACGGATTGACCTTCATATAATAGTGAGTTGCACTTTTTAGTCTTGATTTATACTTCTTACAATCTTGAATTATGATAAATTAGTGTCATTCGTCGAGAGTAAGAAGCATATTAAATATTAGATTATGATGCTTTACAATTTATAAATAAATATTTTCTCAATTAGTATCAATACGGATGAATTTGAGAGGAGAGAGCTATATTTGAGAGGAAATATGGATGTACCCGAGAAGAGAGAGAGATATCCAAGAGACGATAGAGATGTATTCAAGAGAGTATGAAGATGTATTCGAGAGAGGATATGTATGTATTCGAGAGGAGATAGTGATGTATCTGATAGAAGAGAGAGGGGATTTTTGTAAAAATTTTAAATGCTAGAAAATTTAGAAATTATAATAAAATAATATGTGAATTTAGGTTTTTAAAAAATTAAAATTGTAAAAATAATTAATTATATTGGGCCCGTGAACGGGCCTTCAATTATCTAGTATTATATAGAAGAGCCAAGTTGAGGATGATCAAGGATAAATTTGTCAATTCATAAAGATTCTAGAATGTTTGTTTCTATACTATATTATGACATCATAAAGTAGTATTAGATTTTTAATGACAAAACAATTAAATATAAACAGACCCACATTTTCAATCACATGTTTTCTTAAGTTTTTTGAATATAGACTAATAGTTAGTCTATTTTAATGAGATATTGCACTTCGTATAGATTTATTTTCTATATAGTATAAATAAAATTTTCATTAATCCAAAAATATCTATTAAGAAAATGTAGAATAATTTTTTGTTTTCACAGCATACTAATGATTTTTATAGGTCTAAAGGTAATTCTAAATTAATGATTTGTTAAGACCTAGAAAATTGACTTACGTGATATTTTTCTAAAAAAATTATATTAATATTAAAACTAATATGGTTAATTGACATGATAACTTATTTTAAGTAATATTCCTCTATATTATAAAATAAAGACTTCTTACTAGGAGAACATATAAAAATATCCATACCAATTCTTCATTAAAATATCAAATTTGTTAATTTTCATAAAAAATAAATTACATATTAAAATAAGTAAATAAATTTATAGTGTTAAATAATTCTTTACATTAACATGTATACGACATAAACATATTTAAATATGTAATTTGTACTCCATTTTTCATAAATAATTTTTAACTATAAATAACTTATCTCTTATAATTTTCATGTTGTTTCATTATGACAATTAACATATGACATATCTCTAACGAGTGACAATCAACTCCTAATGACCTTCATATAATAGTGAGTCTGCACTTCTTAGTCTTAATTTCTACTTCTTACAAACTTGAATTATGATAAATTAGTGTCATTCGTCGAGAGTAATTAGGAGCATATTAAATATTATTATATTTTAGAACTTAAAAATAAATGTTTCCTCAATTGATATCAACACTTGAATTTCAAAACTAAGTTACTTTATTACCTTGTTTTTATTACAATTTTAGTTATTATCGACAGAATATTGATTTAAAAAGTACTATAAAAATAATTGTGAAAAAGCTTTAGTATTTTCATTTTGAATTTTGTTAAAAGGCAAAATAGTTACAAAAACTTAACGGGCCTTTAATTATATATATATATATATATATAATAAAATAAGATGCGAATTTAGGTAATTTGTTTTTAAATTAAAATTGAAAAGATAATTAATTATATTGGGCCCGTAAACGGGCCTTTTATTATCTAGTATATATATATATATATATAAACTTTATCAAGATTTTCTTTTAATAAAATTTGAGTTTAACTTCAAATTCAAATCATGAGAATAGTAGTAGAAAAAATAATCCAAAGGAAATGCTTCTTACAAATTTTGCCAATTTTTTTTTAAAAAAAAAATAATTTTACGAGTTTTTCTTTTAATACAATTTAAATTTGAAAGAGATTGAATTCTTATCAAAATATTAATCAGTTACAATTTTCAAATTTGAAACTTATATAATAACTTCTCTCCTATTTCTCAATATTTGTAGATTTGAAACTAATACAATAATTTTTCCCTTATTTCTCGGTATTCTCTTTCTATTATCTATCATTGTGAAACAATTTTTTTCTACTTTCACATACCTCTCAATGTATTCAAATAGATAGGTACATTATATAAAATGAAAAGCAAACGCCAGAAGATCAAAGGAGATGAAGAACCCAGGAAATAACAGAAAGACAGATTCATAAAGGAGAAACGAAAATCTCATAAATTCAATCGTCATTCTCATGATCAAAGTGTTAATACAAATAAATAAAATTAAAATAGAAAATGATACTAACTTTTATAATACTTTTTTTAAACTTTATAATCCACCTACTTCCACCCTAAGAACAAAAGTTTATAACAACTAACCATGCAATAAAAAGTCTTGTAGAACATCTTCATCAAGTAGTAATTGAATTAATTAATCATTTTAACTATGTAAATGCTACAACAATATTCATATAGCGAATGTCAATTTATTGGAAAATGAGGTTGTGTTTCAATTAATTGGAAATCGAGGTTGTCACACTTTTATTTTTTACCCCACTTTTAAAAGAATGGATTTTAAGACAAAAGTTTTCTTAATTAAAGTGTCTATCTTAGAAAAAGAATTATTTATTATTCAGAGTCTCATCACTTATAATTAAGTTTTAGTATTTCAAACCATCTTATTTAATCCATAATTGAAAGAAAGTTGACTTTTTATTTTTGTTATTTTGCAAATTAAAAATTCGAGCAAAGAATTCTATTGACCAAGAAAAAAGTTTCAGATCCCCTTAAGTCTCGTAATTCTAGCATGATCGCTTGATTGATTATATTTGAATCAGAAAAGGGTCAAAATTGTCCATAAACTATGCAAAATAGACCATTTATACCCTCCATTACATTTTGGGATAAAAAATACACCCGTTGTTATCTTAGGAGACTACAAATACCCTCAAGAGTTAACACCCCAATTTATTAGTGATGTGGCAAGCCACATGGGACTAATCCCACCACCTAAGTGTTGCCAACTAAGATTCACTACAAAAGAACTTGACCTTTAGCGGTGACAAAGTCGCCACAAAATTCCAATATATTGCCAATAAAGGTTATGAGTGATTATTAGTGGCGACTAAGACTCCAACAATCATTCGCTAGTAAAACCTATTTTTTCAACAAAAAAATATGATAATTAATTTTTGATTGCAACTTAATTTTTTAAAATAAATAACTTGCAATATCATTAATTAAAAGCATACAAAATTATTACGAAAAATCATGAAAATTACTTCTCGATTCACATCCCCTACTATATAATGCATCATTGTACATTTTATACATTTACATATGACATAAAAATAAAACATACAGTGTCTTCAAACTCCTACTTAATTGATATCATTTTTGTTTTTTTAAAAACAATAAAGAAAAACACAAAATTAGAATTTAATGTTAAAAACTTTTAGTGACGATTTTCTAGGCTTTTGTGGCGACTATTGTCGCCGCTAAAGGTCTAGTTCTTTTGTAGTGAATCCTAGTTGGCAATGCTTAGGTGGAAGGATTAGTCCTACGTGGCTTGCCAAGTCAATAGAGGTGTCAACTCTTGAGGGTATATGTGATCTCTTAGGATAACAGCAGGGGCATTTTTAATCCCAAAATATAGCGAAGGGTATAAGTGATCTATTTCACATAGTTTAGAGGCAATTTTAACCCTTTCCCTATCTGAATTGAAATCATTTTTGAATATATTACGTTTATAAGCCTAAAATTGCTTATGTTTCACCTTTTAAAAAAGTTGTTTAAACTTGTTTAAAACTTGCTCTTTATTTTATGAGTGAGTATGTGTGGTACCGACACAACAACACTTTTCAACTTTGTCACAGATAAGGGTGTACAAAATCGAACCAAAAGCCGAATCTAATCGAGTCAATCTGGAAAAAAATTCGACTAGTGATTTGGTTTGACTTGGTATGGTATTGGGGAAAAAACCCGATTATAATTGAGTTGGTTTGGTATTAACGAGAAAAAAAAAACAACCTGACATTTTATAGGTTATTTTAAAATTTATCTTATACATAAAAATATTTACTATACTATTTCATAGTTTTATCTTTTAATATATTATTTCAAGTTTAAAACTTAGAATTCGAAATGGTCCAATAAAGTATGTTGATGATTGTAATAAACTTAAATCAAAATGAAATTAATACTAATGCAAAAAGAAAATCAGTTCAACACGAATGACAATAATATTGAATATTTGTTCTTTAATTTTACATTGGTTTAGATAATTAAACTACATAATCTAATTTTAATTTTCCTTAAATATTTAGTAATGTAACTAATACTTATTAAACTTATTTTAGCATGATTTAGTACTTTTAAATTATGATCATTTTCATTGTGACTTTACAATATTTATTTTATATGATGATTTCATTATTATTTTTAATTGAATAGTTTTGTGTCATCAATATTCATCTCATATTTTGTGTTATTTTTTTAAGAAACATCTTAGATAATTGTTTTTTTATTGGACTAAAGAAATATTTGAAACACAAGTTAATTATATGTTTATATGCAAATTTTACCAAATAATTTGGGGTTTATTATTTGGTCTGATTTATAAACTTAAGAATTCGACACAATTGTTTGATTTGGTATTTGAAAAACCCGAACCAACTCGAGGTTGAAAAATCCAAAAAAACCCGAATTTCATTAATTTAATTTGGTTTATAAATTTAAAAATGTTATACAAATAATTTATTTTGATATTTGAAAAATCCGAACCAAACCCGGTCATGTACACCCCTAATCACATATTACTGATTTGTTTGTGTCGCTCATAAAATTCACATAATGCACTTCAAATGATATTTTATTATTACCAACCTAATTATGCTCCTAATGATTTAATTAAAGTGCTCCTTTTTTTTTTCTTTTTTTCTTCAAGAAAGGGCAAAAAGGCCCATTTTATTCAAAAAAATAAAACAATATTACACCTCCCTTATATGGTCTTAATTAAGTCCTAACAATTTAATTATATTAAAAATTAATTATCAAATCATGTTTAAGACCATCAAAAATGAACATTAAATCTATTTGAAATAAATTAAAATAAAATACTTTTGGATGTTCCCATGGAACCATATAAAGTTGATATAAGTAAAATACACTAGAAACTAAAATCAGTATAAATGGCTCTTTGTTTTACCATTAGTAGTAGTGATTTACCCATTGAAACTATGAAGTTTTCAAAGCTCACTTTTTATATTAACCTATACATTACTATTTGGTTGCTAAACGTTAATCGTTTTTGATATTAACTGAAGCCAATGTTCAATAATCAAAGTTAATTACATAGATTTATAACATAAACTTATTAATTTAATATAGATTCATCACTCAAAAAATATCCAAATAAAAGATAACTTGAGGACATGAAGTCTAAAATTCAATGAGTCCTACAATTTCCAAAAAGCAACCGTAGATTGAATTTTTGTCGTGTGTCTTAGTTTGTTGAGGAATTAGGAAAAAAAGTATATGACTCTTTTTTCTTTCTTTTTTTCCCCAGCTTTTTATATATACCACGCCAATAAAATATTAATCCAACCATTATTCTTCTAAACTACTAATAAATATAAAAAAAATCGGTACCCTTTTTGACTGTCATCTCTATTTAATTATTATTATTTTATTTTCCTTAACATATCTATTTAATTATTTTATTTTCCTTATTTTTTCTCTTCCAATTTTAATCTTTTCTTTATTACTTGCATTTTTTCCTGCCCGACAACTCTTCGCCAAATTTTATTTTAAAATTATAAAGATAGTTTGGACCTCAACTATAGTATCTACTAATATATTTATTTAATCTCCGTAGCAAAGTTAATATTACCCTACATATTGCTATCGATTCTACTTTGTTTCGTAAGCTTGTGCGTTATTGTGATGTCATCGTCATATTTCACACGTAATATTTCTTCCAATTGTTGGCATGATATATAGTACAGAGGGTTTTTTCACATCACAATATTCATACACACTAGCACAAGACCAAGAGTATTGATAAATAGTAATAATGGGTGCTAAGCTTACAGTTATAGAAAATAGGTGCAACGATGCTATTGAAATTAGAGTTTGGGTTCCTCCTGCTCGACCCGACAAATTTCAAAGCATTATCAGAATTGAAGGTGAAGGTGGATGGAAGGAGGTGAATTCCAGGAATTTCATGCATGGAGACGCTACCATTAATCTTAATGATGATGATGAAGATGATATCGAACGTGTGTCGTCTACAATATTGTTAATGATTTATGTTGATGGTGTTTATATATACAGGATATTACTTTCTTCTCACAGACTTGGTTAAATATGCCAAACTCATCATATGTAACAGAAAAAATGAAGATGGGATTGTTGTTGTTAAAGGAATCAAACCAACCTTCAACTTCTGCAGATTCAAGTAATCTTTTTACAACTTCAAATGTTACTAGCTACTTTTGGTTTTTAATTTTCTCAATTAATGCGCTTGTATAGTTTTGAACTGTGTGACCATCTCATCTGAAAGAGCTATCATGATTGCAATCTTTTGGTAGGTTTCCATGTTAATGAATGACTCAAGTTCACAAAATACCTGTCCACAAATACTTTACTACTTTTGATGTTATACCTCGAGGATATATGAATGCAGAAAGATAGATGCTTTTGTTTGATCAACATGTCCACGATTAGTGTTTTAGATGAGATGATCGTTAATTATATTTTCAACATGTGGATTTATTTTTTTAATTTTGGGCTCAAGGCATTCGTCTGCTCTGATATCATGTTGAAGTGTGTGACCAATTCATTTAAAAGTTTAAATTATTGGGAGAACACACTTTTATTAGTTAAATATATTTTCAACTTATAGCATAAAATGTTGTTTTAATTAATTTGTTATGACACGTACATTTAACTTATTTCTCAAGGGCTGCGCCTTTTTTCCCTATCTCAGAGGAAACAAAAAGGAGATGATTTAAAGCTGGTATATTATTCTCAACTATATATTTAATATTTTAATTCCTTCATCTTCATAATTTTGTTATTACATACACTTATTTGATGTAACAAAGCACTAATTATATCCAATTCTTGATTTGCTTGTCTCCAGATTCTGATAATCATCAAGATCCAGGCAGGCAGTAGAAACTCAAATGTTATATACTAATAGATGATGTATTTGTGCTACCATTTTAATTTTTCAACACACGTACCTACGTGCTTCAAGTTAATTATGTATTTTTGTGGAATTATGTTTATGTTGTAATGTTATCTTTATTCCAACTTAATTAAAATAATGTATTTTTGTGGGGTTATGTTTATGTTGTAATGTTATCTTTATTCCTACTTAATTAAAATAATGTATGGTGTGGATCGATGATTGATTGATACTCATCTCATTTCCAGATCTCCTGATTTTGCACTAGATCTCATTGTTAAAATTCTCATAACTTTTGTCCCATCCATTTAATTACAACGTACTAAAATAAATTAATTACTTAGATGAAAATTTACATAAAAGAACATGAGATTTTTGTAACTTAGTTATAAAATTTTATCCGTCACTGATTTCTCTTGGTTATAACTTATAACTTGTTTCCAGAACCAAAAATGTCGCTCATTAGTGAGTACTACTTTATTTCCTTTCAAAATAAAAAATTCATAATCGTCCATATTATATGTTCAATTACATACTTATATAATTTTTTTAAAAAACCATGGATAAGCTAGCACTTAATTATAACCTATGTTAAGAAGCTTTGGATTATAAAATGAATTTAGTAGAGGAAAACTGATGTAAGTGCATGGATGGTGGATAACATGTGACACATTTCTTGAGGGGTCGACAGTCGACAAAATAACGCTAGCCCTTTTGTTTTCCTTTTTTCTAACTTTACTTTCTGCCTCTTATTTCATTCTTATTACTTTTATATACTTTTTGGATCAAAACTAATTTTCCTCACCCTCTTAATTCAGATATTACTTACACCATTTTGTCCTAACTTTAATCCTGAAGCTGCCACATATATTCAGTCAATCGATAGTTAAAGGTTTAAAATATAGATCTTGATCAAATAAAAATTTATCTAGATAAAATTTTAAGCGTTTGATATAAATTAAGTAAATTTGACTGATTAGTTAGACATATAATTTAATGGAAAAATGATATAAATTTTGGAGTTTGTTTAAGAACGGAACTTTTTAATTAAAGCATGAGTAAATTTGTTGGTCCATATATGTAGCATTTTAAATTTAAATTAAAATAATTTGTTTTTTTAAAAAAAATAGTGAGTTGCCCAATGAGGCCCGCAACCTTTGTAGTGATAGATTGAATCAATTCATTTTAACAGTTGCATATAAACTAGAATAAGTATAGAAGTCTTCCAAACTATTTAGTGATTGTTTGGTAGGGATTATAATAAATAGTGTTTGAATATGTTAATATTAAAAATGTTTATATTAGTTATACTTGATTTGTTACTTGATGTTCTTTCTTATGTAAATAAATAATATATCAAGGTACCTCATAATTTTAAAAAATAAATAAATAATACTGTGGATTTTCAAAACCTAAAGGGTTATGGTTTATGTCCTCCCGTGTACTTATTTTCTTCGTTAATTACCGATTGGGGTCAATGTCTAAACCCCACAAGCCACGAAGTTTGAAAATAACATAAAAAGTCTTTTTGTACGGATTAATTTTCATGTCTTCTTTTAGTGACGAATTTTCACCTCTTCCTTTTTTTTTTTTTCTAAAACTTTATTTTCTACCCATTTTTTTTCATGGATAAGTTAGATGGTATTTGAATTGACTTAGAATTGGTTGATTAAATTTGCTTTTAAGTAAGTTTTTGATTTCTGGAAGTGTTTGACAAATTTAAAAAATAATAACTTAAAATAAGTCGAAAGTGACTTAAATTAGTTAGAAAGTGTTTGACAATGTCAAAAATAACTTAAAATAAGTCAAAAACTAAAACAATGTTTCCCCTAATTTTTTATTTTTAGATTTAAAAGCTATTTCAATTTGTTTTTTTATTTTTAACTTAAAAATATTTTTGTAAAGTCAATTCAATTAGCTAGTCAAATGTGTTAAATTTTAAAATCTATATGGATTAACTAAAACAGATCAATTCAATCCATTTTGACCGATATAGATAAATTGTGAATTCTCAAAGCCTAAAAAAGTTATAGTCCATATAGCTAAAAAGTTTTAATCCATATATATTTCCGTCTACTTATTTGATTCTTTAATTTTTGGGTCTGTGTCTAAACCCCACAAGCCACCATCGTGGAGCTTGAAAAAAAAAAAAAGAAGTCTTATAGTGACTAATTTTCATCTCTTCTTTTAGTGACTAATTTTCATGTCTTTTTGTAGTAACTAAGTTTGATGTCTTCTTCTAATAGTGTCTAATTTTCATGTCTTCTTGTAGTGTCTAACTTTTATGTCTTCTTGTAGTGACTAATTTTCATGTCTTCTTTTTTTTCAAACTTTATTTTCTGCCTCTTCTTCTCATGGCCCTTCAAAAATGATGAATTAGTCCAATCTAATCTGTTAAATTCTAAATTTGTGCTAAGAAGTATTAGTTATACCTCTATTAGTTAGGTTGAGATTTTTTTTTATTGCAATTTTTTAATTTTTGAAATAAATTATATAAATTATTATTAACAATATAATATCGCAACAATATTAACATATTTGGCAACAACAAAAGTATTGTTGTTAAAATTTAAAAGCTATACCAACAATTAAATCAAGTTATTGTGATTTATCAATAAAAGCCACCAATAATGTAATTGTTGCTAAAAAGTTGTTGCTAATTTCATAATTTCTTGTAGTGGTCACGAATGGTGACTTCGATCGGCAAATTCAAAGCTGTTAATACCCTTCTTTTTTCTCTCTCTCAATAAACCTTTTGCTTTATTTTTATTATCAAGAAATTTCCCTTCACATCATAATATAATATAACTATCCATTCTACTATTCTCCAAGGGCTAAGGTTGTGCTGATGTCATCGTCATATCTATTTCTCACAATACATATACTATAACATAGATGGTTTAATTTTTCACATCACAATATTCATAAAAAAAAAATGGGTGCTAAGCTTACAGTTATAGAAAATAGGTGCAACGATGCTATTGAAATTAGAGTTTGGGTTCCTCCTGCTCGACCCGACAAATTTCAAAGCATTATAAGAATTGAAGCTAATGGTGGATGGAAGGAAGTGAATTCAAAGAATTTCATGCATGGAGACGCTACCATTAATCTTAGTGATGATGAAGATGATATCGAACGTGTGTCGTCTACAATATTGTTAATGATTTATGTTGATGGTGTTTATATATACAGGATATTACTTTCTTCTCACAGACTTGGTTAAATATGCCAAACTCATCATATGTAACAGAAAAAATGAAGATGGGATTGTTGTTGTTAAAGGAATCAAACCAACCTTCAACTTCTGCAGATTCAAGTAATCTTTTTACTTTACTACTTAGCTTTTTGATGTTTTAATTGTCATCTCATCTAAAAGTGTATTGCAATCTTTTGGTAGTTTTCCATGCCAATGAATGACAATTCTTCAGAATACCTCGAGGATGAATGCAGAAAGAGAGATGCTTTTGTTTGATCAACATGTCCACAAATAGAGTTTTAGATGAGATGATCGTTAATTATATTTTCAATACAGCCTCTTACGTGTAGGCTTGACTCTTTTTCATGACCAAGCACGTGCAATTTATTTTTTTAAAAAATTTTGGGGTATCATGTTAAAGTGTGTGACCAACTCATTTAAAAATTTAAGTTGTTAGAGAGAAAACATTTTTATTTATTAATTATATTTTTAACTTATAGCATAAAATATTGTTTTAATTGATTTCGTTATGCTATGTGCATTAATTTATTTCTCAGGGGCTGCGCCTTTTTTCCCTATCTCAGACGAAACAAAAAGGAAATCATTTAAAGCTGGTATATTCTGAACTATATATTTAATATTTTAATTCCTTCTTCTTAATTTATAATTTTGTTATAATTATATACAGTTGTTTGATGTAACAATGCACTAATTATCTCCAATTCTTGATTTGCTTATCTCCAGATTCTGATAATCATCCAGATCCAGGCAGTTGAAACTCAAATGTTATAATAGATGATGTATTGTTGTGCTACCATTTTAATTTTTCAACACACATATGTACGTGCTTCAAGTTAATTATGTATTTTTGTGGGGTTATGTTTATGTTGTAATGTTATCTTTATTCCAACTTAATTAAAATAATATATGGATGGAAGATTGATATTACATTTCAACATCTCCTAATTTTGCACTACATCTCATTGTTAAACTTTTGTCCCTTACATTTTATTATACTAGTATCTACTAAAGTAAATTAATTACTATATTTATTCCCTAGCAATTCCAATTCAAAACTTTGAGGGGTCGACAGTCGACAAAAATAATGCTCTTTTAGCCCTTTTTTTCTTTTTTTTCTAACTAATTTTCCTCAACCTCTTAATTGAGATGTGACTTACACATTTTGTCCTAACTTTAGTCCTGAAGTAAAAATTTATCTTAATGAAATTTAGAGTGCTCGATATGGATTAGGTATTTTTGATCGATCAAATTAGACATATAATTTAATGGGGAAATATTATGAATTTTGGAGCTTGCTTAAGAACGAAACTTTTAAATTAAAGTATGAGTAAATTCGTTGATTCCATATATGTAGCATTTAAAATTAAAATTAAAAATGTTTTTTAAATAAATTTAAATAGTGAGTTGCCCGATGAGGGCCGCAACATTTGTAGTGATAGATTAGACTAACTGTTTTATGGCCGGACAAAATGATGAGTTAGTCGAATCTAATCGGTTAAATTTAAAAATCTGCATGAACTAACTTAAATAGGTTGAATCAATCCATTTTACTAGTCGTATATAAATTGGAACAAGTATAAAAGTCTTTCAAATTATTAAGCGGTCGTTTGGTAGGAATTATAATAATAGTATTTAGTGTGGTGTATTTGTATTGCTAATATTAAAAATGTTTATATTAGTTATACTTAGATTAGTTACGTTGAGATTATTTCTTATGTAATGTTTGACTAAGTGTATCATAAATAATATGTGTTACATAATTTATTTATTTTAAAATTATTTACTAATATACCCTCCGCATAATGATGAAAATAATGTGAAAAGAAGTATTGAGATACAATTGTATCTTTGATTATGCTAATGTGTGCATGAAAACTCTTTACATCACTCATATCATATATTTCTATATATGCATTAACAATACACAATAGAGTTACCGTATGAATATAAAATTGTATTAAATAATATGTTAATGATACATAAATTTAATATATACATTATTTTTTCTAATGCAATATATCAAAGGAGCTCCTAATTTTTGAAGAAAAAAAAAAAGAATATTGTGGATTCTCAAAACTTAGAAAGTTATGATTATTCTCTTCCGTGTACTTATTTTCTTCTTTTAGTTACCGATTGGGGTCAATGTCTAAACCCCACAAGCCACGACGTTTGAAAATAAAATAAAAACGAAAAGTCTTGGACGGACTAATTTTCATGTCGTTCTTTTAGTGACTAGTAGAAATAAATTCCCTTTAGAATATCATGAGGTTTTTATTTTTCATTTTTCGAAGTCTGTTAAAACTTTATATAAAGTAATATTTCCTCTGTCATTTTATAATTATTCATTTTAAAATTGACATATTTATTAAGAGAAATAATTAGTGATATAGTGAGTTTATCATTTTATCTCTATTAATTATGAAGTGAATGAAAATTCTTATATTTTTTTTAAAAATTAATTATTTAATTGAATTTAATTGAGGACAAAAAAGATTAAAAAAAGATTGTGCTTAATTTGTTTAAATGAACAATTAATTACTGAAGTAACTTTATAGAATGACCTGAAATTCTTGGAATTTAATTGGGCCCCACACATTTTTCATTCTAATTTGTGGGACATCTGACAATAGGACTGTCCTTCATACCAATCTTCCTAACACGGATAACCAATGCAAATGGGACAAAAACAATTATTCTAATATTTATTTTCAAAATATTATAGGAGAATTTATATTTATATTTGAAAATCTTTGCAATTTATACCTAAAAAGTATAAATAAAAAGGTGTGGATTCATTTATTCTTTTAAGAAAAAATTAGTAATTAAGTCATAATATTTAATTCATTTAGTTAAAATAAAAATATTATAAAATATTTATTTAAAACGTCAAAATAACAATATTTTAGAAAAAAATATGTATTCCTATTTGAGTTTAACTTGTATCCATATGAGTGTACACTTTTTTACACTGACACATACTTTTAAGAAAAGTTTCTTTTTTATTATTAATATTTTTTATTTTATAAAATAAAAATATTAAATATAGTACTATAAGGTAATTAGGATTCTACTTTTATTATACCCATTAATTTATGATCCGTTCCTTTCTAAATGAAATTATCATATCTTTTGCCTGTGTACAATAGCAGTAAAACAAATTGAAAGCATCCAACATTGAAACAGTTTGAAGAGAAACTATTATCAATCATCAAAATTCATTTGTTTTCTTTCTTAATAGACTTTGGTGGATTCTTGCCCCTTTTTTTTTGGAATATCACTCTTCCTGATTAATCCAATACCCAATAATCTTTCTTCTTTACTTTTCACGTTTCTATTCCAACCTTTCATGAATAAGCCCTTTTTTCACGTTTTCAGATTTTCTTTCTTGAAGGTGCTCACAAATTGTTCATCAAAATATATATTTTAATTCAAGAAATATACTCTATCGTTAAATTAAATCTCTTTATTAATTAAATTTGATTTCTCGATTGGCAAGGTAATTTCCATTATTTTTAGATTTATTTTGATTTGATATTTAAGAACACTGATTATGGTTATTTGATCGGATTAAAAAGAAACTTTGGGATTGCTGAATCACAGACAAAAAAAAGAAAAAATAAACATATAAAGCAAGTGGATAAGATGGCTGCGCTCCAGCTCACTCGTATTCTACGCAGGCTTGATTTACCGGAACCACTATAGAAAGAAAAAAAGAAAAATCTAGTAAAGTAACTACTAGAACCAAATAGGCGCATCCGTCTTCAGGACGATATAGCCATAAAGATGCGGGCTTCTTCGCAAGAAGAACTTTTTTTGTCTTGGTTCCAATTCAATACTAAACAAGTCCGAACTAATTGAATACTTGTGCCGACCACCAGGTCGTGAGGCTTTCCCAGGGGATGTTTTCTATTTACATTCCCGTCTCTTAGAAAGAGCAAAACCTATGGGACTTAAGGAATGATATAAAAGTCGCCACCGGAGCCACAAAGGACTATCTAAATTGATTCGTTTCTGCCCCCTTCTCCCGAAGTTACGGGGCTATTTTGGCAACGAAGTTCTTAAATGACTAGATTCTCTACATCCTGGGTCTTCCCGTTCTTTTACTAAGATCAATGTAGTTGTATGTAAACCAAGGGCAATAGCATGATGAACCGAATCCGGACCTGTTCGACAAGACCAGATCGGTACTCCGAGTAGTGGGTACCTCGTAGGACCTCGACCCGCCTACTCGGGTCTTGTATGGTTCAGGTAGCTCAGCTGGTTAGAGCAAAGGACTGAAAATCCTTGCTAGGATGAGCTAGGCTTTCAACAGCATAAGCCACCTCCCGTTATGAAAATCCACGAGAAGCGACTGGCCACCACTTTTACCAGATATGGGTCCGGACGACCTAAAATTCGCGGAATTCATTGATAATTAGAATAGATTCCTAGTAGCCCTGCCAAATGGTGATTCAGCATAGATTCTACATCTTGAAACCAAGCCAATTTTGGCGACAAGCCGAGTATTACGACTACAGGGGGAGAAGCAGCTAATACGAGCCGACCAGAAGAAGCAAGGCTTAGATTACCAGATCCTGGACACAATCTTCCTAGAGATGGAGAGCCACTTGACTGTAAGGAAAGGGGCCGAATTCTTTTTTTTTTTCGAATTTTGTTCACATCTTAGATCTATAAATTGACTCACTTAGCCCCTTGACCTCTTTTCTCAACTCAAAAAAGAGTGTACACCTGTACACCTTCGTTACATTTTTACTATTTTATCATCATTTCATTTCCAGTATCCTTAGATATGGTGGATCATCAGCACCCACCCATGATCCCTAAACCAAAAGGATGACTATTCATAGCTATTACCTTGACACCAAAGATCACAGCAAGAAAGAATTGAATTAGCCTCGTCCATCCCCAATCTTGCGTATGCCATTCACACACTTTTCTACATCCACAAAAAAGAGAACGAAAGAAAAAGAGACAGAGTCCAAACGCTTTCCATAATAGGTACACGAGAATCAGACTTGCCAGAAGAGCCGAAGACGTTATAGCGACCATCCTGGGCCTTCCACGATTGTTGACCTGTCTCGGACCGAGGCAAAGACAAAGAAAAAACGGAAAAGCTGGCATATCTTAACCAAACCCTTCGCATGGGCTCGACTTCCTCGATCCCTATCCCATAGGTACAGTGTTTGAATCAATAGAGAACCTCGGAGTATAGCTCACATCCAAACATCTGATTGGGGAACGGGGCAACGCCCATGAAGCTCCGGCGGAAAGGGAAGGCCTGCCAGGTCGAGAAGTTCAGATGTTCATCCTGCGTGATGGCGGGTTCTCGCATCATTTTCTTGAAAAGATATTATATCACCGTGGTTGTCTCTTGCCTGCCCATGGATTCAGCAGCAGTTCGAAAGGTTGCCCTATTCGGGAATCTCCGGATCTCTTTCCTACCCCTTTCTATTTCGACTTCTTTGAAAGGTGAAAGAGTAAGAAGGAGCTACTTCGTTCCTCAGCAAAGTGTTCTAGTTGCTCGATCAGGACCCTAGCTTTATTGCGAGCCAAAAACACCTGAAGGAGATTCTCCAGTTGGGTACAGTGCAAAGCCTTCCATTTCGGCGGGTTGCCTTCCTCTGATTCCTGGAATGAGAGTGAGCATCATTGATAAAGAACCTTGCCATCCCCAGCCTTCTTAGTCCCAGCTAACCAAGTTCATTCTCCCGGGGCTAATAATCGACGAAGAAAGGAGGTGCACGAATTAAGAGAAAGCTGGCATCCAATCAAGAAAGAATCACTTCGGACAATTAGACTGAGCTTCCCCCTTGTCTCTCTTCTTTTCTCAATCTTTCTGACTTGCTCCTACGAAACCGGTCGATTAGTGGCCATGATTAAGACGCACATAAACCGAGCTATTCACGGGAAAAAAGGCCCATATTATGCAAGGAGACATTGCTTTTGCTAATTCGAATTGAAGGGTGATATAAAATCCTAACAATCCCTTATTTGGTATGTCACGAAATCATGGGTTGTCGAGGACACGTCTGAAGAGGAGGCGGGCGCCCTCTAAGTTGACCACCCTACCCACTAATGGACTATGAGGGGGGGGAAGGCGATCCCCTCTATTGTAATGAAATAATTGAAGTTCCCGAACGCAGCATACAACTCTCCGTTGTACTGCGCTCTCCAAGTGTGCTTGTTCGAGTAAACCTCACTGATTTTTAAGGCCTGAACCATGATATGAAATAAGTCGATAAAGTCTTTTTGTGCCAGCTCATGATCTAAACGAGTCGCACAAAACAGAATAGAAAGAAGGGCTCTTTGAGGGACCCAGCCCAGACAACTTTGGAGTAGAGTCACTTTCCTGGCTAAGAAAGATAAAAGCAGAAGAACAAGTGTCTTTGTAAGCAATACCCCGAAAACTCCGACAAAAGAGGAACCGGAAGAGATTGCTCAGGATGAGTGTTTGGGTACTTGAAAAAATCTTTTTTTTGGGATCAATATCAGCAGTTCATCCAACGATAAACAACAGGAACCGCTATTCCTCACTGCGGTATTTACTCTTGAAATACAGGGTAAGCCAACCAGTAGAAAGAAAGTGCCGCGAGCAAAGATATTAATGACGAGGAAGGCTTTTTTGTTATGCTACTAATACTTGCTCTGCTATTCTGCCCAAGCCTGGCTGAGGAAGAGTTCATCCAAAGCTGCCTACTCATTGGTAGTGCTAGGTTTATGGATTCAGTCAGCTAAACTCCATCAAACTCCTCAATCAATATCAACGGGTAAATTCAATATAATAGACGCCTATTGGCATTCCAGCCTTCCTTCTCCTTTCAGCTTGTATACCAGTAGGCTATTACGACGCACCGGAGACCTTCGTCCGTTGAGCGCCTCAAGGCTATGTCATAAGAAAGGGTACTCACATTTTAATACATAGTAGGGCCCCAGAACGCTAAAAGGTGGGGGAACAAGAGTTGTCACGATAGAAAAGAGAAAAAAAGAAATGACTATAAGGAAATCTATTTTGCAACTTCAAACTAGTAAGTCAGGTTCCATAAATCCGTAGCCAGAAAAAGAAATTGTTTTTTTTTTGTTTTTTCTGGAAAGTGGTATGCATTTCAAACTCTATGTATTACGGATTTCAATATCACCGTTTATGGTTTAGATTTCACATATCCATCTATTATTTATATATCTATTTTAGTCGATTAAATTATTTTTTTCAATGTTTTTCTAATTTCATTTTAATATTTCAGATTTATTAGAATCTACAAATCCATTAATATGTCTATTTTGTTTGATTTTTAATATATTTGTATTTGCTTTTAGGGTTTTAGATTCGGGGAAAACATTTGTATGTCTACAATGTCTGAATCAACAATTTCTTTGTGTATTTGTTCTATCTATATATCAAAAAGTTTTACATCTTTTGTTTTTACATGGTATTTCAATCTCAATTAATATACCAACATGTTTGTATTTCTTTCTTAATTTGTATTCTTTCTATCTGCATGCTAACAATTTTATATTTTATTGGGTATTCAATCTGTATTTCAATCTCAATTTATATGTGAACAAATTTGTATTTCTCTTTTGTTTTGTATTCTACCTAATTGTAGACCTAGAAGTTTTGTATTTTATATGTCTACTTTACATTCAAAGTCACTTTGAATTTCAAATGAAGAGAGTATTTCTTTTGTATTCACAACTTTATATTCAATCTCACTTTGTATTTTCATCTCACTTTTGTATTCATATATTGTTGTATTCAACATATAATTCATGATCAATTAGTTTGTATTTTATCTTTCAAAGTCACTTTGTATTTCAAATGAAGAAAGTATTTCTTTTTGTATTCACAAGCTTATATTCAATCTCACTTTATATTTATAACTTTGTTTTTTCATCTCACATTTGTATTCATATTGTTGTATTCAACATATAGTTCATGATCGGTTAGTTACATTTGACTTAATGGGATACAAATAATTGTATGCTTTCAAATAGGAAAAAGGCTACTAAACTTAAAAAAAAAAAAAACAATTTCATTCGTTATACATCATAATTTAGATAAAAAATATCTGTAAAAACTATAAATCTCAATACATACAAAGATTTCACTGATTCATTTAGAAAAAGAAACACTCTTGCACTCGACATATATGAAAATCTCATCCAAACAAATAAAAAAATCAAAAAAATACTTGATTGTTTTTCAATTATATATTCACGCGGCCCAGCAAATTGAAACCCATTCGCGCGGCCCAGCAAATCAAACCCATCTCGCTGCGTCAGCCTCAGACCTCAGGTATTGCGATCTCCGCATCTCACTCGTCCTTGCTCGAGAATTAAACGTCTCCTATCATTTTTCCGTTGAAAAAATTGTACTAATTCGAGCTGGCAATTTGTCTCTTAGGGTTTTTGAATTTCATTTAGAATTTCATCACTTTCCCCCTCTCAATTTCCCCCCTTTTCCATTCCAATTTTCCCTCTTATAAATACCCATATCTTTTAATGTTGAGAGGGGATTTTTTGGTTAGCAATTTTAGTTAGAGAGAGATATAGAGAATTGAAAAGGTATATATACATAAGCAGTTGGGAAGAATTCTAAAGATCAGTAGTGTTAGAAAGGAGGAAATACACACAAAAGACTAGAAATCTCAACTTCCCTCAGGTTTGGTGTCGTCTGATTTCGTTTGTTCATCCAAGCTCTCGAAGCTGCATTCCGGTGGTGTTGAAGTCGTTGTTCCCTACTCACTCTGTCTCGCTCGCTGCCCGAAAAAAGGTGACTCCTCCCCTATACTATTCTCCTTATCTTCTTTTATTTTCTCATGGTGTCTTTTGATTTCGTTTGTTGTCAATGCTTGTCTACCTTTTCTAACAAATAAAAATAAAAATGAAGGCAGAATCTTAACAATTAGTAGTATGGATCTTTTAAGTTTTTAAAGTTGGCTTTGTTTAAGAGTTTGAGTTTTACAAGTATATATGTTCGTAGTGTATGTTCTTATTCGCAGTGTATTCGATTTAGTGTAAGTTCATGGTTATTTTTTTTTCTTTCGCTCCTTTATCATGTCTACTTACGGATTGATCTTCCTATGCTCATCTCGCCTTATTTTTTTTTTATTTAGTTCTCCTCTTGAGTTTAGTTATCTAGGTTGTTTGGAGGCTGATTTTCATCTCATTTTTATGATCTCTTTGTGCTGTCTATTTCTATTTTCAGATTTCCATTTTTCTTTATCTCCTATGATTGAGTTTATCGTCCTAGTATTGATTAATATTTAAGCGGCAATTGAGATGCACATTTGTTCCTTTTTTTGTTAGAATTTTTTATTATGTTTCATGAATTCCTGTTATGAATGGGTTTAGTTTTCTCCTTTAATGATAACATAAGATTTATACCATTTTTTTTATGCCATAGAGTTCTAATTAGCATGACTTAGAATGTGCATCCATTTGCCTAAATGTTAGTCAAATATGGTGATTTCCTAATTTGCTTTTGTCAAATATATATATATATATATATATATATATATATATATATATATATATAAAGGTTTTTTTTTTTTATTTTCTCTTTTATGAAGTCTGCCAGCTAATGCATTTTGTTTACATTTCCTGTATTTCAAGTTAGTTACCCTCTATATTAACTGTCTCTTTTTTTCTTGTTTCCGTGACATGTGAATTGCATCCAAGTCTCATGTGCACTTCTTTCTTACATTCTCGAGTAGAGCCATAAAGGCTTGATTCTTTTTTCACAACCAGATTATCAAACTTACAGAGTTGCAGAGCAATGCAAAGGCTGAAAGTTGAATTTTAGGTGTCCAAAAGCTCGTAAAAGGGCTGATATACATATTGTATACACTGATATACACGTTTTAATACAGAAATACGGGCCCAACAATTGATACAGGTGCTCAGAAATTGGATTGGGTTGTGTACATGCAGAATAAAGCTCAATATACAGGGAAAAAATCCCAAATATAGCCTGTATACAGTAGTATACATAAAGGGTATATCAGATTTTTCAGGAGAATGAAATGGACCCAAAAACCTTAAAATTTCAGCAGGCCCATTAGCAGGAATTGGGGTCAAAAGGCGCAAAATTGACATTCTCCCCTTTCCTTTCTTATTTATTTGTGATTATGTTACTAACATTATTTGATTTTGGTTTTAATTTAATTAATCCTCAAAGATGATCTTTTCATTTTTTATAACCAAAAAGGGTAAATATTTATTTTATAATTTTTTTCTTAGCTTTTTTTAGTTTAGTCTACACTGAGTCATCCCCTTTAGAATGAGCCTTTTAGTGTTTTTCCCTAAAATATAATAAAATTGAGTAAATCATTTTTTTTTTTTAAAAACGATTTTTCTTATACTTTAGTCAAAATTTGGATATTATAGAAAAAGTCATTTTTAGTCAAATCGCCAGTCTATCGCGAGTTAGCGGGCATTTTGAGAGCCTAACACCTTCTCGGAATGTACATTTGAACTTCGATCCTTTTCCAATCGATTTTATCTGTTTAAATCTTTTGAAAATAATTTCAAGTTTTCTTGATTGTTACTAAAAATTAAGTGGCGACTCTGTTAATTCGGAAATTGATTTCTCTTAAATCATAAGATTAATTGATTCTTCGAAACTTAGTCATTTTTTCTTTTAATATTTATTTTTTGTAAAACAATTACTTTAAAAAAAATTATGTTCTTAAGAAAAAGCAAAATGAACTCGATAAAAAGATGACTATTTATGTTTTATTCAAAACTAACTAATTTGTATTTAAAATCTTTTTTACCTTTTTAGAATTTTTTTTGTTCCGTAATTTTCTCTATTATAATTATTTGTATTCTTTTAAATTAATCAAAATAAAATAAATACATAACTAATCCCTTAACTAAAATAATGGCATCTTTAATAAATAATGAAACTGTTGCTAAAAGCTAAATATTATTGTTTTGAAAATTTTCCCTTTTTTTAATTTGTGTTGTCTTAGTTTATGTGATAACTTTTAGCTTTTCGTGATTGAAACTTTTTAACTTTTAACTTTTAATTTTTATTCAAAAAATATTGTTTTAGATAATTATTTTTTAAAAAAAAAATATTAGTCATGTCACAATTATCGAGAAATAATATATTAATATTATGCAGGATTTAGTTTTGCAGATATTAGTTATGCAGGATTTAATTATGTAGAATTTAGTCATGCATGTATTAGTTATAAATAGTTTAATTAATATATATTACTTACAAATAATGAATATGTTGTAAGTTAATATATATACATTACTTACAAATAATGAATCTGTTGTAAGTTAATATATATACATTACTTACAAATAAATAAGTAAGCAAATAGTATGAATTCTCTCTCTTTTTGAATAAAAAGTAAAGAGAAAAAACTCTCTCTATACTTAATTGGGACTCCTATTTTCTCATTTTGTTATTTTTTTATTTTATATCTTATAAAAATAATATGTATATATATATATATATTTCAAATACATAATAAAATATTCTATTTTATATAATATTGTAAATACTCTATCAATATGTTATATATATATATTGTAGACACAATTTTAATAGGGATAATTGTATATAATAACAAACTAATAACCTAAAATAAATGGGATAGATACGGTTTGATTTAAATGTGCTCCATAGCAAACGTTTGCCAAAGTTTGTCAGTCGCCTCTCTCCCAAAAATCTCGCTCGCCACTCTCCCTCTGCTCGCCCTATACACAGAAGTGTATAAATTGTGTTTCTGTTTTATATAAAGCGAGAGAAAATTGTATATACACATGCAAAAACATATATCTTCGTGCTATACACTTAATTATACAATTTACAAATATTTTACGTCGATTCAATTGTAGACAAATGCAAGTTTTATACAAATATTGCAACGAAAAAGGCCAACAAATTATACAATTGCGAATTATACAATTGCAGTGAAATATAATTTTCTCTCGCTTTATACAACAGAAGTATATAAATTGTATTTTTTTTTTTTGTATAAAATGAGAGAAAAATATATATCTTCTTCCTACACACTTATAATTATACAATATACAAACATTTTACTTCGATTCAATTGTATGCAAAGCAAATTTATACAGATATTGCAGCAAATTATACAATTGCGCATTATACAATTACAGTGAAATAGGGCAGCGAATTATACAATTGCAACAAAATAGGTCAGCGAATTAGGCCAGTGAATCATACAATTGTATATGTATAGCGAGGCTAGCGAATTATATAATTTAGGCCAACGAATTATACAATTGTATATGTATAGCGAATTATACAGTTATATGATTGCTATGGAGCGCAATTATGCAAACTTTGCTATAACATATAAATATAAATTTTTTGTTTGCTATATGTGAAAGTTGCCCATTTTAATATGCCAGATATATCAATTATGTATATTTCACATCCTAAGCAAAATAATAATATATGTCGATCAAATAAGTGAAATATATTTAACAATATATAACGCCATATACAATTCAATTTATGATATTAATAAAATATTACATTTGGATTTCAAATGAAAAATAAATTGTTCGTATATTAAAAAAAAGTTAAGAAAATAGCATAGTTGGGTAATATTTTCAATGAAAAAAATTAAAAGTAAATCAATAGAAGCAGATGTGTAATTTACTTTTTTGATATATATATAACTATTATCTGCATAACTTATTTCATTGTCGGCTCTACATAATTTATAGATAGATTTCCTCATAAATTATTTTGATATTAATTATATAGGATTACAAAAAGTACAACCCATCAATACTAAAAAAAACAAAAATGAGAAATAAACCAAAATTTGGAAAAAAAAAGAGAACAAAAACAAGAAAAGGAAAGTGGAAGACTGTGCGCAGCTAACTTCCTCTTCATCTTCCTCAATGGAGCTTCTCATTTTTCTATCCAAAGGAAGCTGAAACTCGATTAAATGTAAGTATTCTCCAACCTAGATATTAGAGGTGGACATTCGATTCTTAGGTTCGGTTTAATCAAATTTCAGTTTGATTTTTTGATATTCTATTTTAGAAAAGTGTGCACTGTAGTTATACCAAACTAAGATCAGTTCTGTTCGGTTCGGTTTAGTTCATTGTTTTTAAATCGATTTTTCGGTGTGAATAAAAATAAAATGGAAATATGATAAAATGTTAAGAGTTTCATTTGTTTAATAAGAATAAAGAGAATGGTAAATATGCGACATTATTTTTGGTTTCTCCCATACCTGAATAAATAAAGAAGAGAGCAAATATAAGGACTCACAATGTATGAGAAGGTACATAAACAGAAGCTAACGAGCGTTTGCTAGTTGCTATAATAAGCAAAAGCTAACGAGCGTTTGCTACAACAATAGTTCCAGACTTAATTATATATCATTATAACGTTATACCAGTAAAACAAATTTTTGTCGTAAAGGGCTAGCTGAAGTAAAAAGCGTAAATGGGTATGTATATGTATTTTTAATTAAGGAATATAATTAAATATTTTTAAATTTATTTACTAAAACTTTGGTTCTTCGGTGCACCGTAGTTAGGACCCTTGCACCGAACTTCGTACTCCGGATCGAAGTTCCGAAAATAAAAAATCGACACCAAACCAAAGAACAGAAGAATCGACACCGAAGAACCGAAATAATTTGATTCGTATTAATTTTTCAGTTTTTTGGTATTTATGCCCATACCTACTTGATATATCCCAGTATTCTGCCTCTTACATTTCGTTTAAAACTCATCTCGATTTATCCATGATAAATAATTTCAATTCTTTTGCTCAACTTTCTACTCATAGATTCGATCAAGATCAAACCTCGTGTTGGTTATGTGGAGATAGTATTGTTGTTAATCCATCAATTTAACGTTAAATTAGTTCTTCTTTTATATCTAAACTTTAGTGGGTTGAACCCCAATACTAGGATTGATACCACCACCAAAACTTAAATCATTTAAGAAGCACTAATTTTGATCATTTTTTTGCGAGGTTGTGTTTGGATTTTTGAAATTTGCACTCTTGTTCAACTTGTGCGAAGTATTTCTCAACATCAGTAAGGTACATATCTGAACACAATTTATTTCTCTCTTCTTTGCTGACCTGAGCTGTCAAACTTAATAATCTCGCCAATCTTATGCTCTATGTATTGTGAAATTATAAATTTATTATACAAGTTAATTAGCCGCTAAAATCTATGGATCCTGATTTGATGCCATATGCAACACGAAATTCTCACCGGGTGCATGATATATGAACCAACTGAATTTCATTCGAAACTCATATAATGTATGTGAACTTTTACCATCTACTATATCTTTATTATTCACCAATATCATCTGCAAATTATTTTTGAACCAAACAGGCTACTTGACTGCCTTATCCTCAATTGTGGCGTGCTTTGTTTATCTAAGATGATAATTCTTTTGGTTGTACCTGGAACCTCCTAAAAAAATCTAAATTCATATGTACCTGCAAAAAAAAGAAAAATCAAGTTAGCAAGAATATTCCCTCCCTTAAGGAGTGTTGTATTCTTACTGCCATAAAATTTCTTAATCTGTTGATGAAATTATTGTCACATTACAAGGTATTTCCCACTCTCCATCTAGCATATGTACCAAAGCCAAAAAGTCAATTTCAATTATAATGTTTTTAAAATTATTTTCCAAACAACATTGAAGACTTTCTCTAATAGCAATAGCTTCGGCAACTAGATTCGTAGAGTTAGGAATCTGCACCCCCTTAGCAAACACGAACTCTCCTTCATGGTTTCTGATACAAAAGGCAACAACACTAGGCCCAGGATTACCCTTCGAATCCTACCAATAAAACATGATATAAGTTATGTGGACTTTTTCACCTAATACAAAACTTCTACCAAACATGATAAAAACTGATGTAATTTTTTATATATGAATAAAATGCAACTTATACATTAACCAAACGATCCTTTAGTGTATAAAAAATAAAATACATTACATAATTTCTAACAAAATATATTTATTTACAAGCATACCCTCTACAATTATGATGAAAATGATGTGAAAAAGATTTTGAGAGACAAATGTATGTTTGATTATGCTAATATATCCATTACAATCATTTGCATTACTAATATCATAAATTTCTATGCATTAACATTAAAGTTTATACATAAATTTTAAAATATTAAATAAAATAATAATAATAATACATATATTATTTTGACTAATAGAGTTTATGAAAGGACCTATTAAAAAAAGAAGATTATTGTGGATTCTCAAAAGCCACAAATCTATGTACTACCTTAGTTTAAAAAGAATGATCCTAATTCTTTTTTAGTCTATTTCAGAAAGAATGATTTTTTTTTTGGTAATATTTTAACTTTAATTTTTTACGTGACATGTTTAATACCATAAAATTAAAGGATATTTTGATAAATTTCACATAACTGTTACATAAAATTATAAGATTAAATTTTTTTCTTTAAACTTCATTTCAAATCAAATTAGGTCATTCTTTAAAACGAAGGGAATCTTATTTTTTAATTTACTAATTGGGGTCCATGTATAAACCCCACAAGACAACATATCGTGGACATTTGAAAATAAAATTATGGACTCTCAAAAGAAAAGAGAGAACAAGGAAAGGTAGGTAGAAAACAACACGTTTTCCTCGCAAGACAATTCGTTTTCCTTTTTCTTTTATATTCATCCGTAAAATAAAAAAGAGGGGTGTATTAAATATATCGTTGTTATAAATCTATTGAATTAAGTGGATTGTCCATTAAGCTTATCATAAACTTATCCTTATCATGGATATGTATTCCCAAGGTGATATGAACCTTTTTGGGATAACAATGTATCTACTAATGTGACATTAAACATAGTGACCTTTTGGTTGATTTCTCTACCTATAAATAGAGATATCATTCACCATTGTAACATACACTTGAATAAGAAGAAAGTCTTCTCCTACATCTACTTATCTTGCCTTCTTCTCTTTCTATTATATTATTACTTTTATAACACGTTATCAGCACGAGACTCTATCCAATTGAGAGTGAGTTCTTATTTTTCTTTAGCTCATATTTTGGTTGATCTCGTTATGAAGATCAAAGTATTATATGCATAAAATCAGGTATGTATTTTCTAAAATTTTTTTATGATTTAGAATGCAATAATGTTCAGTCACTAACATTGACCATGAACAAAAGGCATATACTACTATTGGTTGAATATGACATGTTATAAAAAAAAAATCTTAAATGGAAGAAGGTATAAAGTTTTAATAGCATGAGTTTGAATATTATTTTGATTATTTTGAAAGACTCAAAGGGTGATTCATGTTGTATTTCGGTCTATTATACCGTTGGTTAAGGGTAAAACGGTGGATTCAAGTCTCATCGCACCAAAAGGGTAAGACATCAGGTTAAAGTCCGGATGCACCATAATAAAAAAAATGATTGAGGGTAAGACGATAGATTCATGTTCTATCGTACCAAAAGGGTAAGACATCAATTTGAGTTTTGATGCACCATGATTGGGTTCAAGTCCCATAGAATTATGGCGTAACACGTCTTATATGGGTAAGACATTGAGTTTGAGTCAATGCACCATAGCGATGATAAAATGATGACTAAGAAAAATAATAATATTTTTGATGAAAAGCCTTGAAATTTATCCCATTGAATTTGCTCCATTTTTTGAAAAGAATGTGGTAGCAACATATGATAACTTTGAAATCTGATGTTGACTTGCTCCATTCTATCGTATGAATGTGGTAGCAGTAAATAATTAGTCTGAAAGATGACAAATGATTAACGATATGAAAAAAGACATGAAGGGACTGAATTATAATAGTCATCTTTGTGGTAATTATAAAAGGAAGAACACTATGGGTTCTCCAAATAGTCCTTCAAAATGTGAAGGCAGTTTTCATTATCAAAATGGTGTGAAAGGACATTGGGTTTGCGATCTTATCGACCCAATATTTGATAAGTTTTATAAATTCTCCATCAAATAAAAGAATATAAAGTGGTGGTGCACTTTATCTTTCAAAGTGATGTTGAGGTGTGTCATGGAAATATAATGAATTTTAAAGCCATGACAATGTGCTTATAATGCAAATTTGTGAAGTACATATAAATGATTAGTCCATTCCTTGAAAAGAATATGACTTGTGATGAGTATCGTGAATGCTCGACCATTTTATAAGAGAATGTGTCAAGATGTGATAAAATCATTATGGGTTGGATATATGCCACAACTCACCTCTATGGAAGGTTTGAGAAAAAGATATATGTCACATCTCATCTCTACGAGAGGTTTGAGAGGAATAAATAAATTTTTATTTGGCAGAAATGATCAATGATCATATACGTTTATACGTCATAAATATTATGGTATGTTTATTTTTTTAACTACCAAAAGGGCAAAAAATATAAAAACTCCTGCCTATAAAGATTGTGCCATGACAAAAATAATATTATTGTGTGGCAATACAAATTTGTCATTGGTTGTGTACCTATGGTACAACAAAAGTAAAGCAAAAAACATGTCTTGCTCGTAATAATACCATGACAATAATGATATAATTTCTCCTTGAGGAGATGTTCACCATATGGATGGTGTCATGGAATATGCGATAGTACACAAAATTAATTGCAAGCTCTAACGAGATGTGTTATTACCAGAGGAATAATATTGGGGTTGTAGTAAGTCTCAAAAGAAACTTTTTAAGTTTCAGATGAATTAAAAAAGAATATTGAGACTATAAATTATTTAATATCTTTAAATTACTACAACCGAAGCGGGTTATAAATATTGATGTAAACGATTATCCATTTTTTCCTCTTGTTTGTTGCATACAACCATTGACATGATGATGAAATCACATGTAAAAGTAAACTGTAAGTGTATTGAAATAAAGATCAGTTGGCATGATCAGTTGTCCATTGCGATTAAATGTGATACAAATATAATTGAGAATTCATGTGGCTTATATGATGAAGAAATAAAAGATTCTTCAAGAATTCTCTTGTGTTGCTTGTTTTCATTGTACCAGCTAAGGTTGGGATTGTAATTCCTTGAAATTTTTGGAACATATAAAAAGGTGAATATGGGCCCCCGTGTGGATCATTTGCAACTATATGATAGACGTATCTATGTGATGATCACATGTGCTTTGTTGTCAACTTACAAATTGGTGTTTGTAAGGTTGTTTGCTCGAATTGTTAAATTTAGAGCATAGTTCCAAATTATAAAATTATATTGATAATGCTGATTGATTTAGCAGAAATTGTATGCCTCCAATTATAGCTAAATCATGGTTATGAGAACAAAACTCCCAAATAAAATTTGGTATGAGATAATTTGATTTAACATGTAGCAACACATGTATGAATCAAGCCAACAAGGTTTCCCCATCATAATTGGTTCAGGGTCAGGAACCAAATAATTTTCATCTAAAATATTGAATGTGCGGTGATGATTTTAATTGCTCCACCACGCACAAAGATGAATTCCCAAATAAGGTTGGGGTGAATGTTAGATTTTCTAACATTAGGGGGAGAGATGATTGACAGCTGAAAATTATGTGTGAGGTTAATTATGAATTATCTAGATCCTCGTTAAATAAATATGTGAACTGAAAGTTCATGGGATAATTCATTTGCATAATGTTGCAAATTAATTGTCAGATGAATGTACTGACCCTATGAAATAATTCAGCTGCAAATGCTCCAATGTGAAGTCCTTAAAGGACAGAGTCTATGATACGCCGAAAGCGTAATAGACCAATCGGTTCCAAATATAAAATTCCTTGAAGAAGGAGAGGAGCAAATGATTAATATGGTCATATTAATGAGGCAAGTGCTATAAGAGAGCACCACGACATAACAATTCATAAAATCTTGGAAAAGGGTCAGATATCTGAAAATAATGAAAAATGAAGAGATCTCAATAAGTTATGTCATGTTGGAATCCAGATCAAATAACCGTCGACGGTATCTTTGATATGAGATAGCGCTCAATGATATAAATTGTGGCGAGGATCTTGAATTCAAATCTGTCATATAGTACTGACAGATAAATGGTTGGCCAAGTAAAATGCAGAATTCAAGTATAATTTGTCTCACTTAAAAAAGTGATATTTTGGACTAATAGTCCATAAATCAAGTTATAATGTCAGTGGGGTACAAATAAATTATTATGCGATAGTATAACCGTAAGATATCAAATACGGTTTGTATCTTAAGAATAAAGGTTTGTTGCAAAAATCCTGACATTATTGGAGATATTTTCTCCTATGGTGAATGCAATGAGGTTTGTTTTGATCTGGCAACATATGAAAAATTTGAATGCATGTAATGAATATTTGTAATGTCTAGCTAGACAATGAAGGTTATATGAAAATCCTTGAAGCAATCGAGGTGTCTGAAGCATATAAAAGTTTGAAGGAAACTTTTTCAACAAGGCTTCAAGAATCCTTATATGGATTGAAATAATCAAGGAATAAAAGGGTACAAAAAGAATGATCCTAATTGTCCTTGAAATTTTATGAAAAGGTCAGGATCTGAATTTGTTATAAATTGTGTGTGTTGATGACTTGAAATTAATAACACTCTTAACGAGTTTTCAAAAGTTCTTGAGTGTTTGAAAAGGTGAAAAGGTCTTGGTAAGACAAAATTTTGTCATGACCTACAGATTGATAATTTGACAAATAAAATATTTGTCCATCAGTCAACATACACAGAAAAGTTTTGATGCAAGTTTATATGGATGAATCACATTCATTGAGTACCCCAATAATTATGAGATCACTTGAAATAAATGATGATTAAGTTTGATCTCAAGAGAAGGAGGAAGAGCTTCTTGGTGATGAAACTCCATATCTTAGTGCAATCAAGGTACTAATGCATCTTTTCTAACAATATTCGACCAGATATCTGTTTTGCAGTAAATTTACTGACAAGATTCGAATTCTCCCCAACAAAAGGACATTGAAATGGTGTTATGTATATACTTGAATATCTTTGAAGGACCATAGATATGGGTTCATTCTATTCCAAAAAATTCAAGTTAGAGTTGATTGGTTAAGCAGATGCAGAATATTTATCTGATCCGCATAAAGCACGATCTCAAACACGCTATTTGTTTGCATATGGAGGCACAATAATATCCTGACGATCAATGAAGCAAATATTGCTATGCAGAAATAAAAGTCCTCTATGAAGCAAGTCGAGAGAGCGTCTGGTTGAGATAAATGACACACCATATTCAGGAAATGTGTGGTTTTTCTTTGAAAAAGAATATACCAACCACAATGTACGAAGATTGGAGACATCATCGTAAGAAATTAAGTGATGTTTTAATCAGGGGGAGTATAATAGGTGTTGCACTCTTTTTTCCTAGACCGAGGTTTTGTCCCACTGGGTTTTCCTGGCAAGGTTCTTAATGAGGCAACAAATAATGCGTATCAAAAGATATGTGTACTCTTTTTCCTTCACTAGAATTTTTTCCCACAGGGTTTTTCCTAGTAAGGTTTTAACGAGGCACATTGTCTATGGACATCCAAGGGGGAGTGTTATAAATCTATTGAATTAAGTGGATTGTCCATTAAGCTTATCATAAACTTATCCTTATCATGGATATGTATTCCCAAGGTGATATGAACCTTTTTGGGATAACAATGTATCTACTAATGTGACATTAAACATAATGATCTTTTGGTTGATTTCTCTACCTATAAATAGAGATATCATTCACCATTGTAACATACACTTGAATAAGAAGAAAGTCTTCTCCTACATCTACTTCTCTTGCCTTCTTCTCTTTCTATTATATTATTACTTTTATACAATCGTAAATTTAATATAAATTATCAATTTTGTTTTAAAACTATTAATTAAAGAAAAAATATTTATTTGATCAATTAAATTTAAATATGCTCCTGATTTGTCCAGGACCAGCTCTTGCTTATAAAATTTAGGGCAAAGGACAAAAATCACATACTTTTAAGGGAAAATTACCATTTGTCTCTTATAAGTTTATAATTATAGAAATCCCTCAAAAAGATACAATTATATAAGCGTTGATACATTAATCTGATGCCGAGATACATTAATCGTTGACTATGATATATTGCATTATATACATGATACTCTAAATGTAATGTATATTTTATACATGATACACTTATTTGATGCGCGAGATATACTAATCTGATGCGCGAAAATGAGGGATTTGTAAAACTAATAGGGGATAATGGTAATAAGAGAACTTAAATGTGAGATTTCTGTCATTTTTCCTAATATTTAAGGTCAATGCCTTAGGCCTCCAATTCTTTAGGTATATATATATATATATATATATATATATATATATATATATATATATATATATATATATATATATATAAGTGTTAAACGTTGACAGTGTTTGAACCTTTTATATTGCTAAATTTAAAATACAATTGATATAACATGAGTGAGTGAGTTCTATTGAATTATATATATATATATATATATATATATATATATATATATATATAAGTGTTAAACGTTGACAGTGTTTGAACCTTTTATATTGCTAAATTTAAAATACAATTGATATAACATGAGTGAGTGAGTTCTATTGAATTAAGTTACCTTTTCTCTTTTCTATGATTAATAATATATGCTCTTTTATATATATATATATATATATATATATATATATATATATATATATATATATATATATATATATATATATATATATATATATATAAAATAAAACAAAATGGGTAACTTCTTTGGATATTTTTGAGTGAATGAATCTATATTAAATTAATAAGTTTATGTTATACATCTCTGTAATTAACTTAGATTGTTGAACATTGGCTTCAGTTAATTGCAAATGATTAAAGTTTAGAAAACTGAAAATGCACAAGTATCTCTCAGATTATGATCGAACTTTCAGAGAGACGTCTTATTTTTTTGTAATTTGTGCACCTTTTATCTTAAATGGCACATTTCGTGACTCCTTGCAATTGAGGCGCGTGAGAGATATTTGAATGTCGCATAAGCCAAAAAGGTACATAAAATTACAAAAAAAATAAAATTAAGGAGGTAATAGACCTTAATTTAATTGAAGTGTGTCTTTAAAATTTTGATTATTATTTAGGGATTACTTATGTTTTTTCCCTTTAGAAAACAAATAGTTATTTATAGGTTAATATAAAAAGTGAGGTTTGAAAACTTCATAGTTTAATGGGTATATCACTACTATATATAATAGTAATGGTAAAACAAAGAGCCATTCATACTGATTTTAGTTTCTAGTATATCTACTTATATCAACTTTATATGGTTCCATGGGAACATCCAAAAGTATTTTATTTTAATTTATTTCAAATAGATTTAATGTTGTTTATTTTTAATGGTCTTTTATATGATTTGATAATTAATTTTTGTATAATTAAATTGTTAGGACTTAATTAAGACCATATAAAGGAGGTGTATTTTTGGGGTAAAAATGCACAAACTATCTCTTCGACTTTGACCGAAATTTCAGAGACACACCTAACTATTCTAAGGTCATATTACCCCTCTAAAATTATTTATTTTGTAATTTTGTGCACCTTTTTGGCTTACGTGGCATACAAAAATCTCTCACGCGCCTCAATTGTGTGGAGTCACGGAGTGTACCACGTAAGACAAAATGTGTATGAAATTACAAAAAAAAAAATAAGTGCAGGAAATAATAAGACCTTAGTTTAGTTAACTTGTGTCTCTGAGATTTAGATCATAGTCTAGAGGGTACTTGTGTATTTTTTTTTAATAAAATGGGCCTTTTTGGCCTTCTCTTTTAAAAAAAAAAAGAAGCACTTTAATTAAATCATTAGGAGCATAATTATGTTGATAATAGTAATACCATTTCAAGTGCATTATGTGAATTTTAAGAGGGACACACAAACAAATCTTAATCTTAATATAATATAAAGGAGAATCATAGACAAAGTGATGTGGCACCTCTCTATAATTTCCACATGTATTTATTTTTTTTTTCATTTTCTTGGCTTTTCTTTCTTATTTAAATTAATTATATTATTGCAAAAGTCATTATTTATTTATCACAATAAGTATTATATTAATGGAAAAATATTTACAACAAAGACTCTTAACATGCCAACTTAAAAAGAGTAATTATTCATGATTCATACCTCTCTAATTTCTATTATTAATAAAAGAATATTTTTTTAAAAAATTTTTTGTCCTCCTTCTAATTACAATTACGAAAGAAAAATATTTTGTAAATATTTTAAGTATTTTATCTTTATTATTTAATTTATATTAAATATATATTACTTAATTAAATACAAAAAGAAATCTCTCTCTCTCTCTCTCTCTCTATATATATATATATATATATATATATATAATAAAGCTGGATATAAACAAGGTGATGTGACACCTCTCAATGACCTAGAAAACTATTTATCTTTTTTCTCCATTTTTTGAGTTTTTAAATTCATGTTTTTCATTAATCAGTTTATTAAAAAATTAATAAATACAATCATATTCATTACATATAATTATATCACATGAAAGTTACAAAAAAAAACCTCCATCTATTTGAATTCTCTAATTAAATAAAATGTCTTCTCAACTTCCTTCTACTTAATTCTCATCGATAAATAACAATCATCTATGGTGTTGTTGCATGTCCATTTCTATTTTGTCCAACTTCATATTATTTTTTATTTTTTTTGTTTTGTAGCTTTTAGGAAGATTATAGATATATTTTTTAGAATTTCTTTTTGTGTTACAATAGCCAAGCAAAAGTTTATCAAGATGAAGAAGAAAGTATAAAGGTGGTTTAATATTCGTCATAAGAGACGATCAAGAATTATTTGATACAAGTCATCAAAATGAAGAAGAAAGTTTAACGGAGGTGGGAGAATCTTCAAGAGTTGGTCAGAGTAAAATTTAAAAAAATAGAAGTTTCAATAAATTACAAATATATAGATGCACTTATTGTTGCTTATATAATTTTTTAATTAATTATTTATCCATCAAGATATGTACCTTCAAGAACAAGATTATATTACAAAGCACACTTTTTGTATCAAGGGCAACATGATCTTCCACGGATTATTTTGTTGCTTAAAGAAAACTTTTTATATTTTCATTATATAAACTTTTGTCTTTTGGAAATACAATCAAGATTCTATAGCGATATATATTATCTATATAACATGTTAATATGACATAATTTCTCGATCAAGAATATTTCATCATCTTTTGTTTTGCTTTATCTGCTTCATTTTATTCTAATTTAGATGATATAACACATTTCTTTCTTTTGTGGATTTTGAATTGACTAAAAAGAAGATGAGATCCCCTCCATTAAGTTTTTGTTTCGTATTTGTTAACATTTGTGTAAAATTAGTTTATATATATGATTGTGAGAGTCGAATTTCATAAAACATTTAATTCTTATAATTTAATGAAATTTTTCAGAATGAACCAAGTTTGTTCTGTCAATATCCAATTACAATGAATATATTTTCTTAAGTTATAGAGAAAATTGATATTTTTTTATTTTGATTATTAAACTGAAAAAATGAGTTTACTCTCTTCATTAATTAATTTGTTTGATAACTACAATGTAGTTGGACTCTCATGTCGATCCGAATGAATCATCCTTTCCACGGAGGTAAATCTTTGCCTGCTAGGCAATAAAAAAAGTTATAATGTTTATTACAGCTAATTACATCTCATAAATTAGAAAAACCTTTGTTTATTCACTTTTTCTACTTAAATAACATATCTCCTCAACTCCTTTCTACGATTGTATTCATTACCTCTACATTTAATTTTTCAAAAAATATAATGGACTTAGATTTTAGTCTATCATTTGCACATCAACTATTCAAGATTTGCACGTAAAACATTTTCATGGAAACATATGTTTTTTCTTTATTTGTGGTTGTAAACTTTTGGTAATTAGACATGCTCTAATTTTGTTTAAAGTTAATAAGGAAATATTACTATATATGTTGCTTTGTTCTTTTTATTAGCGGATTGATGCATCGCACATTTACAATTCTTTTTATCTATTTATATTTTTTGCTAAATAAACATGTCTCCTCAATTCCTTTTTAGTTAATTATTTATCTCTCTTTTTAAGACTTCTTTCCATTTTTCTTTCATTTACATCATATATTAAATTCACTCAAAATTAAATTATTTATCTATTTCATAAATGAGCTCTCTAAATAACTTTAAAAATAATGCTTTATTTTTCTGATGACGTTATGTACATATTCCGTACTTAAAAATTCATTTCTTTTATAATTATTAACATTGTAAATGAGGGGAAAAATGGATGAATTTTTCAACGTCTCTCTTAAACTTGGAATAATTCACTTATTTTGAACTATGAAAACAGGCTCAACAATTTCACTTGTTTTGAAATATAGGGAGTATGTATTATTTATTAAAACTCGAGATTTTTAAATTTTGTACTAAAATAATGAAATAATTTTTTTTATTTTCTAACTTTTTAGTTAAATAAAATGACCACAACAAAACATACAAATACACTCTAAAATGAATTGAAGTATCATTTTAGTGAAATATATTGAGTAAATAAACATAAACATTTTTAATTTGTGTGAAGACGAAAAAAATTATAAATAATTGGCATAAAAACAAACAATAGCAGAAACTCTTATATACTAAAAGTCCTACTTATTCCTTTTCTCCCATTCTTTGCTTTTTTGTCATTATTTAAATTGTGATTTTCTTTAAATAATTATACATTTAGTGAGTTTTTTTAACTCCTCAACAGTTAAAATATTCACTATTTATTATTTGTATAATTATTCTTTGATAATTAAAACAAATAAAAATGACTATAATTTTATATTGAGTTGTTTGTTGAAATATTAATATTGATTGCTTTTCAATTTTATTATTACGATTTTTTATATTTATATTTTATTTGATTAAGATAGTTAGTCGTTCTTTCCTTTGTATTACTATTGACATGCTTTTTATTAATTTTCATATTTTAACTTGCACAATTTTTTAAAAAAATAAAGAATTTTATAAAAGGTTATGTACCTAACAAGTATGTTTTTTTGTTAAATAAATCATATTAAAGAACTATATTTAAAAAGGTCTAAGTTCAGTGGTTCCTTATATAAAAATAAACATCCATACTTTTAAAAAAGGAGGAGGACATATTATTTACATTTCATTTGATGATCCACAACATATAGAAAATTAAGCAAAAAATTGAGTTAATATTTTTTTTCAATAGATAAAACATGTTCTTTTCACCTTAACAAGATAATACAAAAATAATATGTTATAAATTGAACAATTATTATAAACATTATATAGCTTTTACTTAGTATTGATCATATTTCTTTTTTTCAGTACGTGCTAATTTATAAAAGAAATTATTTTAAAAATAGTTCATAGAATCGCGCGAAGCGCGAACATGTTAACTAGTTAGTAATATGTGACAAGGCTAAAAAATGTTGTTGTCAGTACACCACAATACTAATAAAATAGGGAAAATGCACAAGTACCCTCTCAAACTATGCCCGAAATTTCAGAGACACATCACACACTTATACTATATTAATTTCCTATTACCCCCTGAACTTATTATAGAAGTAATTTGCTACCCGTTTCGACTTA
Organism: Solanum sitiens; assembly: GCA_016801875.1. Taxonomy (NCBI): domain Eukaryota; kingdom Viridiplantae; phylum Streptophyta; class Magnoliopsida; order Solanales; family Solanaceae; genus Solanum; species Solanum sitiens. The sequence continues at coordinate 72,304 of JABWTJ010000060.1, forward strand.
CGTGACACTAGTTTGAAGGAAAAAGTCAACCAGCGTTGGGCCCACAAGATAGTGCCACGTATGCCGAAAAGGGGTAAAAATTATTAATAAAACAAGTTTATAGGACCTTAGTATAGTATAAGTGTGTCTCTGAGATTTCGGATATAGGTTGAAGGGGTATTTGTGCATTATCCCAATAAAATAAGACAAGTTTTAAAACTAGTTTAAACATTTTTTTAAAAAGGTGGAAAATAAGCAATTTTAGGCTTATAAACGTAATATATTCAAAAATGATTTCAGTTCAGATATAAATTAATCAAGGGATCATGCTAGATCGAATTATGGGACTTGAGGGTGATTCTTTTTCCTTGGTGAATAAAATTTTTTGCTCAATTTTTTTTCTTTCCGTGATAATAAAAATAAAAAGTTAACTTCCTTTTGATTATGGATCAAATAAGGTAATTTTGAAACAGCAAAATTTAATTATAAATAACGAGACTCTGAATAATAAATAATTATTTTTCTAAGATAATCACTTTAAATGAAAAACTTCTTTCTTGAACTCCATTCTTTTAAAAGTGGGGTAAAAAAATAAGTGTAACAACCTCAATTTTCAATTAATCGAAATTCGCTTTATGAATTTGTTGTAGCATTTAGATAGTTAAAATGGTTAATTAATTCAACTGCTGTTTGATGAAGATGTTCTCTATAAGACTTATTTTATAGCATAGTTAGTTGTTATAAATTTTTGTTCTTAGGGTGGAAGTAGGTGGATTATAAAGTTAAAAAAAAGTATTATAAAAGTTAATATCATTTTCTATTTTAATTTGATTTACTTTTATTAACACTTTTTGATCATGATAAAAACAATGACGTATATTTTACAAGATATATTTTCTTCTGCACAAGTACACATTTTTATTCTTAGGGTGGAATAGAGTATTGAGCTTCCACTTCAATAGCCTTCATCATGACTAGGAATTAAAACACACACACATATATGTTATATTATACAAGATATATTTTAATAAGATGCCTAATTGTTATAAATTTACATTCTTGGAGAGGAATATAGTATTATTATTAAAATAACATTAATCATTAAATGCAAAAATATAACTATTTTTTTAATATAAGTATTTTTAAAAATGAGTTGATGATGTGATTTTCTTATCTGTCATTGGATAGTAATTAATCTCATTCTTAAAGTATACTTTATGTTCTTAAAGTGGAAGAGAATATTCTCAATGTTAATGTCGGCTTCCACTTTTTATTAATTTTATTAACAACTTCATTATGACAAAATAAATAAATAAATAATAAAAATAAAAATGCCCTTAATGTTTTGCAAGACTTTTTTTTTAATAAGATAGATTGTTACAAATTTCTATTTTCTTGCAATAAAATAGAGTATTATAAAAGTTAATATCATTTTCTATTTTAATTTGATTTACTTTTATTAACACTTTTTGATCATGATAAAAACAATGACGTATATTTTACAAGATATATTTTCTTCTGCACAAGTACACATTTTTATTCTTAGGGTGGAATAGAGTATTGAGCTTCCACTTCAATAGCCTTCATCATGACTAGGAATTAAAACACACACACATATATGTTATATTATACAAGATATATTTTAATAAGATGCCTAATTGTTATAAATTTACATTCTTGGAGAGGAATATAGTATTATTATTAAAATAACATTAATCATTAAATGCAAAAATATAACTATTTTTTTAATATAAGTATTTTTAAAAATGAGTTGATGATGTGATTTTCTTATCTGTCATTGGATAGTAATTAATCTCATTTTTAAAGTATACTTTATGTTCTTAAAGTGGAAGAGAATATTCTCAATGTTAATGTCGGCTTCCACTTTTTATTAATTTTATTAACAACTTCATTATGACAAAATAAATAAATAAATAATAAAAATAAAAATGCCCTTAATGTTTTGCAAGACTTTTTTTTTAATAAGATAGATTGTTACAAATTTCTATTTTCTTGCAATAAAATAGAGTATTATAAAAGTTAATATCATTTTCTATTTTAATTTGATTTACTTTTATTAACACTTTTTGATCATGATAAAAACAATGACGTATATTTTACAAGATATATTTTCTTCTGCACAAGTACACATTTTTATTCTTAGGGTGGAATAGAGTATTGAGCTTCCACTTCAATAGCCTTCATCATGACTAGGAATTAAAACACACACACATATATGTTATATTATACAAGATATATTTTAATAAGATGCCTAATTGTTATAAATTTACATTCTTGGAGAGGAATATAGTATTATTATTAAAATAACATTAATCATTAAATGCAAAAATATAACTATTTTTTTAATATAAGTATTTTTAAAAATGAGTTGATGATGTGATTTTCTTATCTGTCATTGGATAGTAATTAATCTCATTCTTAAAGTATACTTTATGTTCTTAAAGTGGAAGAGAATATTCTCAATGTTAATGTCGGCTTCCACTTTTTATTAATTTTATTAACAACTTCATTATGACAAAATAAATAAATAAATAATAAAAATAAAAATGCCCTTAATGTTTTGCAAGACTTTTTTTTTAATAAGATAGATTGTTACAAATTTCTATTTTCTTGCAATAAAATAGAGTATTATAAAAGTTAATATCATTTTCTATTTTAATTTGATTTACTTTTATTAACACTTTTTGATCATGATAAAAACAATGACGTATATTTTACAAGATATATTTTCTTCTGCACAAGTACACATTTTTATTCTTAGGGTGGAATAGAGTATTGAGCTTCCACTTCAATAGCCTTCATCATGACTAGGAATTAAAACACACACACATATATGTTATATTATACAAGATATATTTTAATAAGATGCCTAATTGTTATAAATTTACATTCTTGGAGAGGAATATAGTATTATTATTAAAATAACATTAATCATTAAATGCAAAAATATAACTATTTTTTTAATATAAGTATTTTTAAAAATGAGTTGATGATGTGATTTTCTTATCTGTCATTGGATAGTAATTAATCTCATTTTTAAAGTATACTTTATGTTCTTAAAGTGGAAGAGAATATTCTCAATGTTAATGTCGGCTTCCACTTTTTATTAATTTTATTAACAACTTCATTATGACAAAATAAATAAATAAATAATAAAAATAAAAATGCCCTTAATGTTTTGCAAGACTTTTTTTTTAATAAGATAGATTGTTACAAATTTCTATTTTCTTGCAATAAAATAGAGTATTATAAACATTAATATCCACTTTAATTTTTCATTTATTAACACCCTTGATGATAACCAATAAAAATAAGTACACCATTAAATGTACTACAAAACACTAGATACGTGAGTCGATAGGTTTTAATATATCTTACTTATTTTATCGTAATTTATATGACAGATGAAATTTAGAGAGTTTTTCATATATATTTTAAAAAAAACTAAGTTATTAATTATTGTGACTTATAAAATTTACGTAATTTTTAAAGAATATGTTATTCTTTCTATCTCAATTTATGTAGCACATATAAAATTTGAATTGTTTTTGTGGTACTTTTGATTTTTTAAATTCAATGACATATGTTCTTTTCTTCTAACAATAATAATGATCTAACATTACCATTAGAAATACAGAGTGATTTACAATAGAAAGATGGAGAAATAAAATTATTAAACGGATTAATTATCAAGTAGTACCTATTTGGTATGATTTTTTGTAGTAAAAAATTACTTTCTATACAGTTGTAAACTAATAATAATAATCAAACTATACAAAACAAAATATAATCAATAAGATTTAAAAATTAAAAATATATTTGTATAAAATAGAAGATGAATAACTAAAATATAAATATGAAATATTCTTTTTTAATTAACACAAATTAGATAATTGATGAAACATTCATTTTATTTAACTAATGTGAACACGTTAAAAAAAGGAGAGGATTGAATTGGCCCCTCCAAAATGAGTAAATTGACTGAATTAAAAATAAAAATAAAAAAACGATATTGCCTAAGTTCAATCCAGGAAATTGCACATGAAATATTCAAAATGTAACCACTAAGCCAAGCAGCTTCTCAGTGGTGGAGTTAAAATTTTTAGTAAGAAAGTTCAAAATTCGTAGAAATAAACATACGAAGTACTCGAAGAGGGTTCGACATCTATTATATATACATAAAACATTATTTTAACCATATATAACCAGTATAATTTTCCATCGAAGGGGGGTCCGATGAACCCCTTTTACCAAGGTGGCTCCGCCCCTGCTTCAGATGATGGGAAGCACAAAACTGAAATAAACATGTTAACAATCAGCTATGTGATTCTAGCCTCTTATACTATATATAAGTTTTTTGATATCATGTCCAATTGTTATGAATTTCTAATTTTTGAAATGGAATAGAATATTCTAAACACTAATATCAACTTTCATCTAATTTGCTTTTATCATGACAAAAAAAAAAGAAAGAATTTGATATTCTATGAGACATATTTTTTGATAACATGAGTAGTTGCTTTAAGGTTTCAAAGTATTTTGATCGTCACCTATAATACCTACGAACTAAATGTTATTATGGAGTGTTAAATGTTTATCATATTTTTAATTAAAAATATCGTGTTTAAATTTGAAATATGAAATCTCATCCTTCCATTTATTCACATCTTTTTTGTCTATTTTACTTTACAACTTAGAATCAGATTTTTTTGTTTATGCAAAAAATTTCAGTTGCTACATCTTTGATGCGGGATTTTTTATCCTTCAAAAATGACTACATCTATGTATCCATGTATATACAATATACTAGTGAACATGTTCGTGCTTCGTGCGATCATAACAACTATTTTAGTGATAAATTTTTCTTATAAAGTAGCACATATTAAAACAATACTTGGATAAAAACTTTAAAATATTTATCATAATTGTTTCAATTTATAAGATACAGTTTCTTATTAATTATCAAGAATTATTATACAAATCTGTTAAGTAAAAATATAAATAGATAAGGATTTTTGTAAGTCATGAGATGGACCAACCAACTAATAAAAAGAACAATGCAACACAATACTATTTCGCTATTTAATTTTTAAAAATTAAAATTAAAGTATATCTTGTTATCAAAAACTTACAATCACAAATAGAGAAAAAAACATATTCATTCGTGAAAATATTCTACATGTAAACCTTGAATGTTTGATGTGCAAATTATAGACAAAAATTTAAAGTCATTATATTTTGAGAAAACTAAATGTAGAGGTAATGAAGAGAATCATAAAAAGGAGTTGAGGAGATATGTCTTAAGTAGAAAATGTGAACAAATGAAGGTTTTTGTAATTTTATGAGATGCAATAAATATTATAAAAAATTTAATTATCAAACAAATTAATTAGTGAAGAGACTAAAATCATCTTTTCATTTTCATAATCAATTTTCTCTATGTATAATTATTTTTCTATTTTTAAAATTTCTTAACTTAAGAAAATATGTTCATTGCAATTGGATACTGGCAGAAGAAACTTGGTTCATTCGAAAAAATTTCATTAAACTAAAAGAATTATATGTTTTGTGAAAATTGAATCCAACAATCATATATATAGACTAATTTTACATAAGTGCTAACAAATACAAAACAAAAACCTAATGGAGAGGATTTCATCTATTTTTTTGGTCAATTCAAATTCTACAAAAGAAAAAAAATGTGTTATATCATCTAAGGTCGGATGAAAAGAAGCGGATGAAACTAAACAAAAGATAATTAAATCTTGATCGAGAAATTGTCATATTAACATGTTATATACATAATATATATAGTTGGAGTACGGATAATATTTTCAAAAGACAAAAGTTCGTATGTATGATAAAAATATCACAAAAAATATATATTTAAGCAATAAAATAGTCAGTTGAAGATCATGTTGCCCTTCATACAAAAAGTGTGCTTTATAATATAATCTTGTTCTTGAAGGGTACATATCTTGATAGATAAATTATTAATTGAAAAATTATATAATCAACAATAGATGCATCTATATATTTGTAAATTATTGAAACTTTTACATTTTCAAATTATAATCTAACAAACTCTTGATGAATCTTCCACCGCCACTAAACTTTCTTCTAAATCATTTTGACGACTTGTAGCAAATCAATTTTTGATAATCTCTTTAGACGAATCTTACACTGCCTTCAAACTTTCTTCTTCATCTTGATAAACTCTTGTTTGGCTATTGTAACACAAGAGTAAATTTTAAAAAATATATCTATAATTTTCATAAAGCTGAAAATTTTTAAAAAAAAACAATACTAACAATATGAAGTTGGGGAAAAAATAAACGAACATGCAACAACAACATAAATGAACATTATTTATAGATGGTCTAAATCAGAGGAATTAAGTAAAGGAAAGTTGAGGAGACATGTTATTTAATTAGAGAATACAAATGGGTTGAGTTTTTTTTTTTATAACTTTCAAGTACTAGTTTTAGAGACAATTCTTTGCGTTTTATAGATGAGTTTGATTTGCAGTCACTTAAACGGATCCTGAAGAAAGAATATTAATTGATAAATATAGCCCTAGAATACGAGATGAAGTGAGAAAACACTATATTCAACAAGGGCCTTGTCAACCGGATATTAATGATAATGAATATCCTCAAAGTAGATCGGGATGAAATGCGTCGATTTTCTATACTAATGTTCTTGATAAAAAGTAGATTGTTTTTTTTTTAAAAAAATTATAAAATAATAAATTCACCATCAAAAATTATTGGGGACTCAAACTTTTGAAGGTCTAGACAGGCTTTGTTAATGTCATCCTTGTGCTACTCCTAACCTTACCGTTGAATCACTCTTAGTAGTGTCCCCCCTATCTTCAAATTCTGAGTTTGCCTCTGGTAGACAACTATTACTTAATTATCATATGTTGTTTAAACTGTTTTTCTTCTTTTTTTAGATTAATTTTCAGCAAATTAAAAGAACTGATTCCTTGATTTGCGTTACGTGAGACAAACGTCTTTTGGAGATAACATTTCTATTTTTAAAAGGTAGGAATAAAATTTACATACATTTTACTTTGTTTATTGTTATTGTTATTGTAATGTGATGGGTTTCATTGCTAAAGCTGTAATATATATTTTTATTCTTTTCTATAATTCAAATGTACTGTTTAATAGAATAGGAGTATATTTATATTTGTAAACATATTTACAAATCGTATGAGTAACACGCGTAATACACGTATCAAAAATCTGTTAAGGCACAAACCTTATGACATTAATATAACTAATGATAAGGATAGATTAAAAGTCAAGTATAATATTATCAATGGATTTCATAAAATGGACAAATATTACTTCCTCAGTTTCTAATTAATTGTTCACTTTTGAATTGACATATATATTTAGAAAACAATAATTGACATAATGAATTTATTATTTTACCTTTATTAATTAGGAAGTGAATGAATTAAAAATTTTAAGATTTTTATCAGATTTTAAAATCTATAAATCAAATCAAACTAATAAAGTTTGAATTTTTCAACCTCAAATTTTTTCAAAATTCTTAAATTTTCAAATATTTCAAATTTTCTCAATAAAGTATTCATACAAATATATAATTAACTCGAGCCAGGTCTTACTGTTAAAAGTTAACATACGATACAATCATGCAAATCAACCATAGGTCTTAACTTTCAAACAATTGAAAAATCACAATTTCTTTAAAAAAGACTATCAAATTACACATATTACCTTTCCAAAAAGTAAATAAATCAATAAACATTATCTATATTAGTATCATTAAAGGGATAAGGCATATGATCGAAATTTCAGAAATACATCTAAACTTAACTAGAATATCATTACCTTCTAAATTAATTTAAGCTGACATGACATAAAGAATGTGCACACTTTTTGAAATCAAGTGATGAATGCACAATTGGACACAAGTCATTTTTTAATTGATAACTTTATAATTAGTTAGTATACATAGATATATTTTATCATGAATAAATATAAAATTGCTTTGAAATAGCATAATAATAAAAGAGCCGAATAATTGTTAGAGACATAAAACTAAAACATCATAACTCAACTAATAGTGAAGGTATAAATTCGTCTGTCTACCTATTTTCATAAGTATATTCAAATAATATTTATCCTTACCATGTTCTGAATATTCAATGAGTAACTACACAGTATTAATTATATTTCTCGTTATTTGAATTACTCTGGAATATATATATATTTTTAAAATTAACGCGTCTACGTGTACCTCATCTATACATATGTCCAGACTGAGGCCCCACTCGGGTGTGTACTGAAAAAACCCTTTTAAACAGAATTTGGTCTTTGCTATAAGTGGTTGCTCCATTGACTTTTCATTCACCATGATAATTTTTAATTGCTTGCCAAAATCACTATTATTCCATTTAGAATCATAAAATCATTTAACTATTATTATTTATCTCAAAAATATTAAATACAATTCATATCAATTTTTGTGCTCGAACCAAAATTGTAAATCGATGAATTAGTTGATTCAATTTGGTCCCATTTTATTCCTATTTTTCTGATAGTTCGAAATATCTATCGAAGTTAACTCAATTTTCGTGTTTGAACAGAAGTTTTAAATTTTTTTCCCTCCTTAAATTAATATTACTTTTTATTTTACCTTATTTTGGTTGAATATAATTAGTGAGAGGATGATTATAAACCATACTCAACCATATATACCTCAAAAAAGATTCTATCATGAAAGTGTTGAACCTCTACTGCATTATATAGTTTAATTAATGAAACAGAATTTAGCTATTGTTGATTTTGTCAACATCAACTCTTGCATCAAATTACTAAATTAGTCCCATAATGTTTAACCTCTAGTCTATAATATATATATATATATATATATATATATATATATATATATATATATATATATATTCTCTTTACTTGTATACATAAATCACACCCCTTTTACACAAAATTTCAAGAATCAAAGTCCCTTAATAAGAAAAGTTCTTAACTTGTTTGGTTAAGCTTGTTCAAAATAAAGTTGTTATGTTAAAAAATGGAGGGTGGTGATGTTGGACAAAATGATAATCACACCCAGGATAATGTCCAAATTAAATAGCAATAGGAAGAGAGTAACAACGACACCAAATATTAAAATGGGTAAATATGATACCCGAATAAGTAATACAATAATATTGATGAAAAAACTTGGTAGTGTCAAAAAGACTACTACTCAACACTCTTTTATTTCTTACAGCTCACAATAATATTATTTGCACACTATTTTCTCACAAACTAAGAAGATTACTCTCTCTACTCTCTATTGCTTCTCTATTTTTGGTGTGTCTTCAAGTGTTCAATTACTACTCTATTTATAGAGTTTTTTGAACACTTGTTTACATCATTAATGACATAATGTGATAGCCAATTTCAACAAAAAAATTGGCTGCCTAACTCTACCAAACTAATACCAAACTTATACCAAACTTTGACTACCTACTTCCACAAATGTGGCTACCAACTTTCACATTGGTGGCTACCAATTTTCACATTTGTGGCTAGTAATTTCAACAAGTATGGCTGCAAAATTAATTGCTGCCAAGATTTATTTCCACAAATCTCTCCCTTAATTTTGATTTTTCTTCTTTATTCCAAGGCTTGATCTCAATCTCTGAAAATCTTCAAACTTGAGAGGCTTTGTAAAAATATCCGCAACTTGATCATGAGATTTCACATACTTGAGCTCTACCTCTTTCTTGGTAATGCATTCTCGGATAAAGTGATACCTTGTGTCTATGTGCTTGCTTCGATCATGATACACTGGATTCTTTCTAGTGCTTGCTTGCGTAGATTTGTTATCAACACAAATCATTGTGGCTTCAATTTGTGACAAATTGAGTTCCTTCAATAACCGTCTCAACCAAATAGCATGACATGTACATGATGTCGCTGCCACATATTCAGCTTCACAAGTCGAGAGAGTAACAATTGATTGTTTCTTTGAACTCCAAGAAATAACACAATCACCCAAGAAAAACACAAAACCAGATGTGCTTTTTCTATCATCAACATCTCCCGCATAATCACTATCACAATATCCCACAAGATTAAAATTATCGGAAGAAGAATAAAATAGCCCAAGGTCGATTGTACCTTTTAGGTAGCGAAGAATTCTTTTAGCGACCTTCAAGTGAGTGGAGGTAGGAGCTTCCATGAATCGACTTACTACTCCAACTGCAAAGACTATATCTGGTCTCGTACATGTCAAGTACCTCAGACTTCCTACGAGACTTTTGAACAAAGTGGAATCCACTTCTTCTCCATCATCAAATTTTGACAATTTTGTTCCACTTTCCATTGGGGTGTTCACAGGGTTGCAATCAAACATGTTGAACTTCTTCAAAATCTCCTTTGTATAGCTTTCTTGAGATATGAAGATGCCTTCCTCCATTTGCTTGACTTCTAGGCCCAAGTAATATGACATGAGCCCTATGTCTGTCATGTCAAACTCAAGGGACATAGCTTTCTTGAAAGCTTCAAATAAAACTGGGTTGTTACCCGTTAGAATGAGATCATCAACATAAAGACAAACAAGCAGAATATCTCCATTAGTATGAACTTTAATATAAAGAGCATATTCATGGAGACAACGAGTAAACCCATTGTCTTGAAAGTATTTGTCAATGCGACTATTCCAAGCTCGTGGAGCTTGCTTCAACCCATATAAGGCTTTCTTCAACCTCAACACCTTATCTTCATGATTTTTAACCACAAAACCCAATGGTTGCTCAACATAGACTTCTTCTTCAAGATATCCATTCAAGAATGCCGATTTGACATCTAGTTGATGGATCTTCCACTTCATTTGCGCCGCTAAAGAGATCAATAGACGGATTGTCTCCATGCGGGCAACAGGCGCATAAACTTCTTCATAGTCGATGCCATGCCTTTGTTTGTAGCCTTTAGCCACAAGTCTTGCCTTGTATCTTTCTACTTCTCCATGGGCATTTTTCTTCATCTTGTATACCCATTTGACTCCAATTGCTCGATGGTCCTTTGGAAGAGTTGTCAACTCCCAAGTGTTGTTCTTCTCTATTGATTGGATCTCTTCCTCCATGGCTTTTCTCCACCTTTTGTCAGTAACAGCTTCATCAAAATTCATTGGTTCACTATCAGCAAAAAGACAACACAAAAAATCAAAATTAGTAATTTCTTCTGTGTCATCATAGAGTTCTTGAATGTTCCTCATCCTATGTGGTCTTTCACTTGAACTCTCTTGAGAAGATGGAGATGCAATATTTGCTGGTGAAGGAGGCGGGGTTGCATCCTGTGCCATGGTCTCCTGTTCTTCTTCATCTCCGAAGTATGGAAGAAAATCATATGTTTTTTCTTCTGGAGCCTCCCAATTCCATGATGCTTCTTCATCAAATTCAACATCACGACTCACCACCACCTTGTTATTGCTTGGATTGTACAATTTGTAGCCTTTTGAACTTGCGTCATAGCCAACAAACACATACTTGACACTCCGATCGTCAAGTTTAGCTCTCCCTTGATGTGGAACATGAGCATATGCTATGCTCCCAAAGATTCTCAAGTGCTTAACACTTGGCTTTCTTCCGCTCCATGCTTCTTGAGGTGTTTGATCTCGTACATTTTTTGTTGGAGACCTGTTGCTCAAATAAACTGCACAAGAAATAGCCTCGGCCCAAAATTCTTTTGGTAGATGTTTAGCTTTCAACATACATCTAGCCATATTAAGAATTGTTCTATTCTTTCTTTCTGCAACTCCATTTTGTTGTGGCGAGTAAGGTACCGTTAGAGGGCGACGAATTCCATGAGATTGACAAAAGTCATTAAATTCTTTTGAAGTGAATTCGCCTCCTCTATCAGACCTTAATGCTTTTATTTCATAGCCACTTTCTTTTTCTACAAGTGCTTTGAAATTTTTAAAGGCAACAAAAACTTCAGATTTTTGCTTCAAGAAGTATACCCAAGTCTTTCTACTGAAATCATCAATAAAGAGCAAGAAATATTTTCTTTTACCAAAAGAAGGTGAATCGATTGGACCACAAACATCGGTGTGAACAAGTTGGAGTGGCTTACTTGTTCTTGATGTAGTCTCCTTTGGGAAACTCCTCCTTGCATGTTTTCCAAGAAGACAAGCTTCACACAATTGATTTGGATGGTTGATTGGCGGTATCCCATCAACCATGTTCTTGTCTCCCATTGATTTGAGCGCTTCAAAGTTCAAGTGCCCAAATCTCATATGCCAACACCATGAGTCATCTTGCACATTAGCCTTCAAACACTTTGCATAGATAGTTTGAAGATTCAAAGGAAACAACCTATTCTTTGCCATATGAACTTTAGCAATTAAGTTGTTACTTGAATCTCTTAGCCAAAGATGCATATTTTTCATATGAATATCATATCCTTTTTCAAGAAGTTGACCCAAACTCAAAATATTACTTTTCAATTTTGGCACATAATAAACATTGGTAATCAATTTATGACCACCATCTTTACAGGATATCAGAATCGTACCTATCCCTTCAATTTGGATCTTTGAGGTATCGCCAAAAGACACATTACCTTTCACGGTCTTCTTTATCTCCACAAATTTATCTTTCTGGCCACACATATGATTGCTTGCTCCATTGTCAAGATACCATGAGCTACAATCATCTTTATCTTCTTCTTTGAGTGTTAATAACAGTGTTGACTCATCTTCATCTTTGTTGTTGTCAACAAGATTAACTTTCTCTTCAACATTACTACGACATTCCCAAGAGTAATGTCCCATTTTATGACAGTTATAACACTCAATTTTAGATTTGTCATACCTGATTTCATTTGTACCTTGATAGGCTCCACGTCCTCTGCCTCCTCGTTGACCACGACCACGACCTCTGATTGACTGGTGACCTTTATCTTCATTGTTGAAATAATTGGTGTAACTTCTTCCTCTTCCACGACCTCCACGGCCTCTCCATTGTCCATTTCCTTTGTAACTTTTCTCACCTTCAAATCCTTTGAAGGATGCATGAGTTTTAAGAAGCTGCTCTAGTGGCTCTTCTTTTCTCCTTTTCATTTTCTCTTCATGGGCTAGTAAAGAACCTTCCAATTGTTCTACCGTCATAGAGTCTAGATCTTTAGACTCCTCAATAGCACACACCACATAATCAAATTTAGGTGTTAAAGAACGAAGGATCTTTTCTACCACACGCACATCATCTACTTTCTCTCCGTATCTTCTTAGTTGATTTACAACAGCAATCAATCTTGAGCAGAAATCCGAAATGGATTCGGATTCTTTCATTTTTAAAACTTCAAACTCAGCCCTTAGAGTTTGAAGTTTTATCTTCTTTACTTTATCAACTCCTTGGAGAGAATTTTGTAAAATCTCCCACGCCTCTTTTGAGGTGGTTGCATCAGCCACCTTCTCAAACATGCCATCATCCAAACATTGATGGATAAGAGTGAGGGCCTGTTGATCTTTCTTTCTTGTCTTTAACAAGACCTCCTTTTCATTTGAGGGCAAAGTTTCCTCATTTGCGGGTTTTGTATACCCTTTGTCTACAATATCCCAAACATCTTGAGAGCCAAGAATAGCTTTCATTCGTAGACACCATTTTTCATAATTTTCTCTTGTGAGACGGGGGTATTGAAAGGACAACGGACTATTATTTGTCATGGCTCTGATACCACGTTGTTGGACAAAATGATAATCACACCCAGGATAATGTCCAAACTAAATAGCAATAGGAAGAGAGTAACAACGACACCAAATATTAAAATGGGTAAATATGATACCCGAATAAGTAATACAATAATATTGATGAAAAACTTGGTAGTGTCAAAAGACTACTACTCAACACTCTTTTATTTCTTACAACTCACAATAATATTATTTGCACACTATTTTCTCACAAACTAAGAAGTAGTTTGTGGATTACTCTCTCTACTCTCTATTGCTTCTCTATTTTTGGTGTGTCTTCAAGTGTTCAATTACTACTCTATTTATAGAGTTTTTTGAACACTTGTTTACATCATTAATGACATAATGTGATAGCCAATTTCAACAAAAAAATTGGCTGCCTAACTCTACCAAACTAATACCAAACTTATACCAAACTTTGACTACCTACTTCCACAAATGTGGCTACCAACTTTCACATTGGTGGCTACCAATTTTCACATTTGTGGCTAGTAATTTCAACAAGTATGGCTGCAAAATTAATTGCTGCCAAGATTTATTTCCACAGGTGAAAATCTTATGAGGGTGAGTAGTGCACGTTTGAGTGGTTCAAATGTATGGAGAAATAGTGCTATATGGATGTGTTTTCAAGGTCTTCTTCAAGAGAAGATTACGATGATGAAGAGGCGTTAAAATGGGCTGCTCTAGAAAAACTTCTAACTTATCGTCGTATAAGGAGAGGCCAAGAAGGACAATCCAGAAAAGTCGATATAACAAAGCTTGATTTGATCGAAAGGAGGAATCTTTTAGATAGGCTTTTTCAAGATTGTTGATGAAGATAATGAGAAGTTATTGATGAAGCTCAAACAACGCATTGATCGGTATAAACTTTAAGCTCTTCTAGTTTAAATTTTGTATGACTTCAATCGTACCAAAGAAATCTTGGAGATGTTCAACTCATTAGACTAAAGGTCTGGTGTTTGGTCTCCGCACAATGTTTTCTGAGAAAAAATTGACTTTAGTCGTATCAACCAGACTCATAAAGATGTTGTAAGTCGTTAGACTAGATAGTTTTCATGTGGTTTTTAATTTTGATACTACGTTTATGCGTTATTCTTATCTTTATGATCTTATATATAATTTTGATTTGATTTATGATTATATATAATTTTGATACTACTTATATGCGCTAAATATTATAGTTAAAATTCTCATTACTTTTCTCCCTTACATTTTATAAAATCTGAACAATTTGAACGAAAGGAAATTAATTAACTAAGTGTCATTCCAATGTTCTTAAGATTTCACTGAATCATCCCTAGTTAGATGAAAAATTCACTCTTAGAAAATATAGAATTAACTATAGAATTTATCGGTAATTTTCAGTTGATTCATCGCTAATTTGTAACTAAATTAGATTAACATGAAAGTTTTAGTATTTATTATGAAATTTATGATAATTCAATTAAACTATCACTAATCCGTAGTTAAATGACTAGTTTGGCACGATCTTAACTTGCTGGTAGAAATTTGGACTTCAAAAGAAAAAGAAGTGGAGTTCTTGTTTTCACTTTATTCAGTAAAAACAGTGATTATTTGTATAAAGCAACTTTCATATACAACAAACATAAATATTATATTTGTATACTATAATTATAATTTGTATAATTGCATTTCATATCAAATATAAATCTGTATATTTTGCTATACATATACAAAAGAAAATAATTGTATAATTCGTTATACATATACAAAAGAAAGTGGTTGTATAATCTGTTTTGGTATACATATACAAACGATCATTGTATAATCTGTATTTGTATAAAGCGAGAAAAAGAGAAATAAAAAAAAATAGGGCCGGAAAATATTGTATTTCTATAATCATAAGTCTATAAGACGAAAATATATGCATTTGTATATATAATTTTCTCTCGTTTATACAACACAAATGCAATGTATACATTTGGTGTTTGTATAAAGTTAGAGAGTCAAGTGAGATTGACGAGCGAGATCTAGGAGATGAGAGAGAGACAAATGAATATATATATATTTATATATATAAACACAAATACATTTTATATATTTGTGTTTATATAAAAGGGCGAGCGAGATTCAACTATGATTATAGATTTTAATTTTAAATTAATAGTTTGCTATTATGATCAAACATGTAAAAATTCTTTTTTTTATTATGTTTGAATGACGATGAGATTCTATCTCAGTAACTTGTTAAAGTGTGTGACTAGTTTATCTAAAAACTTAAATGGTAAAAGGCCACATTTTTATTATTTCCTCAATAATTTGGTAGACGAATCGTCTTTACTGAGATCATCTCCAACCCACCTCTATTTTACTCTCTATTCTCTATGTTTGGAGAGTAAAATAGAGAATGTCGTCTCCAACCCCTCTCTATATTACTCTCTATACTCCATTTATAGAGAGGTCTCTATTTCACTTTTTCAATATTTATTATTATTTCCATTACTTTCAATTATCATATTATTTTACATATAATTTCATTAATTAAATATCTAATATACATGATTCTTTTTAATGTAATATACTGTTTAAAAAATATATGATCTAATATATACTACTTTAATTTCAATTAATATATTTTAAATAATTTTCACCAATAATAAAATTTATTTTATTATTAATTTTCCTTATAAAGAGTACACAAAATTAAAATGGTAAGATGAAAAAATTAATTTAAATACAAATAACAATACAATACATAACATAATAATTTAAATATAAGATAAAATATAATACATAACATAATAATTAATTTGCGATTAAACAAGAATCATGTCGAAAAGATGTGGAACGTGCATTCGGTGTTTTGCAATTATTGCAAGACCGTCACGTTTGTGGAGACAGGAAGTGCTACATGATATAATGACTACATGTGTTATACTACACAACGCGATAATTGAAGAGGTGATCTTAATGCACCAATTCAAGATGTTGTAGAGGTTCCAATTGCAACGACAGAAATAGTGATTGATGAAAATCTCTGATTTAAATAATTTTTAGCTAGACATAATAAAATTGAGGATAAAAATGCTCATTTTGAACTCCGTAATGCATTAATAGAGCATTTATGAGAGCAACGTAATAATCTAAAAAATTGAGTGTTTATGTAATCATATTTTACTTTTATTTGAATTTGTTCATTAATTTATATAATATTTTTCGTGCAATTTATGATATTTAAAAATTTAGAATAAAATATAACTTATATTAAATAAAGAATTTGAAAAAATAAAAATTTTCACATGAAAATTATATAAAATAATCATTGGGAAAAATAAAAAAATAATGAAATAAGAAAATAAGAATGAAAGAGAAATAGTAATATAATATTAAGGAGAGAGAGAATTTTTTTAAAAAAGTAATACAGAATTGGGTTGGTGTTGTTTTTCTGAAAAATTTAAAACTTAATTTTTGGAGAGTAAAATAGATCGTAGATTGGAGATGCCCTAACCCTACAAATTCTCTTTTGGAGTTCCGGCAAGTTTGAGGTTTCCTCCAAATCGCTCCGACGCCTTTGATGTTCACATCTTCCGGTAGTCCTGTCGCAGATGACTTTCGCCCTTTTATGGAACCACACTTTCTCTAAATCTAATTAATTTGAATTCAATGTGGTAGGACGAGAGTCATCTGTGACAGGATAATGGAAGATCTAGTTATCAAAGGCTTATTGGGCGTTTCTTTTCATGTTGAGTTCGTACCATAATCTCCAACTTTTGCAGAGTATTGCAACACCGAAGTAGCACAGGTAGACATTTCATTACTATTTGCTATTGGATTGAGTATTATTTGCTTCAGCATTTGTGCCTATGCTGTTGAATTTGATATTATGTTAACACATGATACTGTTTATGGCTGAGTGCTGTTGAGATCTGTTGGTAAAAACTAAGCGATGTGGTATGTGGCAGTTGTCTTGGATACCAATTTATGGGAGAAAATGAAAACATATAACAGTGTTCAATATTGTGCAGCACTAGATGTTTTGGAGTTGAAGCAGTTATGTGGTTTGTCAATGCCCTTGTTTTTAAAAAAAGATGTACTATTCTTTGCATTTGAGCTATGTGCTACTAATTTTGGCCTTGTTATGTATGTTTGAATCCCTGAGTGTGTGGGTGTTTGTGTATATGTACCTACACATATACATACATACACAGAAAAATTTGAGTACTCACTTTGCGGTTGAAGGTGGAGTGGGTTAAAGATAGTAATATACCTGAACGGATTGGTGTTATAATTGCCTCATATTTCCATAATAGAATTTGGTATAAGAATATTATAGTATCCTTGACTGTCGTCTTGTAAGTTATTTTTTTATATAGGCTTTGTTAGGATTATTGCACAAAGGTATTAGGCATCTCCTAAGGAAAACTTGATTTACTGGATCAATTGATGATTAGGATAGATTTTTGATATTTATCATTAACCAATTTAGAAGGAAATCAGTTCAGACAATTTGATTAGCAAGGGAAAAATAAATTGATTGATGAAGAGGCTTCTTGGTTTAATGTTTGTTTAAGTATTATGGACACTTGGGCACTCTTGTAGGATGCCAGGTTCATTCTGTGCTTCACTGCGATCTGTGTACCATGGACAACGTAATACACTGACATATGGTTTTGCAAATACATTGTGCATCACTGCATTGTTGACTAACTGTTGCAAAAACCCTTGGGTGCCCTTCCATCCCATTTTCACAAGCCAATGCATCCTACACAGCTGCTGCCAGCAACATATCTCATTTTGGCTGAGTATGAAGTTAATTATCCATCATTTGGTTTTTGAAATTTTTGTGGGAGAGCTTGACAATTATCTTCTATACTATTGTCATTACATCAAGGGCATGCTAGCAACTCTCTAAAAGACCAGTTTTTTTCTTCCTTTGTGGTGTGATTTATCACATTCTACTTGTTTTTTGATGGCCAGTAAAGCCTAGAGTCATAATGCTTGCTGTGAGTACTTTCTTGCGAATGTTGAAAGCTGATTGAAAATTATTTAGTTAGGTGGGTCAGTTAGCTTAGTCCATGGAAATTTTTTCTTGCAAGTTTTGCTAGTTTTGTCATGCTTAAAAGAATATATCAACATATTTGTTCTTATATATTGTAAAATCAAGGTTTTACTTTTCTTGTTTCACCAACCTTTCTCTATGCAAAATTTTTGCAAGTGTTTTCTGAAGATATCTTATGATCCTCTTGGACCTTAGTTGCTATCTAGAGAATCATGACTAGGATGTCTCAAACTGCAAAGTACCTGCCAATAGAAAGTTATGAAACACACTGTATTCTTTCCTATCTCTGACCGGGAAAGAGGTTACGAAGCAAGTGAAACTGAAGTAAACTGTACTCACCTCTTCTCCTTCTTGTCCTCTTGTACTTCCGTTCTTCTTATTCTAGTATCCAGAACCGGAACAAGCTCTTCTTTAGCAGCCTCTCTTTGTTAGCTTCTTGTTAGCAGTACTATAGTTTGTAGTCGCCTAAGCTTACAAAACATCGTTCTTGGGTTTTCTCTTCATATTGTTCTCGAGGCAATTCTTCTTTTGTCTTCTTTGATTACTAGTCTAGTATATTCTTCGTCAATTCATCCACATAAGACCGCTTAGACAGTTAAAGAATATGACAAGAGTATTAACCTCAAAACAAAGTTTCTACTAGACTACTACAATGAATTTCGATGTTTATAACAAAAAGAAGTTTCCTCGTGAATCAACATCTTTCATCTCGAAGATCTTACCGAAAACTGATTCTCAATCCAAAAATCCTCAATCTTGTATCATGGATTGATCCTTGATTGACTCGATTTCACAATTCTATTGCATAATCCATCCAATTTGACTCATCAGTTATTCTGCTTTTTTTCTTTAAATCCAAAAGCGATTATCACCAATGGTTGCGAGTCATTGGTGTGGAGGGTTAGGCTTGACCCCTACCACGTCTATTAATCCCAAAAAGATACAAAGTTGGAGACGGAATGGAACAAATCTCCTACTACATTCATCTACTCAAAACACCTCCAGTGGAGGTGAGAAAAGGATCAGCTTACACATACCCTTTTCCTACAAGAAAGTCAATAAAGAGATCTAGCTAACAAAACAAATGTTCTCCTCAGTACGATGACAACCAAGTATGATTTCTATTTTATACTAGAATCTTATTGTTATTTAGAAGTAACATTTGAAAATTACCAACTGTTATGAAATAAAGATATGTTTGGAGACTCTGAGATCTATAGATATTTTTTTTGTAGTAGACAAGTCTTTTGGGTCAAAATGAGTGGTGGTTTGTGAGCCACATATGTACGTAGCTTACTTTGAGATATTTGCTTATTATATGGTTATAATTCTCACACTTTAGATTGGATATAACCTCTGAAATGAAACAGTGACAAATAGAATTTTAAAGTTCTCAGCCCTCTCCTTCTTCATCTACAGATGTAGCAATTTATAGCTGCAATTTCTTCATTGTTCCTTCTTATACCTTTGAAAGTCTTCTTTCTTTTCTTTCTAACATGGCGGCAAAGCTTATTTCTTAAGGGATTTGAATCAAATCTTGTTGCTTGGCTCATCTTATTTCTATTTTTTCTTGGATCTATTTGCTGGGGTCTTCTGATTTTTACCGTCGAGAATCATCACATTTTTGGGCCGTCAAGATGAAGGCTTATTTATCTTAAGGTTCTCAACTTGTGAGAAGTTGTGGAGAGAGGAGAACATGTTGTCCAACCTTTGAGAGTCGATGCAACTCTCAATAATATTAAAAAGTATGCTGAGTTGGTGACTAGATCTCCAATCAATGCTCGCAAAGTATACATTTAGAGGTTAAAAGACAATCAGATAGGACAGTGAAATCATCAGGTTAAATATAATGAATCAAGATGATGTCTAGGTCCATTTGCAAAGTCTCGAGGAACATGATACATGCACATTATACTATGCATGGAAAAACACCTCAATATATTAGAGTAACCTAGGAATTGATTGCTGAAAAGTTGCAAAGAAAGTCTTTGAGATACCTAAAAGAAAAGACTTGACTAAAGATTTTGTATAAGTGGTTCGATAAATGTAAGTTGATCCTAAATAGATATGGATGGAGACAATGTTAATAGTTATGGATCCAATTAATAACAATGATTATAATCTAAAACTCATAAGCTAACAATCGATCCAACTAAGAGAGGAGACAAATGATAATGTGCCATAAAACATGTATATATGGATAAATTAAAGTACCTTTTTTTCAAAAAAATGTGAAGAAAGAGTCAAATGGTGGATAAATTAGTAGTAGTTTAGTACTACCAGTCGTTTACTCAATGTCATGATTTGCCTAGGCAAAGACAAATTTGAAAAGTTGTTTAGCCTACTTTTCAAAACAAATTAGTCATGGAGATGCCAAAAGAATTTTTAGAATAATCACGGTCAATTAAAGTGTGAGAAGTTTTTAAATCCTATCAACTTAATAATGGATAATTATTAAATGAATGTTAAATAAAATAGTACTCCTAGTCCTAGGTAGTAAGTAAGCTCAGATGCTGCCAGAAAAAAAGGAGCATTTAAAAATACAATTTGCATTAAAAAATTTACTTGGTTTTGGAAGAACCACCATATCCAAAAATGCTTGTATCAATATTTGTAGATGCCCTTCTTCTTACATCTCTTAATCAAATTGAATTCTAGATATTGTTTGGTTTCAGCGTTTTAAAAGGCGAAACATTTTACTCAGTATGGAGCAAGGCAAACAATATAAAAAGTACGTTAAAAGTTTTAAAAAATCAAAGCAATTAATAGAGAATAAAATATCTAGCATACGTGTACAAATACAAACAATGCAATAGTGTTAAAGATTTCATGAGATACAAATCAACCATAAGTCTTAACTTTCAAACAATTGAAAAATCACAATTTCTTTACAAAAATAAATCAAACTACACATATTACCTTTCTAAAAGTAAATAATCAATAAACATTATCTATATTAGTATAATTTAAATTATTATTTTTTCATGAATATATATAAAATTGCTTTAAATAGCAAAATAATAGAAAGTCTAATAATTGTGAGAGACATAAAACTAAAACAGGAAAATCAAATAATTCGGTAGTCTACCTATTTTCACAAGTATGTTCAAATGATATTTGTCCTTACCATGTTCTCAATAAGTAACTATGCAATATTAATTTATATTTTAGTTACTCTCAATCTTCTTATTTGTATAGATGATTTTTTTTTACGGAAAAGGGTCAAAATTGCCCCTGAATTATGTGAAATAGACCACATATACCCTTTGTTACATTTTGGGATCAAAAATGCCCCTACTGTTATTCTAAGAGACCACATATACCCTCGAGAGTTAACACTCCATATTTTTATTGACTTGACAAGCCAAGTGGACTAATCTTTCCACCTAAGCATTGCCAACTAGGATTCACTACAAAAGAACTAGACCTTTAGCGATGACAATAGTCGCCACAAAAGCCCGAAAAATCGTCACTAAAAGTTTTTAACAATAAATTCTAATTTTGTGTTTTTTTCTTCATTGTTTTTTTTAAAAAAAATAAATGATATCGATTAAGTAGGAGTTTGAAGACACTGTATGTTTTATTTTTATGTTATATGTAAATGTATAAAATGTATAATGATGCATTATATAGTAGGAGATGTGAATCGAGAAGTAATTTTCATGATATTTCGTAATAATATTGGGTGTTTTAAATATTGATGTTGCAAGTTATTTATTTTAGAAAATTAGGTTGCAATTAAGAATTAATTATCATATTTTTTGTTGAAAAATAGGTTTTACTAGCGAATGGTTGTTGGAGCCTTAGTCGTCACTAAAAATCACTCATAACCTTTAGTGGCAATATTTTGGGATTTTGTGCAACTTTGTCGCCACTAAAGGTCAAGTTCTTTTGTAGTGAATCTTAGTTGGCAACGCTTAGGTGGAGGGATTAGTCTCATGTGGCATGCCACGTCACTGAAAAATTGGGGTGTTAACTCTTGAGGGTATTTGTAGTCTCCTAGGATAACGTCGGAGTATTTTTGATCCCAAAATGTAATGAAAGGTATAACTGGTCTATTTCGCATAGTTCAGGGACAATTTTAACTTTTTTCCCTTTTTATTATTATCCATTGACTTTTCATTCACCATGGTAGTTTTTGAATTGCTTACTAAAAAGGTAAAATCACTGTTATTTTATTTAGAACCATAAAATCATTGAACTATTATTATTTTTCTCAAAAATATTAAATACAATTCAAACCAATTTTCGCGCTTGAACCGAAATTCTGAAATGAGTGAATTTGTTTGGTTTAATTTTGTCCCATTTTACCCCTATTTTTCTTATAGCTCGAAATACCTATCGAAGTTGACTCAATTTTCTTGTTTGAACCGAAATTCTGAATTTTCTTCCTCCTTAAATAAATATTACTTTTTATTTTACCTTATTTTGGTTGAATATAGTTAGTGAGAGAATGATGATGAACCATATATAACTCAAAAAGATTCTATCATGAAGTTGAAGTGTTGAACCTCTATTGTATTATATAGTTTAGTCAAACAAATTTAGCTATCATTGATTTTGTCATTATCAACTCTTGCATCAAATTAATAAATTAGTAACCATGAAGTTGAAGTCCTAGTCTATTATATTCTCTTTACTTGTATACATAAATCACACCCCTTTTACACAAAATTTCAAGAATCAAAGTCCCTTAATAAGAAAAGTTCTTAACTTGTTTGATTAAGCTTGTTCAAAATAAAGTTGTTATGTTAAAAAATGGAGGGTGGTGAAAATCTTATGAGGGTGAGTAGTGCACGTTTGAGTGGTTCAAATGTATGGAGAAATAGTGCTATGGATGTGTTTTCAAGGTCTTCTTCAAGAGAAGATTACGATGATGAAGAGGCGTTGAGATGGGCTGCTCTTGAAAAACTTCCAACTTATAGTCGTATAAGGAGAGGCCTTCTCTTAGAAGAAGGAGGACAATCTAGAGAAGTCGATATAATAAAGCTTGATTTGATCGAAAGGAGGAATCTTTTAGATAGGCTTGTCAAGATTGCTGATGAAGATAATGAGAAGTTGTTGATGAAGCTCAAACAGCGCATTGATAGGTATAAACTTTAAGCTCTTTTAGTTAAAACTTCAGTCATACCAAAGAAACTATTGGAGATGTTTAAGTCATAGACCAGCACATTTCTGGTGTTTGATCTCCAGAGAATGTCTTTACGAAAAATGACTTTAGTTGTATCAAACAAACTCATAGGGATGTTAAGTTGTTAGACTAGCCAGTTTTGATGTGCTTTTTAATATGATACAGAGTTGGTCTGGATCTTCCTACAATTGAAGTCCGGTTTGAGCATTTGAATATAGACGCAGAAGCTCGTGTAGGTAGTAGAGCTTTACCAACAGTATTCAACTTTACAGTTAACATCTTAGAGGTAATAATATATACTAGGACTTGTCTTGTACATTGTTGTGATATCATATTATTACATCTTGGACTTTCTATGTATAGGATTTCTTGAATTATCTTCATATCCTTCCAAGTAGAAAGAAACCATTGCCAATCCTTCATGGGGTCAGTGGAGTCATCAAGCCAGGAAGGTGAGTAAAACACTTCTGTCAAAAGGGTGATTTTTAGACAAATCAAGAAAGTCCTGTTTATTCATTCATTTCAATCTTGTTACGCAGAATGACACTGCTTTTAGGACCACCAAGTTCGGGAAAAACAACGTTGCTGTTAGGTTTGGCTGGGAAACTGGATAAAGATCTCAAAGTAAGAAACTTGATTAGACATAATACAGTTTTCAGATTAGTGAGGAGTTCTGTGTTGGTAGTCGATAAATCTATACGTTTTCAGGTTTCAGGTAGAGTTACATATAATGGGCATGGGATGGATGAGTTTGTACCACAAAGAACATCTGCTTATATAAGCCAAAATGATCTTCATATTGGAGAAATGACAGTCAGGGAAACACTGGCATTTTCTGCTAGATGTCAAGGAGTTGGAGACAAATATGGTCAGTGAAACAAACATGTTGCATTTCCTGTCTTCTTTGGGCATTGCGTACTTTTTTAATTAGTTTATTATGAATATGCAGAAATTTTAGCAGAGTTGTCTAGGAGAGAAAAGGAAGCAAATATTAAGCCAGATCCTGATGTTGATATCTTCATGAAGGTGAAGACATAGTAAAAGAAAGATTCAGATTTTCATGTTGTTGTTTCTTTCTGTTAGTTATGATAAGAAGTTGGTTTTATTTAACAGTCAGCGTGGAATGAAGGACAAGAGGCTAATGTTATAACAGATTATACTCTCAAGGTAATGGCTATACATAACAGAACCCAATTCAGAAAACTAGATAACAATGCAACAATTCACTACTCACTGTGTTATTTTCAGTTATTGGGACTTGAAATTTGTGCTGATACCCTTGTTGGAGACGAAATGATTCGAGGAATTTCTGGGGGGCAGAGAAAGAGACTAACAACAGGTTAGGATAAACAGAAACCTTGTATGTTGTAAAAACCAAAAGCACATACAAAGAGTTGGGAAAAAAGTTATCGTCCTTAATTAAGGCTAGCTGCTAAACTTGTAATACAGGGGAGATGATGGTTGGACCAGCAAGAGCACTTTTTATGGATGAGATATCAACTGGTTTAGATAGTTCAACGACTTATCAGATTGTCAATTCAATTAGGCAGTCAATCCACATTCTTCAAGGAACTGCTGTAATATCACTTCTGCAGCCTGCACCAGAAACTTATGACTTGTTTGATGATATTATTCTTCTATCAGATGGGAAAATCGTGTACCAAGGTCCCCGGGAAAATGTACTCGAGTTCTTCGAGTACATGGGCTTCAAATGTCCCGAGAGGAAAGGAGTTGCTGATTTCTTACAAGAAGTAAACACCTTGTGAATTATCTCCTTTCTTGTCATGGAACATTTCTTGTTTCTAATTATGCAATTTACTGTGTGTTAATAAAAGGTGACATCAAGAAAGGATCAAGAGCAATACTGGTCACGCCGTGATGAACCTTATAGGTTTATTACAGCGTGCGAATTTTCTGATGTATTTCAATCATTTCCTGTTGGACGGAAGCTTGGTGAAGAGCTTGCTGTGCCCTTTGACAAATCCAAGAGCCACCCTGCTGCTCTAACCACCAAGAGGTATGGTATTAGCAAGAAAGAACTCTTGAAAGCCTGCACAGCTAGAGAATACCTTCTTATGAAGAGGAATTCGTTTGTTTACATATTCAAGATGGTACAGGTAATTAGCAGGTCAAAAAATAAACAAGTCACTTTTTCAATTTCCTCAATGCTTATGTAGAAGTAAAAAATAATAAATTTATTTATCATTTCAGCTAACATTGATGGCGTCTATAGCAATGACACTCTTCCTACGAACGGAGATGCACAGAGATACAACAATAGATGGTGCAGTATACTTAGGTGCACTGTTCTACGCAGTTATCACGGTTATGTTCAATGGTTTCTCAGAGCTTGCCCTCAGTATTATGAAGCTTCCTTCCTTTTACAAACAACGCGATCTTCTTTTCTTTCCTGCTTGGGCATATGCTCTGCCTACTTGGATCCTCAAGATTCCGATCACACTTGTAGAAATTGCTATTTGGGTGTGTATGACTTATTATGTTATTGGATTCGAGGCAGACGTTGGGAGGTAGAAGTTTAATCCTTTTGCAAGCATGGAACTTCTTGGTTCGTTAAACCTCATTGAGATTATTTTTGTATTTGCAGGTTCTTCAAACAGCTATTTCTGCTCATATGTCTTAACCAGATGGCCTCAGGACTGTTTCGATTCTTAGCTGCTCTTGGAAGGAATATCATTGTTGCAAATACATTTGGATCATGTGCACTGCTCGTAGTTCTTGTAATGGGTGGATTCATTCTGTCAAGAGGTAAACTTGCAGAATATTTTGAAAAGCCACAAGGGTAATGTTCATTTATATGTTCTTCGCTTTTTGTTCTCTTCATCTAACAAAGGAAGATATTGTCAATCAGATGATGTGAAACAATGGTTGATATGGGGTTACTGGATTTCCCCTATGATGTATGCGCAGAATGCTATAGCTGTGAACGAATTTCTAGGGAAGAGTTGGTCACATGTAAGCTAAAGCTTCTGTTGTTTTGGAAGGACAGGTTGTTAAGGTAGCATTTGAGAGTTTATTCTTGAATTTTTCAATAGGTTCCTCCGGACTCCACGGGCACAGATACATTAGGAGTATCATTCTTGAAATCGCGTGGAATCTTTCCAGAAGCAAGATGGTATTGGATTGGAGCAGGAGCTCTTATTGGATATGTTCTGCTCTTCAATTTCTTGTTCACAGTGGCTTTAGCTTATCTCAACCGTAAGAATCCACCTACTATTATGCAATCTAATCTCATTTCCATCTATAGGATGATCCTAACATATCAACAAGGTGTGTAATTTTGGTGCAGCATTTGGTAAACCTCAGGCAATTATTTCTGAAGAGATTGTGGCCGAGAGGAATGCAAGCAAAAGGGGTGAGGTTATTGAACTATCTCCCATTGGAAAGAGTTCTTCAGGTAATTTCTTCCCTTTGAGCTTCAGTTTCAATTTGAGATTTTGCAAGAAGTACTTACGGTATCAAGGCCAAATATGCAGAAAGAGGAAATGATGTTCCGGTAAGTGCATCCTCCAGGTCTCTGTCCTCAAGAGTAGGCAACATAACTGAGGGTGATTTAAGCAAGAGAAGGGGAATGATTCTTCCTTTTGAACCCCTTTCAATTACTTTTGATGATATCAGATATGCAGTAGATATGCCACAGGTACATTTAAGATTTAGTCTATGGAAGTTAACTGGCCTATACATGTCTGAGTTAAATTCTCAAGTCTGTTTTGACTTCAGGAAATGAAAGCTCAAGGTTTTATCGAGGACCGACTTGAACTCTTGAAAGGGGTAAGTGGTGCTTTTAGACCAGGAGTCTTGACAGCTCTAATGGGTGTTAGTGGAGCTGGTAAGACCACACTTATGGATGTCTTAGCTGGTAGGAAAACTGGTGGATACATTGAAGGAACCATCAGTATATCAGGATTCCCAAAGCAGCAAGAAACGTTTGCTCGGATATCAGGATACTGTGAGCAAACTGACATTCATTCACCTCATGTTACAGTATACGAATCATTGCAGTATTCTGCTTGGCTTCGACTGCCTCGTGAAGTTGACACCAAAACACGAAAGGTAAATGAGTCTGGAATATGGCTACTAGGATTGCTAGTGGAGCTTGAAAGTGGATATGATATTAAAATGTATCATTGCAGAGTTTCATTGAGGAGGTCATGGAACTTGTAGAGCTAACTCCTCTAAAAGAAGCACTTGTTGGATTGCCTGGAGTAAATGGTCTTTCAACTGAACAACGAAAAAGACTTACAGTTGCAGTTGAACTTGTTGCCAATCCTTCTATAATATTCATGGATGAGCCAACCTCTGGATTAGATGCTAGAGCAGCTGCAATAGTGATGAGAACAGTTAGAAACACTGTAGATACAGGTCGAACAGTAGTATGCACCATCCATCAGCCTAGCATTGACATATTTGATGCTTTCGATGAGGTGAGCATCTCTTAATCTTCCAAAATCTATCCATTTAGCATAATTTGTTTGAGAGAGAAACATTCTAATTCAACTAATGAATTGCAGCTCCTACTCCTGAAACGAGGAGGCGAAGAAATATTTGTCGGCCCATTAGGACGCCATTCTTCTCACCTTATTAAGTATTTTGAGGTAAGGTTACTTACTGTACGTAAAGAAACTGAAATTCCTATTATGTTGGCCTAGTACACTAAGTAATGGTTCTGTTTTCATTTTCCTCAGGGAATCGATGGGGTTACGAAAATCAGAGACGGTTACAATCCAGCAACATGGATGTTGGAGGTAACTTCAGTAGCGCAAGAAGCAGTTCTTGGAATTGACTTTACAGAACTGTACAGAAACTCAGAATTGTACAGGTATGAATCTTGAATTGAATGCGATTACATTCTACATATAGAATTACAAATATCTTGTTGAATTCTGAAGTGGAGCAAATATTCAGGAGAAACAAAGCTTTAATCCAGGAACTAAGTGCGCCAGCCTCAGGTTCAAAGGATCTCTACTTTGAAACCAAGTACTCCCAGTCTTTCTTCACCCAATGCAAGGCTTGCTTATGGAAACAACACTGGTCATACTGGCGAAATCCTCCTTACACAGCAGTCAGGCTCATGTTTACATTCTTTGTTTCTCTCATGCTTGGAACTATATTCTGGGGTCTTGGTTCCAAAAGGTAAATAGAGACATACTGGAACTGTTTTTTCATCTAACTCGATGTGTTTTTAGTCACAATACTAATGGTTTTGAACCCAATTTCAGGGGAAGGCAACAAGATATTTTGAATGCAATTGGTTCAATGTATTCTGCTATCTTATTTCTTGGCATAATAAATGCTACTTCTGTACAGCCAGTCGTTGCCATTGAGAGGACGGTCTTCTACAGGGAAAGAGCAGCTGGAATGTATTCAGCTCTGCCTTATGCATTTGGACAGGTACAGACTTTTGGTAACACACTTGTAAAACCTCTTGATGATCACCAAGGGTGTATGGCCTTAAAAATTTCATATCTATCTCAATCTTCCAATGTGTATACCAATAAAACTCAAGACAAATATATTTCACTATGCAGGTTATGATTGAACTCCCACACCTTTTCCTCCAGACGATCATATATGGTGTTATAGTCTATGCTATGATCGGGTTTGAATGGACAGTTGCCAAGTTCTTTTGGTATCTGTTCTTCATGTACTTCACCTTGTTATACTTCACATTATACGGGATGATGACAGTAGCTGTTACTCCTAATCACACCATTGCATCCATCGTTTCGTCTGCATTTTACACAATATGGAACCTTTTCTGTGGATTCGTCGTTCCAAAAACAGTAATAGTTCTTCTTTCAAATTGCATTACCTTCATTCAACAACACATGTTTACACTTGCTAGACCAACATAACAATTTTCGTTCTCTTTTTTTTCTTCGATTTATGACAGAGGATGCCAGTGTGGTGGAGATGGTACTATTACATTTGCCCCCTTTCGTGGACATTATACGGACTAATTGCATCACAATTTGGAGATGTACAAGACAGATTGGACACAAAGGAAACAGTGGAACAATTCTTAGAGAATTTTTTCGATTACAAACACGATTTTGTGGGATATGTTGCAGTCATTCTAGTTGGAATATCAGTTGCTTTTCTCTTCATTTTTGCTTACTCAATCAAATCATTTAACTTCCAGAAAAGATAGGTTAAAATGTGTGTATTAGCCATTAGGGCAATAATAATGTAACGTTCCCTCAATTTTTGCATAGAAAGAAGTATTGTTTGAGCTATGTATCTAAGAACATCATATTGATGATATTTACTCGATGATTATCAAACTCTTCTTCTTTCTTTTTTCCATCCGATATCTGGTATCCAAATTGGAGTTCGACTTTATCGGATTCATGCCGGAAAATCCCACATTAAAAGTAAAGCGCTTCCTAACAAAAGCGACTCACTGACCAGAAAAACATGCAAGTTTTAGTTTTTAAGTATATACTTTTTAAAAATAAAAATAGAATTAAGCGAAAGGAATTATAATTAACTCGCACTAATAAGATGAATTTCATATAGTCAATCAGTATTGAACTACGATGATTCTTCTTAGCTTCTAAATATTGAAAAAGCTTCAAGGAAAACTATAATCCTGCATTATTGTTTAGTTATATTCTTATTTCCTAATATCTTTTTTTTTTTAATAATGTGAAAATTAAAATATGAGACGACTTTATTTTTTACAAATAAAAAAGGGCAAAAAGAAGCAAAATGAGAACTCTCTATTAGCTACGTGTCTCACTTATACACACTTACTAATTTTTTTTTAGAAGTGGATTTTCTTTGTTCATATGATATTTTATTGTTCTACGAATCGCTGACTTTATAATTTAACGTTATTATCGATTTTTTATTTTTTTGGTATGCAGTTGGATTATTTTCTTGTCAAACAGTTAATTAAATTAAAATATTATGATTCATGTACCAGCCTTGATCATTTGAATGATAATACCAATAGATTCCATAAAATAATTAGTTGAAATTTTTATAAAATATTGGAAAAAAAACCGACAAATCTTTATTGGGATTGAGTGAGATATGGTACACATGCAACATAACAAACATGGATGGACATGCCAGATGCAAAATTAGTGAAATGTTCCTTTTTTTTTTCTTCATATTTTGATTGATTTTATATTCCCAAGGTTAATTAATTGATGAAGAAAAAAAATGATATTAAAAATAAAAATTAGCTTAACAAATGTTCAATATGAATATTAAGGATTATTACAAACAAACGCAAAACTATGATTTTAATTTTATTAGCTATGACGTTTATGATCATGATTTTAAACGATAATATATACGCAATTTTTTTTATCAATCATCATTAATAACAATGTGGTTTCGATATTTTTTCCCCATAATTTTTAGCATGTTTGTGACAGAGGTACACTTATTATTCCTAACTAAGCTAATGTCCAATCTAATTATATATTCGTTTTGTACGTATCTCATCGTTATGATTTTGTTTTAACGAACCGTACATGTGTGTTAAGTTATAAAATTATCTAATAATGAGCAGTTGCACTTACCTATTTATTGAGCAAGCATCATATTCTGTGGTTCATGGTTTGATCTAAAAATATAATTATTTCTCTATTTAAGAGTTGTAACACGTATGAATGATCATGTGAAATATGTTACAAGCTTTAGAAATTTATTCTGATTTTCTTGTCATATTTGAGATTAGAGAAAAGTCAAAGTATTATCATAATTATTATTTATTTATTCTAAAAATAAGTATAAATGTCTTCCATATTTGGCTAATATTTTTTGGAGGAAGATTAGGAGTTTTGAATTTTAACTCTTTACTGAGTTTTAAATATAATGTGTACATATTGAATGGATTTTTAATCAAGACAAATATAAAGTGTAAATCAAAATTATTTAATTAGTTCAGTCGATCTCATATCTCAAAGGCTAACTCTATCCTGAAATACCATACTAAATAATTTTGTTTAAAATATCGTAAGTAGTATGGTTGTGTAATGTCTGTATTGTATGAAATAATTGACTAGCGATAAATTAATTCACTGTTTGGAAGATGTCTAAATACAGAGAAGAGTAAGTGTTGGAGTAGGTAGAACGAGGATATTTTGATATGTTTATTTTTAATGTTTTATTGACTTCTAAAATGATTTTAAGTTAATTTAGAAATTCTGTGTTAAATATTTATAATATTTTATAGATTTTTTTAATACACATATAAAATCATGACAAAAATGATCGATTTATGTGAATCACATCTTTCAGTGTATCCACCAACTCTTAGATCGGTGTTCATGGCTCGGTGATTTTATGAAAAAGATGATTAAATAAATTAAGTCAGTTTTTCAAATATAAAATTTAAATCAAGTACCTTAACCCGAATTTTGTTGGTTTTCTTATTATTTTTAATGGTTTTGTCGGATTTTTAAAACAAGATTGATTAATTTATTAAATAATGATGCATATATACTATAACAAAAATAACTTTTAGCGGTAATAAATAGACATATTAAAAAAAAGTGTTACTTAAAGTCTTTACCGGCATTAGTTAAGTGTCATTAGATCCAGTGTCGCTAAAGTCTTTAGGGACATATATATAGAGTGCTAATTATCTTTAAAAATATATATTTAGTGACAATTGCTAATTAACTACCGTTAAAGCTCATTTTTGATGTAGTGATAATCTAATCCAAACATACTATATTAAAGAAAATAACAATTCAAAATTCATAACCTAAAAATTCTTTTATCTGATTCTGAGAGAAGATAATACGCTACAAAACAATTTATATGGATAACACTACCTTTATAAAAATAAATAAATTGAACAATTATATGCCTAGCAAAGACAAAATCGAAAAATACCTTAAAGCATATTTTTCAGAGCAAATTAGTATAGAAGATGCCAAAGGAATTTTTAAATTAAGGTGAGTGTAAGTCTGAGAAAATTGTTAGTTATTTAAACTCAAGACTCGAGAATTTTTAAATTAAATGAAAGAAAAATAAATAGTTCTACGGAGTAATATGTTATTATTGCTGAAGTAAGATGATGATTTAACAGTACAAGTTGCATTAAAGAAATTAAATAGTTTCTAGATGCCCTTCTTCTTACAAATATTTTTTTAATACGGAAGATATTGTTTGGTTTTTACTATAAGTGGTTCTTCCATTGAAATTAGGGATAAGTAAAGGTGATAACGTTCTCGATTTAGGTGATTATTTTTTTTATTTTTAAAGATTACGATATTTAGAACAATTTTTATATACTCGACTAATTTTATAGATACATGTTACCTATCACAAGCAATAAGTATTAGATAACATTGTATTCAACCACTTCACTTACAAATAGGCCATACCTTGGATGATTACATTTTTGTTAGTTTAAAAAATGATAGTTAGTAATAAGTTCATTTTAAATTATTTTTGTTTTATATATTCTCAATAATATAAACCACTTAAATATTTTTAAGTTATTTCATGGGAATTCTACACAAATCTCATAGTGTTAAACATTAATTATATCATATCTCTATTTAGTTTCAAATTACAAAAATCCTTTAAATTTGATTTCGGATATATCTCAAAACGTTCTAATACATCGTGTTTTGATTTTGGATACCTCCTCGACATATCAATATATCGTGTCTCGATTTCGGATACATCACTGCATATTTTGATACACTGCATATGTCCCGATATATCAAGTAAAGTGATGTATCCAATCGAAACATCGCATAAAGTAATGTACCGGAGAATACATTGGAGAAAGTAGAAATTTTATAATTTTTCAAATGATATGAAATTTTAAAGAATATAATAAAATAAGTTTTTTTTTTTTATGTAATCAAATATCGATAACATAATTGAGATGCGTGAGTATTTTTCTTTTGACTTATTCATTGCTTGGTGCGACTCCCTAACTAAACTTGAATTCCATTTTCCTAGGATCAAAGATTCTTCATTCATTTAAGACAAGATTTTAAGTACATCATATTTTATTTGTTAAATACCGTATTAGGAAAGGTAATTTATTTTGATTTGTCCTCTAAATAATCATTTAGGCATAAGTTTGGGATAGCCATGGTATCTTATTACCTCCCCGTCTCAATTTATATGATATTTTCCAAATTTTGAGATTAAAATATATTTATTTTTAATCATAAATTTTTATATATTTCAATTATTTTAAATTGTCAACTATTGTGATTTATAATACTTTTTACACAGTTTAACAATGTATAAATTTCATTTCAAAAAACTTTGAAGATTTCACACACAAAATTCTAGTCAAATTTAAACTATTTAACTCTTGAAAAACGAAAAATGTTAAATAAATTGAGAGACGAAATAATAAACGTAGAAAATGTCCATCGTATGAGGGGGCATATGAAAAAAAAAATTCTTCTTCTTTTTTATGTCATCAAAGTCATTCAAATTGTAAAACTCTAAATAGCGTAAATGATCTAAAACTCACTAATCTTACAATAAGTTTAGTTTAATTAGGTATTTTGAAAAAATATCACACATATTTCAAGCTTTGTTTTTGAAAAAACAAATAATCAAGAAGTTAAAATGTCACTCACATCGAAAATCTAGTACAGTCCAAAGCACCAACTTTTATGTC
Organism: Solanum sitiens; assembly: GCA_016801875.1. Lineage (NCBI taxonomy): Eukaryota > Viridiplantae > Streptophyta > Magnoliopsida > Solanales > Solanaceae > Solanum > Solanum sitiens. Next base: position 106,825 of record JABWTJ010000060.1, read on the forward strand.
ATCAAAGTCATCCACCTTTATCAAGTGTTAACTAAAAGGAAATTATAATACTGGCGTAAATGCAACTCACTAACTCCACAATGAAATTAATTAGGTATTTTGAAAGTAATAATACATATTTCAAGTTTTGTTTTTGAGAAAAAAATTTAATAATTTAGAAGTTAAAATGTCACTCACATAAAATATGATGAAGGAAAAATCTTTTTGCCAAAAAATTTGGCCACAATAAGAATTTTGCTATGTTATTCTGCCTTTTAAAATATTTTTATTCTTTTTACTTTAATATCTTTTAACTAAAAAAATGGAAAAAAATATTATAATTTTCTTAATTTTCTGATCAAATTCTGACCAAATTTTCTGGCCATTTAACACTTCCAAAATTATACCCAACCTTTTATTAACCAAATCGTCAAATTTTGAAATAAATTACATAGAACAAATTGCCTATAAGCTTCACGGTTTCATTTTAATAGTCAAGTATATAAAAAATTTGACTTAGTTAGTTAGGTCAAATCTTCAATTAATTACCTGGTTAGAAAATTCTATTAAAATCCCCCAACTTAGTGTTCAAATCTCATAGATTTATAGCTATAATTGCACCAAAATCAAATACATTATCATAGTATATATGTTAAACAATTTATATTTCAATAATTCAAATTGAAATAAACCCTTTTGATCCTACCTTTAAAAAATGAACACAATTATAAAATAGGATTTGAGGTTTTCCATCCACAAATTAAAATTGTTTGTTTTTTCCTTCCTCTTAGCAAACAACCTTGAGTTATGTAAATTATAATGCATTGTTTAGCACGTTTCGTCCATAAATACGAACTTCTATGCAACAAATCCGTAATAAAATATTTTAAAATGATTAGAAAATAGTTTGGTTCTTACTTAAGATTCTATGAAAAGGAATTAATTATAATATTAGTATATATTTAAGGAAAATAGATTGTGGTTATTACAACTGCATATGATATTATTAGAAATTATATTAAGTTCATTAATGACACACCGACCCTAATGATTAATGAAGTCTCATCAAATACAAAATTAGTATGACTTCCTCAAACTCCCAACTTTGTGTCCTCTAGGGCCGGTGCCCCTCTTTAATATGACTTCCTTCAAACTCTCATCTTGGTTTTATTTTATTTTTTAAAAAATAAAAATTTGATATTCGATATATGTATATTTGAGTTTTAATTAAATTTAAATCGTACATTTTAAAGTTCATTTTGAAATGATGTTTTCAATAAGATTCTTTTCATACTTAAAACTCGAATTTAAGACGTTTGATTAAAAAATGGAACAATCACATCACTGCACTATAACTCATGTTGATAAGTTGGTTGAGATCTTTACGCATCAATGAATATGTATCAATTTGGTGGATAAGTATTTCATGAGGAAATAACTGTAAGGGTGTGTTTAATATAGAGAAAAATATCTTTTTTATGTTTGGTTGTACAAAATGTTGAAAAATTCTTTTTCTGAAAAATAGATTCCTTAAAAAGAGAAAAATGAATTCCATTGAAAAATAAGTTTTATAAGTGACATATTATCTTTATAGTATCCTTCCACTCATCCAATGCCTCAGCCCCTTCCCTTAGGCCACTCTCTCTCCCACGGCCGAGTCACATGTAATTAAGGGGTGTCTATCAATATCATTTTATTAAAAAATAATTACATTGCGTAGGTAAAATTATTATTATTTTAATTATGTATATATGGCATATTGTCACCCCCTGATTTCTCATGAATTTATATATTTATATTTTGATACTCCTTAGTGAAAAATTTGGCTCTATCGCTGCCTTTTGAGGCCCTACCCCCATCCCTCATCCCTCCTACATGTATAATTCTTTTGTTAGATTACATATAAAATCTTGAGATAACTTTTTTTTAGGTGTAATACATAAATACCATTTAACTTGGCCTCAACTTACATCTACGTCCTCTTATAACTTTGGTGTGCACCGTACACAAGTATGCACTTAAAACTTGAATAAAATTGAACAAATAGACGCATTCGTCCTACATAACCTCCTATGTCCTATGAGTATAATGAAACATAAGACGGATGTGTCTACTTATAATTTTATACAAGTTTAAGCTTCTACACTTGTGCACATCCAAAATTGAAGGGCATATAGATGTTAGTTGAAGCTGAAAACAAAGGGCAGAATTATGTATTATACTTTTCTGTATTTGCTTATCAAACACTAAAAACAAGTTTAAAAAATTAACTTGTTGATTAAAAAAAAAAAACATTTTCCACGAAAAATAGTCTCCATCATACCAAACACATCCTTAAAAATATTACTTTTGAGCATGTCAAAACTAAACTTGAAGAAAATTCATGCCGTTATTAGTCATTACTCTATTCGACGTAATTTTCAATGAATGGAATTATCCTACCAAAACACGTTTTCTTCAAATTTGTATATTGCTTGTTCAAGATCGACAATTATTGTTTTTGTGCTATTTATTTTCATTCTTAATTATCGCCAAAAAACAACTACACAAATTATTTGTGTAATTTAAATATTAAAATTATACTACTCTTTAAAATCTATTATTTTAATCAAATATAAATTTATAGTCAATATTTGTTGGTGTAACATACATTGCTACTAACATTATGATTTATCACTAATTACCCCCCCTCAAAAACTAATATTGTGTTATGTTTTCCTCCATAGCAATATAATTGAATTTATGTCCAATGAAGTAAATGTTTTTTTAGAAATTGAAGTTACGCTGAACATAACTTAGTTGTAGAATATAATGATACGATATAGATTTATGTCTTATAAAAAAATTCTTGCTATGAGTGCGATAAGTTAGAAGACCAACACAAAATAAGATGGTAAGTAAAAATGACCCAACTTTATAACTGCCAACCTTGCCTTGTTATTCATATAATGTAAAAGGGTCCAAATGTATTTTTTAAACTATGTAAAATTGAATAAAAATGTCATTGATTGACAATGTGGTCCAAAAATCGCAATGTAGTTAATGCTTGATCCTAAAATATCCCGTTGTTACTTTTGAGTTTTATTTTTTGTTAAGGATAGTATTACATATATAATTACGGAAAAATGAAACAGTTAGATTGAACGTACTTTCTAGACGGACTAGTAAATACAATGAGGTTACCTCACTGGGCTAACTTAACTTTTGAGTTAAAAATGTCTTTTCCCTAATAAACAAATGATGAGTAAAGATTTCATATTAGCTTGAATCTCATTTAAAAAGCAAGATATATATATACACCTTAGCCTAAAATGATTTTTTTTTTTAATTTTAACTGTAATTATTGTATTTTCACCAACAAAAATTATGAGAAAAGAATCTGTCATTAAAATTTATTTTATTTTTTGTTTGCTGACTTCAGGTGGATTTTTGATAACAAAAAAAAAAAGAAGGAAGGAAGATGCTATGCATGTGGCTTACATGGTTACATCCATTTAAATACACAGATTTTAAAAGCTGTAAATCAAATATATCAAATACATAATAATTTTTTTATTAGTTTCAACTGAAATAATTTATTTACACCATGATCTTGAAAATAAAGTACAAAACAGATCCCAACTAATCTGTAGAACCATTATATATCCAGCTCTTACCTGTGCTCTTTGTTTCCATTTTCCTCAACATGGTGTTACTTAAAAGAAAAAAAATAACAAATAGATGGAAAATAAAAATTTTGTCTTAATATGCAAATATTTAAAAAAATAATCAATATCATCTTCCTTGCCTCCCTCCTCTTAATTTCGGTCTTGTTTCGTAATATTTTTCATAAGCATGATTCGATTTAAATGATTTTAGATTGATTTTTTTTTATCAGTAATGCAAACATAATCGGGGTACATTACATTGATATATAGGTGACGATACTTATACTGATGGGGTAACAATTCTCCATGTATTCGTGCAAGTTGAATCGACACCATAATTATAAATTTATTTTTTTTTAAAAAAATGTTTTTTGCCCCTTTTTTTCCCTTCTAATTTCTTGTCATTGCTTATACAGGCTTACATCATACTTACTTCATATACGACTTTATTTTACTTAGGATTTAAAGACTATAGGGATTATTTCTAAGTTTTTGCAATTTATAAGGATGAGATTTAGATGTATATTAATTATATAAATAAATAAGGCTTGAAATATAAAAGCAATAAGTAAGACATGATGATCATGGGTTGTTGAGGATGCCTAATTGCTTAATTAGTCCTAGGCAGTATCATTTACACTAACCTATGATGATTTTATTCTCTACAACTTTATTTGTTAATATTATCATTTTTAATAGTTTGAAATCTATTGACTCGAATAATTCAAATTACAATCATTAAAAACTCAGTAACAAAGCATTAATGCTTCCTACGATAGTTATTAACTCAATTTCAATACTTGAACGGAAATCTCTAGTTGAGAGTGTAGAGGAATATTTAGTACTCCTCCATTCATGTTAGGCAACTATTTTTTATATTTCGTACCAATAAAGATGAACGGAATGAGTATAAAAACATTTTTACTTTATTTTGGTTCAATAATTGAGTACTGGGAGGGTGATCAATGATCATGAACCATACTATACTATTAACTATAGTATGGTCAAACAAACTTTAGCATAATGCCTTAATTTTGTTTGCATCAACACTTACGTCAAATCACTAAAATAGTATCTAGAAGTTGACCCTCTACTCTATTTTATTGTCTTTACTTTGTTATATATAAATCCCATCTCCTTTACCCATATTTTCAAGAATCAAAAGTCCCTCCAAACCATAAAAGTTGGAGGTATACTTATATGTAACAAGTAAATGGAGGGTGGTGGAGATATATTGAAGGTGAGTAGTGCGCGTTTGGGTAGTTCAACTGTATGGAGAAATAGTGCTGTGGATGTGTTTTCAAGGTCATCAAGAGAAGATTACGATGATGAAGAGGCGTTAAAATGGGCTGCTCTTGAGAAACTTCCAACGTATCTTCGTATAAGGAGAGGCATTCTTAGTGAAGAACAAGGACAATATAGAGAAGTTGATATAACAAAACTCGATTTGGTGGAAAGGAGGAATCTTTTAGAGAGACTTGTAAACATTGCTGAGGAAGATAATGAGAAGTTCTTGTTGAAGCTCAAAAAAAGGATTGATAGGTATAAAAATATTTATTTTATGAGAAAGTCATTTTTGCTGGTGTTTCGTTATTGGAAAATGACTTAAGTCGTACCAAACAATGTTGTATATGATGCAGGGTTGGTTTGGATCTTCCTACAATTGAAGTACGATTCGAGCATTTGAATGTAGATGCAGAAGCTCGCGTTGGTAGTAGAGCTTTACCAACAATATTCAACTTCACAGTTAACATCATAGAGGTAATAATAATACATACATACATATATACTAGGACTTGTCCTGTATCATATTGTAAAAATTACATGCAATATATTTTTGAACTTTTTGTGTATAGGATATCTTGAATTATCTTCATATCCTTCCAAGTAGAAAGAAACCATTACCAATCCTTCATGAGGTCAGTGGAATCATCAAGCCAGGAAGGTGAGAAAAACACTTGTGTCAAAAGGGTGATTTTTAGACAAAGTCCTGTTTATTCATTCATTTCAATCTTGTTATGCAGAATGACACTGCTTTTAGGACCACCAAGTTCGGGAAAAACAACGTTGCTGTTAGGTTTGGCTGGGAAACTTGATAAAGATCTCAAAGTAAGAAACATGATTAGACATAATACACTTTTTCAGATTAGTGAGGAGTTCTCTGTTGGTCGTCGATAAATCTATTCATTTTTCAGGTTTCAGGTAGAGTTACATATAATGGTCATGGGATGGATGAGTTTGTGCCACAAAGAACCTCTGCTTATATAAGCCAAAATGATCTTCATATTGGAGAAATGACAGTCAGGGAAACATTGGCATTTTCTGCTAGATGTCAAGGAGTTGGAGCCAAATATGGTCAGTGAGATTCCCTTATTCTGGGATATTACAATGAACATGTAGCATTTCCAATCTTTTTGGGGAATCGCGTACTTTTTTTTAATTAGTTTGTTATGAATATGCAGAAATTTTGGCAGAGTTGTCTAGGAGAGAGAAGGAAGCAAATATTAAGCCAGATCCTGATGTTGATATCTTTATGAAGGTGAAGACATAGTAACCAGAAAAATTCAGATTCATGTTGTATGAACTTGGTTTAACTATGGAGTTTTATTTAACAGTCAGCGTGGAATGACGGACAGGAGGCTAATGTTGTAACAGATTATACTCTCAAGGTAAATAAAAGGGATATGCTTATGAAACACCAATGCAGAAACTAGAAAACGCTGCACCAATTCACTATTCTATGTATTGTTCAGATATTGGGACTTGAAATTTGTGCTGATACTATTGTTGGAGACGAAATGATTCGAGGAATTTCTGGGGGGCAGAGAAAGAGGCTAACAACAGGTTGGGTTAAACAGACACCTTGTATGATCTAGAATTGTAATGGATGTTGTAGAAACCATAAACATATAAAAGAGTAGCGAAAAAGTTATCGTGCTAAACTTGTTGATAACTTGTAATGCAGGGGAAATGATGGTTGGACCAGCAAGAGCACTTTTTATGGATGAGATATCAACTGGTTTAGACAGTTCAACAACTTATCAGATTGTCAATTCGATTAGGCAGTCAATCCACATTCTTCAAGGAACTGCTGTAATATCACTTCTGCAGCCTGCACCAGAAACTTATGACTTGTTCGATGATATTATTCTCTTATCAGATGGGCAGATTGTGTACCAAGGTCCCCGGGAGAATGTCCTTGAGTTCTTCGAGTACATAGGCTTCAAATGCCCCCAGAGGAAAGGAGTTGCTGATTTCTTACAAGAAGTAAACCCCATTGCTAATTACTCCCTCAACTCTTTCTAGTCATGGAGCATTTCTTGTTTCTAATTATTTTCATTTACTATGTGATAATAAAAGGTGACATCAAGGAAGGATCAAGAGCAATACTGGGCACGTCGTGATGAACCTTATAAGTTTATCACAGTGCGTGAATTTTCTGAAGCATTTCAATCATTTCATGTTGGAAGGAAGCTTGGTGATGAGCTTGCTGTTCCCTTTGATAAATCCAAGAGCCACCCTGCTGCTCTAACCACCGAGAGGTATGGTGTTAGCAAGAAAGAACTCTTGAAAGCCTGCACAGCTAGAGAATACCTTCTTATGAAGAGGAATTCGTTCGTCTATATATTCAAGATGATACAAGTAAGTAGAAAGTCAAAATGAACAAGTCAACTTTTCAAGTTCCAAAATGATTGTGTAGAAGTAAAAACAAACTATTTTTTGTTATCTTTTCAGCTAACATTGATGGCTACTATAACAATGACACTCTTCCTACGAACTGAGATGCACAGAAATACAATGATAGATGGTGCAGTATTCTTGGGTGCACTGTATTATGCAGTTATCATGATTATGTTCAATGGGTTTTCAGAGCTTGCCCTCAGTATTATGAAGCTTCCTTCCTTTTACAAACAACGCGATCTTCTTTTCTTTCCTGCTTGGACATATGCTTTGCCTACTTGGATCCTCAAGATTCCGATCACACTTGTAGAAGTTGCTATTTGGGTGTGTATGACTTATTACGTAATTGGATTTGAGGCAGACGTTGGAAGGTAGAAATTTGATATTTTTAACCATGGAACTTCTTGGTTCATAAAATCTCATCAAGATTATTTTTCTATTTGCAGGTTCTTCAAACAGCTATTTCTGCTCATATGTCTTAACCAGATGGCCTCAGGGCTGTTTCGATTCTTAGCTGCTCTTGGAAGGAATGTCATTGTTGCAAATACATTTGGATCATGTGCACTACTCATAGTTCTTGTAATGGGTGGATTCATTCTGTCAAGAGGTGATTGCAGAATATTTTGAAAAACCACAAGGGCAATGCTCATTTATATGTTCTTCGTCTTTTGTTTATTTCATCTAAAAGGAAGCTATTCGTTTATCAGATAATGTGAAGCAATGGCTGATATGGGGTTACTGGATTTCCCCTATGATGTATGCGCAGAATGCGATAGCAGTGAACGAATTTCTAGGGAAGAGTTGGGCACATGTAAGCTAAAGCTTCTGTAGTTTTGGAAGGACAGGCCTTGAAGGTAGCATTTGAGAGTTTATTCTTGAATTTTGTTTCAGGTTCCTCCTAACTCCACGGGCACGGATACATTAGGAGTGTCATTTTTGAAATCGCGTGGAATCTTTCCAGAAGCAAGATGGTATTGGATTGGAGTAGGAGCTCTTCTTGGATATGTTTTGCTATTCAATTTCTTGTTCACAGTGGCCTTAGCTTATCTCAACCGTAAGAATCCGTCTACTATTATGCAATCTAATCTCATTTCCATCTATAGGATGATCCTAACATATCAACAAGGTGGGTAATTTTGGTGCAGCATTTGGTAAACCTCAGGCAGTTCTTTCTGAAGAAACTGTGGCTGAGAGGAATGCAAGCAAAAGGGGTGAGGTTATTGAACTATCTCCGATAGGAAAGAGTTCATCAGGTACATATTCCTTCCCTTTGAGCTGCAGTTTCAACTTAAGATTTTCCACTAAGTACTAATGGTATCAAGACCAAATATGCAGAAAGAGGAAACGATGTTCGCCGAAGTGCATCTTCCAGGTCTATGTCCTCAAGAGTAGGCAACATAGCTGAGGGTGATTTAAACAAGAGAAAGGGAATGATTCTTCCTTTTGAACCCCTTTCAATTACTTTTGATGATATCAGATATGCAGTAGATATGCCACAGGTACATTTAAGATTTAGTCTATGGAAATTAACTGGCCTATACATGTCTGAGTTAAATTCTCAAGTCTATGTTGTGACTTCAGGAAATGAAAGCTCAAGGTTTTATCGAGGACCGACTTGAACTCTTGAAAGGGGTGAGTGGTGCTTTTAGGCCAGGAGTTTTGACAGCTTTAATGGGTGTTAGTGGAGCTGGTAAGACCACACTTATGGATGTCTTAGCTGGTAGGAAAACTGGTGGATACATTGAAGGAACCATCAGTATATCAGGATACCCAAAGCAGCAAGAAACATTTGCTCGGATAGCTGGATACTGTGAGCAAACTGACATTCATTCACCTCATGTTACAGTCTACGAATCATTGCAATATTCTGCTTGGCTTCGACTGCCTCGTGAAGTTGACACTGAAACCCGAAAGGTAAATCAGTCTGGAATTTGGCTACTAGGATTGCTAATAGAATTTGAAACTGGATGTTATAATAAAATGTATCATTGCAGAGGTTCATAGAGGAGGTCATGGAACTAGTAGAGCTAAAACCTCTAAGAGAAGCACTTGTTGGATTGCCTGGAGTGAATGGTCTTTCAACTGAACAACGAAAACGACTTACAGTTGCAGTTGAACTAGTTGCCAATCCTTCTATAATATTCATGGATGAGCCAACCTCTGGATTAGATGCTAGAGCAGCTGCAATAGTGATGAGAACAGTCAGGAACACTGTAGATACAGGTCGAACCGTAGTATGCACCATTCATCAGCCTAGCATTGACATATTTGATGCTTTCGATGAGGTGAGCAACAGTCGATCTTCCATAATCTAGAAATTCAAAATAATTGTTTTAGAAAAAGAGATTCTCATTCTACTTATGAGTTGCAGCTCCTACTCCTGAAACGAGGAGGCGAAGAAATATTTGTCGGCCCATTAGGACGCCATTCTTCTCACCTTATTAAGTATTTTGAGGTAAGGGAACTGTTAGGTAAAGAAACTGGGATTCCTATTATGTTGGCCTAGTACACTAAGTAATGGTTCTGTTTCCATTTGCCTCAGGAAATCGATGGAGTTCCGAAAATCAGAGACGGTTACAATCCAGCAACATGGATGTTAGACATAACTTCAGTAGCACAAGAAGCAGCTCTTGGAATTGACTTTACTGAATTGTACAGGAACTCAGAATTGTATAGGTATGAATCATCAAGTTGAACACAATGACATTCTATGTAAAGAATTACAAATATATATTCTTGAATTCTGAAGTGGAGCAAATATTCAGGAGAAACAAAGCTTTAATCAAGGAACTAAGCGTGCCAGCCCCAGGTTCAAAAGACCTCTTCTTTCAAACTAAGTATTCCCAGTCTTTCTTCACCCAATCCATGGCTTGCTTCTGGAAACAACACTGGTCATACTGGCGAAATCCTCCTTACACAGCAGTCAGGCTCATGTTTACATTCTTCATTGCTCTTATGTTTGGAACAATATTTTGGGATCTTGGCTCCAAAAGGTAAACAATACATACATGAACTGTTTTTCATCTGTTTATTTTATTCACAAGTCTAATGGTTTTGAACCCAATTTCAGGAGAAGGCAACAAGATATTTTGAATGCAATAGGTTCAATGTATGCTGCTGTCTTGTTTCTTGGTGTACAAAATGCTACATCAGTTCAGCCAGTCGTTGCTATTGAGAGGACAGTTTTCTACAGGGAAAGAGCTGCTGGAATGTATTCAGCTCTGCCTTATGCATTTGGACAGGTATACATCAAAACCACTGTAATGTTGACATGGACTGTTATCACCACTTGTATTAGCTATGCTCATCGGATGATTCTTTTTTAAGCAGATTATGATTGAGCTGCCATACATTTTCATCCAGACAATCATATATGGTGCTATAGTCTATGCCATGATTGGATTTGAATGGACAGTTGCCAAGTTCTTTTGGTATCTGTTCTTCATGTACTTCACCTTGTTATACTTCACATTGTACGGGATGATGACAGTAGCCGTTACTCCTAATCACAGCATTGCAGCCATTGTTTCATCTGCATTTTATGCAGTATGGAATCTTTTCAGTGGATTCATTGTTCCAAAAACAGTAAGTTACCTACTAATTCTTCTTCGAATTGCATGCATTACCCTCAACAGAACATGTTTGGACTAAAATTTTCGACAAAAGCATGACCAACCTAACAATTTTCTCTCTCTTTTTTTTGGTTTATGACAGAGAATGCCAGTGTGGTGGAGATGGTACTATTACATTTGCCCGATTTCGTGGACATTATACGGACTAATTGCATCACAATTTGGAGACTTACAAGACAAATTGGAAACAAAAGAGACAGTGGAAGAATTCATAGAGAGTTTTTTCGATTTCAAATACGATTTTGTGGGATATGTTGCTATGATTCTTGTTGGAATATCAGTTGGCTTTCTCTTTATTTTTGCTTACTCAATCAAAGCATTTAACTTCCAGAAAAGATAGTTTGTGAATATTAATTAGGACAATAATATACTAATAGAATGTTTTTATGATATTCTCAATTTTGGAATAGTAGGAACTAAAGTTTGGTTCATGCATGTATCTAAGAATAACTTGTACACATTGTTATATATGGGAAAAGTTTTGAGTTTCTTTTGTAACACACATCTTTGTACTTGTCCAGCATCTCTGAATTCAAACTCGCGAAGTTCTTGTTTTTCTTTTTGGAACAACTGTTGTGTTTTCAAAGAACACAACACACAAGTGCTTATACTTAATACCTGAGGAGATTCAAAACCACAGCGGCAGAAGTTAAAGTTTAACACACAGGGCATAAAATTTCATAGCCTTGTTGCTCCTCAATGGATATCGTTGCGAGATTTCTCACCTAGTTGCCTAGCTAGCAAAATCAACTGGGTTTGTTGCTTGTTTTGTCTTCCTTGTTCTAAATTTTTATTATATGATTGAGTTCCACATAACCAATTCTACTAAAACAATATTCTTAAATTAGTTATTTGTTACTACTTCTACAACTTCAATCACAAAACTATAGCTATGAACTTGCTTTGTGAACAAATTGTACCTTCCTTCATTGTATTTCAGGTGAAAATCTTGTTAGGAAATGTTCTTGTGGATGTAAATTGATGAGTTTTTGACCAAAAACACTCTCTAATTGTTCCTCAAATTTAATACATCCTTGTTAATTACTGCTATAAATGAAATATTTCTTGAAGTATCTGAAATTTAAGGCATAATACATAAAAGTCCGTTAATTTGGTCTAAGCTGACATGGTGATGGTGCCACCAACTTTGAACGCTTAGACTTGTATAAAACTGAAAGAATATTTTTTAACTGTGCAGTCTGACATCAAATTTTCTCTCACGTATTTAGGGCTTTGAGAGAAGGAGAGTTATGTATTTGAGAGAATGTTTTAATTTTATTTTTTCATGTTTTCAAGAGTCAAAATTTTTAGTCCGCTCAATTTAGAGTATTAGGGACCAATCATTGATAATATTAGGGACCATAATTGTCCTTCGTCCCATAATTATGGACCAAGACACAATCTGGTCCTTACAAGTATGTTTTGAGGTATCAGATTTTTACTTGTTCGACTTATTTCCAGAATTTTAGTATGATCGCGGCTTCCCCTTTATTTTTGTATAAGCTAATCAATTAGGATACGTGACTGACATATTTTTTTTTCCGATTTGGGTCGTCCCTGTCTCCCTTCGTGGGGAGTGGGGCGTTAAGGGGACTTTTGTTTTTGAAATAGACAACTTGTTTTGCTACTAAATGTTGGTCATTTATAAGCCTCTTTCTTATAGTATCAGTATAACTGTTTTGCTCTCAAAATCATGGTTATAATGATGTAAATTATTGATTTGTGTATGTTGGACACTATAGAAGAGATTTATTTTATGCGCAACTAATGAATATGTCTTTAGAAATTAGTGTGATAATCCAGATCATTTCTTGAACGAGTACAATTCCAAATCAAAGCCAAAGCTTAAGTATCCTCCAATGACTACACTAATCTACCATAGGCCATAGCAACGTATTTGTAATTTTTCAATGGCCTTAATGTATCATACTCGTTGGATTTTGTTGAACAAATGGTTTATTGGCCAACGTTTGTTACCTTCAATGGGCAAATAAGTCCAAACGTAAATTTGTATATTAATAAAATTAGGTTAAGAGAATTGTTACAAGAAAATTAAAATAAGAAAAGTAAGTGCAATATCCTAAATCATAAGGAAAATCTAAGTGTCATATAGAGTAAAATCTAAAGAATGGTTTCTAAAATAACTCAAACTTAAATATTAAGACGGAAGAGTTTGATTAATATATATTCGATAATCATATATATATATATATGTCATATAGAGTAAAATGTAAAGAAAGGTTTGTAAAATAACTCAAACTTAAATATTAAGACGGAAGAGTTTGATTAATATATATTCGATAATCATATATATATATATTATTAAAAGCATGAACAAAAAAAATAAAAGTTGAATTATGATCTTACCCTTTTATAAATTAAATTGTTATAAAATATTTAAATATTTGATTGTAAAATTAAATTAAAATGTTAATGACTTTTAGACTTCCTAAGATTAATTTCTAATTAAATATCTAATTTATTGATATTTATCATCTATATATAATCTATATATATATAATAATTATAAATTATTTTTTAAAGAAAAGTATCTACCTAAATTGCTATACTTTTCATCTTCTCATAACTTTTTCCTTAACCCCTCTCATGAATAATATAATTTATGTCGATAAAGTATTATCCTTTATGATGAATAACGAAATCTAATAATTTAAAGAGTGCAAATCTACAAAAATGGAGACACACATGCATTGACAATAATGTCCTCTTGATTATTATTGAAGAATGACTCTAGCTTCACCAAATTTAAATTCATTGATGTTTAATTACGTGATAAGAATTTTAGTTGTTCTTTCTACACGGTTTGCTAAATTTTTTTCATATTCTTCATTTATTTATTATTATTTTCTAATTACTTATTCAACTTTTATACTCTTAATATTCATAACTCTCATGTTTTCATATTTATAACCTCCATATATTTAAACTAAAACTTTAAGATGTCTTTTGATATTCCTTCTATTCTATCTATATAAATTTTCAATTTTTTTTATCTCATGAAATCCCTACCAAGACTATTAGGCTATTACTTTTATTCTATAGTTAAAGTAGATGAAGAAAACTCTTGAATTTTGATAGGATATGGATGGTGAAAGAGGGTCGATTTATTTTTACCGAACACCACCCTAGGCAGTCCTGCAAATGTCTGCAACACTCAGCCTATCTCGCTCACACAGTTTTAACTAAGTGTAGATATACTTAAATAGCATAATTAAACAACACACAGAATGTAGAGGAACTCGTCCCAACCTTTATTAATCTTGTAATTAATACAAAGGGAAGGCTTCACGAATTTGTCTAAGGCCAGAATCACACTCTGCAGCCTTAAACGAAATTTTAACCTTATATAAAATTTCTGCACATAGCAGTTACATGCGGCAGTTACAAATGACACCTGTCCGACACTTGTCACCACAGGATTCAAACTAATGTTTCCAACAGCTATATTTCTAACAGATAGAATCTAATTTAAATTCTATCCTTATCCCCACAAAATCTTACTATTCTAACACTTAGAATATTTTAGGCTACATTCCAACACTTAGAATATTTCAGCCAGCTTCCAACACTTAGAATATTTCAGCTGCCCTTCAACACTTAGTTTTATTTCAGCAATCCATGTGAATGCCTTTGTCTTTGCCATCGTCTTTCTTCACAGCCTTGCCTTGTCAAGCCAACATGCTGCCTTGACGATGACTCCAGCCCGCACATAAGCCTTGCACGTTCAGGTTGCCTTGCTAACACCCAAGCACCTTGAATCTGTGTTGCACTGTTTTGCCCCCATTCATGTCAAGACCAATGCCCAAGTCCTTGACATGCCTGCACGTGGTTAAATCAAGTAGTTTACGGGTCTAACAGACCACCCGCACCACTTGAACTTGATTTCCTCATCGAGACTGTTTTAAGATAGTCATCGATTTGAGCATCAAACTGCCATAGGTCTTTTGCCTTCTCCCAAACTGCATCAGCCGCACTCTTGCCTTTCCAATGAACCCAGAATTCTGTCTTAGTATTCTTCTTACTTGTGCCCAAAACCAAGTGATCAAGGATCTTCTCAATGAACCCACAGTTCTGTGTTTTTCACCATCGTTTAACCGTGCTCTGATACCAATTGAAAGAGGGTCGATTTATTTTTACCGAACACCACCCTAGGCAGTCCTGCAAATATCTGCAACACTCAGCCTATCTCGCTCACACAGTTTTAACTAAGTATAGAAATACTTAAATAGCAGAATTAAACAACACACAGAATGTACAGAAACTCGTCCCAACCTTTATTAATCTCGTAATTAATACAAAGGGAAGGCTTCACGAATTTGTCTAAGGCCAGAATCACACTCTGCAGCCTTAAACGAAATTTTAACCTTATATAAAATTTCAGCACATAGCAGTTACATGCGGCAGTTACAAATGACACCTGTCCGACACTTGTCACCACAGGATTCAAACTAATGTTTCCAACAGTTATATTTCTAACAGATAGAATCTAATATAAATTCTATCCTTATCCCCACAAAATCTTACTATTCTAACACTTAGAATATTTTAGGCTACATTCCAACACTTAGAATATTTCAGCCAGCTTCCAACACTTAGAATATTTCAGCTGCCCTTCAACACTTAGTTTTATTTCAGCAATCCATGTGAATGCCTTTGTCTTTGCCATCGTCAAGTCTTCACAGCCTTGCCTTGTCAAGCCAACTTGCTGCCTTGACGATGACTCCAGCCCGCACGTAAGCCTTGCACGTTCAGGTTGCCTTGCCAACACCCAAGCACCTTGAACCTGTGTTGCACTGTTTTGCCCCCATTCATGTCAAGACCAATGCCCAAGTCCTTGACATGCCTGCACGTGGTTAAATCAAGTAGTTTACGGGTCTAACAGAAGGAGTCAATAAGAACTAAGAGAGTTGTGTACTAATTTTGTACTTATTTTTTCCATCTATATATACATCAGTCTTATAAGAATAATGTCTATATTGTATTTTTTTTCTTAAATTTGTTTCTTTTTGTCTTTTCTTTTCTCTATTAGACTTCTGAATTTAGTTTTCTATGAATGTTTTATTGCCGTAAGTCTTTATTCTTATTTTGTATTTTTTACATTTTATTATTCATTATAATTTACATATATATTTTCTTGAAATTTTAGTCATTCTAACATATCTATAAAAATTCACATGAAATACATGTGCGAAATACGTGCTTTGAAACTAGTAATACAAATAATAAAAGTAAACATTGGCTGGTGAAAGGGAAAATTGTTCAAAACAATGAATTTAATAGTATAATAAGTGCAACAAATTAATGAAAATGATAGGACGCGTCTAATATTGGAGTTCCCTTGGAAGAAAAAACAATTTACGCAACGAATACCTCTCCCAAATTTTTGGAGCTATACTTACGACGGTAAATAAACGTAAGATTCTAGTTTTAGAAAGATACTTAATTTTCTTTCTAATAATAGATAAACATCATATGTATTATTTTATATTTTATTTGTCTCAATTTATGTAAAACATTTGAAATTTCAAAAAACAATAAATTTTTTAATTTAAATTTATATACTCTTTAAATACTTTAATATCAATAATTATTATAATATATAACGATCTTTTTATATTATTTTCAAATATTAAAAAAATTAATTGAATATGTCGTCAAAGTTTGAATCTCAAGTTTAATTACGCAAAATAGATTGGGACAGAAGAAATAATAATTTTTCAAATGAAATTTTTATAAAATGATCGAGTACTATTCAATCCCTCTAACGTTTTAGGTGTCTTGTGTAATGCGTGCAAGCAATTGGTATAGGAAGATTATAAAAAGTGTAGCTTTCATATTTTTGTTGGTTTCAACTTTAACATCAAACACGCAAAAAGGTTTGGAAATAAGAATTACAAGCTGACACGCAAGAATATTTGGGCTAATTGCACAAATCTTATCAATATTTTCTTTTAACTACAAAAACTATTTCTAAAATTTTAAATAGTTGATTTAAGTCATTCAGTTATTGATATTTGGTTATAAACCTTAAGAAATCGTATCTTTTATGCAATATAATTTATACTCCCATAACGAACTTGTTCTATCACTTAGGTATTATTTTCCTTATTAATTTTTAAGTATATAATATATATTGAGTTGACGCACTTTTTAATGAGCGATAAATATAGTGATAATGTTACACCATCATCAGTTGAATATAATAAACTCAATGATTTGAAAAATGACTATACTGAACTTACTCTTTTCTTTATTGTTTCTAAATGATGTACTAGTATAGTTTAAAATTTCTAAAAGTAATACTCCATTTGTTTAATTCGAGTAACCTCATGGAAACAATGAAACTAATAAATTTAATACTATCTCAAATTGATTGAAACAAACCAAAAGGGTCCTACACCACGTGTCAAGAAAAGAAGAGAAATTAGACACCTTGTGAGTTAGCGTAAACTGACCAATGACTCCACCAACCACTAACCCTCATTTTCAACAATAAAGGAAGTACAAAATTATAAATATCTAACTATTGAAAGATGTATAGTACCACTAACAAAGAGGGAAAAACAAAATTATAGTACCTAGACCAATTGTACTACTAATAACTCTTTGTTTTCCTCTTCATTTGTTTTGAGAAAAAGATAATCTAAAAAAGTATAGAAGATGGCTATTTCAACAAAGTTATGCCTCAATCTCTCCCCACAACCTCCTCCTACTTCTAATTATAATAACTCAATTCCCCCACCTTCAAAGACAACTCAACTTTCTTGGTAAGTCTACTACTACTGTATACATTTTTTTTTATTTGTCATACTTCGCGTTTCGTTTCTGGATGTTTGTCTATGTTTAGTCGTGTGCATCATGTCCAAATCTATTCATCTGTTTCAATTTATATGACATTATATATGTCTATTCATCTGTTTTATTTTATATGACATTATATATATATATTTATTCTGTTTCATTTTATATGACATTCTTTCTATGGGATCAAAATTCGATACAGATATTATTCGATAATCGATACATGCCAAAATAATATTCTATCTTTTTTGGTTTATTTAAATTATTATTTTGATTTTTTTTCCGCAGGCAACGAAAAGAAAAATCCTGGAAAAATCAATATGTTTTAGGAATGGCATGTGTTGTAATTATTGGATTAGAATTTGACAACTCAATTTTAGTTAATCAAGAAAGAACGATCGCGATCGCCGGAGACATGCAATTACAATATGTCGCCGGAAAATCAATACAAAAATGGAGTGAAAAAAGATCATGCCCACCGTGGAACGTGAACTCATTAGAAATCATCGTGCCGGAAAACTTACCGAGGCCGGTGACTCGCCGGAGATGGGAAAACGTTGATTTTAGTACGACTACTCAATCTGCGCCTGAAGTAAAGTTAGTGACAAAATTTAGTAAAGGGTGTTTCACTATGTGAACATACTAATTAAGTTTAATGTGTATATATAGATACGGAGTTCAATTGAATTCCCTTCATCGATAATAGGACAAAATATTTTTCCTGTTTTATATGAACATGTAAACTCTGTAACATAATAAACAATTAGCATAGTTATAATTTGTAATTTTGTATAAAGTTGTTTTAGGTCACAAGTTTAAATTATACTATATGATGTTTCATGAAATCTGTTACAACAGGTAGTTAACTAATTCCTACTAATCAACAAGGGTTGTGATGAAGTGGTAAATATTCTTTCATCCTTAATTAAAAGGTCTCGAATTTAAATGTCACCTTTATTTGAATTTTGGAAGTCTCTAATGTGGGATTTTTAATTGTTATCTTGATGCAGAAGTCAAATAAGCTTGAAGGGTTCATTTGAATCCCTTTTGGCGTTAAGTTATATTATTTATATATAATTAAAACTATTTTTTGTATGCTTATAAAATTTATGAATTCATTTTAGTAAAAATTTTGGTTTAAAGTGTTCAAATGAATCCCTTTTAGCATAAAATCATATTATTTATACATAATTTTTTTCTTAAAAAAATAAGAAAAAATTATAGAGTGAAGTAGTAGTACATTTTTCGATAGTTTTTATTAGCAGTACATGTAGTACAAGAATATGAAAATCAGAATTAATTTGTAATCAGGAGGCCCACTTCACGTAGGGGACATCAGCCCATAACCAAAAGCATTATTTGACCCGAACCAATTGTTTCATGATCTCTGGCAGTTTGATAGTGGTTAATTTTGTCAGTTAGAGTTAATATATATCTCACTATAGTGGTTTATGTATATTTTTTTTATTACATAAATGCTTAAGATATAACCTTACCATCTCACGAAAGTAAAAAAAGATAATTTTTTATCTTAAAAATAATCAATATTAGGGATATATTTGATTTTTAATTTCTGCTAATTATTTATGAATTAGAATGCTAGTTGAGTATATATTTTTAGAGAAGTATGTTTTGATATGTATTTATTTTTGTTACGCGTAGACAGTAAAATTTGCGTCGAGAAAACAATAATCAAGAACGAAAAATTATAGTAACAATCGATTTATTGTTTCAAGTGCAAGAGTTACAATCTCTATGATTTCTCTGAATTCGCCTTTTCAAATATAATTTCAAGGAATTTAAAGTTTGATCTTGAACTTGGGATTTATCTTGATCTTGATCTTGGACTTGAACTTGATCTACTTTCTAATTGAATTCGAGGGCTTGGACCTTGATCTTGAATCCGGTGGTGATTGTTCTTGAACTTAATCTTCGACTCTAACTTGATCTTAATCTTGACTTTCTAGTTGAATTGAAAGACTTGGAGCTTGATCTTGTCATTTATCTTGATCTTTCTAGTTGAATTCAAGGACTTGGAACTTGATCTTGACTTTCTAGTTGAATGGCATCTTGATCTTGACTTTCTAGTTGAATGGCTTGGAGCTTGATCTTGAATCTGGTGGTCTTGATATCGTTCTTGAACGTGATATTAACTTGAACTTGTAGAGAAAATTATTGCTTTTGATTTACGAGTTATCTCTAGCTTCTTGTTTAGAATTTTTTGTTATCTTTTCTAAATTATGAGATCACTATTTATAGTTTTAGGATAGAGGAGTTGCGATTGAAATATGACTCCCTTCGGCCAATCAGATTTAAGTGGCATGTCATATGGGCTTTATGGAGCGGACTTTAATTAAATTCATAGTTATCTGAATTTAAATAATTAAATCAATTATATATTAATCAATAATATTTATATGGACTAATATATTCATTAATTTAATATAATCCAAACAACTTTATAACAGATAACTAGTTAACTAATTACTACAAATCAATAAGGATTGTGATAGAGTGATAAATATTTCTTTATCCTTAATAAAAATATCTCTAATTTAGAGGTCGCCTTTGTTTGGATTTTGGAAGCCCTCAATGTGGAATTTTGATAGGCTTGAATGGTTTATTTGAATTCCTTTGGCGTTTGATTATATTATTTATATATCATTAAAATTAATTTTTGCATGCTTATAAAATTTATGAATTCATTTTAGTAAAATTTCCAACTTAAAGTTCTTTTGAATCGTTTTTAGCATAAATTATATTATTTATATATAATTAAATTTTTATTTTTTAATGCTTACAAAAGATTTAAATTCATTTTATTAAAAAATGGAGTGAAGTAGTAGTACATGATCCATAGTTTTTATTAGTACATGTAGTACAAGGATATGAAAATCAGAATTAATTTATAATCAGGAGGCCCACTTTATGTGGGGTCGACATCAGCTCATAGTCAAAAGCTAAAAAAATGACAAAAGTCTCACATCGATAGTTAATGAGATGGTGGACTCCTTATAAGGTTTGGGCAATCCTCCTCCCTTTGAGCTAGCTTTTGGGTTGTGAGTTAGGTCTAAGACCTAATTTCAACATGGTATCAGAGCAGGGTCCGTCACACCCGATGTTGGGACCCCCCAAAATCAAAATTGTCGCGCACCAGATGTTAAGCACTGAGCATGAGGTGGGGTGTTAAAGAATGACAAAAGTTCTATATCAGTAGTTAATGAGATGTGCAGACTCCTTATAAGACTTGGACAATCCTCCTCCCTTTGAGCTAACTTTTGGGGTGTGAATTAGGCTTATACCTAATTTCAACAGAACCAATTGACTGATAAACTATGTCACAATGATATACTTCTTAATTTTGTCATTTTAAATTAATATGTATTTCGTTATATAGTGATTTATGTATATATTTTTGTTGTTGCATAAATGTTTTATATATAAATTTTTCATCTCACGAAAGTAAGAATTTTTATTTTTTTTAAAAAAAAGATGATCAATTTTAAGGATATATCTAATTTTTCAAACACATGAATTCAACGGTCAATTGTATATGAATTAGAAAGCTAGTTGAGTATGTTTATATTTTTTAGAAAAGTAATATGTTTTGATATATATTTAATTTTGCTATCACTGATTATCAGTGACTGATATAAGAAACTCCTTATTTTAGCTTTTTTTTTATAGCGATATTTCTTGATTTGTGATGTTAAATCATATTTATTGTAGATTACGTAATTTAATTAATGGTTGTATATTTAGAAATATTTTACTCGTTTACTAGAAGTATTTAATCTTCCTTAATAATTATTATGGCCAGTGATGGTAATTTCAATCCATATTTGTTTAATTCTTTTATTTTAATTCACTCATATTTAACTCGATTATTATAAAATAAGTAAATATATATTAATTATTTTCACCCTGCAATGAAATTGATAATAACGGGTCGAATGCTGGTCAAATATGAATTCAATGTGGTTTAAATTTAATTTGGTTTGGAGGTGATTCAGATTGTAAGTGTATTAACTAGAGACTTGACTATCCTAAATAAATTTTTAAATAAGAGAGTTGAATTTTTGGCTAAAGTAAAATCCAATATAAATAAAATATTAATAATGTAGTTAAATATTTGTCGAATAAAAAAATATTTTATTTATTTCATGATAGACTAAAAGGGAAATGTCTTATATAGTAGGTATTAAAGAGGGGATAAAGCACTATGTATGAAAATAATACTAGTAAAATTTAAATAATTGAAAGTTAATGTTGTCAATATTTATGTGACTATACGAGTAAATGATCTTAATGAATAATAGGAGAAAAAAAAACTTAATGAATAACATAATTTGATTGATGTGTCATCCTATCAGTTTTGACATACTCTAACCAAAGAAAAAGATTTGAAATATTTTTTTAACCCTAAGATTATCCGCAGTTGCTATAATTTTTGTTCTACTCTTTGGGTGAACACTCTGTGCGCACTGGGTAAATCTTTCAACTGTGTAAGGATCATTCTTGGATCATTCGCGTGAATAACCACTATCCAAATTAACTGAGTCATCCCGAAGGACGGTTTTTGAAATATTTTTTATACCAAAATGTGAAGCTATCTGCGAACTATTAATTTTTGGTAGTGTATAGTATTTTATTATTAAAATAAAATATTAAATGCATATGTTAATGGATATAAATTGCTTTACAGCCTAGAGGTTACAAGATACGTTATAAACAAAATATTAAATGCATATGTTAATGGATATAAATGAATATAAATATGTCGCTTATTATAATAATTATTTTAATTTTATTTTTTAACACATGTTTAAGATGACAAATGATATTTTCGTACATTCTACTTATCTGTAACTAAAAATCACGAAAAAAAAAAAAAGTACTTTCTTAAAATTTCATACCAAATCAAGATTAGATAAGCAAAACAATCATCAAAAGTATAAGAAGAATTGGAGATGCAAACGATATTTAGCCATAAAAGATGTTGAATACATGAGATTTATATATCTCAATTAGGTTTTCACCATCAACACATAAGCATCTTATCTTATTTTCCAATCTAATAAATTTATTCAACATTGACATATTGGAAAGCACCACCAATGACAAAGACGAGGGAACACTCTTCTGCTTTGCATCATCCCAAGAGGAGATTTGGCAATTTTATCTTCATTTACAACATCAAAATGCCCCTTCACTTTTGAATCTTCAAATGAAGAGTCACCAAAGTTAGAGCATACGAAAAGAACAAGGAAGAAAAAAACTATAGTCATAGCCTTCATAGTCTTCATGTTTTAATATATTTTAGATCTGGTGAACATATCATGTATGAGACATATATTTATAGTTGGAAGAGTTAGGACAAGGACAAACTTTTTTTTTGTTTAATTATATTAAAATTGACCTAACTTGTCATTTGTACATGTGGCATATATTTAGTGGTTCTTGATTTGGCTAACATAATGTTATTATTTTGAAAATCTTTTTGACCTCGAAAATTTGGCCATAATTTGACTAGAATGATAAAAGTATACATGTTCACATTATAAACTAGTTTATTTTTTGGGAATATTACGCGGATAAGCAAATTTATACTATTTAATTACTCATCATAGCTATAGTTTGCTATAATTACCACTCGCGACTAACATTATACATTAATTATGTGGGCTGACTTCGAGTTTGTATAATTAGTCATGTTTGTATATGTATAATTCGCCAGAATATACAAATAAATATGTATAATATACAATTTTTTAGCCTATATACATATACAATTCACCTCTCTCCCACTCTCTGCCCTCTCTCGCTCGCCTCTCTCCTCCCTCTCTCGATCTCGCTTGCCTCTCTCCTCCCTCTCCCAATCTCGCTTGTCATTTATACAAATGTATATGTATAATATACAGTTATATACAATTATAAACAATTATATACATATACAATTCACCTCTCTCCCACTCTTTGCCCTCTCTCGCTCACCTCTCTCCTCCCTCTCTCGATCTCGCTCGCCTCTCTCCTCTCTCTCCCAGTCTCGCTCGCCTCTCTCCTCCCTCTCCCAATCTCTCTTTCCATATATACAATTATATATGTATAATATACAATTATCTAACCAATATATATATATACAATTCACCTTTCTCCCACTCTTTTCCCCTCTCTCTCTCCTCTCTCCTCTCTCTCCCAGTCTCGCTCTCCTCTAATAACATGTAGCTAAAAATTGTAATTATCAAACTATAGCTATGGGGAGTAATAAATTATTTTTAAGTGGCTATATGTGAAAGTTTCCCTTATTTTTTTTAGATATTTTTGCCTTTTAATTCAAATATTGAATATACTCTTTATTTATATTTTCAATGCATTGAAAATGATGGATGATATTAATTATTTATAATTTCATAGTTAAACATTAAAAATGAATCATAAAATCCACCAAACAAAACATAAGTTTAACCACTCTTTCTCTCTTGAAATTTTCAAGATATACAAAAAGAAAAAATTATTTTACAAAAAAAAAATTTAAAATATAAGAATAGTAGTAAAAAACTTAATAAAAAAAAGTGAAAAATTATATCTCTTTTTTTGTTTCAAAAATTCCTCCTTTTTACTTATTCTTTTTTTGTTTATTTATTTTCCATTTCTTATCTTTTAATGACAAAAGAAAAATTTAAAAAGTATAAAATAGGAGTAAAGTGTAGATGATCTATTTTAATTTATCATTTATAATGTAGAAAAGATAAATCATATCTAAATTTAAATATTAAAAAATTATATTTATAATATTCAAAATTAAAAATCTAAAATTGACCAGTTGGCAAAATAAGTATTCCTATTTATTTAAAAGAGTTGTTGTTATACATCGAATTTCTAGAAAAAAGTTAAATAATAAAAATATATTTTATCTGATTATATTTAGAATGTATATGAGCGAAATATGAAGAAAACTGAAATTACAATAATATTTATCCTATTATGTAATTGTCTTCCTATCCTCAATCGTATATGAATCATATCATACTTAAATAAAGACTCATTCAAGTTAATTTTCTTTATTTGAGTACAAGAGACGCATACAAATATTTTGGATAGAAATGTTGATGTCGCTTCATTGAAAAATTATAATAATACAAAATGGATATAGAAAATTCTTTATCATTTCAAAATAAATTTTTATAAAAAACAAATTAAAAGAAAAACATCTTCAATAGTTTTTGACAATAATGACAACACAAATCTATTAACCATGAACTGTTAAAGTTTCATAATGAATATTTTTCTTTATTAGTGTTATTTGTTGTTTTATTAAAATAAAAATGTTTGTTATAAAATGATATGTTAAAATATATTAAGTTTACATAGTTATAGTCATAATATTAATATTATCTTTTCCTCAAATTAATATTTTTTTTAAACTAGTTATGAATTTTTAAAATTAAGTAATTTAATTGTAGTTATTATATAAATAAATTTAAATTACATTTTACATAATTTTTTAAATATAATGTAAAATAGTTTAATAGTAACAGTCAAAACTTAAAACACTCTAATTTATATGTATCAACCCTATATAACAAATCAAAGAGCCAAGCATTGATATTGTAGTGTTGTACCCTAGATAACAAATCAAAGAGCCAAGCATTGATATTGTAGTGTTGTGCTTCTGTGTTATGCCAGTTTGATGATTTGAGATTCATCACTTATATTTGTTATTAATATGAGCTCTAATTAGGTATGTATGCGTCTAAAGTTTTGTTCCTGAAAAACAGCAAACAGGAAAGGAAAAATAGCAAGCAAACAATAATATTTGAATTTGAATTTATGCGAAGGTTACAATCTTTATGAAATCTTTAATAAAAGATGTAATCCTCTGATTTTTCTCTTCACGAATGATCTTGATTTATACTTGCGCCTCAACACTTGGAGCGAAGACTTCTTTGCATGCAGAAGACTTGCAGATCACCACTGAATAGCAACTATGCTTTTTTGTATGTATGTATTTGTGTGTCTTTTGGTCAGAAGAAAGACCTCTTTATATAGGCTTGAGTTAGGGTTTTAGGGGTATTTCGGTCTGAGCAATTTTTACCCCTAGGCCTGAAGAACATGAGTTGACTCATCTTGCCAACTTAATGGACTGGCCCAAGTGATTTGGATTTGATTTAAGTCATACAATTTTAACTTAGATATTAATCTGACTTTATCAACCAGTAATTTGACTTGGTCAATGTATGGTGATTTAAGATTTAACCCAAATTTAATATGAATATATCAATAAAACTTCACTGTCTACAAGGTAATTATAGTAATTATTATGTTTTAAAAAATTAAGTTATGCATAAAATTAAAAATATAATTTGAAATATTTCAATAACGGCAATTAAAACTCAAAACATTTTAGAAATAATAGAAATACACATTATTAAAATACTTAAAATCATATGGTTCATAAGTGACGAACTTATTTAACAATCAAGATAGTTACACATAATGTTGTGGTTTTGCATATTTGCTAATTATTAAGTTTTAAAAAATTAAACTACATCTTTAAATAATTAAGTGATATCCCTAGTTAATAACAAGCTAAGAGTATTTTTAAAAAAAACTAACATTTATTTCAAGAGGAAATAAATTAAGAATAATATTGACGTTAAATTATATTCAAGAGGAAAATATTAACATTAAATTATTTATAATTAAAATAAATATTTGATTTATATGATACCGTTAATTCAAAGTCATTTTAGTAACAAATATAAATAATGATTCACAACTTATTAAATTGATATAATATAAGAGATAAAAACTGATCAGACGCCTTTATTTTTTACGCAAGTGTTTTCAATTTATACTATAAAATCAAATGATAAAATCAAGAATAAGAGTACGAAAGTTAAAAAAATAAAAAATTCATAGTACCTAAATTTTTATATTACTATTTTTGCCACGTTATAATATTTTGTATATTTTATTCGAAACCCATATAATTTTTGTCGCTTTATAAGTTATTCAATATTTTCCCTATTTATTTTAGGAGAATAACGTTATGAGAATCTAGAATTATACCGAGAATTGCAAAGGTTTTTGGAATAACCAAATTCTTCCTTTAATGCATTTTTCCTTTATTTTAAATTAAAAGGTTAGTATAGTTTTTATATATTTCTGGCCAAATTTTGGCCAAAATTTTTTTAGCTGTTTAGCATTTATTTGTTTTTTACTTAATTTGGTGCGTCACATTAATGACATCTTTAGATAAAAAATGCACTTCAGCTACACAAAATGGATTCATCATCTGTGACTTAATTCAACGGATTAGCCAAACAAAATTGGACCATTTATTATGTATATATTTATTAATTGGAAAAATTACATAAATACTAGCAAATATAGTTTATGTATACTATATTTGCTAGTATTTATGTATACTATAAAAGTAACCTATTTCCTAGTATTTATTTGGTCTATAAAAGTAACTTATTTGCTAATATTTATAAGAGAAACTATTTTAAATATATACTATAAAAAACTTAATTTTATTTTTATTTTTTAAAAATAAAATTTACATGTAAAATTTCCAATCAATTTTATACCTTTTTTGGAAGGCTAAAGTCTTTTATTGTTATTATTTTATTTATTTTTCAAATCTTTGTAAAAATATTATTGTTACCTTTTTTTCTAATTCAACAAATTAATACATAAAATAATATATAATATATAAAATAATAATATATTAACGTTATAAAATTATCATACAAAAATAAAAAAATAAAATTCTTCAATGAAATTCAACAAAACTTATGAAATATGCTAATTAATAAGAAATATATTAATAAATATGCATATATGAAAATGTTATTTTAGTCTTGAGAAAAATAATTTTCTTTGTTTCTAAGTTATGCTATTTAAAAAAAAAAACAGAAACTTTTGGTTTCTTCCAACAACATAAGATCTGTTTTGCTTCCATTTAAAAGCATTTTTACAAATTTGTCAGACACTCAATTTTTCAACAAAACTATTTTTTTTTTTAAATAAGTGTTTCTGAACTTTCAATAATAGTGTCAAATAGACTCTTAGGGTGTGTTTGGTATGAAGGAAAATGTTTTCCTGGAAAACAAGTAGATTTTGGACTTATTTTCTCATGTTTGGTTGGTGAGTAGAAAATATTTTCCGGAAATGATTTTTAGTGTTTGATTATAAATGAAAAATATTTTTTGAGAGACATCTTTTATTTTTACTAGATTAAAAATAATTTATGAAATTGAAAATATTTTTTAAAATCAAAATTATTATTTTTTGGGGGTGGGGGTGGGGGTAGTGGGTGGGGCGGGGGGAGAGGAGAGGGGGGAGGAGTGAAAAAATAAAAATAAAAAGTTGATAATATTTTTAAAAAGCAAAATTAATTTTTTGGGGGGTTGGGGTGGGTGGAGGGCTGTCTTGGGGAGGGGGGTTTAGGAGTTTAAAAATAAAAATTTGAAGTTGAAAATATTTTTTAAAAAGCAAAATTAATTTTTTTGGGGAGGGGGGTTGAGGGGTGTGTGCGTGACCGGTGGGGTCAAGGATCGGGTGGAAAAAATAAAATTTTGAAATTGAAAATATTTTTTTTAAATTGATGTTTTTCCCAAAAAAAATGTAATTTGAAATTTGAGGAGAGTTTTGGAAAATGTTTTCCTTAATTTCTGAAGGGAAGTCATTTTCCTTAATTTTTAGGAAAATGAGTTGATTTGGAAAACATTTTCCAAAACTTTTGTCCCAACCAAACATAAAAAAATTAAAATTATTTTACGATAAATATTTTCCTTCATATCAAATACATCCTTAGTGTTTATAATTTTCCGGTGACAGGAGTTTTACGAAATCGGACGAGTCCACCACCCAAAAACCTCATTTTGTTCTACGTAATTATTTTAAGATCTTTTTTTGTCGTTACTCAAACTCGTGGTGGGCTCCACACGTGAGTTTTAAAAAAATTAACTTTAAGGGTGTGTTTGGTATGGAGGAAAATGTTTTCCATGGAAAATTTTTTCCTAGAAAATGTTTTCCTGAAAAATAAGTAGATTTTGGACTTATTTTCTCATGCTTGGTTGGCGAGTAGAAAATATTTTTCGAAAATAATTTTTAGTGTTTGATTTATGAATGAAAAATATTTTTGAAAGACATCTTTTATTTTTACTATAGTAAAAAATAATTTATGAAATTGAAAATATTTTTTAAAAATAAATTTTTTTCGGGATGGTGGTGGGGTGTGTGTGGGGGGGGGGTGGGTGGGGGCAGGGGGAGGGGCTAAAAAATTGAAGTTGATAGTATTTTTAAAAAATAAAATTAATTTTTTGGGGGTTGGGGGTGGATAGGGGTGCTGGCCGGGGGACGTTTGGGGGGGTAGGAGTTTAAAAATAAAATTTGAAGTTGAAAATATTTTTAAAAAGCAAAATTATTTTTTTGGAGAGGGGGTGGGTTTGGGTGGGGGGGCTGGCCGGGGGGGGGGGTCAGGGATCGGGTGAAAAAATAAAATTTTGAAATTGAACATATTTTTTTAAAATTGATGTTTTTCCCCCCAAAAAATGTAATTTTAAATTGGAGGAGAGTTTTGGAAAATGTTTTCCTTAATTTTTGAAGGGAAGTCATTTTTCTTAATTTTGAGAAAAATGAGTTGATTTAGAAAACATTTTCCAAAACTTTTGTCCCAACCAAACATGGAAAAATTGGAAAACATTTTCTAGAAAATGTTTTCCTTCATACCAAACACACTCTTAATCTATAATATTATATACTTTTATATAAATGAGTAAAGGAGAAATACTTTTAAATATAATATTTTTCCTATAAATGATTCAACTAGTTATATTTCTTCCTTATTTGAGTAGGCTAAATATGAACAATGTCCAATTAGTTTCTGAAAATTCTACCTTTTTATAAGAAAACATTAAAAATATCAAAATCCTACAAATACTCATATGCTACAACTTGCTCTTATGCTCCATTTAAGAGGGGAAGATTTGCTTTAAAACCTTTATACATCTATGTAATGTAATTGTATGACTGTAATTACTAAATTCATAACACATATTTGTCTTATTATAAAAATTTTCCTATTTTTAATTCCAAAAATTTAACAAAAGATATATTTGCTCCAATTTTTAATAATATATGAATATATTTTTTTTATCCTACTTCCCCTTTTCCTTAACCTACAAAAAATCTTTTTCCTTGGACATTGAGAGTGTCAAACCGCACACCCACACATAATGTAGATTTTGCAGTAAACAATGTTGATATTTATAGAAGAATAAGGTTTGAATCCCCCAACCTCAGTCCTCAAAACACCAAAAGCAGCAAAATGAACCACAACACATCACTAGATTATTTTCATCAAGTGGTGTCATTTTGTTATAGACACATCTTTATACATTGTATCAATATAGAGATAAAGTGTCAAATGACGAGATATATTTTTTAATTTCATACTTAAACTATCAATTATTAGTTTGAAAAACACATCACTCTCTTTTATTACACTCTCTTCATGGTGTGCGTATGTGCTCTCTTTTATTTTTTTCAAAAATTAACACATCGCACTTTACATGAACTACAGTCTACCTCGACAAAAATTAAAAAAATTAAAAAATTATTATCCCAAATCAATATTTCTTTATAAAATAAAATACAAAATATTTTCTTACTCCGCTCTATCTTTTCCTCTCACCCCCCCCCCCCTCCCATCCTCCATTTTTTTTGTTTAAACTTCTTTTATAAAAGTATTCAATTTTTTTAACTTCGCCCACCTCCTCCCCTCTTCAAATAATAATTTAGATATTAGTTTTTTTAAAAAAGTAATTCTACTCCACTCCATCTAATCCCCTACTTTCATTTTTTTTCTCGTTTTGTGTTAAATATACACTAATCTTTTTAAGAAAGTATTTATTACTTGCCGCCACAAATTTATTTATTTATTTATTTATTTATATTACAAGCAGAAAAATAAATCCTAAAAATATATGCACTTGTCTAATATAAAACTATAATAAAAAATAAATTAGAAACGGAGGGTTAAATAGAGTGGGGTAGATTTTGTTATTATCATTTTTTTTTGGGGGGGGGGGGAGGAGGGTACGGGAGGAGATGATGGAGTGGGGTAAGAAAAATAATTGAAATTTTAGTTTTTAAAAATATTAAATTTTGGGGGATTTAATACTTTAATCTTTAATTTTTAATTAACATTATTTTATTCATGTGAGATGTCATGTGTCAAAAAATTTTCTAAGAAAAGAGGGAGTGTATTACACACACCACTAAGGCGTGTTTCTCAAACTTATAAGTGATAGTTTAGGTATCGAACTCATACTCTCAATATTTAGGTATGAAAGTAAAAAAGAAAAATTTAAATGTATTTTTAATATTTATCTCATTAATATATATGCTATATAAATATTTTTAGATCCGCCACTGAGCATGGTAAAGTATTGGGAAAAGGCTCAGAAATGTCCTTAACGTATGAGAAATTGTTCAAAAATGTCCTCCTTCCATCTTTTGGTTTAAAAATTCCATTAATGTTATGTTTAGGTTCAAAAATGCCCTTTAGTTAACAGAAATATGACATGAAATTTAACAAAACAAATGGTCAATTTTCATTGGTCCACATCAAATAAAAAGTCCTACCCAAACCCAAACTTGTTTCACTGGCGAAAAATATTAAAGCTAGAAATCTTGCAGCATGCCTTTTTGCTGAAACTATCAGTTTTCACAAAATCCAACTTTGCTCGTGGAAGTGTTTGAAGCCATTCGTCACTACTAACTTTGAAGAATAAGAGTCCAAACATTGTTTAATAGAACGAAAATAGCAGTCGATATACCATTATGCCCATCAAAAATCTATTCAAGAGAAGTCAAAATTTAGCAAATTCATACAAGAAAAATGATGTTAGTAGCTGTATCACTGGCAATTAATAAATTTACTAAAGCATCTGTGATAAAATTACTACGAAACTTGAAAAAGAGGTCAATGAAATCCTCTAATTATCAGGCTTAATCAAGAAATAGTCTTCCCCTCTCTTTGCCAAAGCACCGAAATCGTTTTTGCTTCATCCTCTTAATTTCCGATACTATGCAAATTCTAATTCCCCAATTTCGAAAAAGAAAATCCCTCAAGGAACGGGTAAAAGATGCAAAGACTAATCAAACACGGATTTGGATATAGCTAATTGGGTGGGTCTTTTTATTTGAAAAAAATTGATGTGGACCAATGAAAATTGACCATTTGTTTGTTAAATTTCATGTCATATTTCTGTTAACTTAAGGGTATTTTTGAATCTAAACAAAACGTTAAGGGCATTTTTAAATCAATAAATGAAAGGAGGGCATTTTTATACCATTTTTAATACATTAAGGACATTTTAAAGCCTTTTTCCTAAAGTATTTTTGGCATATCATACGTTGAAGATCAATGAAACATTCATGTTGTAACGCAATGATAATCATTTTGGTCATAATCAATTTATTTTTTTTATGAAAAAGAATATTTTTTAGTTACTCTTAGATAGTTCATGATAAGACATGTTATAATCAGGGACATATATGCTACAATGTTTTGAGGGCGTTCAGCAAAAAATTATAATGCACACATAAATAAAATGTTGTTCAAAATAATTAATTTTAACACTTTAAATACCCTTAACACAATATAGTACCGTGGCCCAATCGCTTGAGGCTCTCTTGTGATGCCCACGCGCGCAGTTTGAATCCTTCAGCCACTTCTCTTTATAATCATTTTTGAAAGAACTCCTATTCTATTATTTCTTTAATTGTCTAAAGTAATTAACCAACTTTCTAAATAATGGTAAGTAATTTTGTTAGAAATCTATAACTTAAATTTTTTATAAAACCAATTGAATTTTTAATAAATTTGAGTTTTTTTAATTAAAGTTTGAAATAAAATTAAACGTAATTACTCAATTTAGAGTTTATAAACAAATTCTAATATTTGTATAACACTGTTAAAAGTGAACAAAAGAAGACGTCATTTGATTTTGCTTTCATTTTTTATGTCTAGTTAGTCGTTATTGTCGTTGTCACCATAGATCAGTGTAAAGCTTGAAATTGAAATGTAAAAATGATTTCATTTTAAGTTGAATCCTCTCCCCCCCCCCCCCCCCTTAATACAAATATTAAAGCTAAATATCATGCAGTTTGATTTTAAAATTTTTGAAACATTTATTCATTAAAAAATAATATCACTTAGTTCAATTTTAAATTTTTCAGTGCACCCATTCATCATTTTTTTGCTTATGTAATGCTTGGACACCTTTAATAAAATTTTTAACTCCGGAACTGGCTATAATATTTGTGACGTACAAAGTACCCTATTAACGAATGCTTGTGCATTTTTGTTATTTTTGTGTGATAGTTATCTAATATATAGGAGGACGCCCTTATTCATAACTTTTATGATATATGGACACAATTACTTTCAAGAATAGACATTTTATCACACGTCACGTTCTCTCAAGAAGGGTTTTTTTTAGATTAAAAGAGGGAATGAGGGGTATATTTGAATCAAAAACAAAGGTTAAAGGTATTTTTAGAACAAAAAGATGGTACGAAAGGAGGGGGTGGGTGGGTGGGGGAGGGAGGAAGGGAGGGTTGAGTCATTTCCAATAGGTTAGAGATATTCTTGAGCCAAAAAAGAAAATAGATTAGAGATATACTTAAATCAAAAATAAAAAAGGCCAAATAATAGATAACACTTTAACTTGCCTTAATTTTTTTATTTTTTTTTATACTCTATCTTAGCATTGTTCCGTTCTAACCCTTGAATCCTATATTGTATGTACCATTTAAACACAAATTACTAATCTTATGATCTATTTAATTTTTATTTATGTTTTTCAAATGCAGTTTTGTATTTTAAAATTTGGCGTATGTTAGTTTTATTTTAAGAAAAACAATTAACGGCTGAGCATATTATTTTTTTTAAAAAAATAATAATTTCTTAAGGAGCATTTTTTATATTTTTGTGTGAAATATAGCCAATGAACGTCCGTCAATTTTCTTACAAAAATCAATGATATCCCGACGAAGTCTATCAAGTTTTAGCATTTTTAGTAATGTTATTAGCAATGAATAAGAGTCTTTATCGAGCTGAAGATGAGATTATTTTAAAGTGAATTAAAAAATTAGAAATCGAATATTTGCGTAAATTCAGGTAGTCTGAATGATATGAAAGAAATAAAGTACATGGTGTTATTTAATTTAGTTAAATGTTCACAAAAGAAAATCAAAGCACTTTCATTAGTTTTTTATCATGCAAAAATAAAGAGAAAACCTTAAAATAAGGAAATAAATATTTTATTTTTTAAAAATTGACATCTATTCATTAATTTTTATTTTCTTAATTGAAATTTAATGGACACATTGGTTTTCAAAATACAAAGCTGCAATTGAAGAATAAAAATAAAATAAAGAAATCACAAAAATTAATATTTTTTGTTTAAACGGTACATAAAAAATGGAACACTGCTAAACGGTATATACACATCATTAGTTTATTTATTTTCTATTATTCCCTTCTTTTTTAAAATATTACTAAAATTCCTTTTTTACTTCTTAAATCCAACTTCCAGATACATAATTCAATATCTCCTAAACTATGTTTCTCTCCCCATTTTTTCTCTCCTGAAATAACGCCATATTCTCTCCCATAATCTTATCATTCTAATTTTTAATTTGAATTTCAGGATATTTTTCTCTCCAGTCAAAGGATTTCTCACTACTTTCTAGGTATTGTTTCAATTTCTTCACTTCCGCTCATACTTGATAGTTTTTTTTAAGGAAAAATTCTGATACATTTATGGACGATTCTCCTTTATTTAGTTTAGGGATTACCCAGATAATGTCATCCAACACTAATCGTGTTTATGACCATGAAGATTTAGGTTGGGCTGAGAATAGATCGAAAAAATTGCATGATCCCCTAGTCATGGCCAATGTGAGTATTTGAGAAGGTGAAGAATGATGTGCCTTCTTCTTCAAAAGCAAAGATTGGGAAAACCCCTAAAAAAGGTGTAACAACCCTAAAAATGAATAAGATAAGAAATGCTTAAGGTGTCAAGAATGCTTGCGATTAGATCAAGGTTCACACGGATCGATGCGCGTAGAACCAGACCTCAGAACCCTTACTACGACCAAGCCAACTAACTTGGGGAGTTAGTTGAGCTTGGAAAGGTTGGAACCAACCATGTAGGGCTCTCGAATACGAAGATTTAATCGAAGGAGTCTTTACCGGACTTAAAAAGAGGAAATCTTAAGTTTTGAGGGTCTAGGGGTAAAATGGTCTTTTACCAGGCTAAGGGTAATATCGTAATTACCCTAAATATATAATTAATTAATTATTTAATAAGGTGGAGGGGCAAATTGGAGAGAGAGAGAGACGAAATGGAGCTCTTGAAGTTAAGTCTTGCTCCACCCGGGTTCGAACCTAGGTGGAAGCAATGAATTTATGTGATTTTTATTTAAGCTATTGAATTAATAAAATTAATTAATAATTATTATTCATTAGCTGATTTAAAATAAAATAAAAATCAGATTTTTTAAAGGTATGAAAGAGTCCTAGTTGACTAAGTCTTTACCTAAGTCTAAACTATCTTTCACGCTTAACACTCTATCACGTTCATCTCTCACGTTTCTCCATTCTCTTTCACGACTACTCTCTGCCAAAACAACTACAAGAACAGAAAAATTACTAGAGTTCTTCACACTTGAAGAACTCACACGAAAATATAAGAAAACAAGCTAAGTGAACACGTTAGGCAAAGAGAGGATTTTTCCGTCGAAAGTTTTGTGTTGAAAACTTGGCTTGGACGTGAGTTTTGGAGAGTTTTTGGGCAGCAACTTCAAGTTTTGAACGTCAAAATAAGGTATGGGTTTTCTTCTCTCTTGGTCCCTTTCCCAAGAGACCCCTTAAGGTTCATATTGTTCATTCGAAAACTAGGATTGTTTCCCCTTTTGCATGCCCCTGTCACTAGCTCCCAATGAATCGTAGGTTGGGTATGATTGCTGGTAGATTTAGGTATGTTATGATTTCGTAATGAACATGATTTTGATTGTATACTTGAAATCGTAGGAAAGACAACCATGCATTCGAACGTTTGTGCAAGTGTGTGTGTATGTGCAAAATGTTACACTGAACTCACTGTGAATGAGGCTCGATTTATGGCTTCAAGTTTGATATTGTTTTGGTTGTCATTTTACGTGTATAAATCTATGTAATCATGACGTTCATTAAAATGGAGATGGGGCTGATTTGAGTGTCAACATTTTGGCTAAACGAATCCATGAAATACCCCCTCAAAAAGAAACAAACGATCCATGAATTGTCCTAAGTTTTCAAGTGAAAATATTGGTGAAAATAAGTTATAAGATGATAAAGTTCCAGCCAAAAATACAATTTTAGTTTAGGATAAAGTTTAATGAAGAAATACGGAAATTTAATGAATTTTAAAGGGGTGAGGTCACCAGGATTCGAACCTGCGACCTCACCCGTGTGGCAGTTTAAATTCGCAAAAAAAGAAATGGGGTTGGGGGGAATCGAAATTGAATCTGCTGGTTGGGAAAGGAGAGAACAACAATTTAAATAAATAAATGGAAGGCGTGAGAATCGAACCCACGACCTCCAGGCGGCGAATGAAAGAAGAGAAATTAAAGAAAAGAAAATGTGAGGCGTGGGAATCGAACCCACGACCTCAAGGCTGGAAAGGAGAAGGCGAAATAATTAAGAAAAATAAAGTGAGGTTGTGGGGGCTCGATCCCACAACCTCACTGCCAAAACGCCTAGCCTAGTGAATTTAATTAAAAATAAAATAGGAGGCTGTGCGGGTTCGAACCCACCACCTCACAGCCTCTAGCGAAATTAAAAGTAAAAATAAGGAGGCTGTGGGGGTTCGAACCCACAACCTCCCAATTCCCAGCGAAAATTAAGAATAAATAAAAGAGGCTGTGGGGGTTTGATCCCACAACCTGTTGGTTTAGGCGAAATGGGACAAGAAGACTTTAAGGAAAAATAAAAGGGGGTTGTGGGGGTTCGAACCCACAACCCTTCGGCCAAATTAAGGAGAAAATTAAAGATAGAATGTTGATGTTGGGGTTCGATCTAGAGTCCCAATGTCATGAAAACTAAAAATAAAATCAATGAAAAATATAAATGTTGTCCAAGTGATTCAAACTTGGATTTTCTTGCCCAAATTTCCGTATTGATACATAAGTCATACGTGAATTAAATATTCAAGAATAATGCCACCTACTTAGATCGAAATCCAGATCTTGGCATATATACAAGATACACAAGTCTTGTACTACATAATCTTAGGAAGATATGAGTCACTTAACGAACTATGAATGAAGCCTCATGGCTTGTATGTATAGACCCATAAGTCTAGCATACGTATAAAGATAAGTGATCGTAAGATGTATGTAATGAAAAGAAGTAACCCTAGAAGGGTTAAGTATGAGTGTAAAACACACTAAATGGCCAAGTGCATTGACATACGATGAAATAATTATTATGTAATGAAATGACAAAATCCTAAAAGGGGTAAGTAAGAATGTGAAACACACAAATGGACAAGTATATTGGCATATGATGAAATGAACATTCACGTAAAATGGGGTGAGTAATTATGAAGAGCAATTGTGCTAATGTTAATGAATGTGGTGACAACATGATATGAGGCTAATGTAAAAGATGAGAACAATCTCAAATGAGCCAAAGTAATTGTTACCAAAACGTACTCACCTATGAGAGTGTAAAGTTAATGAAGAGACCAGTCTCTATGAACACTCTAATGAAAGTATTGAGATTAACACACTTAATACTAATGATGAGATGAGAAATCATCTATTGAGCTATGATGTCCTTATACTAGAAGCCAGCTTCCATGACGGATGAGTTGAATGTAATGAAACTTTATACTGAGCACCGATAGACTAGCTATGAGCGGTGATGCCTTCTTTCGAGAAGGGCGGAGGTTCACGTAACTCTCATAAGATGAGACTGTCCGGCTTGCCGGATATGGGTCTCCTTATATCTCCTAGTCTTCGAACCTATACTGCCAATATAGGGATCTAGGGGGGTTAAATTCTCATGTACGCTAGCATGTTTTGGGTCACCTTGGCCGGTGATTCCACCACTTTTCGGTGTGGGGGAGACACTGGATTTCATGATGCTCACATGATCTATGTCGGTTAAAGTTCCCAATGAATGAATGAGGCCAGCCTCAAATAAAGCACATAATGAAATGAATGATACCAAAGGTGTTAGGATAGGATAATCAAGAGGTGAGCTAGACTCAGGTAATGTCACTAGGTTATTCTTGATCATTGCACAACAAAACCGATGAAAGTCTTAAACTACACCCTAGGTATAGCTGGTGTTTACACTGGCCTATGAACGAAATGAAATGAAGTACGTATGAATGAATGAAGCAGACTCTGTGTTTGCTAATGAAGACTCCCTAGTAGAGGTCCCATATGTTGAGCCCTCATTTTGGAAAGTCTTAATGTCAAGTCCATGATTCCAAGATCTCATGGCATATGAATGAATGTTATAAAAGATGTTATGTGTTGTATGCTATATGATATGTACTATGTGGATGATGTTATGTGCTGTGTGCAATATGATAACTATGATGATGCATGTTACTCTCATGGCATGACTTTTCTAATCCAAATTTGGAAAGCTCATTGACTTTCCTAATCCAAATTTGGAAAGCTCACTGACTTTCCTAATCCAAATTTGAAAGGTTCACTAACTTTTCTAATCTCAATTTGGCAAGTCCACTGACTTGACTTTCCATAATCATGTTGTTAGGGAAGAGCTATTCTTTCTCATGCATGTCCTTGGTGTGTGCTTGCATATACCCATACTTAGTACAAGTGTGTACTAACCCTATACAACTCTACAATTTTAGGTGCAGGCACAGGTGGACGCTAGAGCGTACAGGTTGACGTTGCAGTTATCCGTACGTGGAGCTTTCATCTGGACTTGGTAGGCCCTCATGCTTTCGAGGATGCCTACCGTTACTATCTAGCTTAGATATAGGCTTTAGCTAGTGGAGCATGTTCCACTAGCGTTTCTTTCCTGTTTTATTCAGACATTGTATTGGTGCCATTTTGGCAAGTACATCTTTATTACTATATTATACTATTTCTTTCATTTGATGATCTTAATATTAGATGGTTGATGGTGAACAATTATGTAATGATGAGAATGTTTAATAAGTATGTTAAGAAACAAAAAGTTTCAAATTTTCCGCTAAAATTAACCTAGATAAAGTAAGAATGACGTAAGTAGGCTTGTCTGCGACCTCTGAGAGGTCAACGACGCCGATATCGTCTGGGGTCTAGATTCCGGTCGTGACAAAAGGATTAAAAAAGTATTATCCTCAATTTTCGAATCTATTTTTGCTTTTTTTATTGCTCAATCATTGAATCAATTAGGGATTTGAATTGTTATGAACTTTATCGAGATATTAATGTTTTCATATTGTGATTTATCAATATGCAATTTAAGTTTTGATTCAAAACACCAATTTTTCATTATGTTCTCAATGTATCAGAACATGAATGATACATTAATGAACTTCACGATGTATTATTACTAAAATACCATATACTTAAATACAAATATATAAAGTTAGTAAAAGGTTAATGAGTTATTATTTTCAAGCTTTTCTTTTAACTGATTCAAAAAAAGATTGATTTTTATTCTCAATGTATTAGGTTATAATGTATCATTCTCAACTAATGACATACATTGTCTTGTAATATGATTATTTAAGTATCAATCTTCACTTATCATATATAATACATAAACGACATTATTAAGGTTTATTGTGTATCATATACAAATATCAATATTGTGTATTAGATACAAATATGATAATCACTGTAATTTTAACTGTATTAAGAAAACTTATTCGGGCGACCTTAAAAAATTATCTCTAATGCTACCTAGTGTCACGACCCAAAATCGAGCCGCGAGTGGCACCCACACTTATCCTACTATGTGAGCGAACCAACCAATCTAAAACCCCAACATATTGAACAAAATACAAAGCGGAAGACTTAAAACTCATTATCCCCAAAATCTGGAAGTCATCATCACAAGAACATCTATCCTCAAGTTACAAATCTAAAAGTATCTAAGAAGCTAAAATAAATAAAAGGCTAGTCCATGCCGGAAGTTCAAGGCATCAAGACATTGAAGAGAAGATCCAGTCCAAGCTAGAAGCATTAGCTCACCCTGAAATCCGGTGTAGTGAAGACTGGCTAGAATTGCTGCTGAGTTGAAGACGACGGTACGTTTGCTGCATTCCCCAAATAACAAGAAAGAAACAACAAGTAGGGGGTCAGTACAAAACACAAGTACTGAGTAGGTATCATCGGCCAACTCAAAATAGAAAACAGTATATATCAGTTCATATCATAAATCAACTACAATACTCAACATGTAGCAACAAGTACTATAATCATCAATAAGTACTACCAAGTTCATCCATGAGGACTCAAGCCTCAATACCACACTCATTTGGGAAATTAGGTTCATTACATTGAGTATATTAACATCTCTCAAGATTCATTATCTTTCTTCCTCTTGTGTCGGTACGTGACACTCCGATCCCCTACTACTATGTGTCGGTACGTGACACTCCGATCCCCTAACTTCTACGTGTCGGTTCGTGACACCCGATCCCCTAATACTATGTTCGGAACGACTTATATGTCGGAACGTGACACTCCGATCCCTACTTTACGTGTCGGTTCGTGACACCCGATCCCTAATTCTATGTGTCCGGAACGTGACACTGTCCGATCCCTAATTTACTACGTGTCGGTTCGTGACACCCGATCCCCTAATTCTAATGTGTCGATACGTGACACTCTGATCCCCTATTCTACGTGTCCGGTTCGTGACACCGCGATCCCTAATTCTATGTGTCGGAAAACAGTGACACTTCCGATCCCTACTTTTTCTACCAATTCCATCAAGCCTTCTCATCAATAACAAAGGTGATTAGGGTTTCTTCAGATTTTGGATGCAAAGCTTCATTAAGCTTATTTTATCACAATCACATAATCACATTCAATGCAAGCATACAAATTAAGCATATAGAAGGGTTTACAATACTACAATACAGATCATTCGCTATTAGAGTTTACTACGAATAGAATCACACCTAACCTACCTTCACCAGGATTTCTTTGATCAAGCAAGCAATCGCTCCAAGCTTTTTGTTCCTCTTTGGTTGTCTTCGAATCGATCTTCCTCTATTCTCTATTCCTCCTCTATTTTTTCTTCTTCAAACTCTCTCTCTTTTCCCTATTTGTAGCATATAAGTAGGTAAAAAAGAATTGAGGAAATAACCCAATAGTAACTCAAGGTATATCTCCTTCACACCCCCAAAGAAATTGAGTTTTTAAAAATTGGACCCACGAAATTTAATAAAATTATAACAAGAATAGTCCAAACTCCCCGTTTAAAACTTACCCAGAAATTTGAACCCAGAATGGGATTACGGCCAACCTGAGACGGTCCGTCGTGCCTACGACGGTCCGTCCTGCACTTCCGTCACGACGGACAGAGAATTGCTCTCAGTACCCAATTCTCAAGAGTTGAAGTGTTTTGAAACGGAACCTCACAACGGTCCGTCATGTCTGTGACGGTCCGTCCTGCATGTCCGTCACAGACTTCAGAGAATTGCTCTCAGTACCCAATTCTCAAGAGTTGAAGTGTTTTGAAACGGAAACTCACAACGGTCCGTCATGTCTGTGACGGTCCATCCTGCAGGTCCGTCACAGAGTTCAGAGAGTCGATTTCAGCACTCAAATATAAGAATTCCAAGTGTTTGGAACGAGACACCCTCGACGGTCCGTCGTGCCCATGACGGTCCGTCATTGGATACGTCGTCTCAGACAGTTTTTCCAGAATTAAAATCTGCTGCTCAAAACGACTAAGCAGGTCATTACAATAGATACCAATTTACCCATCGTTCGTCCTCGAACGATCAAAAGAAGAAAAACAAGGATGAGAGGGAGTACCTGAATCTGTGAACAGATGCGGATATTTTTCTTGCATATCGCCTCCTTCTCCAAGTGGCCTCTTCAACTGGTTGATTTCTTACATGAACTTGATGGATGCATATCCCTTGATCTCAACTTGCGAATTTCTATCTAAAATAGGCAAGCAGGTTCCTCCTCATAAGACAAATTTCTCATCAACAAACCGAAGCTCAAACGAATGAGGAGTTTCCATCCCCATGGTATCTTTTCAACATAGACACATGAAATACCCGGATGCCTCCGGACATCCCTGGAGGCAAGGCTAATTTTCATAGCCACCTCCCCTACTGCTTAAGTACTTCAATGGTCCAATATACCTTGGACCTTAGCTTACCCCTTTTTCCAAACCGCATCACCCCTTTATGGGTTAAACCTTCAGCAAGATCTGTGTCACGCCCATGAAATCCAAGTCTCTAACCGTCGATCTGCATATTCCTTTTGCCTACTTTGAGCTGCTAAAAGCTTTTCTTGAATAAATTTCACCTTTCTCCAATGAATCCCTCAACAGATCAGTACCCCAATGTCTAACTTCAAATGCGTCAAACCAACCAATGGGAGACCTACATCTCCTCCCATACAATGCTTCAAATGGGGCCATGTCAATACTGGAGTGATAGCTATTGTTGTATGAAAACTCCGCTAAGGGTAAGAAGTTATCCCAATGACCACCAAATTCAATCACACATGCGCGAAGCATATCCTCCAACACTTGAATCGTTCGCTCAGACTGACCATCGGTCAGAGGGTGAAATGCAGTACTAAGGTCCAACCTAGTACCTAATTCCGCGTGCAATGTTCTCCAGAACTTAGAAGTAAACTGCGTACCTCTATCTGATATAATGGAGAGTGGAACTCCATGCAATCGAACAATTTCTGAGATGTAGATTTTGGCTAACTTCTCTGCATTGTAGGTCACCTTGACCGGAATGAAGTGAGCAGACTTAGTTAATCTGTCCACAATCACCCAAATAGAGTCAAACTTACCCAATATCTTTGGAAGACCAACCACGAAGTCCATTGCAATTCTCTCCCACTTCCATTCAGGAATGGGCATTTTCTGAAGTGTTCCTCCGGGCCTCTGGTGTTCATACTTTACTTGCTGGCAATTTGGACATTTGGCAACAAAATCAACAATGTCGCGCTTCATTCTACTCCACCAAAAGTGTTGCTTTAGGTCACGGTACATCTTGGTTGCACCGGGATGTATAGAATATCCAGAACTATGAGCCTCTGTAAGGATAGTGTGGATCAAATCATCAACACGAGGCACACCTACCCTTCCCTTAATCCTCAAGACACCTTCCTCATCAATTATTGCCTCTTTAGACTCGCCTCGCAACACCGTATCCCGAATTCGGCTTAGCTTTTCATCATCAAACTGTTTTCCCTTGATCTTGTCAAGAAAAGAAGATCTTGCCTCCACACTGGCCAAAATCCTCCTTTCTCTAGTTATTTCCAAGTCTCATAAGTCGTTACCAATTTTGGACTTCTCTAGCCATGGGCGTCCTAGAAACGTGTAAGTGGGCTAAACTACCCAACGACCTGCGTTTCTAATTTAAAGCGTCAGCCTAACCATATTTGGCCTTTCCGTGGTGATACAGAATGGTAAGATCATAGTCCCTTCAACAGTTCCCATCCACCTCCCTCTGCCTCAAATTCAAGTCTTTCTGGGTAAAAAGCATACTGTAGACTACGATGATCTGTGTAGACCTCACACTTGACCCCATATAGATAGTGTCCTCCATTGCTTTAATGAAACACGACCGCACCCAACTCCAAATCATGGGTCGGATAGTTTACGTTCATGCACCTTTAATTGCCTTCGAAGCATAAGCAATTACATTCTTCTTGCATCTAGCACTGCACCCAACCAGAATAGGATGCATCACAATAAACAATGAGTCCTACCCTCGTACGGCAAGGTAAGGATAGGTGCAGTAGTCGGCAAGGTCTTTGAGTTTCTGAAAGCTTTCATCACATTCATTCGACCATACAAATGGAACATTCTGCTTAGTCAAGTTCGTCAATTGGGAAGCAATAGAAGAGAATCCCTTGACAAATCGACGGTAGTAGCTGGCTAAACCAACAAAGCTCCTTACTTCTGACACATTGGTAGGTCTTACCCAATTCTTCACTGTTTCAATCTTAGCAGGATCCACCATCACCCCACCCTTAGAAACCACGTGCCCCAAGAAGGACACTGAATCCAGCCAAAACTCACACTTGGAGAATTTGGCATAAAGCTTTTTCTCCCTCAATACTTCCAACACAATTCTCAAGTGCTCCTCATGTTCCTTCTTGCTCTTTGAGTATATCAGTATATCATCAATAAATACAATAACAAAAAGATCCAGATATGGCTTAAAATCCCGTTCATTAGGCTCATGAAAGCAGCAGGGGCATTCGTAAGCCCAAAAGACATTACTAAGAATTCATAATGCCCATACCTGGTTCGAAAAGCAGTCCTTGGCACATCTGCTGTCCGTATTTTCAATTGATGATAACCGGACCTCAAATCAATTTTTGAGAAGACACAAGCACCTTGTAACTGATCGAACAAATCGTCAATGCGAGGAATAGGATACTTGTTCTTAATAGTTACCTTATTCAGCTGCCTGTAGTCTATGCACATCCGAAAGACAAGACTTCCTCTTCTTATTCACACAATAAACAGGCGCACCACAAGGGGATGCACTTGCCTAACAAAACCTTTACCTAACAGTCCTGAAGTTGGGGCCTTTTTAAACTCCCTTAACTCAGTGGGCCATTCTATAAGGGGGTATGGAAATGGCGAGTACCCGGTTCCAGAATTCAATGCCGAAAAATTCAATATCCCTATCGGTGGCATACAGGAAGGTTCTGCAGGAAAACACATCCAGAAAACCTTCAC
Source organism: Solanum sitiens (assembly GCA_016801875.1). NCBI lineage: Eukaryota > Viridiplantae > Streptophyta > Magnoliopsida > Solanales > Solanaceae > Solanum > Solanum sitiens. The sequence continues at coordinate 151,587 of JABWTJ010000060.1, forward strand.
GGACTATCGAAACCGACTAAATGAAAGTACTTGGGTAGTGTCATCCTTGAGATGTGCCAAGAAAGCTAAGCACCCCTTACTAATCATTCTTTCAGCACGAAGAAAGGAGATGATACGAACCGGAGTGGAAGTGTAGTCCCCCTCCCACACTAACGGATCTTTCCCAGGCTTGGCTAACGTCACAGTTTTAGCATTACAATCCAAGATCGCAAAATTCGGAGAAAGCCAAGTCATACCAAGAATTACATCAAAATCCACCATTTCTAAGATGACCAAGTCTACATAAGTATTGCTCCCCACAAAAGTCACCAAGCATGACCTATATACCTTTTCAACTATCACAGACTCACCCACCGGAGTAGAAACACGAATAGGCATGTCAAGCGATTCACAATGTAAATTTAGACCAGTAGCAAATGAGAAAGATACATATGAAAACGTGGAGCCAGGATCAAATAATACAGAAGCCATGTAATCACAAACCAAAAGATTACCTGTGATAACAGCCTTAGATGCCTCTGCCTCAGACCTCCCAGGGAAAGCGTAACAATGGGCCCTATCTCCAGTCTGCCCGTTGCCCCTACCATGTGGCATTGTAGTAGCTCCAGTTTGTCCATCACCTCGGCCATTTTGGTGACCACCGCTACCTCGGCCACCACGTCTTCCAGAATAACGGCCTCTACCATGACCACCTCTACCTCTAGCTGTTGGGGGTCTATAACTCTGTTTTGGACAATTCCTCCTAATATGTCCAGTCTCCCCACATCCATAACCTCTTCTGGATTGCAAGGCATCGGCTCTCCGAGAGAAGTGTTGACCCGGTCTTGAGGGGTGGACCCCCACAACTACAGTCTTAGTGAAGACTGAATTGGTCGGACTGAGTAGCCTCCTGACCCCTGTCCTCTAGAGTAAGAACCATTAAACTCACCTCCCTTTCGAAACCTTTTTGATGTCGATGCCATGGTGAAGTCATCTGGCTTCACTCCTTCCACCTCTATCACGAAGTCCACCACTTCTTGAAAGGATTTTGCCGTAGCCGCTACCTGTAAGGCTAAAACCCGCAACTCTGACCTCAACCCCTTCACAAAACGGCAAATTCCGTTCTGTGGACTGAAAAAACAAAGTTGGGTGGCATTACCTGGACTAATGCACCGACGAACTTAGCCTCATATGCAGTAACCGCNTTTTGGTGACCACCATTACCTCGGCCACCACGTCCTCCAGAATAACGGCCTCTACCATGACCACCTCTACCTCTAGCTATTGGGGGTCTATAACTCTGTTTTGGACAATTCCTCCTAATATGTCCAGTCTCCCCACATCCATAACACTCTCTGGATTCAAGCATAGGTCTCTCCGAGAAGTGTTGACCGGTCTGAGGTGGACCCCCAACTACAGTCTGTAGTGAAGACTGAATTGGTCGGACTGAGTAGCCTCCTGAACCCTGTCCTCTAGAGTAAGAACCATTAAACTCACCTCCCTTTCGAAACCTTTTTGATGTCGATGCCATGGTGAAGTCATCTGGCTTCACTCCTTCCACCTCTATCACGAAGTCTACCACTTCTTGAAAGGATTTTGCCGTAGCCGCTACCTGTAAGGCTAAAACCCGCAACTCTGACCTCAACCCCTTCACAAAACGGCGAATCCGTTCTTGTGGACTGAAACAAAGTTGGGTGGCATACCTGGATAATGCACGAAACTTAGCCTCATATGCAGTAACCGACATCCTACCTTGCTCTAGGCTCAAGAACTCATCCCTTTTCCTATCCCTCAAAGTCCGGGGAATATACTTCTCCATAAACAAACTAGAGAATGATGCCCAAGTCATAGGTGGTGCCTCTGTTGGTTGACACTCAACATGTGACCGCCACCACATTTTGGCGTGCCCTTGAAACTGATAACTCACGAACTCAACACCAAACCGTTCTACTATACCCATCCTGTGTAGTATCTCATGACAGTCAACCAGAAAATCGTAAGCATCCTCAGATTCAGCACCCTTGAAGACTGGAGGTTTCAATTTTAAGAACTTACTGAAAAGTTCATGCTGATCATTTGTCATTATAGGCCCTGTAGTCAGACGAGGAAACGTGCCTATTTCCAATGAAGTATCCATGCGGGGAGCCATAGTGGCCGCATGTTGTACCTCCGAAACCTGAGGTGCTGGTGCAGAAAACACTGGAGGTGTCTGACCCTGATCAGATAACCCGCTAAGATAAGCAAGAACCTGATTGATCATCTCTAGGGTAGGTTGGGGTGGCAATTCCTCATTCTGTGCTTGTTCATTCTCCCCTTCCTCACCCTCTCTTACCATTTCCTCCGTCGGTGGAGGAGTCACCGCCCTAGTACCAGGTGGGCTAGGTGCTTGTCCTCTTCCTCTAGAGGACGTCCTTCCACGACCTCTTCCACGGCCTCTCGCCACTGTTCCTCTCTGAGCTACAGCCCCAGTGGCTGGCTCAGACGTTTCTTGTCTTGCCGGTGTTGGTGTTGGTGCAGTCATTGCTCTAGTTCTAACCATCTGTGAAATAGAGTGAAGATGGTCAGATACCAATTTGTATCACCTAGATACCAATTGGATCCAAGTAATAGCACGAAAGAAAGAAAGAAAAAATGGAATTTTCCTAAAGTCTTATAGCCTCTCAAAGAAAAGTAAAGGCGTCCCCCTACCGTTCCTTACAGACTCTACTAGATCTCGTTCTTGTGTGATGGGGAGACCAACGAACCTAATGCTCTGATCAGTTTGTCACGACCCCAAAATCGCAGCCGCGAGTGGCACCCCATACTTAGTCCTACTATGTTAGCGAACGCAACCAATCTAACCCAATATATTGAACAAAAGAATACAAAATCGGAAGACTTAAACTCATTACGAACATCAATAAATAACTTCTAAAATTTAAAACTCATTATCCCCAAAATCTGGAAGTCATCATCACAAGAACATCTATCCTCAAGTTACTAATCTAAAAATATCTAAGAAGCTAAAATAAATAAAAGGCTAGTCCATGCCGGAAGTTCAAGGCATCAAGACATTGAAGAGAAGATCCAGTCCAAGCTTGAAGCATTAGCTCACCCTGAAATCCGGTGTAGTGAAGACTGCTAGAATTGCTCCTGTTGAGTTGAATGACGACGGTACGTTTTGCTGCATTTCACAAAAAACAAAGGAAAGAACAACAAGTAGCCGGGGTCAGTACAAACACAAGTACTGAGTAGGATCATCGGCCAACTCAAAAATAGAAAAACAGATATATATCAGTTCATTATTCATAATCAACTAAATACTCAAAATTGTTAGCACAAGTATCTAATAAATCATCAATTAAGTAACTACCAAGTTCATCCATGAGGACTCAAGCTCCAAATACCAACATCATTTGGGAATTAGGTTCATTACATTGAAGGTATATTAAACATCTTTTCAAGATTTATATATCTTTTCTTCCTCTAAACTGTGTCGTACGTGACACTCCGATCCCCTACTACTATGTGTCGGTTACGTGACACTCCGATCCCCTTAATTTCTATGGTGCTCGGTTCGTGACACCCGATCCCCTAATACTATGTGGCGGTATGTGACACTCGGATCCCCTACTTCGACGTGTCGGTTCGTGGCACACCCACTCCCCTTAATACTATGTGTCGGAAACGTGGACACCGAATCCCCTTATTTACGTGTCGGTTCGTGACACCCGATCCCTTATACTATTAATATTAATAGTGGTGTCGGAACGTAGACACTACCGATCCCCTAATACTATGTGTCGGTACGTGACACTCCGATCCCCTACTTCTACGTGTCGGTTCGTGACACCCGATCCCTTAATACTATGTGTCGGAATGTGACACTCCGATCCCCTAATACTATGTGTCGGTACGTGACACTCCGATCCCTTAATACTATGTGTCGGAACGTGACACTCCGATCCACTAACATCATTCTATCAATTCATCAAGCGTTCTCTTATACCAAGGCATCATCAATCTCATTACTTTAGTTCATCAAGCCTTCTTTTATACCAAGGCATCAATCAATAACAAGGTGAATTTGGGTTTCTTCAAGATTTTGGATTCAAAAAGCTTCATTATGCTTATTTTATCACAATCACATAATCACATTCATGCAAGCATACAATTAAGCATATAGAAGGGTTTACAATACTACCAATACATATCATTCGCTATTAAGAGTTTACTACGAATAGTATCAAAAATCATAACCTACCTTCACCGAGGATTCTTGATCAAGCAAGCAATCTCTCAAAGCTTTTTGTTTCCTCTTCGTTTGTCTCTCTCTATCGATCGTTCCTCTCTCTCCTTGTTCTTTCTATTTTTCTTCTTCAAAACCCTCTTTCTTTTCCCTAATTAGCATATAATTAAGTATAAAAGATGAGGAATTAACCCACTAAGTAACTCAAGGTTGTCTCCTTTACACCCCCAAGAATTTGAGTTATTAATATTAACCCACGAAATTCATAATTATAGTAGGAATAGTCCAAAACGCCCCTTTAAAACTTACCCAGAAATCCGACCCAGACTGGGATTACGCAACCTCTGACGGCCCGTCGAGCCTGCGACGGTTCGTGCTGCAGTTTCGTCACAACCTTCAGAGACTCAATTTCCTTGATGAGTCTGAGACGGTCCGTCGTGCCTGCGACGGTCCGTCCTGCACTTCCGTCACGACGGACAGAGAATTGCTCCCAGCACCCAATTCTCAAGAGTTGAAGTGTTTTGAAACGGAACCTCACAACGGTCCGTCGTGTCTGTGACGGTCCGTCCTGCAGGTCCTTCACAGAGTTTAGAGAGTCGATTTCAGCACTCAAATATACGAATTCCAAGTGTTTTGGAACGAGACACCCTCGACGGTCCGTCGTGCCCATGACGGTCCGTCGTGGGATACGTCGTCTCAGACAGTTTTTCCAGAAATAAAATCTGCTGCTCAAAACGACTAAGCAGGTCGTTACAACCACCAGTGTGTTTTTGTTATTATATGTGGATATAATTTTTCTAAAAATGGCATTCCTAATAGCATATCTTTTGTGGTTAATTCAAAGTTATATATTTCTTCTATAGTTAATATCTTATCCCATATTTGTATTTTTATATTTTTTGCCTTGTATGTGATCATACTTCTTTCATTATTAAATCCTGTTACTACTATTGTTGTTTTTATTTTTTCCCATTTTTCTTCTGGTAAACAATTGTATTTACATATATTAGCTTATGCTCTTGTATCTATCATTGGTGTATAATATATGTTGTAATATTCTTCTATTATTATTTTTACAAGTATATATATCAAATTAAAGTTCTTTTTACTATTACTCTTTTATTTTCATAATTTATTGTCAACTGCTTATCTTCTAGATTATATGGTTTTACTTGTTCTAACCATTTTATTCCTTAAGTGATATTTTCATTTCCTTGATATATTTTAAATTTTATTACTATTGGTATTGCTCCAATTATTATTTCCTTTTCTGTAGTTTCTTCAGTATATATTAATACTTTTGATAGTTCTGGGCATGATTGTTCAGTAGTTATTATTTTATCTTCCATTACTAATTCTCTTGTAATATAGTTTTCTTCTTGTCCTGTATTTATTAATATTAAATATTTTCGTTGTTCCATTATTCCTGTTATATAATAATGACACGGTTTTATTTCTTCTTCTATTAATTTCTGTGGAGTTTTATCTATTCTTCTTGAGGTACTTGAGGTACTCATTTTTTATGATATTTGTGGTATTTCATAGTTTGTGTTCATTATTTTTGATGTACTTAATCTTTCTTGTACTATTTCTAAATCTCCTTCCATGTCAATCTCATTATAACTATAGTCATTATTATGTATGACTGTAACTATCTTTTCAAAAGGATTTTCTATTTTTATTTTATTTATTTTATTTTTCGCTGTTAGTTTATGTTTTGTCGTTAAAACATATAAATTTTTACATCTACGTGTAAATATTTTACTTCCTGGTGCTAGTTCTATTCTTGACATTTTCCAATATAATACTAGTGATTTATCTATGTTTCTGTCATTAATTGCTACTGAGTAGTTAGCATTTATTATAAATTTAAATTTTTGGTTTATTAAATTACCTTTTACTGCACTTATTATACTTTTTTCTATAGGTTGTATAATTCTATCATCTGCTAAATATATTTCTATAGGTGTATCTATTCCTTCTCTAAAACATGCTTTTATTAATATTTTCGTTCCTCCTAAATGTACATATTTAATTGGATTTTTTGGCTTAATTTCTTGTATTTCTTTATTTATTATTCTTTTATTTATTATTGGTATTTTAGCTTTTCCTTTGGTATACTTACAATCTATTATATGTTCTCTTTGACTTACTACATAATATTCTTCTTTTTGTTTTTTAAACCAATTTTTTATTTTTGGTACTTCCAATATTTTTTCTACGCTTAAGTCTAATTCTTTTCCTTTTATTTGTTCAAATATACTATTATCAAATATTATTTTTTGTTCTAAAGATTCTTCATCTTGACGTTCTTCTTTATTTATTATTTGTATATCTGCTTCAGTCATTTTTATTATAGACTTCATTATCTGATTCTAGTTCTAAGTCATTATCTATTTCATTTTCTGATATTTCATATATGCTATCTTCACTTTCTAATTCATAATCTACATACTCTATTTGCATATATTTTTCATCATTATTTATTATTATTTCTGATATCTGTTTTTTCTTTGGATTTTTAGGTAATTTACAATCTTTAGCTACATGTCCTAGTTTTCCACAATTATAACAAGTACATTCCGTTAGTTTTCTCTTTCGTCTATATGGTCTTTTAGTTTTATAGTTTTTCACATGGTATTTTTTTCTTGGCCTTTTATACTTATATGTGAATCTATGTTTTCTATAATTTTTGCTTTTATTATACTTCTTTTTATAATACCTATCCGTACAACCAAATTGAGGTGTTGTATTATTTTTACAACATGCTAAGTTTTTTATTATTACTTTTTCCATTTTTATATCTTCTTTATGTTTTTCACATAGTTCTATAAACCATCGTTGTAAGAATTTCATTCTAGCTTCTAAGGTATCTGTTAATTCTGCTTCGTTTCAATTTTTTATTATTTTCGAACTGAAGGATTCTGGTAATTTTGTAAAATATAATTTTCTTATTTCCTTACTTTCTTCCATGCTGTATGTTCCTTTATAATAATACTCTCTAAATGCACATGTATATTCATCTATATAACACATATTACATATTGCTAATTTTGTCATTAAATTTCTGTTTATAATTTTTTCTTTATTTTGTTCTTCTACTTCTGTTGTCATACTAATAAATTCATTTCTTATAGCTATTCGTATTTGTATAGTATTTTCATAGATGTAGTGGCTATTTCTCCATCAAATTTTTTATTATTCCTTAAGGTTTTTAAACTTTCATTAGTTAGATTTTGTAACCACAATTTCACTGCTCCTATAAGTGTTCTTCTTATATATCATGGTGTTTCTGTCATTCCTATTTTGTTATCTATTAATTGTTTTGATATATATCCCATTCATAATTAGATTATTTTATTTATATCTACTACACAGTCTAAATCTAAAAAATTATATTGCTTAGTTGTTGGTTTAAGTGTCCATTTATTTAACCTTTTATCTCATATAGTTTTTTCTCTATCGTATTTTTCATAGTTTGCATTATAATATCTCTGATTTAGATTTTTTGGATTCTTTCTTCCTGATGTAATAGGTTTTTCATCCATGTCTATGTCTCCCGTATTTACTTTTAAATTTTTTGTATTACCTATATTTTCTAAAAGTTCCATATATGTTTCGCTTGTCTCTGAATATTGTTCTTCTAGATCATTATTATTAATGTCATCAATTCTTATTTCAGGTAGATTATCTTGGTTATTTTCTTTTTCTTCTAATTTATCTTCTAATTGTAATTTTTCTTTAAATTTATTTATCTCATTTGCTAATTTTATTTTTTATTCTTTTTCATTTTGTTTCATTTAATATATTTCTTTTAACATTGCCAATCTTTTTCTAGTTCTATTATTTTAGTATTTTTTACTTCTTCTAATTGTTGTACTTCTTTTTTCGCTTGTCGTTTTATTTTTTCAATTTCCTTTTTTCTATCTATTTCTTTATTTTCTTTTATTATTCTTACCATAACAGTTAAACTATCTTCTAGTTTTACCGTTTTTTTTTCTAACATTAGACTTAAATTGTCACCTATTTTCTTATATCTTCTTCCTAGGTTAGAGAATATTATCTTTATTTTTAATCCTTCATAGTTTTCATATGTTTTTTCGTCTACTGCATATTCTTCTTTATTCATTTATAAATTATGTTGTAGTTTATATTCTAGATTATTTATTTGAATTTCTAGATATAAAATAGTTTTTTTGTGCTATTATAGATTTATCACAGATCCTGCAAATATATTGTTATTAAGTCTATTTTGTCTATATCTTAATTCTTTTCTTTTTACCATAATTAGTTTATTGAGTTCTTGTCTATATTCGTTATTAATTGTATTTTTAAATACTTGATATATTTATATTCTATTTTAGAAATAATATCTATCAATTTTTTTAATTCTTTGTTATTAGTTTTTGTAATATTGAGTTGTTTATATTTTGGATATAATTTGTTTAATTTTTTTCTTATTTTTCTTATCTTTCTACTAATATATTTCTTTTTATATTTCTCATTATCTATATGCATAGCTCTGATACCATTTTTGTGAAATATTTTATATTTCTTTTTATATTTCTTCAATATTATTTATGATATGAAACTTTAATCTTATATATACTTCAAGATATAAAGATAATTGAATTAAGAAGAAGAATATGGGAAAAGATATTTGATAATAATGAAAACGAAGATAAATTAAATAAACAATAGTATGAAATAGATTTACAAGATTTAGATCCAGAAAGAATAGAATGGTATGATTTAGAAATAAATTCAGATTAAAATGAACTACGAATATTTAAAATGATCCAGAACTACAAATTGTAAATATTCGTAGTTCATTTTAATCTGAATTTATTTCTAAATCATACCATTCTATTCTTTCTGGATCTAAATCTTGTAAATCTATTTCATACCATTGTTCATTTAATATATCTTCGTTTTCATTATTATCAAATATCTTTTCCCATATTATTCTTCTTAATTCAATTATCTTTATATCTTGAAGTATATATAAGATTAAAGTTTCATATCATAAATAATATTGAAGAAATATAAAAAAAATATAAAAATTTCACAAAAATGGTATCAGAGCTATGCATATAGATAATGAGAAATATAAAAAGAAACATATTAGTAGAAAGATAAGAAAAAAAGAAGAAAATTAAACAAATTATATCCAGAATATAAACAACTCAATATTACAAAAACTAATAACAAAGAATTAGAAAAATTGATAGATATTATTTCTAAAATAGACTATAAATATATCAAGTATTTAAAAATACAATGAATAACGAATATAGACAAGAACCCAATAAAATAATTATGATAAAAATAAAAGAATTAAGATATAGACAAAATAGACTTAATAACAATATATTTGCAGGAGTCTGTGATAAATCTATAATAGCACAAAGAAAGACTATTTTATATCTAGAAATATAAATAAATAATCTAGAATATAAACTACAACATAATTTATAAATGAATAAAGAAGAATATGCAGTAAATAAATAATCTAGAATATAAACTACAACATAATTTATAAATGAATAAAGAAGAATATGCAGTAGACGAAAAAATATATGAAAACTATGAAGGATTAAAAATAAAGATAATATTCTCTAACCTAGGAAGAAGATATAGGAAAATAGGTGACAATTTAAGTCTAATGTTAGAAAAAGAAATGGTAAAACTAGAAGATAGTTTAACTGCTATGGTAAGAATAACAAAAGAAAATGAAGAAATAGATAGAAAAAAGGAAATTGAAAAAAATAAAACAACAAGCGAAAAAGAAGTACAACAATTAGAAGAAGTAAAAAATACTAAAATAATAGAACTAGAAAAAGAGTTGGCAATGTTAAAAGAAATATATGAAATGAAACAAAAAGAAAAAGAACAAAAAATAAAATTAGCAAATGAGATAAATAAATTTAAAGAAAAATTGCAATTAGAAGATAAATTAGAAGAAAAAGAAAATAACCAAGATAATCTACCTGAAATAAGAATTGATGACATTAATAATAATGATCTAGAAGAACAATATTCAGAGACAAACGAAACATATACGGAACTTTTAGAAAATATAGGTAATACAAAAAATTTAGAAGTAAATACGGGAGACATAGACATGAATGAAAAACGTAGTACATCAGGAATAAAGAATCCAAAAAATCTAAATCAGAGATATTATAATGCAAACTATGAAAAATACGATAGAGAAAAAACTATATGGGATAAAAGGTTAAATAAATGGACACCTAAACCAACAACTGAACAATATAATTTTTTAGATTTAGACTGTGTAGTAGATATAAATAAAACAATCCAATTATGGATGGGATATATATCAAAACAATTAATAGATAACAAAATAGGAATGACAGAAACACCAGGATATATAAAAAGAACACTTATAGGAACAGTGAAATTATGATTACAAAACTAACTAATGAAAGTTTAAAAACCTTAAGGAATAATAAAAAATTTGATGGAGAAATAGCCACTACATCTATGGAAATACTATACAAATACGAAATAGCTATAAGAAATGAATTTAGTAGTATGACAACAGAAGTAGAAGAACAAAATAAAGAAAAACTTATAAACAGAAATTTAATGATAAAATTAGCAATATGTAATATGTGTTATATAGATAAATATACATGTGCATTTAGAGAGTATTATTATAAAGGAACATACAGCATGGAAGAAAGTAAGGAAATAAGAAAATTATATTTTACAAAATTACCAGAACCCTTCAGTTCGAAAATAATAAAAAGTTGAAACGGAGCAGAATTAACAGATACCTTAGGAGCTAGAATGAAATTCTTACAACGATGGTTTATAGAACTATGTGAAAAACATAAAGAAGATATAAAAATGGAAAAAGTATTAATAAAAAACTTAGCATGTTGTAAAAATAAAACAGCACCTCAATTTGATTGTACGGATATGTATTATAAAAAGAAGTATAATAAAAGCAAAAATTATAGAAAACATAGATTAACATATAAGTATAAAAAACCAAGAAAAAAATATTATGTGAAAAACTATAAAAATAAAAGACCATATAGACCAAAGAGAAAACTAACGGAATGTATTTGTTATAATTGTGGAAAACTAGGACATATAGCTAAAGATTGTAAATTACCTAAAAATCCAAAGAAAAAAAAGATATCAGAAATAATAATACATAATGATGAAAAATATATGCAAATAGAGTATGTAGATTATGAATTAGAAAGTGAAGATAGCATATATGAAATATCAGAAAATGAATAGATAATGACTTAGAACTAGAATCAGATAATGAAGTCTATAATAAAAATGACTGAAGCAGATATACAAATAATAAATAAAGAAGAACGTCAAGATGAAGAATCTTTAGAACAAAAAATAATATTCGATAATAGTATATTTGAACAAATAAAAGGAAAAGAATTAGACTTAAGCATAGAAAAAATATTGGAAGTACCAAAAATAAAAAATTGGTTTAAAAAACAAAAAGAAGAATACTATGTAGTAAGTCAAAGAGAACATATAATAGATTGTAAGTATACCAAAGGAAAAGCTAAAATACCAATAATAAATAAAAGAATAATAAATAAAAAAATACAAGAAATTAAGGCAAAAAATCCAATTAAATATGTATATTTAGGAGGAACAAAAATATTAATAAAAGCATGTTTTAGAGAAGGAATAGATACACCCATAGAAATATATTTAGCGGATGATAGAATTATACAACCTACAGAAAAAAGTATAATAAGTGCAATAAAAGGTAATTTAATATACCAAAAATTTAAATTTATAATAAGTGCTAACTACTCAGTAGCAATTAACGACAGAAACATAGATAAATCACTAGTATTATATTGGAAAATGTCAGGAATAGAACTAGCACCAGGAAGTAAAATATTTACAGCTAGATGTAAAAATTTATATGTTTTAACGACAAAACATAAAATAACAGCGAAAAATAAAATAAAAAAAATAAAAATAGAAAATCCTTTTGAAAAGATAGTTACAGTCATAGATAATAATGACTATAGTTATAATGAGATTGACATGGAAGGAGATTTAGAAATAGTACAAGAAAGATTAAGTACATCAAAAAGAATGAACACAAACTATGAAATACCACAAATATCATAAAAAATGAGTACCTCAAGTACCTCAAGAAGAATAGATAAAACTCCACAGAAATTAATAGAAGAAGAAATAAAACCGTATCATTATTATATAACAGGAATAATGGAACAACGAAAATATTTAATATTAATAAATACAGGACTAGAAGAAAAACTATATTACAAGAGAATTAGTAATGGAAGATAAAATAATAACTACTAAACAATCATGCCTAGAACTATCAAAAGTATTAATATATACTGAAGAAACTACATAAAAGGAAATAATAATTGGAGGAATACCAATAGTAATAAAATTTAAAATATATCAAGAAAATAAAAAATATCACTTTAGGAATAAAATGGTTAGAACAAGTAAAGATAAGCAGTTGACAATAAATTATGAAAATAAAAGAGTAATAATAAAAAGAACTTTAATATGATAAAAATATGAAAATATATATACTTGCAAAAATAATAATAGAAGGATATTACAACAGATATTATACACCAATGATATGTACAAGAGCAGAAGCTAATATATGTAAATACAATTGTTTACCAGAAGAAAAAATGGGAAAAAATAAAAACACCAATAGCAGTAACAGGATTTAATAATGAAGGAAGTATGATCACATACAAGGCAAAAAATATAAAAATACAAATATGGGATAAGATATTAACTATAGAAAAATATATAACTTTGAATTAACCACAAAAGATATGCTATTAGGAATGCCATTTTTAGAAAAATTATATACACATATAATAACAAAAACACACTGGTGATTTACAACACCATGTAAACAAAAAATAGGAGCAAAAAGAGTAAATAACAAAAAACGAAAAACAACGGAATGGATAAAAGGTAGTGAAAAAATTACACAAAAATTAGAAAATATAAAAGAAGAAGATCCTAAAATAGAATTAATCATATTCTCTATAGATAAAGTAAAAATAATCCAAGAAAAGTTAGAATTATTATATAGTGAAGATCCTTTGCAAGGATGGGAAAAATATAAAACAAAAGTAAAAATTGAGCTGGTTGATAATAATAGTATAATAACCCAAAAACCATTAAAATATAATTTTAATGATTTAACTGAATTTAAGATACATATAAATGAATTACTAGAAAAAGAATATATACAAGAAAGTAATAGTAAGCATACAAGTCCGGCATTTATTGTAAATAAACATAGTGAACAAAAAAGTGGAAAAAGTAGAATGGTTATTGATTATAGAAATTAAAATGCAAAAACTAAAACATATAATTACCCAATATCAAATAAAATATTAAAGATAAGACAAATACAAGGATATAATTACTTTAGTAAATTTGACTGTAAATCAGGATTTTACCACTTAAAGTTAGAAGAAGAATCTAAAAAACTTACAGCATTTACTGTACCACAAGGATTTTATGAATGGAATGTATTACCATTTGGATATAAAAATGCACCAGACAGATATCAACATTTTATGAATAACTATTTTAAATAATTAGAAAATTGTATAGTATATATTGATGATATATTACTATATTCTAAAACCCAAGATGAACACATAAGATTATTAGAAAAATTCTTACATATTATAGAATATACAGGTATAAGCTTAAGTAAAAAGAAAACAGACATAATGAAATAATAAATAGAATTCTTAGGAATACAAATAGATAAAAATGGAATAAAAATGCAAACACATGTAGTACAAAAAATAATCAACTCTAACGAACAACTAGACACAAAAAAGAAATTACAATAATTTTTAGGACTAGTTAACCAAGTAAGAGAATACATACAAAAATTAGCAGAAAATTTAAAGCCATTACAATAAAAATTAAAGAAAGACATGGAATGTCAGCTTGATAAAAAAGACCAAGCACAAATACAAAAGATAAAATTATTATGTAAAAACCTATCTAAACTATATTTTCCAGATGAAAATAAAAAATTTACTTATATAATAGAAACGGACGCTAGTGAAAAAAGTTATGGAGGAGTCTTAAAATATAAATATGATGAAAATAAAATAGAACATCATTGTAGATATTATTCAGGAACATTTACAAATACGAAAATAAAATGGAAAATAAATAGGAAAGAACTATATTTAGTATATAAGTGCTTATTAGCATTTGAACCATATATTGTATATAACAAATTTATTATAAGAACAGATAATACACAAGTAAAATGGTGGCTAACAAGAAAAATACAAGATTCGGTAACAACAAAAAAAATAAGGAGATTGGTATTAAATATATTAAATTTTACATTTACAATTGAAGTAATAAAAACTGATAAGAATGTTATTGCAGATTACCTATCACGACAAAGCTACTCAAACTGAGACTAAGGAAGAAGATACAATTGAAAAGATACTCAAAGCCATTACTACACTTTGTACAAAAGTGGATAGTATGGATAACGAGATACAAAAGCTAAAGACTAATGAAGATGATCTGAAGTCTAAAGCTAGTATAAGTCAGCAGCATGACTATAAAAATGCGGAGCTACGTCAATCGAAAGACAAAAAAAATTCAGAGTTAAAAGTAGACGATGGGAAACTCCTTAAAACCCATAACATTTGTTTAAATACAGCTGCAGGCACGAGCAAAAGAGTTAGTGAAAAACAAAAGAATTCAAACTTAAACCAGCTATTTGAAAAATCATTTATTAAAAGGACATCTAGACATATGTCCATAGAACCACAAACATCTACATATGCAGATAGTTTACAAAATCAAAATAAGAAAAAGACATATAACTACATTACACAAACCTATATAAAAAATATACACAAAATCCATACCTATTTAAACCTCAACCCCAAATCTATTACAACACAAGATCCAAACCAAGATTATTTAACCCAGAAATTACAAGGATATAATAGACTGATAGCACAACAAAAAACTAATGCCAATTTAGTAAGAACATGTTACAATTATGGACTGTTAAATACTGTATATACATATGATGGAGAAGGAGTTAGTGGAATACCGGAACTACATAAAGCATTTATCACATACAGAAGAGTTACAAAAGGAAATTTATTTTATATAAAAATCTATACAGCACCAGCGGAGATATTATACGAGAAAATAAAATCTCCAATACAGGTTATCAAGATAGGATTAACTAAAGATATGATTATACCAGAGGATATTGAACAACAGGAAGAGATACCTAAAATAGAGATACCAAATTTTTATGCCAACAAAAGAATAATTGGTATATCAACTATTATTCAAGAATTAGCTAACAACTATTTAAATGGAAATGCTATATGGAGCTATTATGCTAGAGACCAGTTAATGATTTATTCAAATTCAAGAGAGTTAAGGAAAACAGATATGGATGAAGTACAAAGATGGATTTTATCACTACTAAGACCAGAAGAACAACCTACAACACGAGCATCGAAGAAAGGATTTATTTCAGCAGAATTATTAACCAGATATTGTAAACTAATTGGACACAAATATCTAGATCACATATGTTCAAAATGTAACGGTGAAGATAACATAATTCCAGATGTCGATTTAGAGTGAAAGAAGACAAGACAAGATGGGATACGGACAAGATAAAGAGATAAAAACAAGATAAAGAGATAAGATAAGATTCTCTTTTTGACAAAATATATAAAGTAAAGAGATAATGTAAAAAGTAGGTAGTATTTGCTTTTTTGAAAGGCCAAAGTGTGAATAGTATAGGACTATAATGTAAAAAGTAGGTAGTATTTGCTTTTTTGAAAGGCCAAAGTGTGAATAGTATAGGACTAGAATTTTGTATATATAGGCTCAAATGTAAATGAGAGAGGCAGGCAACACCTAAACTAATAAAAACTTTCAACTTCCTAAAAAATTCTCTCAACTAAGATAAATATTTAAAATACTAATGTAAAAATCTGAAATCCGGTCAGATATTTCAGATAGCATGGCTAAGCAAGAGGCAAAGGTATATTGTTCAATAAATATGTAGAACTAATTTCATATTTTCTTGAATATCATATATATGATTGATTAATTTTATGTTAGTTATTAAGTACTAGTATTATTTGAATCATGATTTCTAGTTTATTAGCAAACTGGAAACAGGGAGAAAACTGCTATACTATGCCGTCCCAATGTTGAAATCGGTAGGCGAGGGAAACCGTGTAGGGGAGTAGACAAGGTTGTGGCGCTGATAAGCAGAAAGTATCCGCTAATGTACGATGCTAGTAGTGACCGGAAAACATTATAACAATAATCTGGTTCATAATAATCTAATATGAATTTAATTGATTATGAATATGATAGGAAGGAATAATTGAAATAAAAAACCCTGCATAAACAAAGAACATGACCACATACATGCATGAAGAAATGATAAAAAATTATGAAACTTTAATCTTATATATACTTCAAGATATAAAGATAATTGAATTAAGAAGAATAATATGGGAAAAGATATTTGATAATAATGAAAACGAAGATATATTAAATCAACAATAATAGATTTACAAGATTTAGATCCAGAAAGAATAGAATGGTATGATTTAGAAATAAATTCAGATTAAAATGAACTACGGATATTTACAATATTGGACAGAAGTTATGAAAAATATAAAACTATTAGAACAATTTTATATATGCACCAAAGAACCCAAGATATGTTATATCTAGAATATATCATAAATAACATTGAAGAAATATTCAGGTTAAAACAACTATTGAAAGAATATTACAATAAATTTTATTACATTTTACCATGAATTCCGCACCTCACAAAAATTTACTTGAATGTCCTCTATGTGATGAATGTGTCTTAATGAACCATGACTAATATCCTACTTCAAATAACATAACCTTTTGAGGTATATAACATCATACTTTAACAATATAGACCTATTACATGTTCATAAGAATAACTATCACCATATAATATCATTTACATGTAAGATCATCATATTATAATCATTTACTTTCATTATCATATACATACATTATATAAACCTTCTAAGGCTTCCCTCGAGGCAAACTAGTGCAAGACATAGGTAGAGTCCCATACCCCCAACTAGGCTAAGTCAAACCTCTCAAGTCACCCTAGTTGGTTTATACTTCATTACTTCATTTTAGTTTAGGGAACAATTACCTTAACCGACATAGACCACAAGATCTAAGTGTGGAATTCGGAGTTGTAAAACCTTACACCGATGGAAGGTGGTCTATCGGCCAAAGTAAAACCAAACATTAACGTATCTATCGAGGTGGATCCACTAGCTAGTCTTCCTTTGGGGGCAACATAGTTCAAGAAAAAGGAGATAGGTATAATTCCTCTACATACCACTTGGAAATTGGGGCCTCCTCTCATGGGAATCCATTGTATGAGTATCCCTCATTGGGGAGTCAATACCACATGTGGAACTATAGGGTGAATCTTACTTTATGGGAAGTCATCACCTCCCACTATCATGTTCACTCGGTGCTAAGATAAGTCCCTTTTGAGATGTATTTGATGTCTTTTTTAATCATAATAACTTATTGTAGGTCATAGGGTCTAGACCTTGTATAATCATCATCATCATAGTTCAAGAAGAATTGCATGGGTATAGTCCTTTCATTACAATTCATATAAGTGAGGTTAGCACATTTACATATTCATTCATGATAAGGCACATTGGTAGTCATCACCATCCTTATAACATTTACAACTTAATCAACCTCACAACAATTGTCAAGACATTTCAATTCATCATCATACCACCGTATCAATCCTAATACAAGGCATACTCCAACACAACATCATGACTTAAAACACAATTAACCATAATTTTAAGTAAAATATAGGGATCATTAGACTTACCAAGTCTTCTTCATGATCCATCATCAAGGTCTTACTATCAACCTTTAACTCAACCCAATTAGGGTATAGTTCCATCATAAAACAATATACAACATAACAACAAGGCTAATTGAATCACTACATCACAATTCATCACTAGTTCATAGCTTATGACAAGATACTTAGGTCAATTCACAACATACTTCATAACCTAGATGAACTTCTCAAGAACTAGCATGATAGGACTATAATTCATCATATTCTATTCATGATTGATACAATAACATCATCTGGTGGTAATTTAATCAATAATCAAGTCAATGGAACAAACATTACACCATTAATATAAAGATCATAACCTAGGGTTAAGGGGTGAAGGTCATCTTATACAAACTAGACCAAATCATCAATATATATAATAATTATAACATTCCAGAAAATGTACTTGTCTATTGAAGAGTCTATTAGGCTTTAAGAATATTTATTAGGGTACATAGGCATCCCAATGCCCAATAATGAGTAATATTGGGCATGTTAGAGAATATTGGCTTAAGGGTGTTAGCCAATTTCTATGTATACACAAGTAAATTAAAATACACTTTGATATCAAATGCTCCAATCCAAGCTTGTTTAGAAATTGTACCTGCAATGAAGACCCTAAGCTAAAACTTTTATTTTCATCGCTTATCACACATTAGGTACTAGGCATCCAAGTGTCAAGTCTAAGTACCATAGCACATGATCATGCGCAAGAATATAGTGAGGATCCTTGGGACAACAAGAAGTGAACTTTCCAAGTGCAAACTGAGTGAACGGTTAGGAAAGTGCTCGGTAACACATCTGCTACCGGCCGAGAGACAAAGCCCAACCGATTCAATTAGGGCGGTTAGGGGGCAGGCGCGCGTCGGGTCAAACCACGTGGAGCCAAGCTTCCTAACCAGTCCTAGGCTCTAACTAACTGACCTAACTAGCTAACTAACCTAGGACTAACAAAAATGAACTAGCTTGTGGACCTGACAACCTAAGACCTAACCGGGTGACACTAACCGAGTAACTAACTAAAGAATTATCCTTGTACCTAACCTGGGATGATCCAAAAGGGTTAGTTATGGTCCTAACGACTTAGGGGTACTTTAGTAATTACCCTAGGTCACTTAATTAATTAAATTAGCAACTTAATTAATTAATTTAAATGGTCAAAACCGAGACTCTTAAGCAAAATTTTAGATTTTGGTTAAGTCAAATGTTCGCCTATTTTGGTCAATTTAGGAGGGGCATTTTGGTAATTAGCTAATTGATTTATTTAATTAAGTTAATTAGTCTAAGTTGAATTAGTCATGTTCAGTTACTAAGACTTAGACTCACTTTTAATCACTAGAAAACCTACGACTAAAAAACAGTGAACAACGTAAGAAAAACCTTAGGCAATTTCAAGGCGGTTCTTCAAGGTTTTCATGCAAAGTGCAAGGTGATCTTCGTAGATTCAATTCCACAGTAAGGTATGGGTTTTATCTCTTGGATTCCTTTCTCCAAGAGACTTTCAAAGGTTTTAAATTCAATAATAACAAAACTAGGGTTGTTCCCAATGAATCACATGTTCATCTCCCTAGTTCTCCATATTTCCGATTCTTATAGTATGTATAATGTAAATCTCGAGCATGCTGTTGGTATGTGGTGCTAACTGATAATTATGTGTATGTTTCGGTGATTTATAATGTCGAATGAGACCTACATGTTAGATCCGTATGATTAGGGTATTATTTACATGAGATGATAAATGTTGTAATGTCTAATTGTGTTCGAGAAGATGGAATTGTTCTTATATGCTAATCAAAGGCTAAAAGTTGGCTTGCTTAAAATGATATGATTACCATTGTATAAACAGGAAGATAATTGACCTGGGTAGTATAATATCAAAGTTTGATTTATGCCAATAAATTGGTTAGCAAAACTATGTCCAAAATATTATTAGAATAGGCTAATACTAAATCATACCAATCTAATATGGCCAATGTAGATTATGATGTTTCTTGTAAATCCAAATACATGTTTAAAATAAGATTTGACAAGATGTAACTAAATGAAGTCATAACATAGGGTATGCCAGTAATTGGGACAAGTCCCAACATATCCTATCCACACGAACTTATGAACATAGTAGCTCATTGAGTAAGTCCATATAACTTTCATAAAGAATGGTACAAGACTATCAACTAAAGTTTAATAAGATAAGGTGAGTAATGAAATAACTAAAAGCTTATGAGTTATGAAAATGACCTAATAAAGAGTGTTAAAGGCAGTGAGACAAGTCTCACTTAAACTTAAACGATTATGTCAAAAATACTCACATAAGAGGGTGCTAGAAATCGTGAGACAAGTCTCACTCGCACCATGATGATAATGTAAGATTAAATTCACATTCATCAAGTAAAAAAGAAAGGGGTGACCAGTAATCCATTGAGATAAGTATACCTCATACCGGAAGCCAGCTTCCATAATGCTTGAGTCAACTCTAAAAGTTGTAAAGTATAATAAATCTGAGCTAAGCACCGATAGACTAGCAATGATCTTGTGCCAGCATGGGTACTAGCTAGTGGAGGAATCCACCTAAGAAAGTTAGGCAGTATTCGGTTTCACTTTGGCCGGTGATACCACCTCTTTTCGGTGTGGGGAATACACTGGATTTCATATTAACTCACATGATCTATGTCGGTTAAAAGCTCAAGAAAGTATTCGGTTTAACTTTAGCTGGTGAATCACCTCTTTTCGGTGTGGGGAAGACACTGGATTTCATGTTAGCTCACATGACTTATCGGTTTCACTTTAGCCGGTGAACCACCTCTTTTCGGTGTGGGGGAACACATGGATTTCATGTAAACTCACATGATCTAAGTCTGTTAAATGCTAAAGATTTCTTTAAGAAAGTAAGAAAGAATGAAAGTAGCATGTTCAAAGTGAACAACAGATCAAAGAAGAAGAAATCTAAGTTCAAAGTGAACTAAGTAAGCAAGAGCTTAAGAATGTCAATCATCAATGTTTGATAAGAATGAAGTTTTAACAAGTTATTGGTTTATGCCAATATTGGAGTATGAATATATGCCCCAAGATCTATATATTATGTAAATAATCAAAGAATGGGCATAGACAATAAAGATTGGCTTATAAATACATTCATGCCCAATTTTAATAAGAATGAGAAATATAACTTGTGAGTAGGGTAGCTAAATCATTTCCTTAGTCCTTCGGATTACTTACTCGATTCATTGTAGTTATGGGACTACAATGAATCATTGCACTTGTAAGTAAATATAGGATCAAAGGAGATCATTGAACTACACAACAAGAAGAAGAAAAAGACTGAAAAATAAACCAAGGCATGGGAGAAGAATCTCTCGGCCTAAGGGAGCAAAATTATTAAGTTTTGCTTGAGTTGTTCTAAAATTATGTTCATGATTCCAAAGTATTATGTTCATATAAAAAATGAGTTGTGTGCTTTAAATGCATGAAAACATGTCATATTCATAGCATGATTCACCAATAACGAATTAGGAAAGTATAGTGACTTTACTTTCCAGAAATGACATGTTGCTATAGGAAGAGCTTTCCTTGATCATGCATAGTCCTTATGTGTTCATGTGCATACACCCATAATTAGTACAAGTGTGTACTAACCCCTATACTATTACTATATTTATAGGTGCAGGTTCTTGAGAATACTGAACATTCGTTGAAGCGGTTTGGATTAGCGATCTTTAGACTTTGGTAGGTCCTCTTGAGTTCGAGGATGCCTACGTTTATTATTCTAGCTTTAGTACATTGACATAGCTAGTTGATGTTGTCCCTAGTGTTTCGTTTCAAATATTTGTTCAAGCGTTGTATTAAGGCCGGTTTGGCACAGTATTACTATTATTGTGAATGCTTCAATTCAGCTGTTTAATCTATCGTTATATGGTTGTTTAGTTTGAGCTTATTAGAATATCACTCTTCTAAAGTATTATATGAATTTTATGTACACTTCAATAAGTATTAAAAAGTTCTAAATTTCCGCAAATTTACTGTATGATTGCGATGAAAGCTAAGAAGAGGCTTGTCTGCGACCTCTGAAAGGTTAACAACGCCGGTCTCATCTGGGGTCTAGGATCCAGGTGTGACAATGATTAAGTTAGAATACATGTTAATATATTCATAATATCCAAAATAAATCATAAACAAATCAATTCATAACATAAATTTCGAGATTGGGAAAAGACCCACATGAAAACTCAACTTTTGAAATAACATTGAAGGAACCCTTTGGGTAAAGGAGTCCCAAAGGTGAATTAGATCCCATACCTTAATGTTTGATGAAGAATTTATGGTGAAATTTCCCCTTTACATCCCTTAAATCCTCCCCTAGTTTGGTCTTCAATGGAGTTCTTCAACTAGAGAGAGAAAGAAGAGAGAAGGAAGAGGATTTGGGTTTGTGAGTTATGAGTATTTTTGTTAGTCTTAATTAGGTTTGGAATTTATATAGGGTAATAACTAAGTTAATTAGACCTTCCTAATCCCCCAACTAATTAAACAACCCTTTAATTAATTAATTGGGACTAAGTGAAAATGTGCAGAAAAATCAGGCCATCATAGACGACACCATCATCGACGGATCGTGGGTCAATCGACGACCAACACCCCCTTCCGTGCTGGACATCCATAGGTAAGTTCAGAGACTCTGCAAAAGAGTCCCTTCAAGGATTTGGTTAAGTGTTGGTTGGCGTATGTCATCGACGCCACATCTATCCACATAGGACTTGTTGATTCCTTTCGTGGGTGCACACTGCCCAGGCAGTCTTGACACCAAAACAAGGGTCCTCCTCAAGGGCCCTTGGTTGGTCCTTGAGGAGTCGTCTACTTTTATTTGTATAGGAAGATTACATAGTCTTCTACTTTTATTTCACATAAGTATATATATAAGATAGAACATAGTCTTTAAAGAGTGTTTCATCTCATAACCATCTATCAAGATTATAGTAATTTGGGCATAGCCCATACATCAATGTAACATAGCCACATATAGGCTATACAATCCGTAGTCAAATGAAAAGAGAAATAACATAGGAGTCTTAAAACTAAAACAACTTCATAAGCTCGATAGTGGAATCGCCCACGTAAAGTGAGACCTACCCACTTGGATGATTGAGAAATTCCAAGTCTTCTTCAAAGTTGTCTCAAAGAGCCTTCAACGACCGGAACCTAAAATGTTGGGGAAAAAGGTAGAAAATGGGGTTAGTACAACACTTGTACTAATTATGTGTCACAACCCAAAAGCATACCCTAGAAGATAGGGTACAATTTGGATTGTAGCCGGCGTCGTCGACCTCTCGGAGGTCTAAGACAAGCTTCTCATATCATTCATTGCATTGACATAGTAATTTTAGCGGAAAATTTAAAACTTTTCATAGCACATCATATGCTAGAAACATCACATCGTATATATATAAAACATAAGTCATAATACATATTTAGACTCTAAGTCCCTTTGCCATCTTAGACTCAATAACTTTAGAGTACATTAAGGATAAAAACCCTTAAGACATAATACAAAGCTATACATTACTAAATAGACTTTACAATAAGGACATTAGTAGGACGTCCTTGAACTTAAGGATTCCTTTCCTTGAGCTTGGGAAATCACCTATCAAGCTCCTCAATCATAGACCTTCTTTAAGCATTCCAATACCTACACTTTGTGTAAAAAGTAAAGAAGAATGGGATTAGCACAAGAATGTACTAAGTATGGCAACCATGCAAAAACATGCATTTAAAAGGGACATTTTCTTTGAAATCATTCTTCATGCCATTTTGAGTAAATCATCATAAAACCTTTATCAATATCATTTATATCATCCACATACTTCATAGTAACACAATCAAAGACCAAACATCATAGAAAAGCACATATAGAATATAAGTACACATAGAGGTCACTTTACAGTGAACTCACCTTTCTTAGCATTTAACTCTTTCTTTCAATTCATTAACCTCCTAAGTAATCCTTTAGGGATACTTGGTGCAATACATCACCTTAGGAACATAAGAGAAAACCATACATAGCATCTACACAAGACAACACATGCCATCATAGAAGTATAGTACAATATAATCATAGTCAAACCAAAACTACAATATCATACATAAAGGACACATACACAATCATAAGTATTAAGGTACCTTCCTAAGACTTCCTAAGGAGTCACTTGTGCAATGTCTAGATGGGTTCATTACTTCCACCTATCCTAAGTAACTTACCTTAAGTCCTCCTAGTTAGGATCCTATTCAATTGCTTCCATTGTCCATTTTATCATTAGGGAAACCATAACCTCAACCGACATAGACCATGGGTGCTAATCATGGAATCCGGTGTTATCAAACCTTACACCGATGGAAGGTGGTGTACCAGCCAAAGTAGAACCAATATAAACATAGCTATCGAGGTAGAACCCTCTAGCTAGTATCCTATGGTGGCAACATAGTTCAAGAACTAAGAGGTAGATATCCCTATTCATACCATATGGTAAAGTGGGCCGCTCCTCATGGGAATCCCTTAAAGTGACACATCCCTCAAACACGGGAATTATCATCACATGGGCAACTTCTAGGATGAATCTTTCCTTCTAGGGATAAGTCATCACCTCCCATTGTCAAGTTCGCTCGGTGCTAAGTTAGGTTCCCTTTATTGAAAAGCCTTTATTACGTTTATTTATAAAACATAAGCTTAGAATATCCATCATTCATATGCTTATAGCATATTCAAGCACCTATCTAGAATTTATAACATTCTTGGGCACCCCTATCAAGTCCCCTCTAAATTACTAGATCATCCATGTGCGAATGTATATATATATATGTGAGCAAACCTTTCACATAACCCATCAAGTCACACACGTTCATATATCAATGCATAAGTCTATAGGCATAACTATATGAGTAATACTTTCATATAAACCTACTAAGACATTATACACATTCATACCTCATCATATCATATACATCATATTCATAACATATTCATATAATCATCCTTCATATGCATAAGAACCAAACCTAGGAACTATCCTATCAAGATACACATGTGCAATGCATAGACAAGGTCCCATACCCTTGTCCATACTAGTACACCTATCAAGTCATCCTAGTAAGGGAATACAAATCATACATTCATAAACATCACCTTAACATACATAGTAGTAGGCACTAGTGAATATGAAAACTACCTTTCATTTAGACACCATGAGTTATACTACTTATAATATGCATGTAAGTGAGAGTGTGTGTACATTGACCAACATGATCACATAATGGCTATCAATAACATCTTAAGTCATCTACACTATTAGACCACATTATACTTCAAGCACATATCACACAACACATAATAGCATAGAAGACATGACAATATATATTTTATAATCAAGACTCCTAACTTTAGCTATTTACACTTCCATATAAAGGATACATGGGTAAAGGTTATTAACCACTTTAACACATCAATGGCAGAACCTATACAATACCCTAACATGATTATACTCATGCCCATACAATAGCCACATAACCTAATTCACAACTAGAATAGGAAAGTAGGCATAATCTTCTCATAGTATCATTTTAAGCACATATTCATAAGTTCATCAATTTGCCTTCATGTCCATGGTCAACACATTTATAATAACAATAAAGTAAACACCGCCACCATAAGTGGACCATACCACACAATGCCATACAAGGCTTCATCAACATTACTATAAAGGAATAGAGAAGTAGAAGAGTAAAGGAATTAAGCATTCTTACCCAATTCTCACCCTTTGATCATCATTGATCAATACACCTTATTCATCAATAAAACACATATATGGCAGTAGCTAAATGTACTTTAAACATATAAGAAACCATTTACAAGTCACTACAAGATTATACCATAACGTAATACAACATATCAACATACTAGGAAAGTAGAATAACATAGATCATTAGCTATCTTCCCTAACTTTGATTTTTAGACCATAGTTCATACATATACAAGTATAAGGCAGTAGCTAATTAGATAATAAATCAAGCCTAAGTCATGCATCATCTAATCACAATTCAAGATCCATCACATACTTAGCCTCTTGACTTCATAGCCTAAAAGAATCTATACCAATTCATGCAAGACCTTCTTAATTAGATCATTAAGGATTTATACCAATAGAATTCATCCATTACATCACCCTAAAACAGTAGCTACAGCAGTTCGTACAAAAGCAAGAGTCTACTCAACCAATCTCACAATCGACTTCAAGGCAACATGTAGAAACATAGGTTATTCATGTTCAATTCTTCATATATTTATCCTCATGGACTGATCATCATCAATTCAACATCAATTAATGTAAATAACAATAACCACAAGCAATTCAACGTAAGAGAATCACCAATTCATCAAGAACAAGCCATAATCACAAAGCCCATGCAAAGGCTAAACCAAATTTTGGAAAGAACATGGGTTCATCATGCAATTGGAGTGAAAACACGTTTAAATCATTGTATTAACTTCAATTAATCATGATTCAATCATTAAAAAGCTTTTGAGAAAGAACCCATGGCTACATTAGAAGATTGGAAACTTGATCATAAGGTTTCTTTTGAAAACATTGTGAATGGCTCTCTAGATGAAAAGATAACTAGAGATGAAGATCACCATACCTTTGTCTATAAGAAAACCTCTAAAACTTCATGATTCATCCATGAAAAACCCAGCTTGAATCTGTTCTTGAGCTTCACCAACAATGGTGGTTTTAGAGAGAACATTTTTGGAGGGAAAGGCTTAAAATATGTGAGAGGGTTTTGGGAATGGGTTGATCACGTTTTTAAAGACTTATATACACCTAAAATTACTTAATTAAACGTATTATAGTCAGTTTAGGACGTGAGGTGAATTTACCATTCACCCCTTTAAGTGGCAGCACGCAGGCAGCCAACTTGCAGGCACCCGCGACGAGGACCATGACGGGGCATCATGGCCATGACGGGCCGTGGCAGCCTTCCGTCACAGGAGACTTAGCCAAATTCTTGGCTCAATGCCTGACCAAGGCAAGTCTCCTTTGACGAGACCTGCTTGACGGTCCGTTGATGGCCCAACGGTCCGTCATTGGGTCCGTCAAAGGGACACTGCCCAGGCAGTGTATAGGCAGCCTTGGAGTCCTTCTTTTGGGGCCTCTTGTGGGGCCCTTTAGAAGTCGTACCCGGACGTTTCCAACGTGATTACAAACCTTAACATATTATAGACCTACCACATAAGTTTCATCCAAAACAAACACCTACAAGACGTCCAAACAGCCTTGACCCCATCATGACATACGATGAACGTCTTAGGGGCTATCTTTCGAACGCCTTGAACGTTCTTGGGCGTTTGACCTCCAAACTTCACGAAACTTCATACAATAAAATTAAACATCATTTAAAACCATTTCAAGACTTATTTGACTCATTTCACACAACTTAGGCATGCATACTCACATGAGGTACATAAGCGACTATTCGTCGAACGTCTTGGACGTCCCTTGACGTTCAACTTCCAAATCACTTCAAACTTTGCACACTGACTCTATATGACATAATAAGGCATTTTAGGACCTTAAAACATTAATACGAACATGTTAGGCTCTATACACCTTATCTCATTTTCGAGGTCTTACAATATCCCCCAGTTGGGAACATTCGTCCTCGAATGACACTTAGGACTCTTTAATCACATCAAGGACTTCAATACACATAAGAGCAGTTCATCACATTTAAAATATCATCAAATCATTTTAGCACTCAATGCACATGAGCAAGCAAAAACCATTACTCACTCACTCTCTAATGCATCAAACACAGAAGTTCTTTTTCATGTTCATAGGGGAACATCCTTCTCCTAATCCTAACATGATCATTACGCCTTAATTCATTACAAGAAAATCTTGAAAAACTATTCATAGGCAGATCATAACTCACACTCAAAGTTAATTAAGCACTCATACTTCAATGCACAAAATCTTGAGTTAGTTAAATCATAAAAGATCTTCATTATTTAGACCTAGTACTATAATGGTCATACTCAACCATATCATGCTTAGTGGTGTACATGGAGGAATATCTTACTCCTGAACACATTACATGCATCAAGAGTTCACACCTTATCAAAGCACAAGGTCAATTTCTTTAAAAATGAGAAAATCTCAACTTTCAAGCCATGACATGCATACATTTTCTTCCTAGTGAAATCTAAATGGCAATTCACACCAAGTACATCACAACAAAATTGGAAGTCATCCCACAAATTTCTTTTCTTAACATAATACTCACCCTTATAGTAAGCCTCATTTTGGAAAAATAACACAAATTATAGGCACACACATGTACACTTAGCAAAACATGCTTTCACTTTTCAAGAATGAGCCTACAATTTTGCATCACAAATCTTCAAATCACTAAATTTTAAAGAGAGTTCACATTTTTCATTATAAAAGAGACTCAACTTCCATTACAAGGCTAAACAATTTAACCTACAAGTGACTATCACCAAGTTCCTTGTCTTACCTCATGAGGTCAACTTCACAATTAGCACATTAAAATGCAAGTCAACAAGAGAAAACATGGATTTTTCAAAAATTTCTTTTCATGCTCTTTGAAAACAATTCGCCATGTTTCTAAGATGATGTCAATCAATTCATACCAATCATATAAAGATCATGCAATTCATACTTTATGCAAGACTATCTTCATGAATAAGCATACTAGGAAATTCATATTTTTTTTTTAATTCTAGTAAGAATAGAAGGACAATGTAGAAAATTTCTACAAATCTCACTATTCAAACACCATCCCCCACTTAGGGCAAACCCAATTAAGAGAAACTTAACCCAACATGTAGAGGATCTTAAATACAAAACCTTCATATTTATCACTTAGAGTGATTACTACTTTAGAGGGAATTTTCATCAACTCAATTTAGCAACACTAAGGCATTCTAAACCTTATCATGTGATCACAAGCCTTTACATTCAAGTCCAAATCCAAATATTTGGCTACTATCATACAAAATCATATAGGAATACACGATTTAAGAGAATTCACTTCAACCACCATAACTTCTAGCATGCTTTAACTACATCATGGCATACATTATTCGACATAACATGCTATTTCACATAGATTTCATATATTGCCATAATTGGCATCACATCATTAATATAAGAGATATTTAATATAAAGCAAAGTAAGATGACCAATCATAATCCTCATAGAGTTAACATGTGCAATGATCAAGTAAATCTCCATAACTTCACTAAACCAAGTAACCCAACAAGAACTACAATTAGCATCATACTCCACTCATCTATAACCTTCATGCATGAATAACTCCAATTCTTTAGCTCACTAGGCTATTTACATGTTTACAAGCATAAAGATCATCTCATAAGCACATTCACATTTATCATCATACACATACATAGTATTACCCTCCTAAGGTCTCCATTAAGGAAAACTAGTGCAAGACATAGGTAGAGTCCCATACCCCTACCTAAGTCTAGTTAACCCTTCAAGTCGCCTTAGTTAGTATATACATCATCAAATAAGGACAAATGTCACCTTCACACATACTAATTCAAACCATAAAACAAAGATAAGCATTTCAAACTCACCTTTTCTCCCTCAAGCATAGAGCAACTCTCATCCAAGCAATCATATCTAAAAGACCACCGGACAAGAAAACATAAGAGAGAGATCTTATAGAATTAAGTTCTATGGCACGATATGAGATTGATGAAGAAGGGAAACTCTATCGTCCTATAGCCTCTCGTACCATTTAATGTGTCGCGACTCACCACCAATGATACGAGACTCTACTAGATGTGGCAATATGAGACTTTTTAGAACCTAAAACCGCTTCATAAACCTCATGCTCTGATACCAAGTTTGTCACAACCCAAAAGCATACCCTAGAAGATAGGGTACAATCTTGGATTGTAACCGGCGTCGTCGACCTCTCGGAGGTCTAAGACAAGCCTCTCATATCATTCATTGCATTGACATAGTAAATTTAGCGGAAAATTTAAAACTTTTCATAGCACATCATATGCTAGAAACATCACATCGTATATATATAAAACATAAGTCATAATACATATTTAGACTCTAAGTCCCTTTGCCATCTTAGACTCAACAACTTTAGAGTACATTAAGGATAAAAACCCTTAAGACATAATACAAAGCTATACATTACTAAATAGACTTTACAATAAGGACATTAGTAGGACATCCTTGAACTTAAGGATTCCTTTCCTTGAGCTTGGGAAATCACCTATCAAGCTCCTCAATCATAGACCTTCTTTAAGCATTCCAATACCTACACTTTGTGTAAAAAGTAAAGAAGAATGGGATTAGCACAAGAATGTACTAAGTATGGCAACCATGCAAAAACATGCATTTAAAAGGGACATTTTCTTTGAAATCATACTTCATGCCATTTTGAGTAAATCATCATAAAACCTTTATCAATATCATTTATATCATCCACATACTTCATAGTAACACAATCAAAGACCAAACATCATAGAAAAGCACATATAGAATATAAGTACACATAGAGGTCACTTTACAGTGAACTCACCTTTCTTAGCATTTAACTCTTTCTTTCAATTCATTAACCTCCTAAGTAATCCTTTAGGGATACTTGGTGCAATGCATCACCTTAGGAACATAAGAGAAAACCATACATAGCATCTACACAAGACAACACATGCCATCATAGAAGTATAGTACAATATAATCATAGTCAAACCAAAACTACAATATCATACATAAAGGACACATACACAATCATAAGTATTAAGGTACCTTCCTAAGACTTCCTAAGGAGTCACTTGTGCAATGTCTAGATGGGTTCATTACTTCCACCTATCCTAAGTAACTTACCTTAAGTCCTCCTAGTTAGGATCCTATTCAATTGCTTCCATTGTCCATTTTATCATTAGGGAAACCATAACCTCAACCGACATAGACCATGGGTGCTAATCATGGAATCTGGTGTTATCAAACCTTACACCGATGGAAGGTGGTGTACCAACCAAAGTAGAACCAATATAAACATAGCTATCGAGGTAGAATCCTCTAGCTAGTATCCTATGGTGGCAACATAGTTCAAGAACTAAGAGGTAGATATCCCTATTCATACCATATGGTAAAGTGGGCCGCTCCTCATGGGAATCCCTTAAAGTGACACATCCCTCAAACACGGGAATTATCATCACATGGGCAACTTCTAGGATGAATCTTTCCTTCTAGGGATAAGTCATCACCTCCCATTGTCAAGTTCGCTCGGTGCTAAGTTAGGTTCCCTTTATTGAAAAGCCTTTATTACGTTTATTTATAAAACATAAGCTTAGAATATCCATCATTCATATGCTTATAGCATATTCAAGAACCTATCTAGAATTTATAACATTCTTGGGCACCCCTATCAAGTCCCCTCTAAATTACTAGATCATCCATGTGCGAATGTATATATATATATATGTGAGGAAACCTTTCACATAACCCATCAAGTCACACACGTTCATATATCAATGCATAAGTCTATAGGCATAACAATATGAGTAATACTTTCATATAAACCTACTAAGACATTATACACATTCATACCTCATCATATCATATACATCATATTCATAACATATTCATATAATCATCCTTCATATGCATAAGAACCAAACCTAGGAACTATCCTATCAAGATACACATGTGCAATGCATAGACAAGGTCCCATACCCTTGTCCATACTAGTACACCTATCAAGTCATCCTAGTAAGGGAATACAAATCATACATTCATAAACATCACCTTAACATACATAGTAGTAGGCACTAGTGAATATGAAAACTACCTTTCATTTAGACACCATGAGTTATACTACTTATAATATGCATGTAAGTGAGAGTGTGTGTACATTGACCAACATGATCACATAATGGCTATCAATAACATCTTAAGTCATCTACACTATTAGACCACATTATACTTCAAGCACATATCACACAACACATAATAGCATAGGAGACATGACAATATATATCTTATAATCAAGACTCCTAACTTTAGCTATTTACACTTCCATATAAAGGATACATGGGTAAAGGTTATTAACCACTTTAACACATCAATGGCAGCACCTATACAATACCCTAACATGATTATACTCATGCCCATACAATAGCCACATAACCTAATTGACAACTAGAATAGGAAAGTAGGCATAATCTTCTCATAGTATCATTTTAAGCACATATTCATAAGTTCATCAATTTGCCTTCATGGCCATGGTCAACACATTTATAATAACAATAAAGTAAACACCGCCACCATAAGTGGACCATACCACACAATGCCATACAAGGATTGATCAACATTACTATAAAGGAATAGAGAAGTAGAAGAGTAAAGAAATTAAGCATTCTTACCCAATTCTCACCCTTTGATCATCATTGATCAATACACCTTATTCATAAATAAAACACATATATGCCAGTAGCTAAATGTACTTTAAACATATAAGAAACCATTTACAAGTCACTACAAGATTATACCATAACGTAATACAACATATCAACATACTAGGAAAGTAGAATAACGTAGATCATTAGCTATCTTCCCTAACATTGATTTTTAGACCATAGTTCATACATATACAAGTCTAAGGTAGTAGCTAATTAGATAAGAAATCAAGCCTAAGTCATGCATCATCTAATCACAATTCAAGATCCATCACATACTTAGCCTCTTGACTTCATAGCCTAAAAGAATCTATACCAATTCATGCAAGACCTTCTTAATTAGATCATTAAGGATTTATACCTATATAATTCATCCATTACATCACCCTAAAACAGTAGATACAGCAGTTCGTACAAAATCACGAGTCTACTCAACCGATTTCACAATCGACTTCAAGGCAACATGTAGAAAGATAGGTTATTCATGTTCAATTCTTCATATATTTATCCTCATGGACTGATCATCTTCAATTCAACATCAATTAATGTAAATAACAATATCCACAAGCAATTCAACGTAAGAGAATCACCAATTCATCAAGAACAAGCCATAATCACAAAGCCCATGCAAAGGCTAAACCAAATTTTGGAAAGAACATGGGTTCATCATGCAATTGGAGTGAAAACACATTTAAATCATTGTATTAACTTCAATTAATCATGATTCAATCATTAAAAAGCTTTTGAGAAAGAACCCATGGCTAGATAAGAAGATTGGAAACTTGATCATAAGGTTTCTTTTGAAAACATTGTGAATGGCTCTCTAGATGAAAAGATAACTAGAGATGAAGATCACCATACCTTTGTCTATAAGAAAACCTCTAAAACTTCATGATTCATCCATGAAAAACCCAGCTTGAATCTGTTCTTGAGCTTCACCAACAATGGTGGTTTTAGAGAGAACATTTTTGGAGGGAAAGGCTTAAAATATGTGAGAGGGTTTTGGGAATGGGTTGATCACGTTTTTAAAGACTTATATACACCTAAAATTACTTAATTAAACCTATTATAGTCAGGTTAGGATGTGGGGTGAATTTACCATTCACCCCTTTAAGTGGCAGTGATACGCTCAAACTTACTTCTCAAATAAGAAGTAAAGCGGTCGTATCAAGTAAAGAACCCAACTAATGAGGTTGGGATCGATCCCACAAGGAAAATAGTTCAGACTTAACTTTATTGTATTATTACTATTATTTAGCCAACTGTTTTCCAAAAAAACAACAACTAAGAGACAAAAAAGGGGGGTTTTATTTCTAAATTAATGAGAATGATTAACTAAATAAGATCGAACAACTAACAAATTTAACTTTCGGAGTTTTAATCAAATTGTAAAATTAACTAGGGCTTTAGTGTTCCCCACAGGTTCCTAACTTGGTAAATCTAACTATAACATCTCTATCCTGATATCTTGCATGTAAAGTGATAAGTTATGTATCTCTAAATCCTTGGTCCGGCATCTAGAGAATTTCACTCCGCACCTTGGTCCAGCTACGTGTGTTGCTATACTAACCCTTATCTTTACCTCACATTAAACATCGTATTCGGTATTTGACTAAGCTATTAACTCGTACCAACCAATACTAGTCTATTAGATAGTATACACTAAATCTATGTTGATAATTCTATTTCCTATTATCTACCTCCTTGGTCCGGCAAGTAGCATTAAGGCGAGTTCTAACGTTGGCCACCGTTAAAAAGAATTCTAAACGAAAGAATTATCAATACATGCAAGACACCACTCTAGAAATTGTTATTGAAGTTAGATTTCTACCTTGTTATTCACCCATGGTTCCCACAACCCTAGCTATGAGGTTTAGTTACCCATGTTCGTAATTACACAATTCATATCGTTAATGGAAGAGTTCATGCACTTACTTTTATGAAAACGAATAATTTCCCAGAATTCAACTTGATTAATCACCGAAATCCACAACAATCAATTCCCAGAAAATATCTTAATTTCCAAAATCAAGAGTTTACTAATATAATCGAAGAACTATAAACTAAAAATTATCCAGAAAGTCTAACCTCAAAAACGAGGTTTTTCCAACTATTTATAAGAAAAATAAAAACCTAATCAAATAAGGATTCTATTTACTAAAAATCTGTCCAAACGCGTCTGGGTCGACGGACCACGTGACGGACCGTCATGGACACGACGGACCGTCATAGCCTCCGTCGTCCCATACTTCACATCTTCTCACGTTGCTTTCTTCATTCCCCCCGACGGACAGGTATGACGGACCGTCGCAAGCATGACGGCCCGTCGAGGGTCTTCGTTCCAATACACTTGAACTTTGGAATTTTGGGTACTGGGATTACTCTCTGATAATTACGACGAACATGCAGGACGGACCGTCGTATCTGTGACGGTCCGTCACGAACTTCCGTAATCCCACACTTGGTCAGACTTCCCCAAATTTCCTTCAGCAACTTCTTCCTTCACTACGATGCCACCTACGGACCGTCACAGCCGCGACGGACCGTCATAGGCTCCGTAGGTGGTCTCTTCTGCAATTCTTTCTCAAAAACTCCCGCGTTCTTCCTTAGACAGATTTTCTGCAAACAAAGATAAACTTATATCAAAATCAAGACAAAAAGGCTCTCGACACACACTAAACTTAAGGAAAAAGTATTAGAAATACTATGAAACCACGGTACATCAACACCCTCAACTTAAATTCGTTGTTTGTCCTCAAGCGACGCACTATGACTCACTACAAATTCTTTGTACAAAAGTATCCATATTTTAATTTCCGCAATCATTTGGCTATCAACCTCGATTATTCTCATTATGTTCATGCATGGTCTCACTATTAGGCATTGATTTGTGTAGAATCAAACCATAACCCAGATTTACTACGCAATGATGCCTATCCTCTTCAATTTCTCACCGAGATGCTAATATTTCTGGTATTACAACTCCTGTCCTTACTTCAAAGAACATCCTCATTTTTCACACAATGATTTTAGTTTGAGTATAAGGATCACGTTTCGACACTCACTCTCAGAACAAATTCACCACTCATTTATACATATTGCCATAGGCTTGCCCTTATTTTCACTACTTCAAATTCCTCATACGCACTTAGGATCACAATAGGACTTTTTTAGATTGTAACATAGGCTCAGGGTCAGGTAGGGTGTATTTAGATATACTTTAGTGACTTGTTGCCCTCCTTGACATATCATTCTTATTTCGCCCTATTACTCAATTTTCTTTTCACTTTGCTGTTTTCCCTTTCTTATCCTTATGTGTAAGTGACTTTTCTCTTTTCTTGTGTTTATTTTGCTTTTGGTTATTATTAATTTTTTTTTT
The DNA here is from genome assembly GCA_016801875.1 of Solanum sitiens. NCBI lineage: Eukaryota > Viridiplantae > Streptophyta > Magnoliopsida > Solanales > Solanaceae > Solanum > Solanum sitiens. The sequence goes on from JABWTJ010000060.1 coordinate 187,679, forward strand.
TTTTTAGTCACTTCTGTTTTATTCTTTCTTTCTCTTCATTCTTTCAACCCCACTTTCCGTGGTTTTCCTTATAGCAGCCACCCTCAACTCATGATTTTGCCATGAGTCAAGGTTCACAATACCCATGGTTGGGTCAGGGCCAAAACAAGGTTGCTTTCTGCATTAGCCACCCTCAACTTATGCTTTTGGCATAAGCTGAGGTGCACATGTCCAAGGAGGGACCAGGGCCAACACATTGCTCCCAGAGAAGATCATTTGGGGTAAAAAAAAATCTAGTTTAGGCTCAATTCATTTGGATCAAAAAGGGATTAACTTCATTTGGTTTTCTGTTATTTTTAGGCTCAAGATTGACTATTTCGAACAAGGGCCTATGATCCTTTCCTAAGTGATTGTTTTGACTCACTTTCAGTAGGACTAACCAGGCAAGTTCTAGCTCAGTATTAATGGTGGTCATTCGACTTTACCTCACACTCACATGACATTCCTTGCATTCCCAGAGTATTAGACACCTAGTTCAAATCTTAGATTCAGGATCATGCAGAAGTGTATCCTTGTTTCATGTTTCAAACCACACAATTATCACTTACTATGCCTAGTCATGCAAATGATTATCGAGATATCATATTTATATTAGCCATCATGCTTCAGATTTATACTGTGTACATAAGATATGACATGCCGGTTCAACAGTAAAAGTAATCAGTCTTTTTGGGGAAAAAGAACACAGGCAAGAAAACCCCAAAAGAGGATCGTGAACTTGGGCTACTCAGAATTCACCCAAGTGTTCACTTTCCATTTACCCCACCCCCTACAAAAAAAATATGCAATTGTCCCCAATGCATAGAAAAGTTAAACTACGTAAAAGGGTAAGTGAAGCAAACCTGAGGCGCTAAGCGCCGGTGATCAGCAAGCTGGTGGGTCCGGTTCCCCGGAACCTGCTCCCTGCGTAGTCTGGACATCCTCAGTAATGTCCGCAGCATCCACAGCACCATCAGTAGCGCCTCCCACAGAATCTACAATTTTGGAGCTAGACGCCCCGGCAGCTACTTCTACAGCCCTCAACCTACGGGCCCCCTCATCGGCAATCGAGGCTCTCCTCGCAGATTCCATCTCACGGCGCTCCTTCTTCCTTGCCCTAGCCTCATCCTCCTCTCGACCCCTGCGTCTCTTGACATGCTCTTGTGGGGGAGGTGGTGGAACATCAGAAGTAGTAAACAGGGCGGCCATCACGGTGTCATCGGCAGGCTCCGCAGAAGGGGCCTCAGACTCAGGCACCCTCGCCTCTAAAATCATATCAAGATCCGCCCGCAGACTCTCAACCGCAGCCTGGAGAGTCGACATGTCCACCGGAGGGGCTGGTCGGGCTAGTACTCGTAATTCAAATGCGTCTAAGCGCTGGTGTACCCCGGCGATCTGCCTCTCTGTGTGCTGTATCATCTTGCGCTCCATGCGCTCCTCTGCCTCAGCAATAGTCTTCTGCATCCACGGCTGAATGTGATGCAGAAGAGTAGGCATCTGTGCCTCAAGTTTCTGAACCCGAGCTAGTGGGACCAGAGTGGCAGAAGGAGCCCAGCGAGAGGAGCTCGGGGCAGTGCTACTACCCGAGATAGACTCGACCGGAGTAGTGTCAGTGTGTGCAGAAGCAGCACGGGAAGCATCATGAGCATGCTCTACGGTGTCGGCCAGGTTCTCACCAAATGGGGCCACCTCTGGACGGGGCCCTCTGCATGGGGCCAACTCATTGGCCTCATCCCTGATGAGGCCGATGTCAACATTTCCTGGCAGGGTCTTGAGCTGGTCAATGTGCCAAATGGGCACACCTACTGATCTGCACAAAGAGAAAATCATACAAGGGAAAGGGTAAGTTGTGGTGACCTTGAAGGCCCTCTCGTGCATGACCGCTTGGAGAAGCCAAGCGAAATCGACCTCGAACCCTGCCATCATAGTAGTCATCAGCACTGCACGATCCCAGGTGACTATGTTATCTGCAGCAGTGGGGGAGAGACAATGGCGGACGATCAACCAGAGAAAATTGGCCGTAAAGGTCAAGTTGGCCTTCCTGATGGCCCCCTTCGGCTCCATCACCCAATCCGCAGCCTCTCCATCAATAGATAGGTGCAGTGCCATCCACCTCTTGGTGGTCTCTCTCAGTGAAGGCTCACATAAGAACCGGCCCTCTTTAACAATTTGCCACCGGTAATCAAACTCGGCGGTGAGAGGTGTGCTGGTGGAGTCAGAATCCGTGCCGTAGAGATATCGGCGGATGGCTGGTACGGAGATGTCAACCTGGATGCCTCATACTCGGACATGCTCAAGTGGGGCCTGTTTGGCGGGGGCAGACTGGCTATCGATCTGCGAGCGAAGAGTAGCCACATAAGAGGCATAGAACTCACGGACTAGCTCCTCACTGTAGCGACCCAAAGAACGAGCCGTCCACTCTAGCCGGTGTCTGGTGAAGAGGGTGTGAATATCTGGCATGGTGGGGAGACTTCCCATGAGGACCCGCCTCTCCAGTGTAAGAGTCCGTGTCATGACGCCTTTGTCATTGAGAACCTTGGCGTCTAAGTATACCTTGTATTGCCCGTCAACACACCACCGATTGGGCTGATCGGCAACCGGGGCAGGGACTCCTGTTGGTGAGCCAGGGGTGGATTCGGTGCTGTCAGCCTCATCATCTGAAGCAGACTGTGTAGCTGTGGCAGGAGCAGAGGCGTCTGCAGACCTAGAGGCTTCCTCTGACCACGAAACTCTTAAGGAGCCAGATGCTCCTTCGTCTTGGGCAGCTGACCCAGAAGGAGTGCCGGTCAGTGTGCGCTCCTCATCAGACTGGGAGGCAGTGACTACGCCGGGCGCCACCTTCTTGGGCGTGACTCGCGGTACACATGGAGCTCGTGCTGGAGTAGCAGTAGGGGGCACGTATTCTGTATCATGCTCATCATCAGAGCCTATCACCAATCGGGCAGACGGGGCGACAGATTTTGAACGCCCACGTGCGTAAACGCGATCTTGTTTAGGTGCCATGATAGGTAGTACCTGTAACGAATCATCATTAGTACTTGAAGGATGAAGCATGACACAAAAGAAATAAACATTTGAGACAATAATACTCAGACACTCAGACCAGTGATAACAGCTCTGAAGTAGCAGTAGGGCACGACGGACCTGGTGACGGACCGTAGTGCGTATGACGGACCGTCATGCAGTCCGTCATGTAATACTTGGCAACATAAAATATCAGAGGGAAAGTCTCAGACCGATACGACGGTTAAGCAGGACGGACCGTCATGGGTATGACGGTCCGTCGCAAGTGTCCGTCAGAGGACACTTAGAAAAAGTGTTGAGACCCATAGGACAGGGGTCTCTGACCGTCATGACGGTTGTGCAGGACGGACCGTCGTGGGTATGACGGTCCGTCACATATGTCCGTCAGTGGACACTTGGAAAAAGTATTGAGACCCATAGGACAGGGGTCTCTGACCGTCACAACGATTATGCAGGACGGACCGTCGTGGGTATGACGGTCAGTCGCAAGTGTCCGTCAGATGACACTTGGAAAAAGTGTTGAGACCCATAGGACAGGGGTCTCTGATCGTCACGACGGTTGTGCAGGACGGACCGTCGTGGGTATGACGGTCCGTCACATATGTCCGTCAGTGGACACTTGGAAAAAGTATTGAGACCCATAGGACAGGGGTCTCTGACCGTCACGACGGTTGTGCAGGACGGACCGTCATGGGTATGACGGTCCGTCACATGTGTCCGTCAGTGGACACTTAGAAAAAGTGTTGAGACCCCTAGGACAGGGGTCTCTGACCGTCACTACGGTTGTGCAGGATGGATCATCATGGGTATGACGGTCCGTCATCGGGTTGTCGTGCTGTGAAACAGAGACAGAACTAAGGGGTGCCAAGTTTTACCCCATGTGAGTCAGAATGACAACCCAAATTGGTAAGTTTTAAAGCCCTAAGTTCTCTAGTATTGTCCAGGCAGTTTGTGGAATTACAGACCTAAGTTAGATAATATCTAGGCAAAAGCAGAAACCCATATGCAATCAATAGGGAAAAACAGTAAAACAACCAAAAAATAGTAAAGGGTAGAGTTTCAGGAATACATACCTTGGAAGAGGAGACAATAATGCACTAATGATGGCACTCAAGTTAGAAGGCTAAGAATCACTGCAGCAAATTCCGACCAAGAGGAAAAATTTTGGGATGAAAAATGGGAGAAGATGGGGAATTTGGGAAGAGAGTGAAGTTGGAAGGGGAGAAAATGGAGGGAAGATTAAGTGAAAACTGATAATGAAGGGGTGGGGGGGTTTAAAACGTTTTAAACTTTTAAAATTCTGAAGCCGGGTCAGGTCGGGTAGCCGGGTAATGGCGTGACGAAACCCCGATGACGGTTCGTCGCAGTTGTGACGGTCCGTCACATGGTCCGTCGCCTGTGCCCTAGTTTTCAAAATTACAAGAGAGCGTACCTGGCACGACGGAGTCATGCGACGGTACGTCACAGGCGTGATGGTCCGTCGATGTATCCGTCAGTGACTGATGTAGAGTAACTTGTCTGCAGTACTTCCTGTAGATGTGCTACCTGAAAATTTACAACCCATAAATAGAAAATGCTACTGTTACTAGAAAGAGAAAAACACAAAAACTATAAACGTGATTAGATGATAACTATTGGGTTGCCTCCCAACCAGCGCCTGATTTAACGTCGCGGCACGACTGAGGACACTTGATTACTCAGACTTCATCAAGATAATATGCCTCAACCACCTCATTCGCCGATTCCGCATGACCAATATAGATTTTGAGACGTTGTCCGTTCACCTTAAACCGCACACCTTCCTTGTTTTCCAACTCAACGGCTCCATGAGGGAATAATTTGGTGATCAAGTACGGTCCAGTCCATTTAGACTTTAGCTTGCCCGGAAACAAGCGCAATCTAGAGTTGAATAAAAGCACCGAATCCCCAATCATAAACTCTCGTTTCTCGATTTTTAGGTCATGGTACTTCTTCATCTTCTCTTTGTAGAGGGCTGAGCTTTCATAAGCCTTAAGGCGAAATTCATCGAGTTCATTTAACCCATTTAATCGTTGTTCTGCAGCTTCGTTCCAGTCCATTTTTAGCTTCTTCATAGCCCACATGGCTTTATGCTCTAATTCAACCGGAAGATGACATGCTTTCCCATATACTAGTTGGTATGGGGACATACCTATGGGAGTCTTATATGCTGTCCGGTAAGCCCAAAGAGCATCATCAAGCCTCCTTGACCAATCTGTTCTACTAGCGTTCACTGTTTTTGACAAAATCTGTTTGATTTCCCTATTTGATACTTCAACTTGCCCACTAGTTTGAGGATGGTAAGGAGTGGCCACATTATGGCGAACCCCATATTTCTCCAATAATCCCTTGAACAATTTGTTGCAAAAGTGGGATCCCCCATCACTAATAATTGCCCGTGGGGTACCAAATCGAGAAAATATATTCTTTTTCAAGAATGCAGTGACACTCTTCCCTTCATTGTTTGCGAGGGCGATAGCTTCCACCCACTTGGATACATAATCCACTGCTACTAAAATATACTTCATTCCATGAGAACTCACAAACGGACCCATAAAGTCAATACCCCAAACATCAAATAACTCAATTACAAGAATGGGATTTAGAGGGAGCTCTTGCTTTCTTGAAATGCCGCCATCTCTTTGACATCTATCACATGCTTTGGCGAACTCATGAGCATCTTGATGAATAGTTGGCCAATAGTAACCACTTTGGAAGATCTTGTGAGCAGTCCGGACACCACTATGATGTCCACCAAAGGGTGAGGAATGGCATGCCTCTAAAATACTCAACATCTCGACTTCTGGCACACAACGCCGAATAAGCCCGTCAGCACAACTCCTGTATAAGTATGGTTCATCCCAAAAGAATTTCTTCACATCGTACATGAACTTTTTCCTTTGATGAAAAGACAAGTCCGATGGAACAAGATCACTAGCTAGGTAGTTCGCAAAATCTGCAAACCACGGAATCAGGTCTTGTGAGGCAGCCAAGACATGCTCATCGGGGAACGTGTCATCAATATCAGTCTTATCCCCCAACTCTCTCATAGCTTCATCTTCTAAACGGGACAAGTGATCAGCAACTTGATTTTCGGTCCCTTTTCTATCCCTTACCTCAAAGTCAAATTCTTGCAGTAGTAATACCCAACGAATTAACCTTGGTTTTGCGTCCTTCTTCGCCATCAAATATCTCAGGGCTGAATGGTCAGTATGCACTATGACTCTAGTACCTAGCAAATAGGAGCGAAATTTTTCAAACGCAAATACTACAGCAAGGAGCTCTTGTTCAGTGACTGTATAGTTCTTCTGAGCTTCATTGAGGGCTTTACTAGCATAGTAAATGGGATGAAGGATTTTGTCCCTTCTTTGTCCCAATACCACACCAAGGGCAACCCCACTCGCATCACACATTACCTCAAATGGACTGTTCCAATCCGGAGAAATAATGATAGGTGCAGATACCAGTTTTTCTTTGAGATCGCCGAATGCTTTCAGACAGGATTCATCAAAAGAAAACTTACAATCTTTCTCCAACAGTTTGCACAATGGATGTACAATTTTCGAGAAATCTTTGATGAATCTCCTGTAAAAACCTGCATGCCCAAGAAAGCTTCTCACATCTTTTACGGAGATAGGTGGAGGAAGTTTCTCTATCACCTCGACTTTGGCTCGATCAACTTCTATGCCCTTTTCTGAAATACGATGGCCCAAAACAATACCTTCTTTGCCCATGAAGTGGCATTTTTCCCAATTGAGAACTAAATTGCAATCTTCACATCTCTTAAGAACCTCAGACAAATGGCTCAAACATTGCTCGAAAGTTTCACCAACCACTGAAAAATCATCCATAAAGACCTCAATAGTATCTTCCACCATGTCGGAGAATATAGACATCATACATCTCTGAAATGTGGCGGGTGCATTGCACAACCCAAACGGCATTCTCTTGAATGCAAAGGTCCCATATGGACAGGTAAAAGTGGTCTTCTCTTGATCTTCTGGTGCAATAGAGATCTGATTATACCCTGAATAACCATCAAGAAAACAGTACCACCCTTTTTCGGCGAGTCTATCCAACATCTGATCCATGAAGGGCATGGGAAAATGGTCCTTTTCGGTCCATGCATTTAATTTCCGATAATCCATACACACCCTCCATCCAGTCACCGGCCTCATTGGAACCAGTTCATTTTTTTCATTGGGGACCACAGTCATTCCCCCTTTCTTAGGTACACACTGAACAGGAGATACCCAACTACTATCGGCGATTGGATAAATTACTCCTGCATCTAACCACTTTATGATTTCCTTCTTCACGACCTCTTGCATAGGTGGGTTTAAGCGTCTCTGGTGCTCAATACTTGGCTTATGATCGGGCATGAGTTGGATTTTATGAGAACAAATACTAGGAGGGATCCCAATAATGTCCGCAATGGTCCACCCAATAGCTCTTTTGAACCTTTTTAGCACTTTGACCAGACTCTCAACTTGTTGTTCATTTAGATTTGATGCAATGATTACCGGTAATGTGTCACCGGTTCCTAAGAATTCATACCTTAGATGAGGTGGGAGAGCTTTTAGTTCTAGCTTTGGAGCCTCCTCAATGGATGGTTTAGCGGGTGGAGACTCGCGATTCTTCATGTCTAGCTCATATTTCTTCGGTTTAAACCGGACATTACCACGATCAAGGGCAGCAACTAATGACATATATTCTTCAATGCCTTCATTATCAAGATTCATTATCACTGCCGCCAGTGCTTCTACACCTAGTCGTTCTTCTATTTGTGTCTTGGATGATTCACCAATTTTGTAGGATATGGCAGATACCGATTGGAGCTCACCACTCTGCCGCATGGACCTACAAATGTTGAAAGTCACTTCTTCATTGTTCAACCGAAATTTCATCTGCCCTTTTTCCATATCAACTAAAGCTCTACCCGTAGCAAGGAATGGCCTCCCAAGAATAATAGGCACCTCAAAATCGACTTCACAATCAAGAATGACAAAATCTGCTGGAAATATGAACGACTCCACTTTTACTAGCACATCATGGAGTATCCCTATAGGCCTTTTTACTGTTCGATCGGCCATCAGTAGCCGCATCGCAGTGGGCTTTGGGTCACCCAAACCCAACTTCTTATAAATCGAGAGGGGCATGAGATTTATGCTTGCCCCCAGATCACATAATGCTTTCGCAAAATGTAATAACCCGATTGTACAAGGAATAGTAAATGCACCCGGATCTTCTTTCTTTTGCACTAACGACCTTGTAGCAATAGCACTACAATGCTGCATTCTGTCATCATCCTCAAAAGTGACCGATCTTTTCTTTGTAACCAAATCTTTCATAAACTTGGCATAACCGGGCATTTGTTCAAGAGCTTCTACCAAAGGAACATTTATAGAAAGTTGCTTCAACATTGTTATAAAACGCCGATATTTGCCATCTTCGGTCTTTTTCACTAATCTTTGAGGAAAGGGGGGTGGAGGTCTAGGCATGGGAGTTACCTTTTTAGGCACTTCAGCAACTTTCTCAGTGTTATCTTCTACTTCATCACTAACCTCTACCACTTCATCATTGTCTTTCATCACCTTTTCCACAATAGACGGCATAGGTGGGTCAATAGTTTGTTTATCACCACGAGTAGTAATTGCCATGCAGTGTCCATCATTTTTTGGATTTTGGACAGTGTTGCTAGGAAGAGTGCCCGGTTGCCGTGTGTTCACAGTTGCAGATAATTGAGCCATTTGCAATTCAAGCTGCTTGATTGATATGGCATGTGTATCAACTTTCTGTCCAATACCTGCTACATCACTCCTTAACTCTTTGGTGTGCTCATCACTAGCATCGAACCTCCTCATCATCTTGTGCAACATATCCTCAACTCGCGCCATACTACCTCCACCATCCCTAGGAGCAACTTCACGATTTTGAGGAGGAACATATGGGCCACTCCTCTCATTTCTGTTACCATAGTTACCCCTGTTGAAGTTGTTGTCGCGGTTGTAATTTCCATCACGAACATATTTACCCTCGCGGTTGTAGTTACCATAGTTCCGACCTTGATTTCCTTGACCTTGGCGCCAATTCTCCTGATTGGAGCCTTGGGCATTTGGTCAGAAACCCCCCGTCTGATCATTTACTGCATAAGAATCTTCCTCATAATAATGTTCATCAGTTGGTGGTGGTGGTTTAGACAAGTAGTTCACTGCGTTTATCTTTTCTGCACCCCCAGTGACATGTTTTAACACTAACCCAAGCTCAGTTCTCATCTGTGCCATCTCTTCACGAATCTCATCTGTGGCTGGGTTGTGTGTGGATTGCACTGCAAAAGTATTTCTCCCAGTATCTGTCTTTCTAGTACTCCATGCTTTATTATTTCGGGAAATTTTCTCTAATTTTTCGGCAATTTCAGCATAAGGATACTCCCCATAAGAACCACCTGCTATAGTATCCAATACCGCTTTATTATTATCATCCTGTCCCCGGTAGAAGTATTCTTTGAGTGACTCATCATCTATGCGGTGATTGGGGACACTTCTCAGAAATGAAGTGAACCTATCCCAAGAACTACTAACTGATTCTCCTGGTAGTGCCACAAAGTTGTTAACTCTATCTTTGTGATTTAGTTTCTTGGAGACCGGGTAGTAACGTGCTAAGAAAACGTCCCTTAATTGGTTCCAAGTGAAGATTGAGTTATAAGGAAGCTCAGTGAACCAAATGGCAGCCTCTCCCGTCAGTGAAAGAGGAAATACTCTTAGCCCTATTACATCCAAATTCAAATCAGGCCTCCCTACACAGCTTTTACACACTGCCCTCACCTTAGCTATATGAGCATGTGGATCCTCGGACGGTAGTCCGGAAAACAAACCTCTAGCAGTGAGCATTTGCATTAGACTACTAGTGACTACAAAGGTGTGACCTTCAGGTAGAGGGGGCAATACAAGTGGCCCATCAGAATCTGCAATATTGTCATAGCCTCTGTAGTATTCTTGAGGACGTGGTGCGGGATTTTGTCCCCTTTGTGCACCTGGATTAGGATTATCAGGTAATAATCGACCATGAGCATCAACCGGAGCTGGGTTGTTCAGGTTTGGATCATCATCATTTATACCCAAGTTTCGATTCATTCTTCGTAGTGTACGCTCTAACTCGTGATCGTAGGGAAACAAGGGTTCTCTTCCGCTCCGTGTATTTGGCATACAAGGACGTCAAACCTAGCAAAAAAATAAAAAACAACAGAAAAAGTAAAATCAGGAAAATATTAACTAAATTTTAGTAATAAATTAAAGTTAATCTAAAAGCTACTTTCCCCGGCAGCGGCGCCAAAATTTGATACGCTCAAACTTACTTCTCAAATAAGAAGTAAAGCGGTCGTATCAAGTAAAGAACCCAACTAATGAGGTTGGGATCGATCCCACAAGGAAAATAGTTCAGACTTAACTTTATTGTATTATTACTATTATTTAGCCAACTGTTTTCCAAAAAAACAACAACTAAGAGACAAAAAAGGGGGGTTTTATTTCTAAATTAATGAGAATGATTAACTAAATAAGATCGAACAACTCACAAATTTAACTTTCAGAGTTTTAATCAAATTGTAAAATTAACTAGGGCTTTAGTGTTCCCCACAGGTTCCTAACTTGGTAAATCTAACTATAACATCTCTATCCTGATATCTTGCATGTAAAGTGATAAGTTATGTATCTCTAAATCCTTGGTCCGGCATCTAGAGAATATCACTCCGCACCTTGGTCCAGCTACGTGTGTTGCTATACTAACCCTTATCTTTACCTCACATTAAACATCGTATTCGGTATTTGACTAAGCTATTAACTCGTACCAACCAATACTAGTCTATTAGATAGTATACACTAAATCTATGTTGATAATTCTATTTCCTATTATCTACCTCCTTGGTCCGGCAAGTAGCATTAAGGCGAGTTCTAACGTTGGCCACCGTTAAAAAGAATTCTAAACGAAATAATTATCAATACATGCAAGACACCACTCTAGAAATTGTTATTGAAGTTAGATTTCTACCTTGTTATTCACCCATGGTTCCCACAACCCTAGCTATGAGGTTTAGTTACCCATGTTCGTAATTACACAATTCATATCGTTAATGGAAGAGTTCATGCACTTACTTTTATGAAAACGAATAATTTCCCAGAATTCAACTTGATTAATCACCGAAATCCACAACAATCAATTCCCGGAAAATATCTTAATTTCCAAAATCAAGAGTTTACTAATATAATCGAAGAACTATAAACTAAAAATTATCCAGAAAGTCTAACCTCAAAAACGAGGTTTTTCCAACTATTTATAAGAAAAATAAAAACCTAATCAAATAAGGATTCTATTTACTAAAAATCTGTCCAAACGCGTCTGGGTCGACGGACCACGTGACGGACCGTCATGGACACGACGGACCGTCATAGCCTCCGTCGTCCCATACTTCACATCTTCTCATGTTGCTTTCTTCATTCCCCCCGACGGACAGGTATGACAGACCGTCGCAAGCATGACGGCCCGTCGAGGGTCTTCGTTCCAATACACTTGAACTTTGGAATTTTGGGTACTGGGATTACTCTCTGATAATTACGACGAACATGCAGGACGGACCGTCGTATCTGTGATGGTCCGTCACGAACTTCTGTAATCCCACACTTGGTCATACTTCCCCAAATTTCCTTCAGCAACTTCTTCCTTCACTACGATGCCACCTACGGACCGTCACAGCCGCGACGGACCGTCATAGGCTCCGTAGGTGGTCTCTTCTGCAATTCTTTCTCAAAAACTCCCGCGTTCTTCCTTAGACAGATTTTCTGCAAACAAAGATAAACTTATATCAAAATCAACACAAAAAGGCTCTCGACACACACTAAACTTAAGGAAAAAGTATTAGAAATACCGTGAAACCACGGTACATCAGGCAGCACGCAGGCAGCCAACTTGCAGGCACCCGCGACGAGGACCATGACGGGGCGTCATGGCCATGACGGGACGTGGCAGCCTTCCGTCACAGGAGACTTAGCCAAATTCTTGGCTCAATACCTGCCCAAGGCAAGTCTCCTTTGACGAGACCTGCTTGATGGTCCGTTGATGGCCCAACGGTCCGTCATTGGGTCCGTCAAAGGGACACTGCCCAGGCAGTGTATAGGCAGCCTTGGGGTCCTTCTTGTGGGGCCTCTTGTGGGGCCCTTTAGAAGTTGTACCCGGACGTTTCCAACGTGATTACAAACCTTAACATGTTATAGACCTACCACATAAGTTTCATCCGAAACAAACACCTACAAGATGTCCAAACAGCCTTGACCCCATCATGACATACGATGAACGTCTTAGGGGCTATCTTTCGAACGCCTTGAACGTTCTTGGGTGTTTGACCTCCAAACTTCACGAAACTTCATACAATAACATTAAACATCATTTAAAACCATTTCAAGACTTATTTGACTCATTTCACACAACTTAGGCATGCATACTCACATGAGGCACATAAGCGACTATTCGTCGAACGTCTTGGACGTCCCTTGACGTTCGACTTCCAAATCACTTCAAACTTTGCACACTGACTCTATATGACATAATAAGTCATTTTAGGACCTTATAACATTAAGACTAACATGTTAGGATCTATACACCTTATCTCATTTTCGAGGTCTTACATTATGATACCATATGCACATATAAGATGAAATCATTCTAAAAAGGGACATTTTATTAAAACATCCTATTTTACCTTTTGTAAGTCTTATGCATATTCAAGAAAACCATACCAATCAACAAGAAATATTTATTAAGTCAAGCAAGTAACATGCATGTCAACTTACTTGAACCCATAATCTAATACAACCCTATCATCAAGTTATAACATCGCAAGCATGAATAAGAGTTCATCATATCATAATAAAGCAAGACAACTATTCATGAATCATCATAAAGTCAATACGTGCAATGACCAAGAAAAGTACCATAACCTTACCCAATCAAGTAACTCAACAAGAACCATGACTAATATCCAATATCACATAATATAACATTTTGAGGTACATAACATCATACTTTAAATATAGACCAATTACATGTTCATTAGAATAACCATCACTATATAATATCATTAACATGTAAGATCATCATATTATTATCATTTACATTCATTATCATATACATACATAATATCAACCTTCTAAGGCTTCCCTCAAGGAAAACTAGTGTAAGTCATAGGTAGAGTCCCATACCCCTAACTAGGCTAAGTCAAACCTCTCAAGTCACCCTAGTTGGTTTATATTTCATTACTTCATTTTAGTTTAGGGAATATTTGCCTTAGACGACATAGAATACAAGAGCTAAGTATGGAATCCGGTGTTGTAAAACTTTACACCGATGGAAGGTGGTCTACAGGCCAAAGTAAAACAAAACATAAACATGGCTTTCTAGGTGGATCACTAGCTAGTTTTCCTATGTGGGAAACATAGTTCAAGAACTAAGAGATAGGTATAATCCCTATACATACCACTTGGAAATTGGGGCCTCCTCTCATGGGAATCCATTGGAAGAGTATCCCTCATTGGGGAGTCAACACCACATGTGGAACTTTAGGGTGAATCTTCCTATATGGGTAGTCATCACCTCCCATTGTCAAGTTCACTCGGTGCTAAGCTAAGTTCCTTTTGAAATGTCTTTAATGTCTTTTTTTATCATCATAACTTATTGTAGATCATAGAGTCTATCCCTTGTATCATCATCATCATCATAGCTCAATAAGAATTTCATGAATATAGTCCTTTCATTACAATTCATATAAGTGAGGTTAGCACATTTAAATATTCATTCATGATAAGGCACATTGGTAGTCATCACCATTCTTATAACATTTACATCTTAATCAACCTCACAACCTTTGTAAATACATTTCAATTCATCATCATACCACCCTATCAATCATAATACAAGGAATACTCCAACACAACATCATGACTTAAATCACAATTAACCATAATTTGAATTAAAGAATAGGGATAATTAGACTTACCAAGTCTCCTTCATAATCCATCATCAAGGTCTTACCATCAACACTTAACTGAACCCAATTAGAGTATAGTTCCATTATAAAACAATAACCAACATAATAACAAGGCTATTTGAAACACTACATTACAATTCCTCACTAGTTCATAACTTAAGACAAGATACTTAGGTCAATTCACAACATACTTCATAACCTAGATAAACTTCTCAAGAACTAGAATTATAGAACTATAATTCATCCTATTTTATTCATGATTGATACAATAACATCATCTAGTAGTAATTTAATCAATAATCAAGTAAATGGAACAAACATTACACCTTTAATATCAAGATCATAACCTAGTGTTAAAGGGTGAAGGTTATCTTCTACAAACTAGACCAAACCATCAATATATATCATTATTAAGTTAGAATAAATATTGATCTATTCATAATATCCAAAAGAAATCATAAACAAATCAATTCATAGCATCAATTTCGAGATTGGGAATGACCCACATGAAAACTCAATTTTTGAAATAACATTGAAGGAACCCTTTGGGGGAAGGAGTCCCAAAGGTGAATTAGATCCATACCTTAATGTTTGATGAAGAATTGATGGTAAAATCTCCCCTTTATAGCCCTTAAACCCTCCCCTAGTTTGGTCTTCAATGGAGCTCTTCAACTAGAGAGAGAAAGAAGAGAGAAGGAAGATGATTTGGGTTTGTGAGTTATGAGAGTTTTTGTTAGTCTTAATTAGGTTAGGACTTTATATAGAGTGATAACTAAGTTAGTTAGACCTCCCTAATCCCCCAAATAATTAACTAACCCTTTAATTAATTAATTGGGACTAAGTGAAAACGTGCAGAAAAATTAGGCCTTCACAGACGACACCTAAATCGACGGATCGTGGGTCAATCGATGGCCAAACCTCCCTCGTGCTGCACATCCGTAGGTAAGTTCAGAGACTGTGAAAAAGATCCCCTTCAAGGATTTGGTTAAGTGTTGGTCAACGGATGGCATCGACGCCCCGTCGATCCATACACGACCCGTCGATTCCTTTCGTGGGTGCACACTGCCCAGGCAGTCCTTGATACCAAAATGCAAGGGTTCTCCTCAAGGGCCCTTGGTTGGTACTTGAGGAGTCGTACCCAGACGTTTCGACCATGAATCAAATTGAACACATGTTAGACACCCTTCCACCGATTTTCATCCTTTTTTGACTTCTAAATGCTAGTCAAATAGGCTAAGGCACGCTAGTACCTCCTTGAACTAGTTTTTGAACATCATGGACGTTCTTGGATGTTTTGGTTTCTTGACTTCCTAAATGACTTATATTCATTAAAATTGACCTTAAAATAGTGTATAGACCTTATGTCACTTATGTTAGGCTCTAGAACACGTCTTGAATTTTCGAAGTGTTACAGAAAGGTTCGCCTAGAAACGACCTTGTGTGTCTAAACATGTCTCGTCGAGTTTTACGTGTTCGTTTTGGAAGAAATTGATATATAGGTCCTAAACTCATATACGATCATATTCGGGTTGGAAACGTCTGGGCAAAAGTCTCTAAGGACCAACCAAGGGTCCTTGAGGAAGGACCCTTTCCTTGAGCCAAGGCTGTCTTGGACCAGCCCCAAACGACTAAGGCAAACGACGGCTCGTTGGCCAGTCGATGACCTGTCGTTTGTGGAAGTTGTTCAATACTTAGCCTATTATCTCAAGCTCCCAATTTATACTCTCTGAACCCATCGACGGACAGCCAGGACGGTCCGTTTGTGGACCAACGGCCCATCAATGGGCAGTCGTCTGTGAGGACTGTTTCCTTCGCAACTTCACTGTAAGTTAGGGGTGAATTGGAAAATTCACCCCATGTACAAATAAGAGTTTAGGAAGTTACTTAATGGTATTTTGGGAATTTTAAACATCTATATAAGTCCTAAATACCTAGATTAATTCATTCTTCAAAATCAAAACCCAAATTCTCTAAGAAATTCTCTAAAACTCCATTGAAGACAAAACTCAAGGAAGAGATTGGATTGGAGATTTGAGTGGTGATTCTTCACCAATTTGGTGTATTAAAATCATTTAGGTATTATTTTTTATCCTTGAAACTCTATTCATCAAGGAGCCCAAAATTCAAAGAGATTTCTAAAGTTTTCTAAAGATGAACTCGTCCAATTTTATGATTTATCCATGGGTTCTTGCATTAAAGGTTTTGAATAATTATATATTGATTATATTGATGTTAATTAGATTATTTTAACATAATTGACCTATGAACCCATGTAATTCATGAACCCTAGATTTTGACTACTTTGTGGTTGACTTGATATTGTCTTAATGCTTATGAATTCTAGTGTACTTTTCTATGGACTATTGAATAATGTAATAATTGTAATCAATTTATGTATAGTCTATATTAAATTGATAAATCTATATTGAATTGACTTAGATTCATTGAGTATTTTGGTTTTTGTATTGAATTGATGATCATGGCCATAGGTAAGGGCCTATTGGTATTGAATTGGATGATTTAGCTAAGGATTGAAGTGGAGAGAATGGATTGGTGGTACGCTGCCCTAATTCTCTTTATATTATGTAATGTATCTCTTGAATTATGTTAGTATTGGTATGGTACACTTATGGTGGTGGTTCTATGTGAATAATGTGGCCTTGTCGTTGTTACTTTATGTATTATTATGATCATGTCCTTGTCGGCAACTACTTGAAGTATTATGATGATTTGTATAGTTTATTACATGAAGTATTATCATATCTAACTACATGTTAAGTAATGTGAAAGTATGTGTTCTTCTATTGATATTAGGTGATCATGTTAGACCGACTATATCCTTATGTGTGTAGTCTTAGAGTTGATGTATGATTATTCCTACTTGGATATATGATTCTATGATGGTTATATTGATGATATTATAATAGTGTATAGGATGACTTAAATATGATAATGGTTATTCGTATGTGCTTCTAGTATGATATGCTATATGTGATAAAGTGAAGTCTTGGTGTGTCTTGTGCGATAGACTTGTGTCCCTTACTTGATGCATGTATGAATGTGAATATGAGATGTCTTTACATAGAATGATAAAGCCTCTTAGTCTTGTATGTATGAATGACATGATACCTTGAATGTTGCTAAGAGGGTCCTTTATGTGAAACCGTAAACCTAGTGGTAAGGTTATGAACCTTGAAGTCGAATGCCGTAATGGTATCCTTCTTGTAATGAATGATGGACTTAAGGTTGGTTGGCTGGAACGACATCATATCATCCTTAGGGAAGTCATTAAGCTATCTTCGTTGCCATTTTAAGGCAGCCCTAGGGGACCTCTTTGGTAGGGTGAATGTGATTGGGTTATGAACTAGATATGGAACCCCTTCATATGATCTTTTAATGTAAATTACTCTATGAGAACAAAGGCTAGCACTGAGTGAGCATGGTAAGGGAAGTAGCTCTAGTTAAATGATAAGGCTAGAGTGCAAAGTAAGCACTTCATATTCCTTAACCATGTGCCTACATGGGATGTGTCCAAGTTCTATCATTGGCAAGTAGAAAATCCTCCATCGGAGTAGGTGACAACTCTGGATTCCATGCTTTTCTACCATGAACTATGTCGGTTATTACCTATTCTCATCTTATGGGATACCTGCTAGAATTTTAGAAGTCTTTGAAGTTTAGGTGGTGGTATGGAGCGCTACCTAGACATTGCACCCTTAGTCTTTGAAGATGTTAGTGAGAGTCCCTAGGCCTTCCCCAAGACCATTAATTAAATGTCCTCTATGTGACGAGTGTCTCTTGATGAACTAATGAAATAATGACTTATGTTAGGAAGAATGTAAATGAATGAATACCTAATCTAAAGTAAGTCTAAGGATTTCCTAGTTAAAGTGTGAAGGGGCATAAAGGATGATCCCTTCATGTCTTACCTAGGGAAATCTTGAGAATGTCTATAGTTAGGAAAGTTGGTTGATAAAGTGGACATAATCTAATCTTAGGATGTCTTAAGGATTATTTAGGTAATATTTAAGAGGCTTTATGGGCGTTCTCTTGAAGAAGTACTTAAGTAAGTCTTTTGATAACCTTGGTGAGGTGAATGCCATATCATATATGTTATGTGTTTTGGTTTATTGTAAGTGTATTTATTTCAATATAGGTAGTCCCGAGGATCATTTAGGTGTGCTTAGAGAGGGTGTATGTTAGGTATCTCTTTGTCTTATTTAAGTGAGTCTTAGGATAGCTTTTAGTGGGAAGATTGCATGTTAGAAAGTGTTCAAGGTGAAGTTAAGGAACTTCACTGTAACAGTGAAGGAGTTCACTGTAACAGTGAATTAGCTCACTGTAAAGTTGTCCTTAAAATGTGAGTAAATTTCTTTAGTGTTATCTTATGGGTTTATAAGATGTTAAATGTTGTTCTTATGCTTATACTATTTTTTTTTATTAAAATGATCATATTTCTATTAAATGTCCATTTTCATGATTTTTATGCATTATGCCATACTTAGTACATGTGTTTGTACTAGTTCCATATTTTATCTATCTCTAAAGTGATTCATAGGTGAAGGTGCTATTGGAGGCGAAGGCTTGGATTATAGGATCGTTCAAGCAAGTTGAAGTATGTCCTCACTTGACTCGAGGTCATAGATGTCTTTAGAGTTCCTTTATATTGAAGTATTGTATTAGACATATAGTATTATATTTTGATTATATCGGTTGTGTCCCAAGTATATTCGCGAGTCTAAGATTTGATGATATGAGACTTAGTTCCTTTGATTTTATATAAAACATAATTTGAAAGACTATTAGAATTTTTTATGAAAAGTTTTAATTCCGCACTACTTCTCATATATGTATATTGTGATGAATGATGCGAAAGAGCTTGTATGAGACCTCCGAGAGGTCAAGTACGCCGGTTGCACTCCGAGAGTGTCATATCTTTTAGGGTATGCTCTCGGGTTGTGACATGGTCATTCTCTGTGTCGGTGTCTTCATCAATTAATCGATACGACGGGGCGAACGACTTGTTACCTCTTTTGGTGTAGACCACTTTCTTCTTGGGTCCATTGTACTTGTGGAGCAATTATTAGTACCAACATTACTTACGACACACTCGAAAGAAATAATAAAAAAATTGTAGGTAGCAGTTCAGGTTGACGGTCCCCATCAACGGTCTATAGACCGATCTACAGTCCGTGGATCCTTTCGTCGATTGGATGTGTGAAAAAAACTACTCTCTGATACAAACGACGGATGTGCAGGACAGCCCGTCGATCAATCGACGGACTGTAGTCCACAACCTTTGTTTGACGCCTAAGATTATTTGTGGGCGTGGCAAACTATGGATCCCATGGACGGTCCGTCAATTGAATGACGATCCGTAGACGGGGTCTCGTGACTGAGGCCTGTGATAGATTTTGGGCCTCCTTCAGTTCAACTTCTTAGTGACCAATTTTAACATCAATCAAATCTGTACATGCTTTTGAACATATCATATGCTAGTTCGTCGTTCCTAGGGCTCTGATTTCGTTCAATTTTCTAGCCCTGATTTGTATAAAGTATGGATTCTTAGGTCGGAACTGACATGTAGACTTAGACATACATATTTTGGAGTGTAACGATGCTACACAATTACTTTTTCTCATCCCAAGGGTAATTACTACGAAGCTATTAGCATGCAATGTTAATTGATTCAGTCCCAAGGTCAAGAACCCACTCCCGACTTCCTATATTCAACTATGAACGAGAATTCAAAGTGAGGGGAAGTCGAATTACCTTTTAGGTGATAAAGAATACTGTGATTGTGTGCCTAGAATGATGTGTGGCCTTAAGAAAATGACAACGCTTTCCAAACCCGATCACTAGACTTTTTAGGATGAAAAGATGGAGAATTTTTTAGGGAGTGAGGAGGCAGATGGTTTTTAGAGTTGTGGTGTTGAATTAGGGAGTTATTTAGGGAGACATTTAATTTGGGTGGGGGTGGGGTGGGGTGGGTGACGGTTATGGTACGAATTTGGAATGAAAATGGAAAGGGGGGAAAATTGGAATAGTGGGTTTTAAATATAGGCGGTTGGGTTTGGGTTGGCTCACTAGAAGACTAGATGCACGAGACCCCAGTCATGATAGGGATCACCCCCTAAACGTAACTGTCATCTTCAACCTTGAAGAGGCCTTAGACTAGCCCTTAGCATACATCATGGCATATTTTAGGTAGAGAAAATGCGGAAAATTTAAAACTTTTACATAATGAAGTATACTTAGACTTCTCACATATCATATATGGAGTTTACATAGACTCCTCGCTTATAAAGTTTACATAGACTTGTCGTTTAGCATAAACATTCATTTAAGAGCTTAATACCTTGTCTCACATATAACCATCTAAATAGTATTACAAAGTTGTGCATAACCCATATACTAGTAAACTATCTCACATATAGGCTTACAACAATAGTCTCAAGAAATAGGAAAGAAATAATCATCTTTAGAAATAAGCAATTCTACTAAGATAGAAAAGTGGCACCATCCCCGAACATTAAGGACTCACAAACAACTTGGGAAATATGTCCAAGTCTTCTTACAAATGGCCTCTAAGCACCTCAACAGCCAGAACCTACATATGTGTAGAAATATAAAGAATATGGGTTAGTAAAACCACTTGTACTAAGTATGGAAACATATGCAATTAAAACCATTTGAAGACATGCACAAAAGGGACCATTTCTTTAGATACATGCGAAGTGATTTGAAAAGCCTTTATGCACAACCAAGATCCTACGCAAGTCAATTATAAATTCAACACCAAAATATGTTCATATAAGCAAGAACAACATTATAATAAAGTCATATCAAGATTTCATGTTCAATAGTTCATATCATCAAAACATACAAGAACCTTACCAATAATCCCATCCCTTTCCTACAAGTGCAATGCTTATGTGATGCCCCATAACCCCTCATAATCAAGTAAACAAGAAAAGAGATAATAAGTAATGCCTTGCTTCATATAACATAACATCATGTGTAGTCACAATCATTTATAGAAATTTAGACCAATAGCATGTTCATCAAATGAAACCAACATCATAAAAGAGCAACATCGTGTAAAGTCAACATATATACATTTCATGCTATCGTAAGTGCATAAGAACAACCTCCTAGGACTCCCTTCAAGTCCAACTTGTTCAATGTATAGATAAAGTCACATACCCTTACCTATACTAATTAATGACATTTGAGTCACCATATTTAGTGTCCATCTTTATTACTTTATTAATTCATTTTACTTTCGAAAACAATCACCTTAACCGACAGTAGACCATGTGAGGTAAACATGGAATCCTGTGTCATTAAATCCTACACCGATAGAAGGTTCTCTACTTGCCAAGGTAGAACAAAAACATGAACATAGCATTCTAGGTGGATCCACTAGCTAGTATTCCTATGGGGGCAACATAGTTAAGGAACTGGGAGATATACTAGAAACTCATGTATGCACATTGCACGGTGTTATTTATCTCATGAGAACATTAGTGAACCTAACTTCCCTCATTGGGAAGGGACACCTCTCATATCAAGTTCGCTCGGTGCTAAGCTAAAGTCCCTTTTTGAAATGCCTCTAAGTTATTCTTAATCATCAATCTAAATATAGGCCATAGGAGACTAACCCCTTGTATAATCATGTCATTATCTCATTAGGTATATGATGAGAAATTCCTTTCATCACAAACTATCGTTAGTAAGATCAACACATCATAGTCATATCACATAAGGCACACAGGAGAATCATCATCAACCTTGCATCATCATACCCTTACAATGATCTCACAATTCACATATTCATAACATGCCATCAAAACCATCATATCATCATCTTCTTAATCTATTCACATAATCATACTTTAATTGAACATCATCATCAAGAATAAACAATCAATACCGAAGTAGAGAACTCATACTCATAAAAGGTCATACCAATAGCTTCCAGAAGCTCCTTCAATATCTTACCCTCAATTCATCACAATTATCCAATTATCCAATCACCATCATCATAATATAGTGAATTAAACGATAACATAATCAATTCCAACAACCCTAATCAATAATCATCTACAAATCCAATTCATAGATAAGGTTAAGTAAAAGGTTCAATCATGGATCTTCCATGGAAACTATGTCAAAGACTAAGAACTACAACAATTCTACCATTAAACAATCATGATCTTAATATGATGCTATTCATGTTGATATGAACTTATATTGATAATATCCATGTTGACTTGACTTTATAATTATGTTGGTCTTGTGTTGAATATGGACTTGTCTTAAGTGATGCTATGTCTATTGACTTGTATATGTTCTTAATTGTGCATAAAGGCTCTTCAAAGTCACTTAGCATGGTTTTGAGCAAAATGTCCTTTTAAGCATGATTTCGATGGTTTTACTTGCATATGTTTCATACTTAGTACAAGTGGTTGTACTAACCCATATTCTTTCCCTTTTCCTAAACAATGTAGGTTCGGGCCGTTGAAGTACTTTGAGAGTAATTGCAAGAAGACTTGGATATCTTTCTCCAAGTTGTTGGTAGGTCCTCAATTTTAAGGGATGTTATCATTTCTCTATTTTAGGTATGTAGTTGCTATGTCTAAGACACTATTTCATTCCTTTATCGTTTGAGACTATTGATGTAAGCCTATAATGGTATATTGAATTTGTAATGGCTATGTCCAATGTTGTACTCCTTTTAGATGGTTTAATGTGAGACAATGTTATTAGACTTTATCTTATGTATTGGTTATGTTGCCTAAACGTGAAGCCTATGTAAGCTTCAATAAGCGATGAGTCTATGTAAACTCCATATATGGTATGCGAGAGGTCTATGTATACCTTACTATATAAAAGTTTTAATTTTTCCGTATTTTGACCTTTGATATGTAATGACAAATGCTAAGTGCGTGTCCAAGTCCTCTCCGAGGACGAAGACGCTGGTTACGTCTAGGGGTTTTTCTCTGGTCGTGACAAACTTGGTATCAGAGCATGAGGTTGAAGTAATCTTAGGATTGATGTCTTACTAAACCACGTCGACGTTGAGTCTTGTTCATGGGTGTGAAGGGCGCCACACTCATGAACAAGAGGCTATGTGATGCTTAGGAATTCCCACCTTTTTAATCTTGAAAGTGGTGCCTCAAGAGTGATAACTCTATGTTTCCTTTTCTTCTAACCTTTTTATTGTGGTTATAGGCGATCACTACTAGAAGGGCAGCCGCAAGAAGGGTCTAAGAAGAGATTTCTAATGCGGTAGATACTCCCCAAGGCAACAAAGCTCCTCCACAAGACAATCAAGCTCCTCAAGGTGACCAAGCTACGGTCATTACTCCACCTATGAAGGATTTAGAGATAAGGTCGAATTTTGTGACCTTGGCTCAAGTTATGACTACTCCATCCCAAGCCGTAGCTACTCAATCTCAAGCCATGACGGCTCAAGAAAACCTTGAAGTTGGAACTCGTGTTCAACAAAATTCTAGTACCATGGCTTCTCACTTGAGGGACATCACTAGGATAAACCCTCCAATGTTCTTTGGGTCGAAGGTTGATGAAGAACCCCAAGACTTCCTTGATGAGATCTACAAAATCTTGTATACTACGGGGTTGAGTTCAAATGAGAAGGTCGAGCTAGCCTCTTATCAACTCAAGGATGTGGCTCAAACTTGGTATACTCCATGAAGGGATAATAGGCCTTTGAGAGAGGGTCCTATTAGTTAGGAAGTGTTTAGAAGGGTTTTTATTGATAGATTATTCCAAAGGGATAAAAGGGAGGCTAAAGTTGCAGAATTCATCAACCTTCGTCAAGGAGGTAATAGTGTGCTAGACTACTCTTTGAAGTTCACTAAATTGTCTAAGTATGCCCCTTCTTTGGTGTCTAATGTAACACTCCAAAAAATTCTATGACGTGTTCTACAACCTAACATGAGTGTCTAAAGGTTGTGTCACTGTTTTAAGGTCAATTTTAATGTACATAAGTCATTAGGAAGTTTTAGAATCAAAACGTCAAAGAACGTCCATGACGTCCGAAAACTAGTTCAAGGGGTGCTAGTGTGCCTTAGCCTGTTTGACTAAGTCTTAAGAGTCGGAAAATGATGAAATTTGGTGGTAAGGTATCTAACACGTATTACAGTTAGTTTATAGTCAAAACGTCCGGGTATGAATCCCCAAGGACCAACCAAGGTCCCTTGAAAAGGACCTTTGGAATTTGTGGCAAAAGTTGTCAAGAGACAATGTCCACAAATAATGCCAATCGATGAGGCATGGCCTAATTGACAAGACATCGATGGACACCGTTGATGGAAACTTAGTCAATTTGTCCAAGGGTTCATTTTTACATATCTCTGACTAAAACGCCGGACCAACAGGACGGTTGGTCCATTGACCGTCGATTGACAAACAGAGCGTGAGTCAAGGTGCCGTCTGTGAAGACTATTTTTGTTGCACGTTTTAAGACATGCTAAATTAATTTATTAGGTGGTTAGTTAATTATTTAGGGGTTAATGGAGGTCTAATTAAGTTAGGTAATGACCTATATAAGTACCCTAACCTTATAAACTAACATAACCCTCATGGAAACCCAAATTGCTCCTCCTTCTCTCTTCTTTCTCTCTACCAAAGAAACCTCATTGAAGACCAAGAAAAAGGTGGGTTCTTGGGCTGATAAATGTCAAGTTTCTCCATCAAAATTCAAGGTTTAGCAAAGTATGGGATACTTTTCACCTGTGAGATCTCTTTCCCCAAAGGGCTCCTTCAAATTGATTTCAAAAGTATGAAATTCAAGTGGGTTTACCTCCAATACGAAATTGATCTTGTGAATTGCTTTGTTTATGATTCCTTTAGGTGATTATGAGATATTAACATATATAATGACTCAAATATGTTACTTATTGATGAATTGATCTAGTTTGTGGAAGACGATCTTTTCCCCTTAACCTTATGTTATGATCTTGAGTTGAATTCTCTAGTATTGATATAATTGGCTTGGTTAATATGTGAATTACTATCCTATGTTGTTATTAGGTCAATTTATGAATATATTGATATGTATTGTAATCCTATTATGTTAGTTTTTGAGTAATTGACCTAGGTTGTGAAGTAGATCACGCACTTGACCTAAGTCTCTAATTCTAGGTTACGAACTAGTGATGAATTGTTGTATAATGATTAAATTGACTTCATTATTATGTTGGTTAATATTGTGTGATGATATTACACCCATTTTTGGGTTGAATTGAGCATGGTTGATTGTAAGTCCTTGATGCTAGCTTGTGAAGGAGATTGTGGTAAGTCTTGTGATCTCAATTCTTTACTTCAATTATGACTACTGGTGATTAAGTGATGATGTTGTATGTAAGTATACTTTATGTTAAGATAGGGTTGGTATGATGTTGAATTGAAATGTCTTGACTATGGTTTGTGAGTTGTTAGATAAGATGTAAATGTTATAAGGATGGTGATAACTTACCAATGCGCCTTCTTATGATAAGACTATGTAAATGTTATAAGCTCACATGTATGAATTGTAATAAAAGAACAATACTCATACAATTCTTATTAAGCTATGATGATGATGATTATATAAGGGATATACCCTATCACCTACATTAAGCTATCATGATTAATAAAGGCATTAAAGACATTTCAAAAAGGGACTCTAGCTTAGCACCTAGTGAACTAGAGTGAGGAGTGTCCCTTCCCACATAGGGAAGGTAGGATCACTAATCTACTATTGACATTGGATACTATAATGCATGTAGCATAAAGAGGGTCCCAACTACATCTCTTAGTTTTTGAACTATGTTGCTCCCATATGAATATTAGCTAGTGGATCCACAATAGAAGTTATGTTCATGTTTTGGTACTACCTTGGCAAGTAGTCCGCCTTCTTTCGGTGTAGGGTTCTATGACACCGAATTCCACATTAGATCATGTGGTATATGTCGGTTAAGGCAAGATATTCCCAAAAGGTAAAATGAAGTAATGAATGAACTCTAACTAGGATGACCTAAGGGGTTTAGCTTAGTCTAGGTAGGGGTATGGAACTCAACCTATACATTGCACTAGTTAGCCTTGAAGGAAGTCTTAGAAGGATGTTTTTATGTATGTAAATGCTGATAAATGTAAATGGTATGTATATGATGATCATACATGTTGATGATACTATATGAGGATGGTTTCACTAATGGACAAATGTTTTGTCTCTATTGCTAAGGTATGAGGATGATGATGATTCTAAATGATATGGCATGTGAAGTTGGACATTGGTTATAGTTCTTGTTGGGCTTACTTGATTGAGTAAGGTTATGGGGCTTTGCTTAGTCATTGCACTAGTGGACTTAATGAGGGTTCATGAGTAATGTTCTTGCTTTGTTTATGATGTTATGAACTCTTATCTATCCTTGTTGATGTTATAACTTTATGATACAGTTGTATTGGTTATGAGCTCAATTATGTTGAATATGCATGTTGTCTTGACTAGACTTAGTGTTGTTGGTCTTGTGACGAACATGGTCTTGACTTAATGAATATGCATTGATGACCTGTATTGGTTCTTGAACATGCATAATGCTTTTCAAAGTAAATAAGCATGCATTAATGAAATATCCCTTTTTAGGATGATTTCTATGATGTGTGTCCACATGGTCTCATAATTAGTACACGTGATGTGCTAACCCCATTTTCTCCCTTTTCCCCAACATTTTAGGTTCCGGTCGTTGAAAGGCTTTTGAGACAAATTTGAAGGAAGACTTGGAATTCTGACTCTCCAAGTTGGGTAGGTCCTCACCTTCTGAGGACAATGCCATTATCAAGCTATTTATGTTGTTCTTGTTATAAGACTTCTAGTTCTTTCATTTTCATTTGAGTACTAACTATTGTATAGCTTATATGTGGCTTTATTGTATTGATGTATGGGATATGACCAATTGTTATACTCATATTTAGATGGTTATGAGATGAGACATCCGGTTTTAATACGATGTTATTTCTCATATATATATATATATGTGTGTGTGTGTGTGTGTGTGTGTGTGTGTGTGTGTGTGTGTGTGTGTGTGTATGTGTGTGTGTGTGTGTGTGTGCAATAAAAGTAGAAGACTATGTAATCTTCTTATACGAAGGGTTTATGTATACTTCATATGAATATATTATGAGTATGCAAGAGGTCTATGCAAGCCTCATGATAGATAGAAGAAAAGTTGTAAATTTTTGGCATTTTTAACCTATGAATGTAACGATGTAAGCTAAGAGGCTAGTCTTAGTCCTATCCGAGGAGGACGACGACGATTACGTCTAGAGGGTGCTCCTCGGATGTGATATCTAACCCAAGGGATGAAATTGGCCGCTTTGTGACGGGAGTGTCTGATGATTTGGTTGAAGAGTGTCGTTCATCGTTGATACATGACAACATGGATATTTCTTATTTGATGGTGCATGCTCAACAAGTGGAAGAGAGTAGGGTTAAGAGGAAAATTAAGAATTCTATGAGGTCCAAGTCTTATGAAGGTGGTTCTTCTAAGGGTAGTGTAACGACCCAAAGTACACCATAGTCGTCACCGGCGTCGTCTTACTCGAAGAGGACTAAGACAAGCCTCTTAGCATCGTCGTAGCAATCATAAGTCAAAAACGCAAAAAAATTTAAAACTTTTGCTTATATAGCATAGAGGTTTACATACACCTCTACATAGGAAGCATACATAGGCTTCTCGCAATAGACAACTTAAAAATGCATAGGAATTTAGTATAATACATTGTCTCATATTAACCATCTAACGAAGTCAAACAATCCGGGCAAAGCCCTAATACAAATCCATAATTGCCACATACGGCTTACATCAATATCTTCAACAATAGGAAAGAAATGAATGTCTACTAGACAATACAAGTACTACTAAGATAGAGTGTGTGGTAGCATCCTCGAACTAGAGGGCATACCAAAACTTGGATAGTCTAGTCCAAGCCTTCTTGCTTTAGCCTCAATGATACTTCAACAGCCCGAACCGACAACATTTGGGGAAAAAGGGAAGAAATATGGGTTAGTACAAACCACATGTACTAAGTATGGTCCCTATTCATAAAATCGTTAATGCATGAGAAAAGGCACAATTTAGTCAATACTATGCACAATGACCAACAATTCAATATACACCTATAAGGAACATCATAATCATATCAACATATAAGTAACTCAAGCAACACTTGTGCAATGCCAAGAATAAAGTCCCATAACCCTATACAAAGCTAAGTATCACATTAAGCAACCCATTTCATACTTACAACATATTCTCATATATAACATGTTTCATATATCATCAATAGTCATAGCTTAACAACATAATCATAAGCATAATCATAACCATAGTCATACTCATAAAAGAACACTACTTGCATCATCCTATTGGATCCCACATGTGAAATGTGTAAGAGGCATACCCTCCCTCACACTATGTAGTAACCTTTAAGACAACCCTAGTAGAAGTTCACATATATAACTTGTTCATACTTTTACTTTAGGGAAATAAGTACCATAACAGACATGCGACCATGTGAGCTACATGGAATCCGGTCTTCTACTCCCACACCGAAAAGACAGGGTTAAAACTTGCCTAAGGTGCAACCATTCGTACATAGCTATCTAGGTGGATCCACTAAGCTAGAGTCCTATCTGGGCACATAGTTAAGGAACAAGGAGATTGCTTCTAGAAACCTTGACTTACTAACGTGAGGGTTTCCATCTCTTGAGATAACACATATATTGGGAATCCAGACTTACTAACATGAAGAAACCCATGTTAGAGGCCGGACTTACTAACGTGAGACCTCCATCTCATTTACATGCCCTTTCAGTGCTAAGCAATTATTCCCTTTAGTAATCATCATATATCATCATACAAGTTCACATTAGCCTATTCTAGACCCTTAGGTGAACATCTTATCATAATAGCTCATAGGTGATAATAAGTGAGAACTATCCCTTTCACTTTTAGACCCAACATTATAATCATGAGAAACTACATTCAATCATATAAATATCATACCATAACATAATTACATACTTCATATCCAATTCATAGATCTAGGGTTAGGGATGAGGGATCCTTGTCACCAACATCACAATAACACAATTAGCTATAACATCATTATCACATAAGTAGATTTCACCTTGCAAAATTGAGATCAAAGGAGAATCAAGATCATACCTCATTGCCCTTCATGATACTTCATATTTCAATACCCAAGAACTCACAATCAACATATGAAATAGGGCAATTCATGAAGTATTAACATAACTAAAATCAAAGTAAACAAGTGACATGTTCATCACCCTCAACAATTCACCTTAATCAATCCAAGAAAAAAGGGATTGAGCAGAAAGACATGGGTCAAGGTAGAACTCATAGGAATTAATCAATTAAACATTAATTCATACTTAAACAACATTAATTCATCATAATTCATCACAATTAACTCACAATTTCGTTTTAGAAAGAGGACCCTGTGAGGAGAAAAACCCTTGTTTTGGGGAATTTAGAAATCATCTTTTGAACGACCTATTGGGGAAAGGAATCCCAAGAGTCAAATAAACCATACCTTATTGATGAGAGAGCCACAAAATAGTGTTTAAAAACTTTAAGGCTTGATCTTCATCTTGGAGCTCTATTGGTCTTCAATGGAGTTCTGAGGAAGAGAGAATTTGGGAGAGAGAGTGATTTTTTATTTCAACTTGTGGGACTTGATTTTTGTTTTAGAATGGACCTAAACTGACCCTAATACATTATATAATCACCCATTAAATTACCCAAAATACCACTCAATTAAATGGGTTTATTTGTGAAGTCAAAAACACCCAAAATATGACTTTTACGATATCCGAGAAATAGGTGCGCGTCGCGGGGCTAATTCTCCGATTTATTTTCAAATTTTGAGCTGAGGCAGTGAGATACGTGTCAGCCTCGCATCGCGAGGCTGCCTCTCAAATCTTGAGGCAGTGACCTGCGTGTCAAGCTCGCGTCGCACGCCTTGCATCCAATTCTGCCTGCGCGCAGACTGCCCACCCATGTTTGGGTCCTCCCCAAGGACCCTTCCGGTGGTCCTTGGGGTGTCATTTTTGAACGTTTAGACTCTCTATACTACAATCCACCTTATAAAATTCTTTTTACATGTTTTGGACTCCATATGACCCTCCGAAACCTTCACAAAACATAGGGACATCAACATAGTTGAATTTCACTAGTTTCCGGACGTTAAGACTCTTCTTTGATTCTATTGCTCTGAAACTTCTCAAAAAAGTTATTTATACTTATTTAGGTCTAAAACCATTATTATTCAACATATTAAACTCTAGTGTAGCTCATAGAATTTACGGAGTGTTACAATATCCCCCCCTTAGGAACATTCGTCCCCGAATGACACCTTAAACCTTCTATAGGGAAAAAGGAAAAAGACTCAAGACTAGCAGCCAACCAATAAACCAAGATCATAATGAGTCACATATCATTGGAGGAAATTTCAACCCCTTTGAACATATAAACATAGCATCAACAAATAGAAACTTAATCCACAACTTACAATAACACTAGCTCATCTTTTTCCTATCACGTAAGGAGGTAATACCTTCTCCATTTCAATATGAACTCAATATGAACATCAAAAGTTGGCATGTTGATTTATTGTCAAAAAAATATCAATTATGCTCATTATAACCTTCCATGAACACTTATAGCACACAACACACTCAACTGAAAGCCAACATATCAAACATATTCCATGGAAAGACAAGAACGCAACTTAGGCATGAATTTCTATTACAATATGCACATATTTAGAAAAACATTATAAGTCAAACATTTTTCATAATAGTTATATAATGAATTACTAACCTTAATCTTGGATTGGAGTAGGGGGAAAGAGATGAGGATAACGGGTCTTCATGTCGGCCTTCGCCTCCCATGTTGCACCCTCAACAAGGTGGTTCCTCCATAACACTTTTATGGAGGCAATCTCCTCATTCCTCAATTTCTTAATTTGACGATCCAAGATCTCAACCGGGACCTCTTCATAAGAAAGGTCCTCCTTTACCCCTAAGCCTTCTAGAGGAAGAATGGAAACCGGATCACCAATACACTTTTTAAGCATAGAAACATGGAATACCAGATGAATCATAGCCAACTTATTTGGCAACTTCAAATCATAGGCAACAATCCCAATCCTCTTCAAAATTTCATACGGCCCCACATAACGGGGACTAAGTTTTCGCTTCTTTCCAAACCTCATCACCCTTTTCATAGGTGAAATTTTAAAATAGACCCAATATCCGACCTCAAATTCAAGGTCCCTCTTTCTATTGTCGGCATAAGACTTTTGCCGACTAAAAGTTGTTCTCATCCTCTCCCTTATGAGTCAAACCTTCTCGGTGGCCCCATACACTAATTAGGGACCAAGAAGAGTAAACTCACCCATTTCAAACTATCCAATCGGGGACCGACACCTTCTACCATAAAGTGCTTCAAAAGGTTACATACCGATACTTGCATGGTAGCTATTGTTGTAGGGGAATTCGATTAAGGGTATATGATCATTCCAATTACCCTTGAAATCAATCACGCAAGCCCTTAAAATATCTTCTAGTATTTTGATGGTGTGCTCTACTTGTCCATCCATTTGAGGGTAGAAAGCGGTGCTAAGAATTACTTTCGTATCAAGTCCACTTTGGAAAGATCTCCAAAAGTGTGAAGTGAATTGGGATACTCTATCTGAAATGATCGACAATGGGGCCCCATGTAACTTCACAATCTCTCTAACATACAATTTATCATACTCCTCCGCCGAGTAAGAAACCTTTACGAGAAGGAAATGGGATGACTTGGTCAATCTATCCACTATAACCCAAATGGAATCATGTTGTCGACGTGTTCGAGGGAAACCTACCACAAAGTCCATGTTGACATCTTCCCACTTCCAAGTGGGGATATCAATATCTTTGGTTAGGCCACCCGGGCCCTGATGCTTGGCTTTGACTTGTTGGCAATTTGGACACCTCGACACAAACTTAGCCACCTCCCTTTTCATTCCATTCCACCAATAGATGTCACGCAACTCATAATATATTTTGGTGGCCCCCGGATGGATGGAGTATCGGGAGCCATGAGCATGATCCATGATTTTATCCCTTAACCAATCCATATCCGGCACACATAACCTCCCTTGGTACCTAAGTACCCCATCCTCACCTTGGGAGAAAGATTCATTATTCTTGTTAAGGACCGACTCTTTTAACTCCATTAATAGGGGATCAAGATTTTGCTTAGACTTCACATACACCACTAAAGACGACTCAGAGTTATGACGAACCATAAAACCACCTTTCGATGATTCTAATAGTTGAACAACCAAATGGGCCAACCTATGAACATCCTCGACTAGTTCCTTTTTGTCATCATTAACATGAGCCACACTACCTGTCACATCCCGAAACCACACCCTAGAAATTAGGGCATAATCTTGGATTGCGAACGGCGTATTCGACCTCTCAGAGTTCTCATACAAGCCTTTCGTATCTTTCATCGCATATACATAACGAAAAGTAGTGCGGAGTTAAAACTTTTCGTAAAACAATATAGAAGTCTTTAAACTCTTTCATATAAGTAGAAATAGGAAAACACTAAGTATCGATCATCTTCTTAACACACGATAATACTTGGGACATGGACCATATGAATTTAAAACATACTATTAATAGTCTATTACAAAACTTTATCAAAGAAATATAAAATAACATATATGCCCTCGAGTCAAATAAGGACATACTTCAACTGTTCTTGAACGATCTCCTTATCCAAGTATTCTTCCCAAATCTTTTCACCTATTAAGAACTATAGATAGAAAATAAAGCATGGAATTAGTACAACCACATGTACTAAGTATGGCATTATGCATAAAAATCATAAAAACGGACTTTATTGGAAATATCCATCTTTTCATTTTATAAATCATGTTTTAATCATAATAACAATATTTAGCAACTTAGAAACACAAAAGGAAACATCAAACCAAAAATATCAATTTTAAAGAACACATTACAGTGAACTATATTCACTGTACAGTGAATTCTTCACTGTAACAATGAACTTCATTGTTACAGTGAAATACTTTCACTTCTCCTTTTAACGACTTCTAGCATGTAATTTACTCACTTAAAGTCATCCTAAGATTCACTTAAGTCACACAAAGAGAGACCGCCCATACACCCTCTCTAAATGTGCCTAAACGACCCTTAAGATTACTTATAATGAGTCACATACACACTTACAAAGCACCTTAAACACCAAGATAAGTTTCTTCTACCAAGGTGACACTAAGTCTCACTTGAGTGAGTTGTGAAGCAACCGCCCTTACAATCTCTTACACACACACTCAAGAGATCCAATAGACTCCATAGGATAGAATCATTCTCACTAAACACACCAACACATAGATGATAGGACACTCTCCTTCCAAATGCTATCCAAAAGACCTAAAGTAAATCAAGAAGATAACGTCTATGATTGACCTCTTCAAGATTACCTAAATAGTACTTGAGACTACCTAAGGCTTATATCATGTCAACAACACCAAACATCTTCCCTAAATAGATTCATCCTCAAGACTTCCAAAGATAAGCTATGAAGAGATCATCATTTATGCCCTCTTCACAAAATTTAACTAAAGAATCCATAAGCCACTCTAGATTAGGTACTTATTCACTTACATACTCCATAACGTAAGTCATTAGTTCATTAGGTCATCAATTCATTAATTCATTAAGAGACACGTACAATACATAAGAACATTCAAGTAATGGTCTTAGACAAGACCTAGGAACTCCAAATAACACCATCAAAGTCTATTGAGCAATGACTAAATAGCGTCCCATACCACCACCTAAACCTCATAAACTTATCAAATGCTAATAGGTATTCAATATGATGAGAATAGGCAATAACTGACATAGACCATGGTAGCAAAGCATGGAATTCGAAGTTCTATCCTACTTCAATGAGGTGTTCAACTTGCCAATAGTAGAACATAGAAATCCCTTGTAGGTACATGGTTAAGAAATATGAAGGGCTTCTTTGTATTCTAGTCTCATACTTAACTAGAACTACTTCCCTTTACCATACTCACTCGGTATTAGCCATAGTTCTCATAGATCAATTTACATTAAGGTTCATACAAATGGGTCCCATGTTATTTTCATGACCCAATTATATTCACCCTACCAAAGCAAGGTCCACTAGGGCATATCTCACTATGGCGACAAGAAGCTGATCGCGACTTTCTTAAGGTATGATATGATGCCTTTCCATCCAATCAACCTTAAGTCCATCACTCATTACATGAAGGATACCATTACGGCAAACTACTTCACAATTCATAACCTTACCACTTAATTCAAGGTTCCACATAAATGACCTTTGTATTATCATGCAAGGTCTCACCTATATTCATTTATTCAAGACTAAGACCCTTTAGGTTCCTAAGTCAAGACATCGCATATTCACATAAGCATCAAGTAAGGGACACAAGTCTACCTAAACAAGACACAACATACTTCCATTTATTACATATAGCCTATCTTCCTTTAGACTCTTAGGAATGACCCTTAACCTTATCAAGTCAAACTATTCATTACCTTAACATTATCAACATAACCATTTTAGACTCATATTGCCAAATTAGGAATAACCATGTAACAATTCTAAGACTACACACTTAACACATAGTCAAAGCATAACATGATTTCCTAGATAGAATCAATAGTCTAGCACATACTTCCACATATAGATAGATATGATTATACATCATCAAATCAACTACACAAATAGCCATATAATTTCAAGTAATGCCGACAAGGCCATGATCATCAATGTACTAGAAAGTAACGCCGACAAGGCCACATCAATTCACATAACACCGCCACCAAAGGTGGACCAAACCAATCATAACCTAATTGAAGTAAATTGACATCAAAATAAAGAAAATGGGGCAGCATACCTCCGTTCCACCATCAACACTTCAATTCAAGTTAACTCACTCAATTTGAAGACACAAGACCCTTACCCAAATTCATGAACACCAATTCAATACACAATTATAGAAATCAATGAAATCTAAACCAATTCAATATAGATTCAACAATCCAATACCAATTTGATAACAATTGAACACAATTATTATATCAATAGAAGCCTATAAGAAACTACACATGAATTCATCAACATTAAGCCAATATCAAGTAACCCATAATTTAGTCAAAATCTTAGGTTCATCAATTTCATGGGTTCATAGGTAATTTAGGTTAATATCATCAATACAAGATCAATCTAATCAATAATGGACGTTTGAAAACCTTTAATGCAAGAACCCATGGAAGAATTATGAAATTGTACAATTTCCTCTTTGAAAACTTTGAAAACATCTTTGAAAGTTGGGCTCCTTGATGAAACGAGTTTCAAGGATCAACAGCCATACCTCAAGGGTGATAATTCTTCACTTTGATGAAGAATTTCCACTCAAAACGTCACACCAAGCTCTTCCTTGATTTTGGACTTCAATGGAGTCTTTGAGATTTCTAAGGGATTTTGGGGTTTTGTTTTTGGAAGAATGAATTATTCTAAGTGTTTAACAGTTATATACTCATTTAAAATACCCAAAAGACCCTTAACAAACCTCCTAAACTATTATTTGGAAGTGGGGTGAATTTACTAATTCATCCCTAATTTGGCAGCAGCCTGTGCGCAGAGACATCTTCATTGACGACTTGCCCTCGACGGGGCGTCACCACCATGACGGGCCGTCACTGGCCACCGTCGGTGGTTAATGTAGATTGCCAAAGCTTCCTTCATCACCCAAGGTTAAGTCCCCCTCGACGGAACCCTTTGACGGGGCGTCAACAAGCCTACGAGCCGTCGACTGCTCCGTCGTTTGGGCCTGCCTGGGACTGTTTTGCCAACAGTTTTGGTTCCTTTCTCAAGGACCCTTAGATGGTCCTTAAGGATAATTTTCCCGGACGTTTCCAACCCAAACATTATCGTCTATGAGTTTAACACCTCTCACATAAATTTCATCCAAAATGAACACGTAAAACTCGACGAAACACGCCTAAACGGACAATGTCAATTCAAGGCATATCTTTTGAACGCCTTGGATGTTCTTGGTCGTTTGTACTTCAAACTTCACGAAACATTAAACACTGCCTATAAATGCTATATTAAATCAATTAATAACCTTAAAACATTATGAAACACACATAAACACATAGAACCACATAAGAGACGTTTAGGTGACTTAGTCATCAAACGTCTTAGTCATCCCTTGACGTTTGACTTCCAACACACCTAATACTTAAGCTACTGCCTCTAAACCACATAATAAACTTATGAAGGACCCTATACCACCATTACCAACATGTTAGGCTCCATATAACCTAAGTCATTTTCGAGGTCTTACATTCTCCCCCACTTGGACAATATTCGTCCTCGAATGACACTTGCCACTCTCCGAAAATTTCCAAGATTAGAGAATCAACTTAACAGCACATAACCAAACCATACAACACATAACCAAGAAGAAAACATCAATTTACTATAGTCAAGAGATTCACAACACAACAAGAATCTAGAAAATAATTCGATAACTCATTATGCTACAAAACTCACGTATTTCATTCCAAATAGTAAAAATTTATTTTATATGCAATCTCATACTTATATACATAAGGTCTAACCACATAACAAAAATTTTAGACCAAAGAATTAATTAGTCACTTTTCGGAGAATTTTACAATGAACTGTGCATGCTACAGTGAATTTTGGCAAAATTTTCAAACATGCAACTCTTATGCAATTCATGATATAGACATGCTAATATGCAAGGTAACATCATATAAACACCTTTTACAACATACTCATAACTCAATCAAATACACATGCAAGAAAATGAAATTCAATTTCAACCAAACTTGTAAACATCATGCACATGCAGCAAGTTCTAGGACTTCTATCCCATCTACAAACTATACTCCCCCACTTAGAAGGAACTGATACTATCAAAAGAGAAACAAGAACTTACCAACATCATAATCACCATCACCAGGCTTCCCACATCTAGTCCGGAGTGCATACAAACGCCTCTTAGTTAGAGCATCCTCCTTCGGAGCACTAGGCTCAACCTTCTTACCCTCCTTCCTAGAAGCAATGTTTGGACAAATCTCTCACTTTGTGCCCATATTTTCCACATCCAAAACAATTACCCGTACCCACTAGACACTCACCATAATGTCTCTTACCACAAGTGGCACATGTAGGTTTTTCATTGCTAGAACCACCTCCTTTCTCAAACTTCTTCTTAGGCACACTAGGTCCATCTTGAGTTTGAACACTCTTTTTGAACCTAGGTTGCACTTGATCACTAGCAACACTCCTTTTCAAGTTCCTTGACATCCTCCTAAGTTTAGACTCTTAAATTGATTTTGCATACACCATGAGTCTAGCCAAAGTCATATCATCATGCAACATAGACGTACGACATTCTTCCACCACTAAGTCGGCTACCCCCGTCACAAAGCGACTCATTTCATCCCTTGAATTAGACAATAGGGAAGGTGCATACCTAGACAAAGTTAAGAACTTCAAAGAGTATTCGTCAACACTCATATTGCCTTACTTGAGATTGATAAACTCTTCTATTTTCTCTTCCCTCCTCTCACGGGGAAAGTACTTGCCAAGAAAAGCTTCCTTGAATTCTTCCCACTCAATAGGACCCGACTCCACCGGCCTATTGTCCTTCCATTGAGTGTACCAAATTTCAGTCACATATCTCAATTTATAAGAAGCCAACTCCGCCTTCTCCCTAGATGTAACCCCCATAGCACTCAAAACTTTGTACACACCATCAATAAATTCTTGGGGATCTTCATTCACCTTAGACCAAGAAAGATTGGAGGATGCAACCTCACAAAGTCTCTAAACCTAGATGAAATAGTGCTCTCCATAGCATTACCCCTTGGCACCATGTTCAAGTTAGCTTGAGCCGTTACGGCTCGGGCTAAAGCAAGCAAAGCCTCTCCAATCATCCTATTAGACAATTCCGGCACATCATCACCTCCTTCCACGTTAGGGGCATGATCACCTTGAGGAGGCACTTGAGAACATTGGACACCTTGCCCATCTTGAAGCACTTGCTCAACTTGCTCAACTTGAGGAGGAGCTTCCTCATTCACCCTTCCCTCTTCCATCCTTCTAGCGGCCATCCTTCTAGTATTCATCTCCTAGAAAACAAGGAAACACTATTAGAATGATACTCATAACATAACTCTACCGCATGAACATAGGAGTAGAAATGAAGGGAAACACTATCGTCCTATAGCCTCTCGCTCATAGATGTGTCGCGACTCACACCGATGGTCAAGACTCTACTAGACGTGACTTTTCGAGACTTTTTGATACTTAAGACTACTTTCATTAACCTATGCTCTGATACCAAGCTTGTCACATCCCGAAACCACACCCTAGAAATTAGGGCGCAATCTTGGATTGCGACCGGCGTATTCGACATCTCAGAGGTCTCATACAAGCCTCTCGTATCTTTCATCGCATATACATAACGAAAAGTAGTGCGGAGTAAAAACATTTCGTAAAACAATATAGAAGTCTTTAAACTCTTTCATATAAGTAGAAATAGGAAATCACTAAGTCTCGATCATCTTCTTAAGACACTATAATACTTGGGACATGGCCCATATGAATTTAAAACATACTATTAATAGTCTATTACAAAGCATCATTAAAGAAACATAAAATGACATGTATGCCCTCAAGTTAAATGAGGACATACTTCAACTCTTCTTGAACGATCTCCTTATCCAAGTCTTCTTCCCAAATCTCTTCACCTATTAAGAACTATAGATAGAAAATAAAGCATGGAATTAGTACAACCACATGTACTAAGTATGACATTATGCATAAAAATCATGAAAAAGGACATTATTGGAAATATGCATCTTTTTATTTTATAAATCATGTTTTAATCATAATAACAAAATTTAGCAACTTAGAAACACATAAGGAAAAATCAAACCAAAAATATCAATTATAAAGAACACATTACAGTTAACTATATTCTCTGTAACAGTGAATTCTTCACTGTTACAGTGAAATACTTTCACTTCTCCTTTTAACGACTTCTAGCATGTAATTTCCTCACTTAAAGTCATCCTAAGATTCACTTAAGTCACACAAAGAGAGACCGCCAATACACCCTCTCTAAATGTGCCTAAACGACCCTTAAGATTACTTATAATGAGTCACATACACACTTACAAAGCACCTTAAACACCAAGATAAGTTTCTTCTACCAAAGGTGACTCTAAGTCTCACTTGAGTGAGTTGTGAAGCAACCGCCCATACAATCTCTTACACACACACTCAAGAGATCCAATAGACTCCCTAGGATAGAATCATTCTCACTAAACACACCAACACATAGATGATATGACACTCTCCTTCCAAAGGCTATCTAAAAGACCTACTTAAGTAAATCAAGAAGATAACGTCCATGACTGACCTCTTCAAGATTACCTAAATAGTCCTTGAGACTACCTAAGGCTTATATCATGTCAACAACACCAAACATCTTCCCTAAATAGAGTGATCCTCAAGACTTCCAAAGATAAGCTATGAAGA
This sequence comes from Solanum sitiens, assembly GCA_016801875.1. Classification (NCBI taxonomy): domain Eukaryota; kingdom Viridiplantae; phylum Streptophyta; class Magnoliopsida; order Solanales; family Solanaceae; genus Solanum; species Solanum sitiens. Next base: position 227,534 of record JABWTJ010000060.1, read on the forward strand.
GATCATCATTTATGCCCTCTTCACAATTTAACTAAAGAATCCATAAGCCACTCCAGATTAGGTACTTATTCACTTACATACTCCATAACGTAAGTCATTAGTTCATTAATTCATTAATTCATTAAGAGACTCGTACAATACATTATAACATTCAAGTAATGGTCTTAGACAAGACCTAAGAACTCCAAATAACACCATCAAAGTTTATTGTGCAATGTCTAAGTAGCATCCCATACCACCACCTAAACCTCATAAACTTATCAAATGCTAATAGGTATTCAATATGATGAGAATAGGCAATAATTGACATAGACCATGGCAGCAAAGCAGGGAATCCTAAGTTCTATCCTACTTCGATGAGGTGTTCTACTTGCCAATGGTAGAACATAGAAATCCCATGTAGGCACATGGTTAAGGAATATGAAGGGCTTCTTTGTATTCTAGTCTCATACTTAACTAGAACTACTTCCCTTTACCATACTCACTCTGTGCTAGCCATAGTTTTCATAGATCAATTTACATTAAGGTTCATACAAATGGGTCCCATATCGTGTTCATGACCCAATTACATTCACCCTACCAAAGCAAGGTCCACTAGGGCATATCTCACCATGGCGACAAGAAGCTGATCGCGACTTTCCTAAGGTATGACATGATGTTGTTCCAGCCAATGAACCTTAAGTCCATCACTCATTACATGAAAGATACCATTACGGCAAACTACTTCACAATTCATAACCTTACCACTTAATTCAAGGTTCCACATAAATGACCTTCGTAATATCATGCAAGGTCTCACCTATATTCATTTATTCAATACTAAGACCCTTTAGGTTCCTAAGTCAAGACATCACATATTCACATAAGCATTAAGTAAGGGACACAAGTCTACCTAAACAAGACACAACATACTTTCATTTATCACATATAGCCTATCTTCCTTTAGACTCTTAGGAATGACCCTTAACCTTATCAAGTCAAACTATTCATTACATTAACATTATCAACATAACCATTTTAGACTCATATTGCCAAATTAGGAATAACCATGTAACAAGTCTAAGACTACACACTTAACACATAGTCAAAGCATAACATGATTTCCTAGATAGAATCAATAGTCTAGCACATACTTCCACATATAGATAGATATGATTATACATCATCAAATCAACTACACAAATAGCCATATAAGTTCAAGTAATGCCGACAAGGCCATGATCATCAATGTACTAGAAAGTAACGCCGATAAGGCCACATCAATTCACATAACACCGCCAGCAAAGGTGGACCAGACCAATCATAACCTAATTGAAGTAAAATTAACATCAAAATAAAGAAAATGGGGAAGCATACCTCCATTCCATCATCAACACTTCAATTCAAGTCAACTCACTCAATTTGATGACACAAGACCCTTACCCAAATTCATGAACACCAATTCAATACACAATTATAGAAATCAATGAAATCTAAATCAATTCAATATAGATTCAACAATCCAATACCAATTTGATAACAATTGAAAACAATTCTTATATCAATAGAAAGCATATAAGAAAATACACATGAATTCATCAATATTAAGCCAATATCAAGTAACCCACAATTTAATCAAAATCTTAGGTTCATAAATTTCATGGGTTCATAGGTAATTTAGGTTAAAATCATTAATACAACATCAATCTAATCCATAATAGACGTTTGAAAGTCTTTAATGCAAGAACCTATGGAAGATTTATCAAATTGGACAATTTCCTCTCTGAAAACTTTGAAAACATCTTTGAAAGTTGGGATCCTTGATGAAACGAGTTTCAAGGATCAAAAGCCATACCTCAAGGGTGATAATTCTTTACTTTGATGAAGAATTTCCACTCAAAACGTCACACCAAGCTCTTCCTTGATTTTGGACTTCAATGGAGTCTTTGGTATTTCCAAAGGATTTTGGGGTTTTGTTTTTGGAAGAATGAATTATTCTAAGTTTTTAACACTTATATACTCATTTAAAATACCCAAAATACCCTTAACAAACCGCCTAAACTCTTATTTGTAAGTGGGGTGAATTTACTAATTCATCCCTAATTTGGCAGCAGCCTGTGCGCAGAGACATCTTTATTGACGACTTGCCCTCGATGGGGCGTCACCACCATGATGGGCCATCACTGGCCACCGCGGTGGTAATAGTAGCTTGACAAAGCTTCCTTCATCACCCAATGTTAAGTCTCCCTCGACGGAACCCTTTGGGCGGAGTTTCGGTCACTTGGGAGCTATTTAAGACAGCCTTCCTGGAGAGATTCTTTCCCAGGGAGATGGGGGAGTCAAAGTTTGAGGAGTTTATCAACCTTAAGCAGGGATCTATGACAGTCAGGGAGTATTCCCTGAAGTTTGTTAAACTATCTAGGTATGCTACTTTCCTTAGTATTTAACAACAAGGATGAGATGAGTACTGAAGTTTGTTAAATTATCCATGTATGATACTTCCCTTATATCTAACAGCAGGGATGAGATGAGCAGGTTCCTCACAGGAATCAACGAAGCTATGGAGGAGGAGTGTCGGTCTGGAATGCTCCATGATAACATGGACCTCTCCAGATTGATGGTGCATGTCCAGCAGGTAGAGGACAGCCGCAAAAAGAGGGGCGTTCGTGATGCTAGGAGGACTAAGCCTCAAGATCAGGCAGGTCGCAGCCATGGAGGCCACAGGAACAATTTTGGCGTCTATGAGCAGCCCAGGTTCAAGAAGGGGCAGCAGAGTTCTAGGCACTCTAATTCTCAGAGGAGGACAACACCTAGAGGAGGCAGACCTGAGCCCAAGAAGGGCAATGGAGGTGAGATGCAGCGTCCCAAAAAGAACTGTGCTAAGTGTGGCCGTGCTCACAATAGAGAGTGTAGATAGGGCACTAATGTCTGCTTCGGTTGCGGTAAGAGTGGGCACATGGTTAGAGACTGCCCATAGAGCAGAGGTTAGGCTGGAGGTAATGCACAGCCTAGGCCTAATCCACAGGGTGCAACAGTAGCCAAGCCTCCTAAGAGGAACTGGTTCTATGCCCTGAAGGGCAGGGAGGAGCAGGAGAAGTCCGCTGATGTGGTCACAGGTATGCTGCAAGTATTCTCAACTTCTATTTATGCTTTACTTGATCCAGGGTCTATGCTTTCCTTTGTTACTCCTTTGCTTGCTCTCACTTTTGAGATATTGTGTGAAGTTCTGCATAATCCTATAGTGATTAGTACACCTTTAGGAGAGAATGAAGAACTGATAGAGTATACAAGGATTGCCCAATAGTTGTACGTGGTAAGATTATGTGTGCAGACTTGGTTGAGTTCCCCATGCATGATTTTGATGTTATTCTTGGCATGGACTGGCTTCACAATTGTTATGCTTGTTTGGATTGTCGTAGTAGAGTGGTGAGATTTCGTTTCCCTAATGAAGAGGAGCTAGTCTAGGAGGGGTACAACTCGAGTTGTCCTAATCCCTTGATTTCGAACCTTAACGCCAATAAAATGATGTCCAAGGGTTTATTCTGTCATCTTGTGAGTGTTAATGATTTAGATTATGACATTCCTTCCATAGACTCAGTGCCTGTAGTGAATGAGTCCTTAGATGTATTTCCTGATGATTTGCCTGGAGTCCCTCCCCCTTGAGAGATTGACTTTGGTATCGACTTAGAACCCGATACTAAACCAATTTCATTTCCTCCCTACAGGATGGCTCCAGCTGAACTCAAGGAGTTGAAGCTGCAGTTAGAAGATCTCACTGATAAGGGTTTCATTCAGCCGAGCATATCCCCTTGGGGCGCTCCAGTGTTGTTTGTTAAAAAGAAAGATGGAACCCTTAGAATGTGTATCGATTATTGGCAGCTCAACAAAGTCACTATAAAGAATAAGTATCCGCTTCCCAGAATAGATGATTTGTTCGATCAGCTTCAAGGGTCTAGTTTCTTCTCTAAGATTGATCTTCGTTCAGGATATCATCAGCTTAGGGTTAGGGATGGAGATATCCCAAAGAGAGCCTTTCGTACCCGTTATGGTCATTATGAGTTCTTAGTTATGTCATTTGGTCTTACGAATGCACCTGCTGCATTTATGGACCTCATGAACTGAGTCTTCCGTGAATACCTTGGTTTTTTTGTCATAGTATTCATTGAAGACATCCTCATCTACTCTAGGACCAAGGAAGAGCATGAACAGCATTTGAGACTAACCTTGCAGGTACTTAGACAACATCAGTTGTATGCCAAATTCAGCAAGTGTGAATTCTTTCTTAGATCAGTGACCTTACTGGGTCATGTTGTGTCCAATCAGGGTGTGGAGGTCGATCCCAGGAAGACTGAGGCTGTGAAGAATTGGCCAAAACCTCTTACTCCCACTGACGTCTGTAGCTTTCTGGGATTGGCTTGTTACTACCGCAGGTTCGTGGAGGGATTTTCTTCCATTGCTACCCCACTGACAACTTTGACTAAGAAGAAGGCCAAGTTTGAATGGACGGAGACTTGTAAGAAGAGTTTCCAGAAGCTCAAGGACAAACTCACTTCAGCCCCGGTGCTTACATTGTCTAAGTGTGGTGAGAATTACACTGTTTACTGTGATGCATCTAGGGTTGGTTTGGGTTGTGTTCTTATGCAGGTTGGTAAGGTGATAGCCTATGCGTCCAGACAGCTCAGGGTTCATGAGAAGAACTATCCCACTCATGACCTGGAGTTTGCAGCTGTGGTGTTTGCACTGAAGCTGTGGAGGCACTACTTGTATGGAGTGCATGTGGATGTCTTCACAGACCACAAGAGTCTCTAGTACGTGTTCACACAAAGGGAGTTGAATCTACGTCAGCGGAGATGGTTGGAGCTGTTGAAGGAATATGACATGAATGTTCACTACCATCCAGGTAAGGCTAATGTTGTAGATGATGCTTTGAGCAGGATGAGCATGGGAAGTACAGCCCACTTTGAGGATGAGAAGAAGGAGTTGGCAAAAGATGTACACAGACTGGGTGTGCGATTGGTTGACTCTACTAGTGGGGGTGTTTCAGTTCATCCTAGTTTTGAATCATCCTTGGTAGTTGAAGTCAAGCAGGGTCAGCATCTCGATCCTGTGTTGATGGAGCTGAAGGACTCAGTGTTGATAAAGATGAATGAGTCTTTCGCTTTGGGAGGTGATGGCATACATAGGTATCAGGACAGGCTGTGTGCCAGATATTCCATACATCCAGGTACCACCAAGATGTATCATGATCTTAAGCAGATTTATTGGTGGGATGACATGAAGAAGGACATTGCAGAATATGTGGGCAAGTGTCCTAATTGTCAGCAAGTTAAGGCAAAACATCTTAAGCTTGGCGGTCTTACTCAGATTATTGAGGTTCCGACTTGGAAGTGGGAGGCCATTAATATGGACTTCGTGGTTGGTCTTCCCAGGACTAGGAGACAACATGACTTCATATGGGTTATTGTGGATAGAATGACTAAGTCTGCCCACTTTATCCCTGTGAAGTCTACTTACAGAGCCGAGGATTATGAGAGACTCTACATTGATGAGATTGTGAGATGGGATGGGATTCCTCTGTCTATTATTTTAGATAGAGGAGCTCAGTTTACTTCACATTTCCGGAGATCTCTCCAGAAGAGCTTGGGCATGCAGGTAAAGCTTAGTACTTCCTTTCATCCTCAGACTGATGGGAAGGCAGAGCGCACCATTCAGACATTGGAGGACATGTTGAGAGCGTGTGTGATTGACTTCAGGGGTAGCTGGGATGACCATCTTCCTTTGATAGAGTTCTCGTATAATAATAGCTATCACTCCAACATTGGGATGGCACCGTAAGAGGCACTGTATGGTAGGAGGTGTAGATCTCCAGTTGGGTGGTTTGAGGTTGGAGAGTCATCCATTTTGGGTCTAGAGATCATTCATGAGGCCTTATAAAAGGTTAGAGTGATTATGGATAGGTTGGCTACTGCTTATAGTTGGTAGAATTCATATGCAGATAACAAAAAACGACCCTTAGAGTTTGATGTTGGTGACCAGGTCTATCTGAAGATATCACCTATCAAGGGGGTGATGAGGTTTGGCAGGAAGGGGAAGTTGAGTCCGAGGTATGTTGGGCCATACGAGATACTACAGCGTGTGGGTGTGGTGGCCTATGAGTTGGCATTTCTTGCGGAGCTAGCTTCTGTCCATCCAGTCTTTCATGTATCCATGTTAAAGAAGTGCCTAGGTGATCCAGCATCAATTCTACCTGTGGAAGGTTTGGGGTCGATGAAGACTTCTCCTACGAGGAGGTACCTGTTGAGAGCTTAGACAGACAGATCAAGCGGCTGAGGAACAAGGAGATTGCCACATTGAAGGTATTGTGGAGAAATCATCTTGTTGAAGGTGCTACATGGGAGGCTGAGGCCGACATGAGATCCCGCTACCCTCATCTTTTCAGCTCTTGAGGTTTGACTCCCTACTCTTAAGTCTAAGTTTCCTTATCTCTCCATTTTGTTGTTATTGCTTGACTGTGCATAGTGATTATGTTATGATCTGACTGGCATTACGCTAGATAATAGTAGTGTCATTCGGGGATGAATGTTCCTAAAGGGGGGATAATGTAACAACCCTAAAAATGGATAAGATAAGTAATGCTTAATGTGTCTATAATGCCTACGATTATACCAGGGTTCACACGGATTGATGCGCGTATAATCAGACCTCGGAACCCTTGCTACATCCAAGCCAACTAACTTGGGGAGTTAGTTGAGCTTGGAAAGGTTGGGTCCAACCATGTAGGGCGCTCGAATACGAAGATTTACTCGAAGGAGTCTTTACCGGACTTAAAAAGGGGGAATCTTAGGTTTGAAGGGTCTAGGGGTAAAATGGTCTTTTTCCTGGCTAAGGGTAGTATCATAATTACCCTAAATATATAATTAATTATTTAATTAATAAGTTGGAGGGGCAATTTGGGAAGACAGGGCCGAAATTGGGCTCTTGATGTGAAGTCTTGCTCCACCCGGGTTCGAAACTAGGTGGAAGCAATGAATTAAAGTGATTTTTATTTAAGCTATTGAAATAATGTAATTAATTAATAATTATTATTCATTAGCTGATTTAAAATAAAATAAAAATCAGATTTTTATTGAATAAACAAAACCCTATTGACTAAGTCCTAAAACTAGACTCCTAAGCCTCCTAAAACTCGCACTCTCTCACGTTTATCTCTCCACTCTCACGCTCAATATCTCTTCTTCTTTCTCACGTATTATCTCATCGAAAATAAGAGTCAAGAGCAGAAAAATAAAGCAAGTGCTTCACACTTGAAGAACTCACACGAAATCACAAGAAAACAAACGTTAATCGCACACTAGGCTAAGGGAGGTTGTCATTCGAGTGGAGTTCACATTGAGGAGGCTTAGACGTGATCTTGGGTGGAGTTTTTGGGCAGAAAGTCGAGGGTTTAACGTCAAAAAGGTATGGGTTCTCTTCTCTATTGGTCCCTTTCCCAAGAGACCCCTTAAGGTTCAGATTATTCAGACCGAAAACTAGGATTGTTCCCCCTTTTGCATGCCCCCGTCACTAGCTCCCAATGAATCGTAGGTTGGGTATGATTGCTGGTAGATTTAGGTGTATGTTATGTTTTCGTGATGAATATGATTATGTTTGTGTACTTGAAATCGTATGAAAGACAATCATGTGTTCGAAATTATGTGCAAGTGTGTGTGTGCAAACATGTTACAGTAACTAAGGTTCTCGGGTTAAGGCTCCAAATATTATAATGTTATGGTTGTCATTTTTACGTGCATAAACCTATGTAAATCGTGATGTTCATTAAAATGAAACTGTGGCTAATTTGAGTACCAATCTTTTGGCTAAAAGAATTTATGAAAAATGCACCCCAAAAGTAATATATGATCTATGAATTTCCCTAAAAGTTCAAGTGAAAGTGTTGGTGAAAATGAGCTAAAATAATGACTAAATTTCCAGCAAACTTACAAGTTTGGTTTAGTCAATGATGAATAAATCTAGAAATTTATTTGAGTGTAAAAGAATGAGGCCACCAGGATTCGAACCTGTGACCTCACCCGTGTAATGCCTTAAAATCGCAAAAAAAAAAAAAGAAATGGGGTCAAAGGGAATCGATATTGGGTTTGCTGGCTGAAAATGTTAAGTACAAAAATTAATAAAATAAAATAAGAGGCGTGGAAATCGAACCCACGACCTCCAGGCAGCGAGTTAAAGTAAAGGAAAAATAAAAGAAAAGAAATGTGAGGCGTGGGAATCAAACCCACGACCTCAAAGTTTTAAATTAGAGTAAAGGAGAAAGGGAAAATAAAAACAAAAAAAAGGTGAGGCGTGGGAATCGAACCCACGACCTCAAGGCAGTAAAGGGAGTTAAGAGAAAAATATTGATAAAAGAATTCTGAGGCGTGGGAATTGAACCCACGACCTCTAGGCAGGCTGCGAATTAAAAGAAAAATAAAGAGAGGCTGTGGGGGTTTGATCCCACAACCTCATGGTCTATGCGAATTGGACAAGGAGAATTAAATGAAAAAAATAAAAGGGGATGTGGGGGTTCGATCCCACAACCCCTCGGCCAAATAAGAGGAGATTCCAAGGAGAAAAATAAAGAGGGAATGTTGATGTTGGGGCTCGATCTAGGGTCCCAATGTCATGTGGACTAAAAATAAAATCAAGGAAAAATGTAAGTATTGTCCAAGGGATTCGAACTTGGGTTCCCTTGCCCAAATTCCGTATTGATACATAAGTCATACCTGAATTAATGTTCAAGAATAATGCCACCTACTTAGATCAAAATCGAGATCTTGGCATATATACAAGATGCATAAGTCTTGTACTACATAATCTTAGGAAGATATGAGTCACTTAACGAACTATGAATGAAGCCTCATGGCTTGTATGTATAGACCCATAAGTCTAGCATACGTTTAAAAATAAGTGAAGCTAAGATGTATGTAGTGAAATAATGTAACCCTAGAAGGGTTAAGTACTAGTGTGAAATACACTAAATGGCCAAGAGCATTGGCATACGATGAAATAATTATTATGTAATGAAACGATGAAACCCTAGAAGGGTTAAGTAAGAGTGTGAAACACAAAAATGGCCAAGTGCATTGGCATATGATGACATGAACATTCACGTAAAATGGGGTGAGTAATTATGAAGAGCAAATGTGCTAATGTTAATGAATGTGGTGACAACATGATATGAGGCTAATGTAAAAGATGAGAACAATCTCAAATGAGCCTAAGTAAATATTACCAAAACGTACTCACCTATGAGAGTGTAAAGTTAATGAAGAGACCAGTCTCTATGAACACTCTAATGAAAGTATTGAGATTAACACACTGAATACTAATGATGAGATGAGAAATCATCTATTGAGCTATGATGTCCGCATACGAGAAGCCAGCTTCTATGACGTATAAGTTAAATGTAATGGAACTTTTTACTGAGCACCGATAAACTAGCTATGAGCGGTGATGCCTTCTTTCGGGATGGTGGAGGTTCACGTAACTCTCATGATATGAGACTCTCCGGCATGCCGAGTATGGGTCTCCTTATATCTCCTGGTCTTCGAACCTATACTGCCAATATAGGGATCTGGCGGGGTTAAATTCCCATGTACACTAGCATGTTTTGGGTCACTTTGACCGGTGATTCCACCTCTTTTTGGTGAGGGAGAGACACTGGATTTCATGATGCTCACATGATCTATGTCGGTTAAAGTTAAAGTTCCCAATGAATGAATGAGGCCAGCCTTAAATGATGCACATAATGAAATGAACGATACCAAAGGTGTTAGGATAGGATAATCAAGAGGTGAGCTAGACTCAAGTAATGACACTAGGTTATTCTTGATCATTGCACACCAAACCCGATGAAAGTCTTAAACTACTCCTAGGTATAGGTGGTGTTCGCACTAGCCTATGAAAGAAATGAAATGAAGTACGTATGAATAAATGAAGCAGACTCTGTGTTTGCTAATGAAGACTCCCTAGTTGAGGTCCCATATGTTAGTGCCCTCATTTTGGAAAGTCTTAATGTCAAGTCCATGATTCCAAGGTCTCATGATATATGAATGAATGTTATAAAAGATGTTATGTGCTATATGCAATATGATATGTGCTATGTGTAAGATGTTCTGTGCTGTGTGCAATATGATAAGTATGATGATGCATGTTACTCTCATGGTATGACTTTCCTAATCTAAATTTGGAAAGCTCACTGACTATCCTAATCCAAATTTGGAAAGCTCACTGACTTTCCTAATCCAAATTTGGAAAGTTCACTAACTTTCCTAATCCCAATTTGGCAAGTCCACTGACTTGACTTTCCATAATCATGTTGTTAGGAAAGAGCTATTCTTACTCATGCATGTCCTTGGTGTGTGCTTGCATATACCCATACTTAGTACAAGTGTGTACTAATCCCATACAACTCTATATATTTAGGTACAAGCACAGGTGGACGCAAGAGCTTACAGGTTGACGTTGCAGCTATCCGGACGTGGAGCTTTCATCCGGACATGGTAGGCCCTCATGCTTTCGAGGATGTCTACTGTTATTATCTAGCTTAGATGTAGGCTTTAGCTAGTGGAGCATTTTCCACTAGTGTTTCTTTCCACTTTCATTTCAGACTTTGTATTGGTGCCATTTTGGCAAAAATACGTTTAATGCAATTATGAACTGTTTCTTTCATTTGATTATCTCTATATTAGATGGTTGATTTCTGAACGTCCATGATGTTAAGTTTAAAATGTTTAGCATGAAATAAGAAAACAAAAAGTTCAAATTTTCCGCTAAAATTAACCTAGATGAAGTAATAATGACGTATGTAGGATTGTCTGCGACCTCTGAGAGGTCAACGACGCCGGTCTTTTCTGGGGTCTAGATTCTGGTCGTGACAAAATTGGTATCAGAGCACTATGTTAAATTTCGAGAATAATAAGTTCACATCAACCACATTGAGTAGTTTCTAAGTCATGGTAGTGAAGTGCACCACTATCCTGAATTAGAGACTGCATGATGCATAGGAAAATTTCCCTTCTTCTGATCTTATCGTGCTTTTCCTAATTTCTAATTTCTTAGTGTTATGAGCGTGTCTAACATCAATCTTTGTTGTTTTCAGATAATGAATACTAGGAGAACCATTGGTCAGAGGAGAGGAGGTGCAGCTGCTAGGGGAAATCAGGTTCCACCCCAGGCTCCAGCTGAAGGAGTGGCTATGCCGGTTAACCCAGCTGGGTTGAATGATGCGGAGGTGCGGGCATCTATGGACCAGATGGCACAGGCCATCACTATGCAGGCCCAGGCTATGACTGCCCAGGTCAACCGGCAGGATGTTCAGAGGGAGAACCCACCGGTTCGTAGCATGGCTGACAGGCTGAGAGACTTCACGAGGATGAATCCTCCTATTTTCACAGTGTCTAAGACTTCATAGGACCCCCAAGAGTTTTTGGATGAGGTACATAAGATTTTGGTAGCTATGGGGGCCACAAATATTGAGAAGGCTGAGCTGGATTGCTATCAGCTCAGGGATGTTGCACAGACATCGTACAAGATGTGGTAGGATAGCCGAGCTATGGGCAGAGTTTCGGTCCCTTGGGAGATATTTAAGACAGCCTTCCTGGAGAGATTCTTTCCCAGGGAGATGAGGGAGTCAAAGTTTGAGGAGTTTATCAACCTTAAGCAGGGATCTATGACAGTCAGGGGCGTTCGTGATGCTAGGAGGCCTAAGCCTCAAGATCAGGCAGGTCGCAGACATGGAGGCCACAGGAACAATTTTGGCATCTATGAGCAGCCCAGGTTCAAGAAGGGGCAGCAGAGTTCTGGGCACTCTAATTCTCAGAGGAGGACAACACCTAGAGGAGGCAGACCTGAGCCCAAGAAGGTCAATGGAGGTGAGATGCAGCGTCCCAAAAAGAACTATGCTAAGTGTGGCCATGCTCACAATAGAGAGTGTAGACAGGGCACTAATGTCAGCTTCGGTTGCGGTAAGAGTGGGCACATGGTTAGAGACTGCCCATAGAGCAGAGGTTAGGCTGGAGGTAATGCACAGCCTAGGCCTAATCCACAGGGTGCAGCAGCAGCCAAGCCTCCTAAGAGGAACTGGTTCTATGCCCTGAAGGGCAGGGAGGAGCAGGAGAAGTCCGCTGATGTGGTCACAGGTATGCTGCAAGTATTCTCAACTTCTATTTATGCTTTACTTGATCCAGGGTCTATGCTTTCCTTCGTAACTCCTTTGCTTGCAATCACTTTTGAGATATTGTGTGAAGTTCTGCATAATCCTATAGTGATTAGTACACCTTTAGGAGAAAATGAAGAACTGATAGAGTATACAAGGATTGCCCAATAGTTGTACGTGGTAAGATTATGTGTGCAGACTTGGTTGAGTTCCCCATGCATGATTTTGATGTTATTCTTGGCATGGACTGGCTTCACAATTGTTATGCTTGTTTGGATTGTCGTAGTAGAGTGGTGAGATTTCGTTTCCCTAATGAAGAGGAGCTAGTCTAGGAGGGGTACAACTCGAGTTGTCCTAATCCCTTGATTTCGAACCTTAACGCCAATAAAATGATGTCCAAGGGGTTATTCTGTCATCTTGTGAGTGTTAATGATTTACATTATGACATTCCTTCCATAGACTCAGTGCCTGTAGTGAATGAGTCCTTAGATGTATTTCCTGATGATTTGCTTGGAGTCCCTCCCCCTTGAGAGATTGACTTTGGTATCGACTTAGAAGCCGATACTAAACCAATTTTATTTCCTCCCTACAGGATGGCTCCAGCTGAACTCAAGGAGTTGAAGCTGCAGTTAAAAGATCTCACTGATAAGGGTTTCATTCAGCCGAGCATATCCCCTTGGGGCGCTCCAGTGTTGTTTGTTAAAAAGAAAGATGGAACCCTTAGAATGTGTATCAATTATTGGCAGTTCAACAAAGTCACTATAAAGAATAAGTATCCACTTCCCAGAATAGATGATTTGTTCGATCAGCTTCAAGGGTCTAGCTTCTTCTCTAAGATTGATCTTCGTTCAGGATATCATCAGCTTAGGGTTAGGGATGGAGATATCCCAAAGAGAGCCTTTCGTACCCGTTATGGTCATTATGAGTTCTTAGTTATGTCATTTGGTCTTACGAATGCACCTACTGCATTTATGGACCTCATAAACCGAGTCTTCCGTGAATACCTTGATTTTTTCGTCATAGTATTCATTGAAGACATCCTCATCTACTCTAGGACCAAGGAAGAGCATGAACAACATTTGAGACTAACCTTGCAGGTACTTAGACAACATCAGTTGTATGCCAAATTCAGCAAGTGTGAATTCTTTCTTAGATCAGTGACCTTACTAGGTCATGTTGTGTCCGATCAGGGTGTGGAGGTCGATCCCAGGAAGACTGAGGCTGTGAAGAATTGGCCAAAACCTCTTACTCCCACTGACGTCCGTAGCTTTCTGGGATTGGCTTGTTACTACCGCAGATTCGTGGAGGGATTTTCTTCCATTGCTGCCCCACTGACAGCTTTGACTAAGAAGAAGGCCAAGTTTGAATGGACGGAGACTTGTAAGAAGAGTTTCCAGAAGCTCAAGGATAGACTCACTTCAGCCCCGGTGCTTACTTTGTCTAAGTGTGGTGAGAATTACACTGTTTACTGTGATGCATCTAGGGTTGGTTTGGGTTGTATTCTTATGCAGGTTGGTAAGGTGATAGCCTATGCGTCCAGACAGCTCAGGGTTCATGAGAAGAACTATCCCACTCATGACCTGGAGTTTGCAGTTGTGGAGTTTGCACTGAAGCTGTGGAGGCACTACTTGTATGGAGTGCATGTCGATGTCTTCACAGACCACAAGAGTCTCTAGTACGTGTTCACACAAAGGGAGTTGAATCTACGTCAGCGGAGATGGTTGGAGCTATTGAAGGAATATGACATGAATGTTCACTACCATCCAGGTAAGGCAAATGTTGTAGATGATGCTTTGAGCAGGATGAGCATGGGAATTACAGCCCACATTGAGGATGAGAAGAAGGAGTTGGCAAAAGATGTACACAGACTGGCCAGACTGGGTGTGCGATTGGTTGGCTCTACTAGTGGGGGTGTTTCAGTTCATCCTAGTTTTGAATCATCCTTGGTAGTTGAAGTCAAGCAGGGTCAGCATCTCGATCCTGTGTTGATGGAGCTGAAGGACTCAGTGTTGATAAAGATGAATGAGTCTTTCGCTTTGGGAGGTGATGGCATACATAGGTATCAGGACAGGCTGTGTGTACCAGATTTGGATGATTTGCGGACCAGGATTGTTGCAGAGGCCCAAGGTTCCAGATATTCCATACATCCAGGTACCACCAAGATGTATCATGATCTTAAGCAGATTTATTGGTGGGATGACATGAAGAAGGACATTGCAGAATATGTGGGCAAGTGTCCTAATTGTCATCATGTTAAGGTAAAACATCTTAAGCCTGGCGGTCTTACTCAGATTATTGAGGTTCCGACTTGGAAGTGGAAGGCCATTAATATGGACGTCGTGGTTGGTCTTCCCAGTACTAGGAGACAACATGAATTCATATGGGTTATTGTGGATAGGATGACTAAGTCTGCCCACTTTATCCCTGTGAAGTCTACTTACAGAGCCGAGGATTATGCGAGACTCTACATTGATGAGATTGTGAGATGGCATGGGATTCCTCTGTCTATTATTTTAGATAGAGGAGCTCAGTTTACTTCACATTTCCGGAGATCTCTCCAGAAGAGCTTGGGCATGCAGGTAAAGCTTAGTACTTCCTTTCATCCTCAGACTGATGGGAAGGCAGAGCGCACCATTCAGACATTGGAGGACATGTTGAGAGCGTGTGTGATTGACTTCAGGGGTAGCTGGGATGACCATCTTCCTTTGATAGAGTTCTCGTATAATAATAGCTATCACTCCAACATTGGGATGGCACCGTAAGAGGCACTGTATGGTAGGAGGTGTAGATCTCCAATTGGGTGGTTTGAGGTTGGAGAGTCATCCATTTTGGGTCCAGAGATCATTCATGAGGCCTTATAAAAGGTTAGAGTGATTATGGACAGGTTAGCTACTGCTTATAGTTGGCAGAAGTCATATGCAGATAATAGAAAACGAACCTTAGAGTTTGATGTTGGTGACCAGGTCTATCTGAAGATATCACCTATGAAGGGGGTGATGAGGTTCGGCAGGAAGGGGAAGTTGAGTCCGAGGTATGTTGGGCCATACGAGATACTACAGCGTGTGGGTGAGGTGGCCTATGAGTTGGCATTTCTTGCGGAGCTAGCTTCTGTCCATCCAGTCTTTCATGTATCCATGTTAAAGAAGTGCCTAGGTGATCCAGCATCAATTCTACCTGTGGAAGGTTTGGGGTCGATGAAGACTTCTCCTACGAGGAGGTACCTGTTGAGAGCTTAGACAGACAGATCAAGCGGCTGAGGAACAAGGAGATTGCCACAGTGAAGGTATTGTGGAGAAATCATCTTGTTGAAGGTGCTACATGGGAGGCTGAGGCCGACATGAGATCCCGCTACCCTCATCTTTTCAGCTCTTGAGGTTAGACTCCCTACTCTTAAGTCTAAGTTTCCTTATCTCTCCATTTTGTTGTTATTGCTTGACTGTGCATAGTGATTATGTTATGATCTGACTGGCATTACGCTAGATAGTAGTAGTGTCATTCGGGGATGAATGTTCCTAAAGGGGGGATAATGTAACAACCCTAAAAATGGATAAGATAAGTAATGCTTAATGTGTCTATAATGCCTACGATTATACCAGGGTTCACACAGATTGATGCGCGTATAATCAGACCTCGAAACCCTTGCTACATCCAAGACAACTAACTTGGGGAGTTAGTTGAGCTTGGAAAAGTTGGGTCCAACCATGTAGGGCTCTCGAATACGAAGATTTACTCGAAGGAGTCTTTACCGGACTTAAAAAGGGGGAATCTTAGGTTTGAAGGGTCTAGGGGTAAAATGGTCTTTTTCCTGGCTAAGGGTAGTATCATAATTACCCTAAATATATAATTAATTATTTAATTAATAAGGTGGAGGGGCAATTTGGGAAGACAGGGCCGAAATTGGGCTCTTGATGTGAAGTCTTGCTCCACCCGGGTTCGAAACTAGGTGGAAGCAATGAATTAAAGTGATTTTTATTTAAGCTATTGAAATAATGTAATTAATTAATAATTATTATTCATTAGCTGATTTAAAATAAAATAAAAATCAGATTTTTATTGAATAAACAAAACCCTATTGACTAAGTCCTAAAACTAGACTCCTAAGCCTCCTAAAACTCCCACTCTCTCACGTTTATCTCTCCACTCGCACGCTCAATATCTCTTATTCTTTCTCACGTATTATCTCAGCGAAAATAAGAGTCAAGAGCAGAAAAATAAAGCAAGTGCTTCACACTTGAAGAACTCACACGAAATCACAAGAAAACAAACGTTAATCGCACACTAGGCTAAGGGAGGTTGTCATTCGAGTGGAGTTCACATTGAGGAGGCTTAGACGTGATCTTGGGTGGATTTTTTGGGCAGCAAGTCGAGGGTTTAACGTCAAAAAGGTATGGGTTCTCTTATCTATTGGTCCCTTTCCCAAGAGACCCCTTAAGGTTCAGATTATTCAGACCGAAAACTAGGATTGTTCCCCCTTTTGCATGCCCCCGTCACTAGCTCCCAATGAATCGTAGGTTGGGTATGATTGCTGGTAGATTTAGGTGTATGTTATGTTTTCGTGATGAATATGATTATGTTTGTGTACTTGAAATCGTATGAAAGACAATCATGTGTTCGAAATTATGTGCAAGTGTGTGTGTGCAAACATGTTACAGTAACTAAGGTTCTCAGGTTAAGTCTCCATATATTATAATGTTATGGTTGTCATTTTTACGTGCATAAACCTATGTAAATTGTGATGTTCATTAAAATGAAAGTGTGGCTAATTTGAGTACCAATCTTTTGACTAAAAGAACTTATGAAAAATGCACCCCAAAACGTAATATATGATCTATGAATTTCCCTAAAAGTTCAAGTGAAAGTGTTGGTGAAAATGAACTAAAATAATGACTAAATTTCCAGCAAACTTACAAGTTTGGTTTAGTCTAAATAATGATGAATAAATCTGGAAATTTATTTGAGTGTAAAAGAATGAGGCCACAAGGATTCGAACCTGTGACCTCACCCATGTAATGCCTTAAAATCGCAAAAAAAAAAAAGAAATGGGGTCAAAGGGAATCGATATTGGGTGTGCTGGCTGAAAATGTTAAGTATAAAAATTAATAAAATAAAATGAGAGGCGTGGAAATCGAACCCACGACCTCCAGGAAGCGAGTTAAAGTAAGGGAAAAATAAAAGAAAAGAAATGTGAGGCGTGGGAATCAAACCCACGACCTCAAAGTTGTAAATTAGAGTAAAGGAGAAAGGGAAAATAAAAAGAAAAAAAAGGTGAGGCGTGGGAATCGAACCCACGACCTCAAGGCAGTAAAGGGGGTTAAGAGAAAAATATTGATAAAAGAATTGTGAGGCGTGGGAATTGAACCCACGACCTCTAGGCAGGCTGCGAAATAAAAGAAAAATAAAGAGAGGCTGTGGGGGTTTGATCCCACAACATCATGGTCTATGCGAATTGGACAAGGAGAATTAAATGAAAAACATAAAAGGGGATGTGGGGGTTCGATCCCACAACCCCTCGGCCAAATAAGAGGAGATTCCAAGGAGAAAAATAAAGAGGGAATGTTGATGTTGGGGCTCGATCTAGGGTCCCAATGTCATGTGGACTAAAAATAAAATCAAGGAAAAATGTAAGTATTGTCCAAGGGATTCGAACTTGGGTTCCCTTGCCCAAATTCCGTATTGATACATAAGTCATACCTGAATTAATGTTCAAGAATAATGCCACCTACTTAGATCAAAATCGAGATCTTGGCATATATACAAGATGCATAAGTCTTGTACTACATAATCTTAGGAAGATATGAGTCACTTAACGAACTATGAATGAAGCCTCATGGCTTGTATGTATAGACCCATAAGTCTAGCATACGTTTAAAAATAAGTGAACCTAAGATGTATGTAGTGAAATAATGTAACCCTAGAAGGGTTAAGTACTAGTGTGAAATACACTAAATGGCCAAGAGCATTGGCATACGATGAAATAATTATTATGTAATGAAACGATGAAACCCTAGAAGGGTTAAGTAAGAGTGTGAAACACAAAAATGGCCAAGTGCATTGGCATATGATGACATGAACATTCACGTAAAATGGGGTGAGTAATTATGAAGAGCAAATGTGCTAATGTTAATGAATGTGGTGACAACATGATATGAGGCTAATGTAAAAGATGAGAACAATCTCAAATGAACCTAAGTAAATATTACCAAAACGTACTCACCTATGAGAGTGTAAAGTTAATGAAGAGACCAGTCTCTATGAACACTCTAATAAAAGTATTGAGATTAACACACTGAATACTAATGATGAGATGAGAAATCATCTATTGAGCTATGATGTCCTCATACGAGAAGCCAGCTTCTATGACGTATGAGTTGAATGTAATGGAACTTTTTACTGAGCACCGATAAACTAGCTATGAGCGGTGATGCCTTCTTTCGAGATGGTGGAGGTTCATGTAACTCTCATGATATGAGACTCTCCGGCATGCTGAGTATGGGTCTCCTTATATCTCCTGGTCTTCGAACCTATACTGCCAATATAGGGATCTGGCGGGGTTAAATTCCCATGTACACTAGCATGTTTTGGGTCAGTTTGACCGGTGATTCCACCTCTTTTCGGTGAGGGGGAGACACTGGATTTCATGATGCTCACATGATCTATGTCGGTTAAAGTTAAAGTTCCCAATGAATGAATGAGGCCAGCCTCAAATGATGCACATAATGAAATGAACGATACCAAAGGTGTTAGGATATGATAATCAAGAGGTGAGCTAGACTCAAGTAATGACACTAGGTTATTCTTGATCATTGCACACCAAACCCGATGAAAGTCTTAAACTACTCCTAGGTATCGGTGGTGTTCGCACTAGCCTATGAAAGAAATGAAATGAAGTACGTATGAATAAATGAAGCAGACTCTGTGTTTGCTAATGAAGACTCCCTAGTTGAGGTCCCATATGTTGAGCCCTCATTTTGGAAAGTCTTAATGTCAAGTCCATGATTCCAAGGTCTCATGATATAAGAATGAATGTTATAAAAGATGTTATGTGATATATGCAATATGATATATGCTATGTGTAAGATGTTCTGTGCTGTGTGCAATATGATAAGTATGATGATGCATGTTACTCTCATGGCATGACTTTCCTAATCTAAATTTGGAAAGCTCACTGACTATCCTAATCCAAATTTGGAAAGCTCACTGACTTTCCTAATCCAAATTTGGAAAGTTCACTAACTTTCCTAATCCCAATTTGGCAAGTCCACTGACTTGACTTTCCATAATCATGTTGTTAGGAAAGAGCTATTCTTACTCATGCATATCCTTGGTGTGTGCTTGCATATACCCATACTTAGTACAAGTGTGTACTAATCCCATACAACTCTATATATTTAGGTGCAGGCACAGGTGGACGCAAGAGCTTACAGGTTGACGTTGCAGCTATCCGAATGTGGAGCTTTCATCCGAACTTGGTAGGCCCTCATGCTTTTGAGGATGTCTACTGTTATTATCTAGCTTAGATGTAGGCTTTAGATTGTGGAGCATTTTCCACTAGTATTTCTTTCCACTTTCATTTCAGACTTTGTATTGGGGCCGTTTTGGCAAAAATACGTTTAATGCAATTATGAACTGTTTCTTTCATTTAATTATCTCTATATTAGATGGTTGATTTCTGAACGTCCATGATGTTAAGTTTAAAATGTTTAGCATGAAATAAGAAAACAAAAAGTTCAAATTTTCTGCTAAAATTAACCTAGATGAAGTAATAATGACGTATGTAGGCTTGTCTGCGACCTCTGAGAGGTCAACGACGCCGGTCTTTTCTGGGGTCTAGATTCTGGTCGTGACAAAGTTGGTACCAGAGCACTATGTTAAATTTCGAGAATAATAAGTTCACATCAACCACATTGAGTAGTTTCTAAGTCATGGTAGTGAAGTGCACCACTATCCTGAATTAGAGACTGCATGATGCGTAGGAAAATTTCCCTTCTTCTGATCTTATCGTGCTTTTCCTAATTTCGAATTCTTGGTGTTATGAGCGTGTCTAACATTAATCTTTGTTGTTTTTCGGAGAATGAATACTAGGAGAACCATTGGTTAGAGGAGAGGAGGTGCAGCTGCTGGGGGCAATCAGGTTCCACCCCAGGCTCTAGCTGAAGGAGTGGCTATGACGGTTAACCCAGCTGGGTTGAATGATGCGGAGGTGCGGGCATTTATGGACCAGATGGAATAGGCCATCACTATGCAAGCCCAGGCTATGACTGCCCAGGTCAACCGGCAGGATGTTCAGAGGGAGAACCCCACCGGTTCGTAGCATGGCTGACAGGCTGAGAGACTTCACGAGGATGAATCCTCCTATTTTCACAGGGTCTAAGACTTCATAGGACCCCCAAGAGTTTGTGGATGAGGTACATAAGATTTTGGTAGCTATGGGGGCCACAAATATTGAGAAGGCTGAGCTGGCTTCCTATCAGCTCAAGGATGTTGCACAGACTTCGTACAAGATGTGGCAGGATAGCCGAGCTTTGGGCGGAGTTTCGGTCACTTGGGAGCTATTTAAGACAACCTTCCTGGAGAGATTCTTTCCCAGGGAGATGAGGGAGTCAAAGTTTGAGGAGTTTATCAACCTTAAGCAGGGATCTATGACAGTCAGGGAGTATTCCCTGAAGTTTGTTAAACTATCCAGGTATGCTACTTTCCTTAGTATTTAACAACAAGGATGAGATGAGTACTGAAGTTTGTTAAATTATCCATGTATGATACTTCCCTTGTATCTAACAGCAGGGATGAGATGAGCAGGTTCCTCACAGGAATCAACGGAGATATGGAGGAGGAGTGTCGGTCTGGAATGCTCCATGATAACATGGACCTCTCCAAATTGATGGTGCATGTCCAGCAGGTAGAGGACAGCCGCAAAAAGAGGGGCGTTTGTGATGCTAGGAGGCCTAAGCCTCAAGATCAGGCAGGTCGCAGCCATGGAGGCCACAGGAACAATTTTGGCGTCTATGAGCAGCCCAGGTTCAAGAAGGGGCAGCAGAGTTCTGGGAACTCTAATTCTCAGAGGAGTACAACACCTAGAGGAGGCAGACTTGAGCCCAAGAAGGGCAATGGAGGTGAGATGCAGCGTCCCCAAAAGAACTGTGCTAAGTGTGGCCGTGCTCACAATGGAGAGTGTAGACAGGGCACGAATGTCTGCTTCGGTTGCGGTAAGAGTGGGCATATGGTTAGAGACTGCCCACATAGCAGAGGTTAGGCTAGAGGTAATGCTCAGCCTAGGCCTAATCCACAGGGTGCAGCAGCATCCAAGCCTCCTAAGAGGAACTGGTTTTATGCCCTGAAGGGCAGGGAGGAGCAGGAGAAGTCCGCTGATGTGGTCACAGGTATGCTGCAAGTATTCTCAACTTCTGTTTATGCTTTACTTGATCCAGGGTCTACGCTTTCCTTTGTAACTCCTTTGCTTGCTCTCACTTTTGAGATATTGTGTGAAGTTCTGCATAATCCTATAGTTATTAGTAAAACTTTAGGAGAAAATGAAGCACTGATAGAGTATACAAGGATTGCCCAATAGTTGTACGTGGTAATATTATGTGTGCAGACTTGGTTGAGTTCCCCATGCATGATTTTGATGTTATTCTTGGCATGGACTGGCTTCACAATTGTTATGCTTGTTTGGATTGTCGTAGTAGAGTGGTGAGATTTCGTTTCCCTAATGAAGAGGAGCTAGTCTAGGAGGGTTACAACTCGAGTTGTCCTAATCCCTTGATTTCGAACCTTAACGCCAATAAAATGATGTCCAAGGGGTTATTCTATCATCTTGTGAGTGTTAATGATTTAGATTATGACATTTCTTCCATAGACTCAGTGCCTGTAGTGAATGAGTCCTTAGATATATTTCCTAATGATTTACCTGGAGTCCCTCCCCCTAGAGAGATTGACTTTGGTATCGACTTAGAAACCGATACTAAACCAATTTCATTTCCTCCCTACAGGATGGCTCCAGCTAAACTCAAGGAGTTGAAGCTGCAGTTAAAAGATCTCACTGATAAGGGTTTCATTCAGCTGAGCATATCCCCTTGGGGCGCTCCAGTGTTGTTTGTTTAAAAGAAGGATGGAACCCTTAGAATGTGTATCGATTATTGGCAGCTCAACAAAGTCACTATAAAGAATAAGTATCCACTTCCCAGAATAGATGATTTGTTCGATCAGCTTCAAGGGTCTAGTTTCTTCTCTAAGATTGATCTTCGTTCACGATATCATCAGCTTAGGGTTAGGGATGGAGATATCCCAAAGAGAGCCTTTCGTACCCGTTATGGTCATTATGAGTTCTTAGTTATGTCATTTGGTCTTACGAATGCACCTGCTGCATTTATGGACCTCATGAACCGAGTCTTCCATGAATACCTTGATTTTTTCGTCATAGTATTCATTGAAGACATCCTCATCTACTCTAGGACCAAGGAAGAGCATGAACAACATTTGAGACTAACCTTGCAGGTACTTAGACAACATCATTTGTATGCCAAATTCCGCAAGTGTGAATTCTGTCTTAGATCAGTGACCTTACTGGGTCATGTTTTGTCCGATCAGGGTGTGGAGGTCGATCCCAGCAAGACGGAGGCTGTGAAGAATTGGCCAAAACCTCTTACTCCCACTGACGTCCGTAGCTTTCTGGGATTGGCTTGTTACTACCGCAGGTTCGTGGAGGGATTTTCTTCCATTGCTGCCCTACTGACAACTTTGACTAAAAAGAAGGCCAAGTTTGAATGGACGGAGACTTGTAAGAAGAGTTTCCAGAAGCTCAAGGACAGACTCACTTCAGCCCCGGTGCTTACTTTGTCTAAGTGTGGTGAGAATTACACTGTTTACTGTGATTCATCTAGGGTTATTTGGGTTGTGTTCTTATGCAGGTTGGTAAGGTGATAGCCTATGCGTCCAGACAACTCAGGGTTCATGAGAGAACTATCCCACTCATGACCTGGAGTTTGCAGCTGTGGTGTTTGCACTGAAGCTGTGGAGGCACTACTTGTATGGAGTGCATGTGGATGTCTTCGCAGACCACAATAGTCTCTAGTACGTGTTCACACAGAGGGAGTTGAATCTACGTCAGCGGAGATGGTTGGAGCTGTTGAAGGAATATGACATGAATGTTCACTACCATCTAGGTAAGGCTAATGTTGTAGATGATGCTTTGAGCAGGATGAGCATGGGAAGTACAGCCCACGTTGAGGATGAGAAGAAGGAGTTGGCAAAAGATGTACACAGACTGGCCAGACTGGGTGTGCGATTGGTTGACTCTACTAGTGGGGGTGTTTCAGTTCATCCTAGTTTTAAATCATCCTTGGTAGTTGAAGTCAAGAAGGGTCATCATCTCGATACTGTGTTGATGGAGCTGAAGGACTCAGTGTTGATAAAGACAAATGAGTCTTTCGCTTTGGGAGGTGATGGCATACTTAGGTATCAGGATAGGCTGTGTGTACCAGATGTGGATGATTTGCGGACCAGGATTGTTGCAGAGGCCCATGGTTCCAGATATTCCATACATCCAGGTGCCACCAAGATGTATCATGATCTTAAGCAGATTTATTGGTGGGATGGCATGAAGAAGGATATTGTAGAATATGTGGGCAAGTGTCCTAATTGTCAGCATGTTAAGGCAGAACATCTTAAGCCTGGCGGTCTTACTCAGATTATTGAGGTTCCGACTTGGAAGTGGGAGGACATTAATATGGACTTCGTGGTTGGTCTTCCCAGGACTAGGAGACAACATGAATTCATATGGGTTATTGTGGTTAGGATGACTAAGTCTGCCCACTTTATCCCTGTGAAGTCTACTTATAGAGCCGAGGATTATGCGAGACTCTAAATTGATGAGATTTTGAGGTGGCATGGGATTCCTCTGTCTATTATTTCAGATAGAGGAGCTCAGTTTACTTCACATTTCCGGAGATCTCTCTAGAAGAGCTTGGGCACGCAGGTAAAGCTTAGTACTTCTTTCATCCTCAGACTGATGGGAAGGTAGAGCACACCATTCAGACATTGGAGGACATGTTGAGAGCGTGTGTGATTGACTTCAGGGGTAGCTGGGATGACCATCTTCTTTTGATAGAGTTCTCGTATAATAATAGCTATCACTCCAACATTGGGATGGCACCGTAAGAGGCACTGTATGGTAGGAGGTGTAGATCTCCAGTTGGGTAGTTTGAGGTTGGAGAGTCATCCATTTTGGGTCTAGATATCATTCATGAGGCCTTATAAAAGGTTAGAGTGATTAGGGACAGGTTGGATGCTGCTTATAGTCGGCAGAAGTCATATGCAGATAACAGAAAATGACCCTTAGAGTTTGATGTTGGTGACCAGGTCTATCTGAAGATATCACCTATGAAGGGGGTGATGAGGTTTGGCAGGAAGGGGAAGTTGAGTCCGAGGTATGTTGGGCCATACAAGATACTACAGCGTGTGGGTGAGGTGGCCTATGAGTTGGCATTTCCTGCGGAGCTAGCTTCTGTCCATCCAGTCTTTCATGTATCCATGTTAAAGAAGTGCCTAGGTGATCCAGCATCAATTCTACCTGTGGAAGGTTTGGGGGTCGATGAAGACTTGTCCTACGAGGAGGTACTTGTTGAGATCTTAGACAGACAGATCAAGCGGCTGAGCAACAAGGAGATTGCCACAGTGAAGGTATTGTGGAGAAATCATCTTGTTGAAGGTGCTACGTGGGAGGCTGAGGCCTACATGAGATCCCGCTACCCTCATCTTTTCAGCTCTTGAGGTTAGACTCCCTACTCTTAAGTCTAAGTTTCCTTATCTCTCCATTTTTCTTGTTATTGCTTGACTGTGCATAGTGATTATGTTATGATCTGACTGGCATTACGCTAGATAGTAGTAGTGTCATTCGGGGACGAATGTTCCTAAAGGGGGGATAATGTAACAACCCTAAAAATGGATAAGATAAGTAATGCTTAATGTGTCTATAATGCCTACGATTATACTAGGGTTCACACGGATTGATGCGCGTATAATCAGACCTCGGAACCCTTGCTATGGCCAAGCCAACTAACTTGGGGAGTTAGTTGAGCTTGGAAAGGTTGGGTCCAACCATGTAGGGCTCTCGAATACGAAGATTTACTCGAAGGAGTCTTTACCGGACTTAAAAAGGGGAAATCATAGGTTTGAAGGATCTATGGGTAAAATGGTCTTTTCCTGGCTAAGGGTAGTATCATAATTACCCTAAATATATAATTAATTATTTAATTAATAAGATGGAGGGGCAATTTGGGAAGACAGGGCCGAAATTGGGCTCTTGATGTGAAGTCTTGCTCCACCCGGGTTCGAAACTAGGTGGAAGCAATGAATTAAAGTGATTTTTATTTAAGCTATTGAAATAATGTAATTAATTAATAATTATTATTCATTAGCTGATTTAAAATAAAATAAAAATCAGATTTTTATTGAATAAACAAAACCCTATTGACTAAGTCCTAAAACTAGACTCCTAAGCCTCCTAAAACTCCCACTCTCTCACGTTTATCTCTCCACTCTCACGCTCAATATCTCTTCTTCTTTCTCACGTATTATCTCAGTGAAAATAAGAGTCAAGAGCAGAAAAATAAAGCAAGTGCTTCACACTTGAAGAACTCACACGAAATCACAAGAAAACAAACGTTAATCGCACACTAGGCTAAGGGAGGTTGTCATTCGAGTGGAGTTCACATTGAGGAGGCTTAGACGTGATCTTGGGTGGAGTTTTTGGGCAGCAAGTCGAGGGTTTAACCTCAAAAAGGTATGGGTTCTCTTCTCTATTGGTCCCTTTCCCAAGAGACCCCTTAAGGTTCAGATTATTCAGACCGAAAACTAGGATTGTTCCCCCTTTTGCATACCCCCGTCACTAGCTCCCAATGAATCGTAGGTTGGGTATGATTGCTGGTAGATTTAGGTGTATGTTATGTTTTCGTGATGAATATGATTATGTTTGTGTACTTGAAATCGTATGAAAGACAATCATGTGTTCGAAATTATGTGCAAGTGTGTGTGTGCAAACATGTTACAGTAACTAAGGTTCTCAGGTTAAGTCTCCATATATTATAATGTTATGGTTGTCATTTTTACGTGCATAAACCTATGTAAATTGTGATGTTCATTAAAATGAAAGTGTGGCTAATTTGAGTACCAATCTTTTGGCTAAAAGAACTTATGAAAAATGCACCCCAAAACGTAATATATGATCTATGAATTTCCCTAAAAGTTCAAGTGAAAGTGTTGGTGAAAATGAACTAAAATAATGACTAAATTTTCAGCAAACTTACAAGTTTGGTTTAGTCTAAATAATGATGAATAAATCTGGAAATTTATTTGAGTGTAAAAGAATGAGGCCACAAGGATTCGAACCTGTGACCTCACCCGTGTAATGCCTTAAAATCGCAAAAAAAAAAAGAAATGGGGTCAAAGGGAATCGATATTGGGTGTGCTGGCTGAAAATGTTAAGTATAAAAATTAATAAAATAAAATGAGAGGCGTGGAAATCGAACCCACGACCTCCAGGCAGCGAGTTAAAGTAAGGGAAAAATAAAAGAAAAGAAATGTGAGGCGTGGGAATCAAACCCACGACCTCAAAGTTGTAAATTAGAGTAAAGGAGAAAGGGAAAATAAAAAGAAAAAAAAGGTGAGGCGTGGGAATCGAACCCACGACCTCAAGGCAGTAAAGGGGGTTAAGAGAAAAATATTGATAAAAGAATTGTGAGGCGTGGGAATTGAACCCACGACCTCTAGGCAGGCTGCGAAATAAAAGAAAAATAAAGAGAGGCTGTGGGGGTTTGATCCCACAACCTCATGGTCTATGCGAATTGGACAAGGAGAATTAAATGAAAAAAATAAAAGGGGATGTGGGGGTTCGATCCCACAATCCCTCGGCCAAATAAGAGGAGATTCCAAGGAGAAAAATAAAGAGGGAATGTTGATGTTAGGGCTCGATCTAGGGTCCCAATGTCATGTGGACTAAAAATAAAATCAAGGAAAAATGTAAGTATTGTCCAAGGGATTCGAACTTGGGTTCCCTTGCCCAAATTCCGTATTGATACATAAGTCATACCTGAATTAATATTCAAGAATAATGCCACCTACTTAGATCAAAATCGAGATCTTGGCATATATACAAGATGCATAAGTCTTGTACTACATAATCTTAGGAAGATATGAGTCACTTAACGAACTATGAATGAAGCCTCATGGCTTGTATGTATAGACCCATAAGTCTAGCATACGTTTAAAAATAAGTGAAGCTAAGATGTATGTAGTGAAATAATGTAACCCTAGAAGGGTTAAGTACTAGTGTGAAATACACTAAATGGCCAAGAGCATTGGCATACGATGAAATAATTATTATGTAATGAAACGATGAAACCCTAGAAGGGTTAAGTAAGAGTGTGAAACACAAAAATGGCCAAGTGCATTGGCATATGATGACATGAACATTCACGTAAAATGGGGTGAGTAATTATGAAGAGCAAATGTGCTAATGTTAATGAATGTGGTGACAACATGATATGAGGCTAATGTAAAAGATGAGAACAATCTCAAATGAACCTAAGTAAATGTTACCAAAACGTACTCACCTATGAGAGTGTAAAGTTAATGAAGAGACCAGTCTCTATGAACACTCTAATAAAAGTATTGAGATTAACACACTGAATACTAATGATGAGATGAGAAATCATCTATTGAGCTATGATGTCCTCATACGAGAAGCCAGCTTCTATGACGTATGAGTTGAATGTAATGGAACTTTTTACTGAGCACCGATAAACTAGCTATGAGCGGTGATGCCTTCTTTCGAGATGGTGGAGGTTCATGTAACTCTCATGATATGAGACTCTCCGGCATGCTGAGTATGGGTCTCCTTATATCTCTTGGTCTTCGAACCTATACTGCCAATATAGGGATCTGGCGGGGTTAAATTCCCATGTACACTAGCATGTTTTGGGTCAGTTTGACCGGTGATTCCACCTCTTTTCGGTGAGAGGGAGACACTGGATTTCATGATGCTCACATGATCTATGTCGATTAAAGTTAAAGTTCCCAATGAATGAATGAGGCCAGCCTCAAATGATGCACATAATGAAATGAACGATACCAAAGGTGTTAGGATATGATAATCAAGAGGTGAGCTAGACTCAAGTAATGACACTAGGTTATTCTTGATCATTGCACACCAAACCCGATGAAAGTCTTAAACTACTCCTAGGTATAGGTGGTGTTCGCACTAGCCTATGAAAGAAATGAAATGAAGTACGTATGAATAAATGAAGCAGACTCTGTGTTTGCTAATGAAGACTCCCTAGTTGAGGTCCCATATGTTGAGCCCTCATTTTGGAAAGTCTTAATGTCAAGTCCATGATTCCAAGGTCTCATGATATAAGAATGAATGTTATAAAAGATATTATGTGATATATGCAATATGATATGTGCTATGTGTAAGATGTTCTGTGCTGTGTGCAATATGATAAGTATGATGATGCATGTTACTCTCATGGCATGACGTTCCTAATCTAAATTTGGAAAGCTCACTGACTATCCTAATCCAAATTTGGAAAGTTCACTAACTTTCCTAATCCCAATTTGGCAAGTCCACTGACTTGACTTTGCATAATCATGTTGTTAGGAAAGAGCTATTCTTACTCATGCATATCCTTGGTGTGTGCTTGCATATACCCATACTTAGTACAAGTGTGTACTAATCCCATACAACTCTATATATTTAGGTGCAGGCACAGGTGGACGCAAGAGCTTACAGGTTGACGTTGCAGCTATCCGAATGTGGAGCTTTCATCCGAACTTGGTAGGCCCTCATGCTTTTGAGGATGTCTACTGTTATTATCTAGCTTAGATGTAGGCTTTAGATAGTGGAGCATTTTCCACTAGTGTTTCTTTCCACTTTCATTTTAGACTTTGTATTGGTGCCGTTTTGGCAAAAATATGTTTAATGCAATTATGAACTGTTTCTTTCATTTAATTATCTCTATATTAGATGGTTGATTTCTGAACGTCCATGATGTTAAGTTTAAAATGTTTAGCATGAAATAAGAAAACAAAAAGTTCAAATTTTCTGCTAAAATTAACCTAGATGAAGTAATAATGACGTATGTAGGCTTGTCTGCGACCTCTGAGAGGTCAACGACGCCGGTCTTTTCTGGGGTCTAGATTCTGGTCGTGACAAAGTTGGTATCAGAGCACTATGTTAAATTTCGAGAATAATAAGTTCACATCAACCATATTGAGTAGTTTCTAAGTCATGGTAGTGAAGTGCACCACTATCCTGAATTAGAGACTGCATGATGCGTAGGAAAATTTCCCTTCTTCTGATTTTATCGTGCTTTTCCTAATTTCGATTTCTTGGTGTTATGAGCGTGTCTAACATCAATCTTTGTTGTTTTTCGGAGAATGAATACTAGGAGAACCATTGGTCAGAGGAGAGGAGGTGCAGCTGCTGGGGGCAATCAGGTTCCACCCCAGGCTCCAGCTGAAGGAGTGGCTATGCCGGTTAACCCAGCTGGGTTGAATGATGCGGAGGTGCGGGCATTTATGGACCAGATGGAATAGGCCATCACTATGCTGGCCCAGGCTATGACTGCCCAGGTCAACCGGCAGGATGTTCAGAGGGAGAACCCACCGGTTCGTAGCATGGCTGACAGGCTGAGAGACTTCACGAGGATGAATCCTCCTATTTTCACAGGGTCTAAGACTTCATAGGACCCCCAGGAGTTTGTGGATGAGGTACATAAGATTTTGGTAGCTATGGGGGCCACAAATATTGAGAAGGCTGAGCTGGCTTCCTATCAGCTCAAGGATGTTGCACAGACTTCGTACAAGATGTGGCAGGATAGCCGAGCTTTGGGCGGAGTTTCGGTCACTTGGGAGCTATTTAAGACAACCTTCCTGGAGAGATTCTTTCCCAGGGAGATGAGGGAGTCAAAGTTTGAGGAGTTTATCAACCTTAAGCAGGGATCTATGACAGTCAGGGAGTATTCCCTGAAGTTTGTTAAACTATCCAGGTATGCTACTTTCCTTAGTATTTAACAACAAGGATGAGATGAGTACTGAAGTTTGTTAAATTATCCATGTATGATACTTCCCTTGTATCTAACAGCAGGGATGAGATGAGCAGGTTCCTCACAGGAATCAACGGAGATATGGAGGAGGAGTGTCGGTCTGGAATGCTCTATGATAACATGGACCTCTCCAGACTGATGGTGCATGTCCAGCAGGTAGAGGACAGCCGCAAAAAAAGGGGCGTTCGTGATGCTAGGAGGCCTAAGCCTCAAGATCAGGCAGGTCGCAGCCATGGAGGCCACATGAACAATTTTGGCGTCTATGAGCAGCCCAGGTTCAAGAAGGGGCAGCAGAGTTCTGGGAACTCTAATTCTCAGAGGAGTACAACACCTAGAGGAGGCAGACTTGAGCCCAAGAAGGGCAATGGAGGTGAGATGCAGCATCCCCAAAAGAACTGTGCTAAGTGTGGCCGTGCTCACAATGGAGAGTGTAGACAGGGCACTAATGTCTGCTTCGGTTGCGGTAAGAGTGGGCATATGGTTAGAGACTGCCCACATAGCAGAGGTTAGGCTAGAGGTAATGCTCAGCCTAGGCCTAATCCACAGGGTGCAGCAGCATCCAAGCCTCCTAAGAGGAACTGGTTCTATGCCCTGAAGGGCAGGGAGGAGCAGGAGAAGTCCGCTGATGTGGTCACAGGTATGCTGCAAGTATTCTCAACTTCTGTTTATGCTTTACTTGATCCAGGGTCTACGCTTTCCTTTGTAACTCCTTTGCTTGCTCTCACTTTTGAGATATTGTGTGAAGTTCTGCATAATCCTATAGTTATTAGTAAAACTTTAGGAGAAAATGAAGCACTGATAGAGTATACAAGGATTGCCCAATAGTTGTACGTGGTAATATTATGTGTGCAGACTTGGTTGAGTTCCCCATGCATGATTTTGATGTTATTCTCGGCATGGACTGGCTTCACAATTGTTATGCTTGTTTGGATTGTCGTAGTAGAGTGGTGAGATTTCGTTTCCCTAATGAAGAGGAGCTAGTCTAGGAGGGTTACAACTCGAGTTGTCCTAATCCCTTGATTTCGAACATTAACGCCAATGAAATGATGTCCAAGGGGTTATTCTATCATCTTGTGAGTGTTAATGATTTAGATTATGACATTCCTTCCATAGACTCAGTGCCTGTAGTGAATGAGTCCTTAGATATATTTCCTAATGATTTGCCTGGAGTCCCTCCCCCTAGAGAGATTGACTTTGGTATCGACTTAGAAACCGATACTAAACCAATTTCATTTCCTCCCTACAGGATGGCTCCAGCTAAACTCAAGGAGTTGAAGCTGCAGTTAAAAGATCTCACTGATAAGGGTTTCATTCAGCTGAGCATATCCCCTTGGGGCGCTCCAGTGTTGTTTGTTAAAAAGAAGGATGGAACCCTTAGAATGTGTATCGATTATTGGCAGCTCAACAAAGTCACTATAAAGAATAAGTATCCACTTCCCAGAATAGATGATTTGTTCGATCAGCTTCAAGGGTCTAGTTTCTTCTCTAAGATTGATCTTCGTTCACGATATCATCAGCTTAGGGTTAGGGATGGAGATATCCCAAAGAGAGCCTTTCGTACCCGTTATGGTCATTATGAGTTCTTAGTTATGTCATTTGGTCTTACGAATGCACCTGCTGCATTTATGGACCTCATGAACCGAGTCTTCCATGAATACCTTGATTTTTTCATCATAGTATTCATTGAAGACATCCTCATCTACTCTAGGACCAAGGAAGAGCATGAACAACATTTGAGACTAACCTTGCAGGTACTTAGACAACATCATTTGTATGCCAAATTCAGCAAGTGTGAATTCTGTCTTAGATCAGTGACCTTACTGGGTCATGTTGTGTCCGATCAGGGTGTGGAGGTCGATCCCAGCAAGACGAAGGCTGTGAAGAATTGGCCAAAACCTCTTACTCCCATTGACGTCCGTAGCTTTCTGGGATTGGCTTGTTACTACCGCAGGTTCGTGGAGGGATTTTCTTCCATTGCTGCCCTACTGACAACTTTGACTAAAAAGAAGGCCAAGTTTGAATGGACGGAGACTTGTAAGAAGAGTTTCCAGAAGCTCAAGGACAGACTCACTTCAGCCACGGTGCTTACTTTGTCTAAGTGTGGTGAGAATTACACTGTTTACTGTGATTCATCTAGGGTTATTTGGGTTGTGTTCTTATGCAGGTTGGTAAGGTGATAGCCTATGCGTCCAGACAACTCAGGGTTCATGAGAAGAACTATCCCACTCATGACCTGGAGTTTGCAGCTGTGGTGTTTGCACTGAAGCTGTGGAGGCACTACTTGTATGGAGTGCATGTGGATGTCTTCACAGACCACAATAGTCTCTAGTACGTGTTCACACAGAGGGAGTTGAATCTACGTCAGCGGAGATGGTTGGAGCTGTTGAAGGAATATGACATGAATGTTCACTACCATCCAGGTAAGGCTAATGTTGTAGATGATGCTTTGAGCAGGATGAGCATGGGAAGTACAGCCCACGTTGAGGATGAGAAGAAGGAGTTGGCAAAAGATGTACACAGACTGGCCAGACTGGGTGTGCGATTGGTTGACTCTACTAGTGGGGGTGTTTCAGTTCATCCTAGTTTTAAATCATCCTTGGTAGTTGAAGTCAAGAAGGGTCAACATCTCGATACTGTGTTGATGGAGCTGAAGGACTCAGTGTTGATAAAGATAAATGAGTCTTTCGCTTTGGGAGGTGATGGCATACTTAGGTATCAGGATAGGCTGTGTGTACCAGATGTGGATGATTTGCGGACCAGGATTGTTGCAGAGGCCCATGGTTCCAGATATTCCATACATCCAGGTGCCATTAAGATGTATCATGATCTTAAGCAGATTTATTGGTGGGATGGCATGAGAAGGATATTGTAGAATATGTGGGCAAGTGTCCTAATTGTCAGCATGTTAAGGTAGAACATCTTAAGCCTGGCGGTCTTACTCAGATTATTGAGGTTCCGACTTGGAAGTGGGAGGACATTAATATGGACTTCGTGGTTGGTCTTCCCAGGACTAGGAGACAACATGAATTCATATGGGTTATTGTGGTTAGGATGACTAAGTCTGCCCACTTTATCCCTGTGAAGTCTACTTATAGAGCCGAGGATTATGCGAAACTCTAAATTGATGAGATTGTGAGGTGGCATGGGATTCCTCTGTCTATTATTTCAGATAGAGGAGCTCAGTTTACTTCACATTTCCGGAGATCTCTCTAGAAGAGCTTGGGCACGCAGGTAAAGCTTAGTACTTCTTTCATCCTCAGACTGATGGGCAGGCAGAGCGCACCATTCAGACATTGGAGGACATGTTGAGAGCGTGTGTGATTGACTTCAGGGGTAGCTGGGATGACCATCTTCTTTTGATAGAGTTCTCGTATAATAATAGCTATCACTCCAACATTGGGATGGCACCGTAAGAGGCACTGTATGGTAGGAGGTGTAGATCTCCAGTTGGGTAGTTTTAGGTTGGAGAGTCATCCATTTTGGGTCTAGATATCATTCATGAGGCCTTATAAAAGGTTAGAGTGATTAAGGACAGGTTGGATACTGCTTATAGTCGGCAGAAGTCATATGCAGATAACAGAAAACGACCCTTAGAGTTTGATGTTGGTGACCAGGTCTATCTGAAGATATCACCTATGAAGGGGGTGATGAGGTTTGGCAGGAAGGGGAAGTTGAGTCCGAGGTATGTTGGGCCATACAAGATACTACAGCGTGTGGGTGAGGTGGACTATGAGTTGGCATTTCCTGCGGAGCTAGCTTCTGTCCATCCAGTCTTTCATGTATCCATGTTAAAGAAGTGCCTAGGTGATCCAGCATCAATTCTACCTGTGGAAGGTTTTGGGGTCGATGAAGACTTGTCCTACGAGGAGGTACTTGTTGAGATCTTAGACAGACAGATCAAGCGGCTGAGCAACAAGGAGATTGCCACAGTGAAGGTATTGTGGAGAAATCATCTTGTTGAAGGTGCTACGTGGGAGGCTGAGGCCTACATGAGATCCCGCTACCCTCATCTTTTCAGCTCTTGAGGTTAGACTCCCTACTCTTAAGTCTAAGTTTCCTTATCTCTCCATTTTTCTTGTTATTGCTTGACTGTGCATAGTGATTATGTTATGATCTGACTGGCATTACGCTAGATAGTAGTAGTGTCATTCGGGGACGAATGTTCCTAAAGGGGGGATAATGTAACAACCCTAAAAATGGATAAGATAAGTAATGCTTAATGTGTCTATAATGCCTACGATTATACTAGGGTTCACACGGATTGATGCGCGTATAATCAGACCTCGGAACCCTTGCTATGGCCAAGCCAACTAACTTGGGGAGTTAGTTGAGCTTGGAAAGGTTGGGTCCAACCATGTAGGGCTCTCGAATACGAAGATTTACTCGAAGGAGTCTTTACCGGACTTAAAAAGGGGAAATCATAGGTTTGAAGGATCTATGGGTAAAATGGTCTTTTCCTGGCTAAGGGTAGTATCATAATTACCCTAAATATATAATTAATTATTTAATTAATAAGATGGAGGGGCAATTTGGGAAGACAGGGCCGAAATTGGGCTCTTGATGTGAAGTCTTGCTCCACCCGGGTTCGAAACTAGGTGGAAGCAATGAATTAAAGTGATTTTTATTTAAGCTATTGAAATAATGTAATTAATTAATAATTATTATTCATTAGCTGATTTAAAATAAAATAAAAATCAGATTTTTATTGAATAAACAAAACCCTATTGACTAAGTCCTAAAACTAGACTCCTAAGCCTCCTAAAACTCCCACTCTCTCACGTTTATCTCTCCACTCTCACGCTCAATATCTCTTCTTCTTTCTCACGTATTATCTCAGTGAAAATAAGAGTCAAGAGCAGAAAAATAAAGCAAGTGCTTCACACTTGAAGAACTCACACGAAATCACAAGAAAACAAACGTTAATCGCACACTAGGCTAAGGGAGGTTGTCATTCGAGTGGAGTTCACATTGAGGAGGCTTAGACGTGATCTTGGGTGGAGTTTTTGGGCAGCAAGTCGAGGGTTTAACCTCAAAAAGGTATGGTTTCTCTTCTCTCTTGGTCCCTTTCCCAAGAGACCCCTTAAGGTTCAGATTATTCAGACCGAAAACTAGGATTGTTCCCCCTTTTGCATACCCCCGTCACTAGCTCCCAATGAATCGTAGGTTGGGTATGATTGCTGGTAGATTTAGGTGTATGTTATGTTTTCGTGATGAATATGATTATGTTTGTGTACTTGAAATCGTATGAAAGACAATCATGTGTTCGAAATTATGTGCAAGTGTGTGTGTGCAAACATGTTACAGTAACTAAGGTTCTCAGGTTAAGTCTCCATATATTATAATGTTATGGTTGTCATTTTTACGTGCATAAACCTATGTAAATTGTGATGTTCATTAAAATGAAAGTGTGGCTAATTTGAGTACCAATCTTTTGGCTAAAAGAACTTATGAAAAATGCACCCCAAAACGTAATATATGATCTATGAATTTCCCTAAAAGTTCAAGTGAAAGTGTTGGTGAAAATGAACTAAAATAATGACTAAATTTTCAGCAAACTTACAAGTTTGGTTTAGTCTAAATAATGATGAATAAATCTGGAAATTTATTTGAGTGTAAAAGAATGAGGCCACAAGGATTCGAACCTGTGACCTCACCCGTGTAATGCCTTAAAATCGCAAAAAAAAAAAGAAATGGGGTCAAAGGGAATCGATATTGGGTGTGCTGGCTGAAAATGTTAAGTATAAAAATTAATAAAATAAAATGAGAGGCGTGGAAATCGAACCCACGACCTCCAGGCAGCGAGTTAAAGTAAGGGAAAAATAAAAGAAAAGAAATGTGAGGCGTGGGAATCAAACCCACGACCTCAAAGTTGTAAATTAGAGTAAAGGAGAAAGGGAAAATAAAAAGAAAAAAAAGGTGAGGCGTGGGAATCGAACCCACGACCTCAAGGCAGTAAAGGGGGTTAAGAGAAAAATATTGATAAAAGAATTGTGAGGCGTGGGAATTGAACCCACGACCTCTAGGCAGGCTGCGAAATAAAAGAAAAATAAAGAGAGGCTGTGGGGGTTTGATCCCACAACCTCATGGTCTATGCGAATTGGACAAGGAGAATTAAATGAAAAAAATAAAAGGGGATGTGGGGGTTCGATCCCACAATCCCTCGGCCAAATAAGAGGAGATTCCAAGGAGAAAAATAAAGAGGGAATGTTGATGTTAGGGCTCGATCTAGGGTCCCAATGTCATGTGGACTAAAAATAAAATCAAGGAAAAATGTAAGTATTGTCCAAGGGATTCGAACTTGGGTTCCCTTGCCCAAATTCCGTATTGATACATAAGTCATACCTGAATTAATATTCAAGAATAATGCCACCTACTTAGATCAAAATCGAGATCTTGGCATATATACAAGATGCATAAGTCTTGTACTACATAATCTTAGGAAGATATGAGTCACTTAACGAACTATGAATGAAGCCTCATGGCTTGTATGTATAGACCCATAAGTCTAGCATACGTTTAAAAATAAGTGAACCTAAGATGTATGTAGTGAAATAATGTAACCCTAGAAGGGTTAAGTACTAGTGTGAAATACACTAAATGGCCAAGAGCATTGGCATACGATGAAATAATTATTATGTAATGAAACGATGAAACCCTAGAAGGGTTAAGTAAGAGTGTGAAACACAAAAATGGCCAAGTGCATTGGCATATGATGACATGAACATTCACGTAAAATGGGGTGAGTAATTATGAAGAGCAAATGTGCTAATGTTAATGAATGTGGTGACAACATGATATGAGGCTAATGTAAAAGATGAGAACAATCTCAAATGAACCTAAGTAAATGTTACCAAAACGTACTCACCTATGAGAGTGTAAAGTTAATGAAGAGACCAGTCTCTATGAACACTCTAATAAAAGTATTGAGATTAACACACTGAATACTAATGATGAGATGAGAAATCATCTATTGAGCTATGATGTCCTCATACGAGAAGCCAGCTTCTATGACGTATGAGTTGAATGTAATGGAACTTTTTACTGAGCACCGATAAACTAGCTATGAGCGGTGATGCCTTCTTTCGAGATGGTGGAGGTTCATGTAACTCTCATGATATGAGACTCTCCGGCATGCTGAGTATGGGTCTCCTTATATCTCTTGGTCTTCGAACCTATACTGCCAATATAGGGATCTGGCGGGGTTAAATTCCCATGTACACTAGCATGTTTTGGGTCAGTTTGACCGGTGATTCCACCTCTTTTCGGTGAGAGGGAGACACTGGATTTCATGATGCTCACATGATCTATGTCGATTAAAGTTAAAGTTCCCAATGAATGAATGAGGCCAGCCTCAAATGATGCACATAATGAAATGAACGATACCAAAGGTGTTAGGATATGATAATCAAGAGGTGAGCTAGACTCAAGTAATGACACTAGGTTATTCTTGATCATTGCACACCAAACCCGATGAAAGTCTTAAACTACTCCTAGGTATAGGTGGTGTTCGCACTAGCCTATGAAAGAAATGAAATGAAGTACGTATGAATAAATGAAGCAGACTCTGTGTTTGCTAATGAAGACTCCCTAGTTGAGGTCCCATATGTTGAGCCCTCATTTTGGAAAGTCTTAATGTCAAGTCCATGATTCCAAGGTCTCATGATATAAGAATGAATGTTATAAAAGATATTATGTGATATATGCAATATGATATGTGCTATGTGTAAGATGTTCTGTGCTGTGTGCAATATGATAAGTATGATGATG
This sequence comes from Solanum sitiens, assembly GCA_016801875.1. Taxonomy (NCBI): domain Eukaryota; kingdom Viridiplantae; phylum Streptophyta; class Magnoliopsida; order Solanales; family Solanaceae; genus Solanum; species Solanum sitiens. The sequence goes on from JABWTJ010000060.1 coordinate 265,571, forward strand.
CATGTTACTCTCATGGCATGACGTTCCTAATCTAAATTTGGAAAGCTCACTGACTATCCTAATCCAAATTTGGAAAGTTCACTAACTTTCCTAATCCCAATTTGGCAAGTCCACTGACTTGACTTTGCATAATCATGTTGTTAGGAAAGAGCTATTCTTACTCATGCATATCCTTGGTGTGTGCTTGCATATACCCATACTTAGTACAAGTGTGTACTAATCCCATACAACTCTATATATTTAGGTGCAGGCACAGGTGGACGCAAGAGCTTACAGGTTGACGTTGCAGCTATCCGAATGTGGAGCTTTCATCCGAACTTGGTAGGCCCTCATGCTTTTGAGGATGTCTACTGTTATTATCTAGCTTAGATGTAGGCTTTAGATAGTGGAGCATTTTCCACTAGTGTTTCTTTCCACTTTCATTTTAGACTTTGTATTGGTGCCGTTTTGGCAAAAATATGTTTAATGCAATTATGAACTGTTTCTTTCATTTAATTATCTCTATATTAGATGGTTGATTTCTGAACGTCCATGATGTTAAGTTTAAAATGTTTAGCATGAAATAAGAAAACAAAAAGTTCAAATTTTCTGCTAAAATTAACCTAGATGAAGTAATAATGACGTATGTAGGCTTGTCTGCGACCTCTGAGAGGTCAACGACGCCGGTCTTTTCTGGGGTCTAGATTCTGGTCGTGACAAAGTTGGTATCAGAGCACTATGTTAAATTTCGAGAATAATAAGTTCACATCAACCATATTGAGTAGTTTCTAAGTCATGGTAGTGAAGTGCACCACTATCCTGAATTAGAGACTGCATGATGCGTAGGAAAATTTCCCTTCTTCTGATTTTATCGTGCTTTTCCTAATTTCGATTTCTTGGTGTTATGAGCGTGTCTAACATCAATCTTTGTTGTTTTTCGGAGAATGAATACTAGGAGAACCATTGGTCAGAGGAGAGGAGGTGCAGCTGCTGGGGGCAATCAGGTTCCACCCCAGGCTCCAGCTGAAGGAGTGGCTATGCCGGTTAACCCAGCTGGGTTGAATGATGCGGAGGTGCGGGCATTTATGGACCAGATGGAATAGGCCATCACTATGCTGGCCCAGGCTATGACTGCCCAGGTCAACCGGCAGGATGTTCAGAGGGAGAACCCACCGGTTCGTAGCATGGCTGACAGGCTGAGAGACTTCACGAGGATGAATCCTCCTATTTTCACAGGGTCTAAGACTTCATAGGACCCCCAGGAGTTTGTGGATGAGGTACATAAGATTTTGGTAGCTATGGGGGCCACAAATATTGAGAAGGCTGAGCTGGCTTCCTATCAGCTCAAGGATGTTGCACAGACTTCGTACAAGATGTGGCAGGATAGCCGAGCTTTGGGCGGAGTTTCGGTCACTTGGGAGCTATTTAAGACAACCTTCCTGGAGAGATTCTTTCCCAGGGAGATGAGGGAGTCAAAGTTTGAGGAGTTTATCAACCTTAAGCAGGGATCTATGACAGTCAGGGAGTATTCCCTGAAGTTTGTTAAACTATCCAGGTATGCTACTTTCCTTAGTATTTAACAACAAGGATGAGATGAGTACTGAAGTTTGTTAAATTATCCATGTATGATACTTCCCTTGTATCTAACAGCAGGGATGAGATGAGCAGGTTCCTCACAGGAATCAACGGAGATATGGAGGAGGAGTGTCGGTCTGGAATGCTCTATGATAACATGGACCTCTCCAGACTGATGGTGCATGTCCAGCAGGTAGAGGACAGCCGCAAAAAAAGGGGCGTTCGTGATGCTAGGAGGCCTAAGCCTCAAGATCAGGCAGGTCGCAGCCATGGAGGCCACATGAACAATTTTGGCGTCTATGAGCAGCCCAGGTTCAAGAAGGGGCAGCAGAGTTCTGGGAACTCTAATTCTCAGAGGAGTACAACACCTAGAGGAGGCAGACTTGAGCCCAAGAAGGGCAATGGAGGTGAGATGCAGCATCCCCAAAAGAACTGTGCTAAGTGTGGCCGTGCTCACAATGGAGAGTGTAGACAGGGCACTAATGTCTGCTTCGGTTGCGGTAAGAGTGGGCATATGGTTAGAGACTGCCCACATAGCAGAGGTTAGGCTAGAGGTAATGCTCAGCCTAGGCCTAATCCACAGGGTGCAGCAGCATCCAAGCCTCCTAAGAGGAACTGGTTCTATGCCCTGAAGGGCAGGGAGGAGCAGGAGAAGTCCGCTGATGTGGTCACAGGTATGCTGCAAGTATTCTCAACTTCTGTTTATGCTTTACTTGATCCAGGGTCTACGCTTTCCTTTGTAACTCCTTTGCTTGCTCTCACTTTTGAGATATTGTGTGAAGTTCTGCATAATCCTATAGTTATTAGTAAAACTTTAGGAGAAAATGAAGCACTGATAGAGTATACAAGGATTGCCCAATAGTTGTACGTGGTAATATTATGTGTGCAGACTTGGTTGAGTTCCCCATGCATGATTTTGATGTTATTCTCGGCATGGACTGGCTTCACAATTGTTATGCTTGTTTGGATTGTCGTAGTAGAGTGGTGAGATTTCGTTTCCCTAATGAAGAGGAGCTAGTCTAGGAGGGTTACAACTCGAGTTGTCCTAATCCCTTGATTTCGAACATTAACGCCAATGAAATGATGTCCAAGGGGTTATTCTATCATCTTGTGAGTGTTAATGATTTAGATTATGACATTCCTTCCATAGACTCAGTGCCTGTAGTGAATGAGTCCTTAGATATATTTCCTAATGATTTGCCTGGAGTCCCTCCCCCTAGAGAGATTGACTTTGGTATCGACTTAGAAACCGATACTAAACCAATTTCATTTCCTCCCTACAGGATGGCTCCAGCTAAACTCAAGGAGTTGAAGCTGCAGTTAAAAGATCTCACTGATAAGGGTTTCATTCAGCTGAGCATATCCCCTTGGGGCGCTCCAGTGTTGTTTGTTAAAAAGAAGGATGGAACCCTTAGAATGTGTATCGATTATTGGCAGCTCAACAAAGTCACTATAAAGAATAAGTATCCACTTCCCAGAATAGATGATTTGTTCGATCAGCTTCAAGGGTCTAGTTTCTTCTCTAAGATTGATCTTCGTTCACGATATCATCAGCTTAGGGTTAGGGATGGAGATATCCCAAAGAGAGCCTTTCGTACCCGTTATGGTCATTATGAGTTCTTAGTTATGTCATTTGGTCTTACGAATGCACCTGCTGCATTTATGGACCTCATGAACCGAGTCTTCCATGAATACCTTGATTTTTTCATCATAGTATTCATTGAAGACATCCTCATCTACTCTAGGACCAAGGAAGAGCATGAACAACATTTGAGACTAACCTTGCAGGTACTTAGACAACATCATTTGTATGCCAAATTCAGCAAGTGTGAATTCTGTCTTAGATCAGTGACCTTACTGGGTCATGTTGTGTCCGATCAGGGTGTGGAGGTCGATCCCAGCAAGACGAAGGCTGTGAAGAATTGGCCAAAACCTCTTACTCCCATTGACGTCCGTAGCTTTCTGGGATTGGCTTGTTACTACCGCAGGTTCGTGGAGGGATTTTCTTCCATTGCTGCCCTACTGACAACTTTGACTAAAAAGAAGGCCAAGTTTGAATGGACGGAGACTTGTAAGAAGAGTTTCCAGAAGCTCAAGGACAGACTCACTTCAGCCACGGTGCTTACTTTGTCTAAGTGTGGTGAGAATTACACTGTTTACTGTGATTCATCTAGGGTTATTTGGGTTGTGTTCTTATGCAGGTTGGTAAGGTGATAGCCTATGCGTCCAGACAACTCAGGGTTCATGAGAAGAACTATCCCACTCATGACCTGGAGTTTGCAGCTGTGGTGTTTGCACTGAAGCTGTGGAGGCACTACTTGTATGGAGTGCATGTGGATGTCTTCACAGACCACAATAGTCTCTAGTACGTGTTCACACAGAGGGAGTTGAATCTACGTCAGCGGAGATGGTTGGAGCTGTTGAAGGAATATGACATGAATGTTCACTACCATCCAGGTAAGGCTAATGTTGTAGATGATGCTTTGAGCAGGATGAGCATGGGAAGTACAGCCCACGTTGAGGATGAGAAGAAGGAGTTGGCAAAAGATGTACACAGACTGGCCAGACTGGGTGTGCGATTGGTTGACTCTACTAGTGGGGGTGTTTCAGTTCATCCTAGTTTTAAATCATCCTTGGTAGTTGAAGTCAAGAAGGGTCAACATCTCGATACTGTGTTGATGGAGCTGAAGGACTCAGTGTTGATAAAGATAAATGAGTCTTTCGCTTTGGGAGGTGATGGCATACTTAGGTATCAGGATAGGCTGTGTGTACCAGATGTGGATGATTTGCGGACCAGGATTGTTGCAGAGGCCCATGGTTCCAGATATTCCATACATCCAGGTGCCATTAAGATGTATCATGATCTTAAGCAGATTTATTGGTGGGATGGCATGAGAAGGATATTGTAGAATATGTGGGCAAGTGTCCTAATTGTCAGCATGTTAAGGTAGAACATCTTAAGCCTGGCGGTCTTACTCAGATTATTGAGGTTCCGACTTGGAAGTGGGAGGACATTAATATGGACTTCGTGGTTGGTCTTCCCAGGACTAGGAGACAACATGAATTCATATGGGTTATTGTGGTTAGGATGACTAAGTCTGCCCACTTTATCCCTGTGAAGTCTACTTATAGAGCCGAGGATTATGCGAAACTCTAAATTGATGAGATTGTGAGGTGGCATGGGATTCCTCTGTCTATTATTTCAGATAGAGGAGCTCAGTTTACTTCACATTTCCGGAGATCTCTCTAGAAGAGCTTGGGCACGCAGGTAAAGCTTAGTACTTCTTTCATCCTCAGACTGATGGGCAGGCAGAGCGCACCATTCAGACATTGGAGGACATGTTGAGAGCGTGTGTGATTGACTTCAGGGGTAGCTGGGATGACCATCTTCTTTTGATAGAGTTCTCGTATAATAATAGCTATCACTCCAACATTGGGATGGCACCGTAAGAGGCACTGTATGGTAGGAGGTGTAGATCTCCAGTTGGGTAGTTTTAGGTTGGAGAGTCATCCATTTTGGGTCTAGATATCATTCATGAGGCCTTATAAAAGGTTAGAGTGATTAAGGACAGGTTGGATACTGCTTATAGTCGGCAGAAGTCATATGCAGATAACAGAAAACGACCCTTAGAGTTTGATGTTGGTGACCAGGTCTATCTGAAGATATCACCTATGAAGGGGGTGATGAGGTTTGGCAGGAAGGGGAAGTTGAGTCCGAGGTATGTTGGGCCATACAAGATACTACAGCGTGTGGGTGAGGTGGACTATGAGTTGGCATTTCCTGCGGAGCTAGCTTCTGTCCATCCAGTCTTTCATGTATCCATGTTAAAGAAGTGCCTAGGTGATCCAGCATCAATTCTACCTGTGGAAGGTTTTGGGGTCGATGAAGACTTGTCCTACGAGGAGGTACTTGTTGAGATCTTAGACAGACAGATCAAGCGGCTGAGCAACAAGGAGATTGCCACAGTGAAGGTATTGTGGAGAAATCATCTTGTTGAAGGTGCTACGTGGGAGGCTGAGGCCTACATGAGATCCCGCTACCCTCATCTTTTCAGCTCTTGAGGTTAGACTCCCTACTCTTAAGTCTAAGTTTCCTTATCTCTCCATTTTTCTTGTTATTGCTTGACTGTGCATAGTGATTATGTTATGATCTGACTGGTATTACGCTAGATAGTAGTAGTGTCATTCGGGGACGAATGTTCCTAAAGGGGGGATAATGTAACAACCCTAAAAATGGATAAGATAAGTAATGCTTAATGTGTCTATAATGCCTACGATTATACTAGGGTTCACACGGATTGATGCGCGTATAATCAGACCTCGGAACCCTTGCTATGGCCAAGCCAACTAACTTGGGGAGTTAGTTGATCTTGGAAAGGTTGGGTCCAACCATGTAGGGCTCTCGAATACGAAGATTTACTCGAAGGAGTCTTTACCGGACTTAAAAAGGGGAAATCATAGGTTTGAAGGATCTATGGGTAAAATGGTCTTTTTCCTGGCTAAGGGTAGTATCATAATTACCCTAAATATATAATTAATTATTTAATTAATAAGATGGAGGGGCAATTTGGGAAGACACGGCCGAAATTGGGCTCTTGATGTGAAGTCTTGCTCCACCCGGGTTCGAAACTAGGTGGAAGCAATGAATTAAAGTGATTTTTATTTAAGCTATTGAAATAATGTAATTAATTAATAATTATTATTCATTAGCTGATTTAAAATAAAATAAAAATCAGATTTTTATTGAATAAACAAAACCCTATTGACTAAGTCCTAAAACTAGACTCCTAAGCCTCCTAAAACTCCCACTCTCTCATGTTTATCTCTCCACTCTCACGCTCAATCTCTCTTCTTCTTTCTCAAGTATTCTCTCAGCCAAAATAAGAGTCAAGAGCAGAAAAATAAAGCAAGTGCTTCACACTTGAAGAACTCACACGAAATCACAAGAAAACAAACGTTAATCGCACACTAGGCTAAGGGAGGTTGTCATTCGAGTGGAGTTGACATTGAGGAGGCTTAGATGTGATCTTGGGTGGAGTTTTTGGGCAGAAAGTTGAGGGTTTAACGTCAAAAAGGTATGGTTTCTCTTCTCTCTTGGTCCCTTTCCCAAGAGACCCCTTAAGGTTCAGATTATTCAGACCGAAAACTAGGATTGTTCCCCCTTTTGCATGCCCCTGTCACTACCTCCCAATGAATCGTAGGTTGGGTATGATTGCTGGTAGATTTAGGGGTATGTTATGTTTTCGTGATAATATGATTATGTTTGTGTACTTGAAATCGTATGGAAGACAATCATGTGTTCGAAATTATGTGCAAGTGTGTGTGTGCAAACATGTTATAGTAACTAAGGTTCTCGGGTTAAGGCTCCAAATTTGATAATGTTATGGTTGTCATTTTACGTGCATAAACCTATGTAAATCGTGATGTTCATTAAAATGTAAGTGTGGCTAATTTGAGTACCAATATTATGGCTAAAAGAATTTATGAAAAATGCACCCCAAAACGTAATATATGATCTATGAATTTCCCTAAAAGTTCAAGTGAAAGTGTTGGTGAAAATGAGCTAAAAAAATGACTAAATTTCCAACAAACATACAAGTTTGGTTTAGGCTAAATAATGATGAATAAATCTAGAAATTTATTTGAGTATGAAGGAATGAGGCAACCAGGATTAGAACTTGTGACCTCACCCGTGTAATGCCTTAAAATCGCAAAAAAAAAAAAGAAATGGGGTCAAGGGGAATCGATATTGGGTGTGCTGGCTGAAAATGTAAAGTACAAAAATTAATAAAATAAAATGGGAGGCGTGGGAATCGAACTCACAACCTCCACGCAGCGAGTGGAAGTAAAGGAAAATAAAAGAAAAGAAATGTGAGGCGTGGGAATCGAACCCACGACCTTAAAGCTGTGAATTAGAGTAAAGGAGAAAGGGAAAATAAAAAGAAAAGAAAGGTGAGGTGTGGGAATCGAACCCACGACCTCAAGGCAGTGAAGGGAGTTAAGAGAAAAATATAGATAAAAGAATTGTGAGGCGTGGGAATTGAACCCATGACCTCTAGGCAGGCTGCGAAATAAAAGAAAAATAAAGAGAGGCTGTGGGGGTTTGATCCCACAACCTCATGGTCTATGCGAATTGGACAAGGAGAATTAAATGAAAAAAATAAAACGGGCTGTGGGGGTTCGATCCCACAACCCCTCGGCCAAATAAGAGGAGATTCCAAGGAGAAAAATAAAGAGGGAATGTTGATGTTGGGACTCGATCTAGGGTCCCAACGTCATGTGGACTAAAAATAAAATCAAGGAAAAATGTAAGTATTGTCCAAGGGATTCGAACTTGGGTTCCCTTGCCCAAATTCCATTTTGATACATAAGTCATACGTGAATTAAATGTTCAAGAATAATGCCACCTACTTAGATCAAAATCGAGATCTTGGCATACATACAAGATGCATAAGTCTTGTACTACATAATCTTAGGAAGACATGAGTCACTTACCGAACTATGAATGAAGCCTTATGGCTTGAATGTATAGACCCATAAGTCTAGCATACGTTTAAAAATAAGTGAACCTAAGATGTATGTAGTGAAATAATGTAACACTAGAAGGGTTAAGTACGATTGTGAAATACACTAAATGGCCAAGAGCATTGGCATAGGATGAAATGATTATTATGTAATGAAACGATGAAACCCTAAAAGGGTTAAGTAAGAGTGTGAAACACAGAAATGGCCAAGTGCATTGGCATATGATGAAATGAACATTCACGTAAAATGGGGTGAGTAATTATGAAGAGCAAATGTGCTAATGTTAATGAATGTGGTGACAACATGATATTAGGCTAATGTAAAATATGAGAACAATCTCAAATGAGCCTAAGTAAATGTTACCAAAACGTACTCACCTATGAGAGTGTAAAGTTAATGAAGAGACCAGTCTCTATGAACACTTTAATGAAAGTATTGAGATTAACACACTAAATACTAATGATGAGATGAGAAATAATCTATTGAGCTATGATGTCCTCATACTAGAAGCCATCTTCCATGACGTATGAGTTGAATGTAATGAAACTTTATACTGAGCACCAATAGACTAGATATGAGCGGTGATGCCTTCTTTCGGGAAGGGTGGAGGTTCACGTAACTCTCATGAGATGAGACTCTCCGGCATGCCGAGTATGGGTCTCCTTATATCTCTTGGTCTTCGAACCTATACTGCCAATATAGGGATCTGGCGGGGTTAAATTCCCATGTACACTAGCATGTTTTGGGTCACTTTGGCCGGTGATTCCACCTCTTTTCGGTGAGGGGGATACACTGGATTTCATGATGCTCACATGATCTATGTCGGTTAAAGTTAAAGTTCCCAATGAATGAATGAGGCCAGCCTCAAATGATGCACATAATGAAATGAACGATACCAAAGGTGTTAGGATAGGATAATCAAGAGGTGAGCTAGACTCAAGTAATGACACTAGGTTATTCTTCATCATTGCACACCAAACCCGATGAAAGTCTTAAACTACTCTTAGGTATAGGTGGTGTTCACACTAGCCTATGAAAGAAATGAAATGAAGTACGTATGAATAAATGAAGCAGACTCTGTGTTTGCTAATGAAGACTCCCTAGTTGAGGTCCCATATGTTGAGCCCTAATTTTGGAAAGTCTTAATGTCAATTCCATGATTCCAAGGTCTCATGATATAAGAATGAATGTTATAAAAGATGTTATGTGCTATATGCAATATGATATGTGCTATGTGTAAGATGTTCTGTGTTGTGTGCAATATGATAAGTATGATGATGCATGTTACTCTCATGGCATGACTTTCCTAATCTAAATTTGGAAAGCTCACTGACTCTCCTAATCCAAATTTGGAAAGCTCACCGACTTTCCTAATCCAAATTTGGAAAGTTCACTAACTTTCCTAATCCCAATTTGGCAAGTCCACTGACTTGACTTTCCATAATCATGTTGTTAGGAAAGAGCTATTCTTACTCATGCATGTCCTTGGTGTGTGCTTGCATATACCCATACTTAGTACAAGTGTGTACTAATCCCATACAACTCTATATTTTTAGGTGCAGGCACAGGTGGACGCTAGAGCTTACACGTTGACGTTGCAGCTATCCAGACGTGGAGCTTTTATTCGGACTTGGTAGGCCCTCATGCTTTCGAGGATGTCTACTGTTATTATCTAGCTTAGATGTAGGCTTTAGCTAGTGGAGCATGTTCCACTAGTGTTTCTTTCCACTTTCATTTCAGACTTTGTATTGGTGCCGTTTTGGCAAAAATACGTTTAATGCAAATATGAACTATTTCTTTCATTTGATTATCTCTATATTAGATGGTTGATTTGTGAACGCCCATGATGTTAAGTTTAAAATGTTTAGCATGAAATACGAATATAAAAAGTTCAAAATTTCCGCTAAAATTAACCTAGATGAAGTAAGAATCACGTATGTAGGCTTGTCTGCAACCTCTGAGAGGTCAACGACGCCAATCTCGTCTAGGGTCTAGATTCCGATCGTGACATTTGTTTTAGGTGAAACTTATTTGGAAGGTCTATATCTTTTTAATCGTTGTATTTACATTGGAAACTTCCAGGTACGAATTCTAAAGGGCCCCGCAAAAGGGCCCACAAAAAGGACCCAAGGCTGGTGGAGACACTGCCTCGGCAGTGTCAATCGACGGACAAAACGATGGCCAGTTGGTTGACCAACGGCCCGTAGGTGAGGTCTATTCGATTGATACTTATCTTGGGCAGGTATCAACTAAAAAATTGGTCAAGGACCAATCGACAAAAGCCAAAGGACGGCCAGTCGATTGACCAACGAACAGTCGATTGGGTCCGTCGATGGTGGCCTGGTGCCACTGCCTGTGCACTGTTTCATTAAATGGGTGAATGGGAAATTCACCCCACGTGCTAAACTGACCCCACACAATTTATTTGGTGATTTTTAGGTGTATTTAAGTGATCAAAAACGTGATAAACCCATTCCCAAACCAAGTCACACAAATTGAACCTTCCCTCCAAAATTATTCCCTAGAAACCACCATTGTTGGTGAAGCTCAAGAACATCTTGGAGCTTTTATTTCCATGGATGAATCATCAAGTTTTAAAGGGTTTCAAGAACAAAAAGGTATGGTGATCCTTCATCTTTAGTTATCCTTCCATCTAGAGAGTTAATTTCAAAGTTTCAAAATAGATTTTATGATCAAAGTTCTTCCTCTTCAATCTAGCCATGGGTTCTTTCTAAAAAACTTTTTAATGATTAAATCATGATGAATTGAAGATAATATATTGGGTTTAACGTGATTTTGACTCCAATTGCATGATGAACCCATGTGCCTTCCCAAACTTGATTTAGCCCTTGCATGGGCATTGTGATCATGGCTTGTTAATGGTTGAATTGTGATTCTCTTACGTTGAATTACTTATATTTACTGTTATTTTGTGAATTTATTATGTTTTGATGATGAAGGATCCATGTGGATCCATGTATGAAGATTTGAACATGCCTAACTTAGATTCCTATAGGATCAATTTAACTTGCCTCTATTAAGCATCAATGTGGAATTCGATTGTGTAGGGATAGTTATATCTATTGCCTTACTTGGATGATGTTGATGAATTGTAAATAAGTGATTCATGCTGATCAAAGTTAATTATCCTATGATTATTCTATGTCCCATTGACTTCTAATGTAGCATGTTCACTGTAATATGGAGGTTATGGCAATTGTAGTAGTATCTCGTTTAGGTCATGTTGTCCTTAACTACTGCCTCATATTGATGTTATTAATAAATTGTGGATATGAATTCTTGATTCTTAAAGTAAAGGAGTCTTGACATGAATTGATCTAAATTCTTTTAGTTTATGAATTGATAAGGCTATGTATGTGATGTGATCTCAAATTATGGTTAGATGAAGCATCATTTTATTCTTAGTAAAGATCTATTGAGCTACTGCCTAACATTTACATTATTGCTAAAATATGATTGATGATCAAGGCCTTAGAAAATCAATAGTATTGGCTAATTCCTCTATATTCTAGCGAATTATTAAGCCTAATGCCTATGTTGGAAGCTTGACCTTGAAGTGCTTTAAGCATGATTTTGTTAAGACTAAGCGTATGATTAGCTACTTACTTTGATTAATATTATTGATGAAATATGATCCATAATCCATGTAAGTGAAATTGGTTGATGGTCTATGTCCTTCTACATTCTAGCATGTTAATGATATATTGTACTAGTTTGTAGCATGGCCTTGGAGTAGATCATGCATGACTTCGTATATGATTATTATGTTTTAGCTACTGCCCATACTTGTAGTATTGATGAAAGAGTAGTAATAGTCAATGATGACCAAAGGCTAAATGATTGGTAACAATTCCGCTATTCTTCTACTTCTCTATTTCTTTATAGTAATGTTGATGAAGTCTTGTATGGCATTATGTGGTATGGTCCACTTATGGTGGCGGTGTTTTCTTTATTTTCATTATAATGTTTAAGGCAAATTGATGATTATATGAATGAGTGGTTATGATGATCACCTTATGTGTAACTTGTGCCTAGTCTTCTACTTGAGTTGTGAATCTAGGTTATGTTACAATTGTTATAAGCATGTAAAGGGTTACGTAATATCATGTGTAGGTGCTGCCATTAATGAAGTGTTAAAGATTGATGAACCCTACCCATGTACCCCTACGTGAATGTGTGAATAGCTAATGTTAGGAGTCTTAAAGTGTTCTATGAAGTTAACTTGTCTCCAATACTATTGTGTGTTGTGTGGTCTATGTTTGAAGATTATTGTGGTCTAAGAGGGTGGCTGCCTCAATGAGTTGTTGATGGCCATTATGTGATCATGTTGAACAATGTACATACACACTCACACATTATGTGTGCTTACAATGTAGTATGAATGTGGATAGTGTCTTAGTGGGTTTATATGAAAATATTTCTCAAACTGTGATACCTATGGACTTATGCATTTATATATGAACATGACATTATGTGTTATGTGAAAGGTTTGTTCACATATATGTATACACTCACAGACATGTATGGTCGTCTAGTAAGTAGAGAGGCTTTGAGAGGGGTGCCTAAGAATACTCTAAACTAGATAGGTGCTTGAATATGCTATAAGCATATAAAGAATGAATATATTAAGCCTATGTTTTATGAAAATGAAATTAAAGGATTTTCAATAAAGGGAACTTGGCTTAGCACCGAGTGAACTTGACATTGAGAGGTCTTGACTTTCCTTTGAGGAAGATTCACCACTTGTCCCTTATAGAGTGTTGACTTCACTTAGAGGAATACTCACCTATGGACGCACATGAGGTGTTGACTTCTCTTTGAGGAAGTGTTCACCCATGTTTTATCATGAGATGAGGCCTCAATTGTCCAATGGCATGTAGAGGGAACTACCTATCCCTTAGTTCCATAAACTATGCTTGCCACATAGGATCTAGAAAAGTGAATTCACTTAGGATGCTAGGATATATGTTAATGTTCTACCTTGGCTAGGTAGGAACACCTTCCATTGGTGTAAGGCTCTACAACACCAAATTCCATGTTTGGCACCCATGGTCTTAGTGTTGGTTAAGGCTATAGTTTCACTAAAGTAAAATGGACAGTGGAAGTAAAGAACTAGGATCCTAACTAGGATGACTTAAGGTAGGTTACTTAGGATAGGTGGAAGTAATGAACCCATCTTGACATTGTACAAGTAGCTCCTTAGGAAGTCCTAGAAAGGTGACCTAATGTGTATGATAATGGATATGTCTTTATGCATGATATTGTAGAAGTTGTCTACTTGTTGTGAAGATGTGCATGGTATGAGTCTATGTGTTGTGGTCTTATCCTTATATGCACTATGTGAGTCTTAATAACTATATGATGAAGGTTGTTAACATGAATGAAGTTGTCTTCACTTATATGTTGATGTATGAATTGAATGTTAAGGTTTGTGGTCTCATGATGGTTTTAGTATGTAACATTATGTACTTGTCTAGTGAAGAGCCTATTAGGTTTTAAGAATACATATTGGGGTACATAGGCATCCCAATGCCCAATATTGAGTTATATTGGGCATGTTAGATAATATTGGCTTAAGGGTGTTAGCCAATTTCTATGTATTAATAAGTAACTTAAAATACAATCCAAGCTTTTTTAGGAATTGTACCTGCAATGAAGACCCTAAGCTAAAAATTTTAGTGTTATCGTTAATACACATTAGGTACTAGGCATCCAAGTGTCAAGCCTAGGTACCATAGCACATAATCATTTAAAATGATCATGTAGATTAAGCAGTGCCCAAGGACATAGTAAGGATCCTTGGACAAGAAGTGAACTTTCCAGAACGCACGTTTAGGAAAGTGTACGGCAACACATTGTGCAAGAACATGTGCTACCGGCCAAGGGACCAAGCGACAAGTACAACCTATTCGGCTAGGGCGGTTAGGGGGAAGGCGCGCGTCGGGTCAAGCCACGTGTGGCCAAGCTTCCTAACCAGTCGTAGGATCTAACAAACTTAACTAACTATGTAACTAACCTATGACTAACTAAAATGAACTAACTAGTGCACCCGACAACCTAAGACCTAACCGGGTGACACTAACCGAGTAACTAAGTAAAGAAATATCATAATACCTAACCTAGGATGGTCAAAAGGGGTTAATTATGGTCCTAGAAACTTAGGGGTACTTTAGTAATTACCCTAGGTCACTTAATTAATTAAATTAGCAACTTAATTAATTAATTTAAATAGTCAAAACCAAGACTCTTAAGCAAAATTTCAGAATTCGGTTAAGTCAAATGTTCTCCTATTTTTATTTAATTTAGGAGGGGTGTTTTGGTAATTAACTAATTGATTTATTTTATTAAGTTAATTATCCTAAGCTGAATTAGTCAATATTCAGTTCCTAAGACTTAGACACACGTTTAACCATTAGAAAACCTACGACTGAAAAACAGTGAACAACGTAAGAAAAACCTTAGGCGATTTCCAGGCAGTTCTTCAAGGTTTTCGTGCAAAGAACAGGGTGATCGTCGTAGATTCGATTCTACAGTAAGATATGGGTTTTCTCTCTTGGATTCCTTTCACCAGGAGGCTTTTCAATCGTATTGACTTCAAGAAAATGAAAACTAGGTTTGTTCCCAATGAAATTGTCGAATGTTAATCTCCCTAGTTCTCCCTATTTCTGATTCTAGTAGTATGTATAATGCAAATCTCGAGCATGTTGTTGGTATGTGGTGCTAACTGATCATTATGTGTATGTTTCTGTGATTTATAATGTCGAATGAGACCTATATGTTAGATCCGTATGATTAGGGTATTATTTACATGAGATAATAAATGTTGTAATGCCTAATTGTGTTCGAGAAGATGGAATTGTTCTTAAAGGATAATCAAAGGTTAAAAGTTGACTTGCTTAACATGATGAGATAACTATAGTATATACATGAAGTTAATTGACTTGGATAATGATAATCTCATGTAAAATGTTTAGTGAAAGTTTTTTTTATATTAATAAATTGGCTAGCAATATTATGTCCAAAATATTATTAAAATTGGCCAATGACTAAATCATACCAATCTAATATGGCCAATGTATTGTAATGCCAAATACATGTTAAAGATTGACTTGACAAGATGTAACTCAATGAAAATCATAACCAAGGGTATGCCAATGATTGGGACAAGTCCCAACATACCCTATATAAATGAACTTGTGAATATACTAGCACATTG
This sequence comes from Solanum sitiens, assembly GCA_016801875.1. Classification (NCBI taxonomy): domain Eukaryota; kingdom Viridiplantae; phylum Streptophyta; class Magnoliopsida; order Solanales; family Solanaceae; genus Solanum; species Solanum sitiens. The sequence goes on from JABWTJ010000060.1 coordinate 280,887, forward strand.
AATAATGTCCTTATAACCTTCATAAAGATTGGTACAGGATTATCAATTAACGTTGAACAAGATAAGGTGAGTAATGAAATAACTAAAAGCTTATGAGTTATGAAATTGACCTAATATAGAGTGTAAGTCTCAATTACACTTAAACGATTAAGTCAAAGATACTCACATAAGAGGGTGTTATAAAGTGTGAGACAAGTCTCACTCACACCATGATGATAATGTAAGGTTTAAATTCACATTCATCAAGTAAAGAAAGGGATGACCAGTCATTCATTGAGCTAAGTATACCTCATACTAGAAGCGAGCTTCCATAATTTTTGAGTAAACTCTAAAAGTTGTAAAGTATAATAAATCTGAGCTAAGCATCGATAGACTAGCAATGATATTGTGCCAGAACATGTAATCCTCATGAGACGAGACCACCACCAAGGTGGATCAGGGTCTCCAAAGTCTCCTAGTCTTTGAACTATGTTTCCAACATAGGAACTAGCTAGTGGAATCCACCTAAGAAAGCTAGGAAGTATTCATATTCACTTTGGCCGGTGAACCACCTCTTTTCGGTGTGGGGAAGACACTGGATTTCATGTTATCTCACATGATCTATGTCGGTTAAATGCTAAAAAAAAAGTATTCGGTTTCACTTTAGCCGGTGAACCACCTCTTTTTGGTGTGGGGAAGACACTGGATTCGGTTTCACTTTAGCCGGTGAACCACCTTTTTTCGGTGTGGGGAAGACACTGGATTTCATGTTAGATCACATGATCTATATCATTTAATGCTAAAGACTTCTTTAAGAAAGTAAGAAAGAAAGAAAGTATCATGTTCAAAGTGAGGAGGAGATCAAAGAAGAAGAAATGTAAGTTCAAAGTGAACTAAGTAAAGCATGAGAATATCAATCATCAGTGTTTGATAAGAATGAAGTTTTAACAGTTATTGGTTTATGTCAATATTGGAGTATGAATATATGCCCCAAGATCTACATATTATGCAAATAATCAAAGAATGGGCATAGCCAATGAAGATTGGCTTATAAATACATTCATACACAATTTCACAAGAATTAAAAGAATAACTCAGGAGTAGGGTAGCCAAATCATTTCCTTACTCTTTTGGATTACTTACTTTATTCATTGTAGGTATGGGACTACAATAAATCATTGCACTCGTAAGTAAAACATACGATTAAAGGAGATCATTGAACTACACAACAAGAAAGAAGAAAAGACTGGAAAATAAACTAAGGCTGGGAAATAGAGCTCTCAGCCTAAGGGGAGCAAAATTAAAAAGTTTTGCTTGAGTGGTTCTAAAATTATGTTCATGATTCCACGGTCTTATGTTCATATATAAAATGAGTTGTGTTCTTTAAATTCATGAAAATATGTCATATTCATAGCATGATTCACAGATAACGAATTAGGAAAGTAATGTGACTTCACTTTCCAGAAACGACATGTTGCTATAGGAAGAGATTTCCTTGATCATGCATAGTCCTTATGTGTTTATGTGCATATACCCATACTTAGTACAAGTGTGTACTAACCCATATACAATTACTATTTTTATAGGTGCAGGTCCTTGAGAAGATTAAAGATTCATTGAAGTGGTTTGGACTAATATCTCCAGACTTTTGTAGGTCCTCTTGAGTTCGGGGATGTCTACACTTTATATTCTAGCTTAGTACATTAGACATAGCTAGTGGATGTTGTCCCTAGCGTTTCAATTCAAACATTTGTTCAAGCGTTTGTATTAAGGCCGGTTTGGCAAACTATTACTAATATTGTGATTCTTCATTTCAATTGTTCAATCTATTGTTAGATGGTTGTTTAGTTTGAGCTTGTTAAGTATATTACTCTTATGCAGTTATATGAATTATAAGTACAGTTAAATTTTCCACAAATTTAACTGTATGATTGTGATGAAAGCTAAGAAGAGGCTTGTCTGCGACCTCTGAGAGGTTAACGACGCTGGTCTCATCTGGGGTCCAGGATTCGGGTGTTACAAACTTGGTATCAGATCATGAGGTGAAATTACCTAGGAACTAAGGCTCAAAACAACCACGTTGCGTAGTTTCTAGCTTATGGTTGTGAAGTGCACCACAATCATGACTTAGAGACTTAGTGATGTTAGGAATCTTCTCTCTTTTACTCTTTATCGTGTTGTCTAGAGCTTTGACATTTTGTGTCGTTCTAGCATCTAACTTCCTTCTTGTGTGTACGTGTAGAAAATGAACATAAGAAGAAACGCAGGCAGGAGAGTTGAAAAAGCAACTGCTGGAGGAAACCAAGATCCTCCTCAAGCCTCAACGGCTGGAGTGCAAGTGTTTGTCAACCCAGCTGCATTGACAGATGGAAAAGTGAGAGCAGCACTGGTTCAGATAGCCAAAGCCATCACTGTTCAGGCACAGACTATCACATCCCAGGCCACTAGAGAGGATGCTCCCAGCGAAAACCCGCATGCCAGAACTATGGCTAGTAGACTGAGAGATTTCACCAAAATGAATCCTCCAGTCTACTTCGGGTCAAAGACCAATGAAGATCCCCAGGAGTTTGTGGACGAGGTCCACAAGATTCTATGTGCTATGGGTGTTAATGAAGTGGAGAAGGCTGAGTTGGTTGTATACCAGCTCAAGGATGTGGCTCAGGTGTGGTACAGGATGTGGGGAGATGGCCGAGCACCAGGACAAGTCCCCATCACTTGGGACGTTCTCAAGACTGCATTCTTGGAGAGGTTCTTTCCCAGAGAGCAAAGAGAGGTTAAGGTTGAGAAGTTCATCAACTTAAGTCAGGGAGGTATGTCAGTCAAGGAATACTCCTTCAAGTTTGTTAAGCTTCCCAAATATGCTTTTCCCCTAGTGTCCGTAGCAGGGATCAGATGAGTAGGTTTGTGACTGGTGTATCAGAGGATCTGGAGAGGAATGTCGGGCAGCCATGTTTCATGATACATGGACCTTTCTAGGTTGATGGTACATGCACAGTAGGTCGAGGAGAGTCGTCGGAGGAAGAGAGGTTGAGAAGGCAAGAAGCCTAGGACCTCAAATCAGACTGGTTCTAGCACTGGTAGGAGTTCGTTTGGAGTCCAGGACAGGCCCAAGTTCAAGAAAGGGAACCAGCACTCAGGTAAACCTACTCCTTCCAAGAACACTAATGCCAAGAAGGGAAATGATAGAAATGCCTAGCGTGACAGGAAGTCGTGTGGTAAGTGTGTTCGTTCGCATGTAGGTGAGTGCATGGTAGGTTCTAATGCCTGCTATGGGTATGGCAAGAGTGGGCATATGATTAGGGACTTCCCACATGTGAAGAATCAGGCCAAGTCAGATACTCAGCGTCGTCCTAATCCTACTGCTGCAGCCGAGCCTCCCAAGAGGAACAGGTTCTATGCTTTGAAAGGTAGAGAGGAGCAGGAGAAGTCAACTGATGTGATCAGTGGTAACTTGCTTGTCTTTTCTTTTGCTGTGTATGCATTGTTAGATCTAGGATTTACCCTGTCTTTCTTTACTCCTTTAGTAGCTAGTAAATTTGACTTGCTTCCTGAGATATTGCATGAGCCTTTTCTAGTTAGTACTCCCATAGGAGACAACATTAGAGCTGAAAGAGTATATAGAGATTGACCAATAACTGTTCTTGATAGAGTTACTTATGCTGACCTAATAGAATTAACCATGCTTGATTTTGATATAATTTTGGGTATGCATTGACTCCATAAATACTATGCTACCATAGACTGTCAAAACAGGGTAGTAAGGTTTCAGTTTCCTAATGAGTTAGAGGTGGAATGGGAAGGGCATAGTTCAAATCCAACAGGCCAAATAGTTTCCCATCTTAAAGCCAATAAGATGTTATCTAAGGGGTATTTATACCACTTAGTCAGGGTCAATGATGTAGAACATGAAGTTCCTTCCATAGACTATGTGTCCATAGTGAATGAGTTTCAAGATGTCTTTCCGGAGGATTTACCAGGAATCCCTCCTGAACGCAAAATTGACTTTGGTGTTGACTTAGATCCCAACACCAAACCAATTTCTGTTCCTCCCTATAGAATGGCTCCAGCTGAACTCAAAGAGTTGAAGTTGCAGTTAAAAGATCTACTTGATAAGGGCTTCATCCAGCAAGCATATCCCCATGGGGTGCTCTAGTATTGTTCGTTAAGAAAAAGGATGGAACCCTTAGAATGTGTATCGATTATCGGCAACTCAACAAAGTCACTATAAAGAACAAATACCCTCTGCCCAGAATTGATGATATATTTGATCAGCTCCAAGGTTCAAGTTTCTTTTCTAAAATAGATCTTCGGTCAGTGTATCACCAGCTTAGAGTAAGACAATAGGACGTTCCTAAGACTGCCTTCCATACTAGGTATGGTGATTACGAGTTTCTTGTCATGTCATTCGGTCTCACTAACGCACCAGCCGCGTTTATGGACCTTATGAATAGAGTCTTCCGTGAATACCTTGATTCTTTTGTCATAGTATTCATAGATGACATCCTCATTTACTCTAAGACCATAGAATAGCTGAATAACATTTGAGAATGACATTGCAAGTACTCAGGGAACATCAGTTGTATGCAAAATTCAGCAAATATGAGTTTTGGCTGAGATCAGTGACCTTCCTTGGTCACGTTGTGTTCGACCAGGGTGTAGAGGTTGATCCAAAAAAGATTGAGGCAGTAAAGAATTGTACGAGACCCCTCACTCCTACATGTATTCAGAGTTTCTTGGATTTGGCTAATTACTATCGCAGGTTTGTTGAGGGCTTTTCCGTAATTGCTGTCCCATTGATAGTTTTAACAAAGAAGAAGGCGAAATTTGAGTGGTATGGAACTTGTGAAAAGAGCTTCCAAGAGCTCAAAGACCGACTCAGTTCAGCCCCGGTTCTCACATTGTCGAGGAGTGGTGAAGGGTATGTGGTGTACTGTGATACTTCTCGAGTAGGTTTGGGATGTGTTCTTTTGCAGGATGCCAAGGTGATTGCATATGCATCAAGACAGTTGAAAGACCACGAGAAGAATTACCCTACCCATGATCTTGAGTTAGCTCCTGTGGTATTTGCGTTGAAACTTTGGAGACATTACTTATATGGTGTACATGTTTATGTATTTACTGACCATAAAAGTCTTCAGTATGTTTTTACACAGAGAGAATTGAATCTTCGTCAGAGAATATAGCTAGAGATACTGAAGGAATACAACATGAGTGTCCAATATCACCCAGGTAAGGCCAATGTAGTGGCCGATGCTTTGAGTCGATTGAGCATGGGCAATGTGTCTCATATCGATGATGAGAAGAAGAAGTTGGTTAAAGAGGTACACCAATTGGCTAGGTTAGGTGTACGACTTGTAGGTACACCCAATGGGGGTGTTCAAGTTCATTCCAGTTCTGAATCCTCATTTGTTGTAGATGTTAAAGCTAAGCAGTATCTCGACCCAGTACTCATGGAGTTGAAAGAATCAGTGTTGAGTAAGTTGAATGAATCATTCTCCCTTGGGGGGATGGTGTTCTTAGATACCAGGGCAGATTATGCGTGCCAAATATTGATGATCTGAGACCTAATATAATTGCAGAGGCTCATGGCTCCAAGTATTCCATTCTTGCAGGTTCCACCAAGATGTATCATGATCTCAAATAGATCTATTTGTGGGAAGGTATGAAGCAAGATATTTCTAAGTTTGTGGAGGAGTGTCCCAATTGGCAACAGGTTAAGGACGAACACCTTAAGCCTGGAGGTCTTACCCAGTCGATTGAGATTCCAACATGGAAGTGGGAGGCTATTAATATGGACTTTGTGGTTGGTCTGCCCAAGACCAGGAAACTGCATGATTCCATTTGGGTCATTGTTGACAGGATGACTAAGTCTGCTCACTTCATTCCTGTAAAGTTTACTTATAAAGCCGAAGATTATGCCAAGCTATATTTTAACGAGATAGTAAGGTGGCATGGTATCCCTTTATCTATATTTTTGGATAGGGGAGCCGAGTTTACTTCTCACTTTTGGAGATCTTTCCAAAAGATCTTGGGTACATAGGTCAAACTCAGCACTACTTTTCACCCTCAGACGGATGAACAAGCAGAGCGTACCATTCAGACACTTGAAGACATGCTGAGAGCATGTGTTATTGACTTCAAGGGGAGTTGGGATGATCACTTGCCACTGATTGAGTTCTCTTATAATAATAACTACCATTCCAGTATTGGGATGGCGCCTTTTGAAGCACTCTATGGTGGGAGATGTTGGTCCCCAGTTGGGTGGTTTGAAGTAGGAGAGTCTGCCTATCTTTGGCCCTAAGATCATATATGAAGCCGTGGAAAGGTGAGAATTATCAGGGATAGATTGACTACTGCTTACAGTCATAAAAAATCCTATGCTGATAACAGGAAGAGGGATCTTGAATTCGAGGTAGGTGATCAAGTCTACTTGAAGATATCACCCATGAAAGGGGTGATGAGGTTTGGTAAGAAAGGGAAGTTGAGTCTGAGGTATATAGGTCCTTATGAGATCTTACAGCGAGTAGGGAATGTTTCCTATGAACTGAAGTTACCAAATGACTTGGCTTCTGTTTATCTAGTGTTTCACGTTTCGATGCTTAAAAAGTGTCTAGGTGATCTAGCATCCATCCTACCTGTTGAGGGGTTAGGATTCAATGAGAAATATGAAGAGGTTCCAGTTGAGATTTTAGATCGCCAAGTGAAGCGCTGAGGAATAAGGAGGTTGCCACCATAAAGGTGTTAGGGAGCAACATGGGAGGCCGAGGCCGATATGAGATCCCGTTACCCTCACTTGTTCAGTTCTTCAGGTTAGATATACTCTTCTTAAGTCTGATTTTGTTTAGGAAACTCTAAATTTTAGTGCATTAGTACTAAGTATGGCAACCATGCAAAAACATGCATTTAAAAGGGACATTTTTCTTGAAATCATACTTCATGCCATTTTGAGTAAATCATCACCAAACCTTTAGACAATAGCATTTATATCATTTTCATACTACAAAGAAACACAATCAAAGGCCAAACATCATAGAAAAGCACTTATAAAATTTAAGTCCCATTTGAGGTCACTTTACAATGAACTCTATTCTCTTAACAATGAACTCCTCCTTTATATTCATTAATCCTCCCAAGTAATCCATTAGTGATACTTGGTACAATGAATCACCTTAGAACCACAAGGAAAACCATACAAACAACTAACATAAGCCAAGACATATCATCATAGAAGTATAGCCTATTACAAGACACATTCAAGTCAAGACCATAAGACATTACAGTGAACTCCTAATCATTATGCACATATACTTATTTTAATTCACATAGAACCTTATAAAACCTAACTCATGCCCCCAATCTAAGTCTACTAGCGCAATGTAAATGTAAGGCCCCATAACCTCACACATACTTAGTAAACCTATCATGAGACCACAAGCCTTTACATCAAAATCATATATCAACATAGTAAGAGAAGACAACTTCATTTATGTCAAGTAAGACCTTCACCATATAGTCAACAAGATCAACATTATTCATAAAGACTCATATCATGCACATCCTCATAACAAGTAGACAAATACTACAATGTCATACATAAAGAACACATACATAGGGATATGCATTAGAACACCTCCCTAGAACTTCCTAAGGATCTACTTGTGCAATGTTTAGATGGGTTCATTACTTCTACCTATCCTAAGTAACCTCCCTTAAGTCATTCTAGTTAGGGTCCTAGTCATTTACTTCCATTGTCCATTTTACTATAGGGAAACTATAGCCTTAACCGACACTAAGATCATGGGTGCTAAACAAGGAATTTGGTGTTGTAGAGCCTTACACCAATGGAAGGTGTTCCTACCTAGCCAAGGTAGAACATTAACACATGCTATCATATTAGGTGATATCACTTGCTAGATCCTATGTGGCAAGTATAGTTTATGGAACTTTGGGGAAATCATGGAAATATCAACTCTACACCCTTTGTTGGGTCATGAGGCTATCCATCCCGTGAGGACCGTAGTGAACCCTACCTCCCCTATTTGGGAAAGTGTCACTCCCTCACATGAGGACCGTAGTGAACCCTACCTTCCCTATTTGGAAAGTGTCACCCCCTCATCTACAAGTTCACTCGGTGCTAAGATAAGTTCTCTTTATTGAAAAAGCCTTTATTTTAATTTTTCTTTTTGTAAAACATAGGTTTAGGAGAGTCATCCCCTCATATGCTTAACTTATAGGTCATAGATGAAAGTTCATCAACCTAATTCATGTGAGAAACCCTTTCACATGGACATAGCATATGTATTAGCACTATCTAGTGAAGTATACACTTAAGAACACCTTTCAAGGCTCCTCTATTGACTAGATCATCATTCATGTGTGGGTGTATACATATGTGTGAGTAAACCTTTCACATAACACATAAAAACCACACATGACCATACATTCATATTCATGCACATAGAAACCAAACCTAGGAACTATCCTATCAAGGTACACATGTGCAATGTATAGATAAGGTGTCATACCCTTGCCCATACTAGTACACTTATAAAGTCATCCTTGTAAGGGAATACAAATCATACTTTCATAACCATCTTTTTAACATGCATAGTGAATATGAGAAGAACCTTTCATTTAGACATAATGACCTATACTACTTGTAACATGCATGTGAAGTGAGTGTGTGTGTACATTGGTCAACATGAGCACCTAATGGCCATCAACAAACTTATTGAGGCAGCCACCCTCTTAGACCATAACACTCTTTCAAGAATAGACAACACAATACATAATAGCATAGGAGACAAGTCAACTTCATTTTACACTTAAGACTCCTAACTTGTACTATCCATGTATTCACATAGGGGTAAATAGGTAAGGGATTATTAACAATTTTAACACATCAGTGGCAGAACCTATACTTTACCCTAACATGGATGCACACATGCTTATACAATAGCCATACAACCTAGATTAAAACTAGAATAGGGAAGTAGGCATAAGCTGCTCATAGTATCATCTTAAGCACATATTCATAAGTTCATCAATTTCCCTTCAAGGCCATGGTCAACAAATATATATTGACAATAAAGTAAACACCGCCACCATAAGTGGACCATACCACACAATGCCATACAAGGCTTCATCAACATTATTATAGAAGAATAGAGAAGTAGAAGAGTAGAGCAATTCTTACCAATCCTTTAGTCTTTGGTCTCCATTGACCATTACTACTTTTTCACCAATAAATCAAGTATAGGGCAGTAGCTTAATGTATCATGATCATACATGAAGTTAAGCATAAGCCACTACAAGGTCGTGTTACAACTAATACAATACATTAACATGCTAGAATGTAGAAGAACATAAACCATTAGCCAATTTCACTTGTATTTATTATAGATCATATTTCATCAACAATATCCATCCAAGACAGTAGCTAAACACATCTTAATCACATCAAAATCATGCTTACATCTACCCTAGGATTAGGATCACAAAATGACTAGGTTACAGTAATTATGCTACATTAGAGCAACATAAAAGATAGAATAATATAGGCCAACCAACCTTGAATCACATGAATAACATCTATATTATTCAACAATAATATCCTAGTAAAACATTAAGTACAATCATCCCTACACCATTGAATTTCGCATTAGATCATTTAGGAACCAACGTTAGAGTGAACTATAAAAACTAGGCTAAACATGCTCAAATCTTCATACATTGATCCTCGTGGATCCTTCAACATCAATTCAACATAAATTCATGTAAATAAAAGCATATACGATCATCTCAACATAATAGAATCATAATTCAATCGATAGCAATTCAAGATCACAAAGCCCATGCAAGGCTAAATCATTTTGGTGAAGGAGCATGGGTTCATCATGCACTTGGAGTAAAATTCACGTCAAAACCACCGTATTAACTTCAATTAATCACGATTCAATCATTCAAAACCTTTTTAGAAAGAACCCATGGCAGATTGAAGAAGAAGAACTTTGATCATATTTTTCTTCTTTGAAATCTTTGAGAATGGCTCTCTAGATGAAAAGATAACTAGAGATGAAGATCACCATAACTTTATCCACATGAAAACCTCTAACACTTGATGATTCATCCATGGGAAACCAAGCTTAAATCTGTTCTTGAGCTTCACCAACAATGGTGGTTTTAGAGAAAACATTTTTTGAAGGAAGAGCTTAAAACATGTGAAGTTATTTTTTAATAGGTTGATCACGTTTTAGATGACTTATATACACCTAAAATTAACTAAATAAACCTATTATAGTCAGGTTAGGACTTGGGGTAAATTTCCCATTCACCCCTTAAATGAAACAGACGCAGCTGCCAGTTGACAGGCCACCCACGATGGAGGCACTCACGGGGCGTCATGCTGTCGACGGTCCGTGCCTGGCTTCCGTCGCCTGGTACTTAGCCAAATTCTTTGGCTTGTGACCTGCCCCAGGCAAGTTCCAGTCGACGAGAATTTCTTGACGATCCGTTGGTGGACCAACGATCCGTCGTTGGGTCCGTCAATGGACACTACCCAAGCAGTGTCTTTGACATCCTTGGGTCATTCTTTTGGGGCCTCTTATGGGGCCCTTTAGAAGTCGTACCCGGACGTTTCCAACGTGATTATAAACCTTAACAAGGTATAGACCTTACACATAAATTTCATAAAAAAAAACACCTACAAGACGTCCAAACAGGCCAAGACGCAGCAAGACACAAGTTGAACGTCTTAAGGGCTATCTTTTGAACGCCTTGGACGTTCTTGTTCGTTTGACCTCCAAACTGCACGAAACTTCATATACTATCATTTTACATCATTACAACTGTTTTAAGACTTAATAAGCTAATGAATCAAATATAATCACATAAAACCACATACGAGGCATTTAGGTGACTTAGTTGTCAAACGTTTCGGTCGACCCTTGACGTTTGACTTCCAAATCACCTCAAACTTTATACACTACCTATAAATCATATTATAAGTCATTTTAGGACCTTAGAACATTAAGATGAACATTTTAGGTTCTAGAAACCCTATCTCATTTTGGAGTCTTACAGTATGGTTTGTGTGGGCTGGGCTGCGCTTCGCGCAGCAGCCCACTGATTCTTGATCCTTCGCAGGCTGCTTTGGCAGCCTGCCCACCCATGTTGGGGTCCTCCTCCATGACCCTTCGGGTGATCTTTAGGGCATTGTTGTTGGACGTTTAGACCCTATATACTACATTCTACCTAACCAAATTCTTTTTATATGTTTTATACTTCATTTGACTCTCCGAAACTATCCCCAAACATAGCGACGTCAACTAGTTCAATTAAGCTAGTTTTCGGACGACATGGACGTTCTTTGATGTCTTGGATCTAAAACTTCTCGGATGACTTATATACGTTATTTTAGGTCTTAAAACAGTATCTAAACCCTTAGACACTCATGTTAGGCTCTACATTAGGTCTCGCCATTTCGGAGTGTTACAAAAACAAATATCAATCCCCTAAAATACACAAAACAACCCTTACTTAGTTGGACCTTTTAATTAAGTCTAACTTGACATTTATTTTTGGAATTTTCATCGCGGAAGAAGTCCGCGACGTGGAGGTGTTCCCCGGTGTTTCTGGAAAATAAATTTTGGGACAGAAAGGTCAACGATCATCTCCGCAACGAGGACACACTTTTTGGGCATGGATGGAGCATGTCCGCGATGTTCCCTTGCTCCCCCAAGATACTGCCTGAATTTTTTCTTTTTTCGTTTATCGTCTCTAACCCTTCTAAATTTCCATGATTCTTTTCCTAACACTTAGGATCGTAATTACCCCTTTTTAGGTCATAATTCATTAGGTTAGTCTGTAGTTTACGTCATAGAATTTCTGGGGTGTTTCAACACTCCCTCCCCTTAGGAACATTCGTCCCCGAATGACACCTTAAACAATTATAGGGAAAAAGAAAGAGACTCAAGATTAGCAGCCCAACAACAAGCAATATCAAAAGTAGCCACAGCTCATAGCAGGAATTCTAAACTCCTTTCAACACATAATCTTAGCATTAAACATAGGAACTTAATTCACAACTCATAATGTACGAAATCTCATCATTTCTCATCATATAAGGAGGAACTACCTTCTCCAATTCAACATAAGCTCAATATGAACATTAAAGAGATGGCATGCAAATTTCTATCAAAACTACATCAAACATGTTCAATACAACTCTCATGAAGACAATACATTTTCAAAACACATAGTAGAGTAAGTCATTCATGAGAAGCATAATGCATGAAAACTCAAATACAACTACACATGAATTTTCACAAGAGCGTGCACATGCAAGGAAATCATGACAAGTTCATCAATACACATGAATCGTAATGTTTTATACAAACTTAAGAGAAACTACTAACCTCAACATTGGCTAGGGGGTAAGAGGAAAGAGATGAGGATAACGGGATTTCATGTCGGCCTCGGCCTCCCATGTAGCACCCTCTACTAGGTGATTCTTCCATAAAACATTAACCGAGGCTACCTCTTTATTCCACAATTTCATGACTTCATGATCTAAGATCTCAGCCTGAACCTATTCAAAAGAAATGTTCTCACTCACCCCTAAGCCTTCCAAAGGGAGAATAGACATCGAGCCACCTATACACTTCTTAAGCATAGAAACATGGAACACAAGGGGTGAACCGGGGCAAATTTATTTCGAAATTTCAACTCATAAGAAACATTCCCAACTCGCTTAAAAATTTCACATGGGTCCACATACCCGGGACTAAGTTTCCCTTTCTTGCGAAATATCATTACTCCCTTCATGGATGAGATTTTCAAGTAGAGCCAGTCATGTACTTCAAACTCAATGTCCCTTGTTCTATTGTTGGCATAAGACTTTTGCCGACTTTGAGTCATTATAAACCTATGACTTATAAGGAGAACCTTTTCTATAGCTTCATAAACCATTTCGGGGCCAATAAGATCAAAATCTCCTACTTCAAACAACCCAATCGTAGATCTACACCTCCTACCAGAGAGCGCTTCAAATGGTGCCATGGCAATACTTGAAAGCTAACTATTATTGTTGGCAAACTCAATCAATGGTAGATGATCATCCCAATTACCTTTGAAATCAATAACACATGCTTTCAATATGTATTCCAAGGTTTGGATGGTATGTTCTGCTTGACTATCCGTGTGATGATGAAAAGCAGTACGAAATTTCACCTTTTTACAAAGCCTTTCTTGAAAGTTCTTCCAAAAGTGGGAAGTAAATTGAGTGCCTTTATCCAAAATAATGGTCAAAGGGACTCTATGAAACTTCATTATCTCTCTAGCATACACCTTAGCATAATTCTCCGCCGAATAGGTAACTTTGAGGGGTAGGAAATGGGCTGATTTTGTCACCCTATGCACAACAACCCAAATGGAGTCGTATTGCCTTCTATTTCAAGGCAAACCTATAACAGAATCCATATTGACATCGTCCAACTTAAAAGTGGGGATGTCTATTTCTTGATACAAAACACCCGACCTTTAATGCTCGTCTTTCACTTGTTGGCAATTTTGACACTTGGCCACAAAGGTCGCTATGTCTCTTTTCATTCCATCCACAATAATTTTCGCGTAAGTCACGATACATTTTTGTAGCCCCCGGATGGATGGAATATAAGGAACCATGGGCCTCTTCCAAGGTTGTTCCCTTACACCATCCACATCTGGTACACACAACCTTCATTGGTGCCTATGCACCCTATTTTCTCCTAGAGAGAAGGTTTCTATTGTTCTTTTGAGAACTGACTCTTTTAGTTCTATCAAATAAGCTCAAGGTATTGCTTAGACTTCACATCAACAACAACGGATGACTCTGATTTATGATGGATCATGAAACCCAACCGGGCTAGCCTATGTGCATCACGTGCAAACTCCCTTCTGTCTTCTTCCACATGTGATAAACTACCCATAGGTACACGACTCAAGGCATCGCAAAAACATTGGCCTTGCCGGGATGGTATAGGACACTCATGTCATAGTCTTTCAAGATTTCTAATCACCTCCTCTGTCGGAAATTCAATTATTTTTGGCTAAAGACATTGAAAATTCTTGTTGTTTGTAAACACATCAATATGTACCCCGCAGAGACAGTGTCTCCAAATTTTTAAAGCAAAAACTACGGCCGCTAGTTCAAGGTCATGAGTTGGGTAGTTGTTTTGATGAACCTTGAGTTTTCTCGAGGCATAAGCTATCACCTTATCATGTAGCATTAAGACACAACCCAAACCCACTCGGGACGCATCACAATACAGTACAAACCCTTTGGCACCATCCGGCAAGGTCAACACTAGTGCAGTGGTGAGTTTATCTTTCGACAATTGGAAGCTCTTTTCGCATGACTCCAACTATTAGAACTTAGACTTTTTTTGAGTCAAGGTTGTTTATGGAGATGCGATAGATTAAAATACATCAATAAACCTCCTATAGAACCTAGCCAAACCCAAAAAGCTTCGGATGTCGGTAGGACTCAAAGGTGAAGGATAACTTTTCATCCGTCTTTCTCGGATTGACCTCTACACCCTCACTAGAGACATGTGACCAAGGAACTCAACCGACGTTAGCCAAAAGTCACGCTTTCTAAACTTAGCAAAAAGTTGATGATCGTTGAGGACTTACAAAACAACCCTCAAGTAACTCGTGTGATCATTTTATCTTTTGGAGTATATCAAGATGTCATCGATAAAGACAAAGACAAAAAAGATTAGAAAATCTATAAACACATAGAACCACATACAAGGCATTTAGGTGACTTAGTCGTCGAATGTCTTAGTCGTCCCTTGACGTTTGACTTCCAACACCTCTAATACTTTTGCTACTGACTCTATACTATATGTTAAACATATTTAGGACCTTATACGATCAATATAAACATGTTAGGCTCTAGTTAACCTAAGTCATTTTCGAGGTCTTACAATCTCCCCCACTTGGACAAGATTCGTCCTCGAATGACACTTGCCATTCTCCGAACACTTCCAAGATTAGAGACTCAACTAGCATCACCTAAGCAAACCACATAACACAATATTAAGAATAAATCATCAATTTCACATAATCAAGGGATTCACAACACAAAAAGAAACTAGAAAATAATTCTGTAACTCATTATGCTATGAAACTCATATGCTTCAATCCAAATAGCAAAAACTCATTTTATATTCAATATTATACTCATACACATCAGTTCTAACCACATTACAACAATTTTAGACCAATTAATCAAATAGTCATTTTTAAAAAAATATTACAGTAAACTGTCTTAATGCTACAGAGATTTTTACCATATTTTTAAAAAATGCACATTTAAGGTAATTCATGATATAAACATGCTAATATGCAAAGTAACATCATATAAACACACCTTATAACATAATCAAGGCTTCATAAAACACACGATGCAAGAAATTAATGAAATTCAATTTCGACCAAACTTCTAAACATCATGCTCATGCAACAACTTCTACGACTTCTATCACATCTACTAACTATATTCCCCCACTTAGAAGGATTTCATATCTTAACAAAAGAAAGAGAACTTACCAACATCATCATCACCATCACCCGCCTTCTCAATTCTAGTCCGGAGTGCATAGAAACGCCTCTTTGTTGGAGCATCTTCCTTTGGAACATTATGGGCAGCTTGCTTATCATCTCTACCCCTAGAAGCAATCATTGAACAATCTCTAACCTTTTGCCCACTCTTACCACATCCAAAACAACTTACGGTTCCGAAAAGACACTTACCAAAATGTTTCTTGCCATAATTGGCACAAGTAGGTTTGTCATTTCGAGAACCACCTCCTTTCTCAAATTTCACCCTAGGAACACTAGATCCCTCTTGAGTTTGAGCCCTCTTTTTGAACCTAGGATGCCCTTGATCACTTGCACCACTTCTTTTCAAGTTTCTAGCCATTCTCTTAAGTTTAGACTTTTCAATAGCTTGTGCATACACCATGAGTCTAGCTAAAGTCATATCATCATGTAGCATAGCCGTACCACATTCCTCCATCACTATGTTGGCTACCCCATTAACAAAGCGACTCATTTCATCTCTTGGATTTGACACAAGAGAAGGTGCATACCTAGCTAAAGACAAGAATTTCCAAGAGTACTCCTCAACACTCATATTGCCTTGCTTGAGATTGATAAACTCCTCCACCTTAACCTCTCTCATTTCTCTAGGAAAGTACTTGCCTAGAAAAGCTTCCTTAAACTCTTCCCATTCAATAGGACCTGCTTCCTCTGTCCTATTGTCATTCCATTGAGTAAACCAAATTTGATACACATCCTTCAATTGTTATGAAGCTAACTCCGCCTTCTCTTTAGATGTAACCCCCATAGCACTCAACACCTTGTATACACCATCAAGGAACTCTTGGGGATCCTTATCTACTTTGGAGCCAAAAAAGATAGGAGGATTCATCCTCACAAAGTCTCTTAATCTAGAAGTCATAGTGCTCTCCACAACCCTAGGCATCATACTCAAATTGATTTGAGTAGTTACGGCTTGAGCTAAAGCCATCAAAGCCTCTCTAATCTCTTGAGTAGTCAACTCCGAATGAACCACCAGAACCTCATTACTTCCACCCACATTAGGAACATGATCACCTTGGGGAGGCACTTGAGCACCTTGAGGAACTTGCTCAACTTGAGGAGGAATCTCCTCATTCACCCTCTCCTCTTCCAACCTTCTAGAGGCCATCCTTCTAGTATTCATCTCCTACAAACACAAGGAAGCACATAAGAAGGATAATCATAACATTTAATCTACCGCACGACATAGGAGTAGGAAAGAAGGGAAACTCTATCGTCCTATATACTCTTGCCCATAGATGTGTCGCAACTCACACCGATAGTCAAGACTCTACTAGACGTGACTTGATGAGAATTTTTGATTGCTAAAACTACTTTCACCAACCTATGCTCTGATACCAAGCCTGTCACAACCCGAAACCATACCCTAGAAGATAGGGTACAATCTTGTATTGTAACCGGCGTCGTCGAACTCTCGGAGGTCTAAGACAAGCCCTTTCATATCATTCATTGCATATACATAGTAAAAAGTAGTGCGGAATTAAAACTTTTCACAAAATATAACATAGTCTTCAAAAATCTCTCATATAAAAGTAATTGGAAATACTAAGTCTCAATCTCATCATCTTAAGACACTAGAATACTTGGGACACGACCCATACTTCAATACAAAAATAGAAATACATAGTCTATTACAATACTTCAAAAAAAACATAAAAGACATATATGACCTCGACTCAAGTGAGGACATACTTCAACACTTCTTGAAATATCTCCTTGTTAAAGTCTTCACTTCCCAAATATCTTCACCTACCAAGAACTATAGATAGAAAATAAAGTATGGAATTAGTACAACCACATGTACTAAGTATGGCATTATGCATAAAAATCATGAAAACGGACTTTATTGGAAATATGCATCTTTTCATTTTACAATCATATTTTAATGATAATAACATCACTAATCAACTTAGAAGCACATAAGGAAGCAATTAATCAAAATACCAAATTTAGGCATCACTTTACAGTAAGTTCAATTCACTTTACAGTGAATTGACTTCACTGTTTCAGTGATTTACTAACCCCTTTAATAACCAACTTCTAGCATGTAATTTTCTCACTTAAAGTCATTCTAAGATTCACTTAAGTCACACAAAGAGAGACCGCCCATACACCCTCTCTAGATGTGCCTAAACGACCCTTAAGATTACCTATAATGAGTCACATACATACTTACAAAGCAACACAAACATTAATGTAAGATTCATCTACCAAAGGTCATTTCCAAGGTTCACTTGAGTGAGTGTGGAGTGACCGCCCATACAATCTCTATCACACACACACAAGGGATCCTATAGACTACCTAAGACAGAATTATTCTCATTAAACACACCAACACTTAGATGATAGGACACTCTACTTCCAAAGGGTATCAAAAGACCTACTTAAGTAAATCGAGAAGATAACGTCGATAATTGACCTCCTCGAGATTACCTAAATATTCCTTAAGACTACCTAAAGCTTAGATCATGTCAACAACATCAAACCTTTTCCCTTACTAGAGTCATTCTCAAGTCTTCTATAGGTAAGACATGAAGAAATCATCATTTATGCCCTCTTCACAATTTAACTAAAGAATCCATAAGCCACTCTAGATTAGGTATTTATTCACTTACATACTTCATAACGTAAGTCATTGGTTTATTGATTCATTAATCCATTTATTCATTAATTCATTAAGAGACTCATACAATACATAAGTACATTCAAGTAATGGTCTTAGAGAAGACCTAGGAACTCTCATTAACATCTTCAAAGCCTATTGTGCAATGTCTAGATAGCGTCTCATACCACCACCTAAACTTCATAGAACTTCTCTAATGTTAGCAAGTATCCCACATGATGAGAATAGGCAATAACCGACATAGACCATGGTAGCAAGACATGGAATCCGTAGTTCTATCCTACTCCGATGAGGTTGTTCTACTTGCCAATGGTAGAACTTGGACACATCCCATGTAGGCACATGGTTAAGGAATATGAAGGGTTCCTTTGTATTCTAGTCTCATGCTTAACTAGAACTACTTCCCTTACAATACTCACTCGGTGCTAGCCTTTGTTCTCATAGATTAATTCACATATCTAGTTCATAACCCAATTACATTTACCCTACCAAAGAGGATCTCTAGGGATTTCCTTCCAATGGCGACAAGAAGCTTATTATGACTTTTGCTAGGAAGATATGATGTCGTTCCAGCCAATCAACCTAGGTCCATCATCCCACATGAAGGATACCTTTACGGTGTTCGACTTGAATTTACATTACTTTTACTCTTGGTTTCAAGGTTTCACATAAAGACCTTCTTTTCATCATTCAAGGTCACATGTCATTCACACATTCAAGACTCTTAACATACTAAGTCAAATCATCACATAATCATATTCATATAAGCATCAAGCAAGGGACATAAGTCTACATAAACAAGACACCACATATTTCACTTTAACATACAATATAAGTCATTCTAGAAGTACTTAGGAATAACATCCCATACACTATCATAACTTCATATCAGAACACATATACTTTCACATATAGATAAACATAATCCCACATCACATAATCATCATATATTTCAAGTAGTTCCGACAAGACCATGATCATAATATTGCATAAAGTAACGCCGACAAGGCCATGTCAATTCACATAACACCGCCACCATAAGTGGACCAAACCAATCGCAATAGAATCGAAGTATAATTAATATCAAATTAAAGAAAATGGGGCAGCATACCTTCATCCCCTCATCCATACTTCAATTCAATGCCAAATCAACCAATTCAACATCACAAGGCCCTTACCCATGGCCATGAACAATAATTCAAAGCAATAACCATAAGACTCAATGAATCTACATCAATTCAATCTAGGTTTAACAATCTAAGATCAATTAGATATCAATTGAATACAAATCTTATATCATTAGAAAGCCCATAAGAAACTACGTAACAATTCAACAATATTAGCTTAATATCAAGTAACCCAATAAGTAGTCAAAACTAGGGTTCAGCAATTTACATGGGTTCATAGGTAATTTATGTTAAAATCATCAATACAATATCAATTAGATCATAATACAATGTTTAAAAATCGTTTATGCAAGAACCCATGATAGAATCCCGAAATTGGACAATTCACTTTAGAAAACTTTGAAAAACATCTTCAGAGTTGGGCTCCTTGATGAAATAAGTTTCAAGGATAAAAAGAACTACCTCAAGGATGATAATTCTTCACTTTGATGAATAATTTCCACTCAAAACGCCACACCAAACTGCTTCTTCAATTTGGACTTCAATGGAGTCTTTGGGATTTCTAAGGGACTTTGGGGTTTTCCTTTTTGGAAGAATGAATTATTCTAAGTGTTAAACACTTATATACTCATTTAAAATACCCAAAAGTCCCTTAACAAACCGCCTAAACTCTTATTTGGAAGTGGGGTGAATTTACCAATTCACCGCTAACTTGGCAGGAACTCTGCGCGCAGGAGACAGGTCGCTAGACGCCTTCCCTTGACGGGGCGTCACCACCACGATGGGCCGTCACTGGCCACCGTCGGTGGTTACAGTAGCCTTACAAGGATTCCCTCTTCACCCATGGTCAAGTCCTCCACGACGACACCCTTCGACAAGGCGTCAACAGGCCTACGAGCCGTCGACTGTTCCGTCGTCCGGGGTCTGCCTGGGACTGTTTTGACAACAGTTTTGGGTCCTTTCTCAAGGACCCTTAGATGGTCCTTGGGGTTAATTTCCCTGACGTTTCCAACCCAAATGCGATCGTCTATGAGTTTAACACCTCTCACATTAATTTCATCCAAAATGAACACATAAAACTCGACGAAACACGCCTAGACGTACAAGGTCAATTCAAGGTATATCTTTTGAACGCCATGAACGTTATTGGACGTTTGACCTCTAAACTTCTCAAAAATCAACACACTGCCTATACATGCTATAATAACTCAATTAAGAACCTTAAATCATCATGAAGCATACATAAACACATAGAACCACATAAAAGGCATTTAGGTGACTTAGTCGTCAAACGTCTTAGTCGTCCCTTGACGTTTGACTTCCAACACCTCTAATACTTTTGCTACTGACTCTATACCATATATTAAACATATTTAGGACCTTAGACCATCAATATAAACATGTTAGGATCTAGTTAACCTAAGTCATTTTCGAGGTCTTACATTTATAGGCTAACATAAACATTGGAGAGTAATCACAACTTTAGAAGACTTACCTCTTGCTTCCAAGAACCTTATTCAAGAACTTATGTTTAACTTACAACATTCATAACCAAAACATAGTGAAATACTCAATAGTATAATCAAGAACAACTCTTCAAATCATATACAAGATCAATGCATAATGTAGGATAAAGGAAAGGATCATTTAAGAGTTCATTCAAGTCTTAGTTCCAATCCCTACACTTGCATGTCATCAAGTAGTAGAAACAACTGTACGAAACCATCATTTAGATTAGAAAATGTTTGACATGAAATTCAAACATAACTAACCACATACTCATCAATTCGTGTGAAATCGACCATAGAAAACACTTACTTTTCATAAAATATCATAATTCTAGGGTTAGGAAGAAAATCCATTTTGTAGACTAAAAACCCTAGTATTTGAATTTCTTGAAAACTTATCTTGAAAGGACCTCTTGGGGAAAGGAATCTCAAGAGTGAAAACCCCATACCTTATAGATGAAGAATCCACGAAAATTGGATGAAAAGCTTGAATTCTTCGTCTTGTTCCTTAAGCTCTTCTTGTTCTTCAATGAGGTTTTGTAAAAGAGAGTGTTTCTTAAGAGATGAGAGAAAACCTGTTTGAATCTGATTTGGACATGTAAAAGTTGTCTAAAACTTACCTAATATCCATATATAGTCGTCCTATGAATTACCCAAAAGACCCTCCACTTAAATGGGTCTTTTTATGAAGTTAAATTACCAAAAATACAATTTTAACGATTCTGGGAAGTGGCTGCGCGTCACTGGGCCAAATCCCATAATTTTTTTTAAATTTTGGGTTGAGGCAGTGAGGTACGTGTCAGCCTCCCGTCACAAGTCTGCCTCTCAAATCTTAAGGCAGTAGCATGCGTGACAGCCTTGCGCCACACATCTCAAGTCCCAATCTTGTTCGCGCAGGCTGCTTTGGCAGCCTGCCTACCCATGTTGAGGTCCTCCCAAAGGACCCTTCGGGTGGTCCTTGGAGTGTCGTTACCGTACATTTGGACCCTTTGTACTACATAATACCTATCCAAGGTCTATTTACAAGTTTTGTACTTCATTTGACACTTCAAAACCTTCACCAAACATAGGGACGTCAAGTAGTTCGAATTAGCTAGTTTTCGGACGTCAAGGTCTTTCTTTGTCGTTTTGGATCTAACCTTTTCAGAATGAGTTTATTACATTAATATAGGTCTGGAAACATCATTTTAAACATTATTTAATAGATTAAGCTCTAGTCTAAGTCATGGCATTCTCAGAGTGTTACAAATATGCATAACATAAGGAGATCATGGGAATTTTAAAACTCATGACTCCTAGAGACAAAACAAATCCACAAAGGAACTCTTGGCATTAAGCTAGAATAGGAATAGAAGAAAAGATGACGATATCGGGACTGTCAATCAATGATGCTATTCAAGCACATGATCTCCACTTGGCAGTTATCCTATTTTTACTAAAGCCTCAATTACTATCCCTTTACACAACTCAAAGCATTTGTATGACCCATCATAACCTTACCGGGCTCTAGAACTAATAGAGGTCTAATAGTCATGCATCCAAATCCTACCAAGGGTAACAAAAGTAACTCTATGGGACAAGGAAATTATAGGACACACTATTATTCAAGACTCCATGATCAAGAAATGGGTCAAGGATAACTTATCATCTTAGGCTAGAGGAGAAATAGAAGGGACCTAAGGATATTGAAACATCTCATTGGACCTTAGCCTCCCAATGAAGAACCTTCAACCAAGACCCTTACTGAAATACCACTCATCAACATTTTTATGAAAGAATTTTCTTATTCTTCTATATCTTAGTTTGCTGGTCTAAGATCCCAATTGGTACTTCCAAATTAGAGTGGTTTTCATCTAAGCACTCTTGTTCACCAAAAACCTTACCAGCACCCCTCATGGTCTAACGTGAGCCTACCAAACCAGGACAAACTTCTCAAACTCATTACACTTGTTATGGTGAGATTATCAAGCAAGCCTATTTCATGACAATCAAGGACACTCAACGACCTTACCATCTAAGCACATTATCCCCCACATGGGATAAGCCAATATAAAGTCTTTACAACATTACTTTCTTCAATTCTAATGTCGGAGTAAGTCATAACTAAACCTTCACACTCATCAGACTATTTTATACCATAAAGGATTACATTTTTATCCTTATTTAAATGAGTCTACACATTAAACATCTCTAGGCACCACTATTCCACCGAAAATCCGTTACATCCTAAAACTCATTATGGATAAATTTTGTTATACTAACAACCACATAGGTCCATAATTAAACCCATGAATACTAAGGACAACAGAAAATTTCATCGTATAAAATTTATCAAGTCACTAAAGACAAGTATTACCGAAATAGAAATAAACATGAAACACATACCAGGAATATCATTAGGAGGATACTTTTGTTCACCTCTAGCTTAAAGAGAATCAGTCCTTATTTTCTTCATCTCTCTTCCCCTAGCCTTAAGTACCGATCAATCTCTTACTTTGTGCTCATTCCCACCAATACAATAACAATCCTTTATGTCGGCTAGACACTTACCATTATGTTTCTTTCCACACCTAGATCAAGTAGGACTAAACCCATAGGATCCACTACCTCTCACTCCTTTGAGATTTTGGGGTAGAGACTTTCTTTTGGTTGACCTTAGGGGGAATATTGGAAGATCTTTGACCATAAATGTCACACCCGGAGAGCATACCCCAGATGAGACCGGCGTCGTCGTCCTCTCAGAGGACTGATACAAGACCTTAGCATTTATCATAACATGTGATCCGTAAAATCGAGAAAAATTTAAAACTTTTACATACTTATTTGACGTATACTTAGACTTTATACTTAACATTTATAAGGACATACGATATTTTAAAACTTGTCTCACATATATTAAAACCATCTAAGAGTACAAATCTGGACATAGCCAATAATAGTAAATATGCCATATAGACCTTAATACAAATGAATCTGAAGGACATAATGGAGATAACGTATTCTTAAAACTACTAAAAATCTGCATAAGCTAGAATATGGAAGATAGTTTCCCCGAACATGAGGACCTACAAGACTTGGAGAAAGAATTCCAAGCTTCTTCAAATCGACCCCCTTAAGCTTCAATGGACGGAACCTACAGATGTAGTAATATAAAGTAATGGGATTAGTACGTCATATGTACTAAGTATGGTTTATGCACATAACATATAAGGACATGCATGAATAGGGATCTTTTATCATCTCTTTAGAAAACATGCTAAGTCATGCGAAAGTCTTCAATGCACATACCATATAACATATGCATGTTAAGGATTCCAGCAACATAAGGCATGATCATAATCAAAGACATATTATCATAGAGTAATGTTAACTTTACATATTCAATAGATCATATAAACATAACGTACAAACACTTACCAATGGTCCCATCCCCAACCTACAAGTGCAATGGTCATGCGAAGCCCCATAACTCCACAAAACCAAGTAGATAAGGTAGGAGACCATGAGTAAAGCTTTGCTTCATATAACTTGTAACGTAAGTAGTCATCACTTCATTTAACCGTATAACTCAATAACATATTCATCCTAATGACCAAACATCATATAAGAGTAACATGATGTATCATAAACATATATCTTTCATGTTATCATATTACATAAGAACAATCTCATAGGACTTCCTTCAGAGTCAACTTGTGCAATGTCTAGGTAGATTCTCATACCCCTAGCTATACTAAGTAAACTCCTCAAGTCACCCTAGTCAACATTCATTTACTTGTATTTCATTTTACATGAGGTAACATTCGCCTTAACAGACATAGATCATGTGACATAAACATGGAATTCGGTGTCATAAAACCCCACACCGAAAGAAGGTGGTCTACCGGCCAAAGTAGAACCTAACATGACATAGCTTTCTAGGTGGATCCACTAGCTAGTATCCTAGGGAGGCAACATAGTTCAAGAACTAGAAGATATATTAGAGACCCATATTTCCACATAACATGGAAGACTCTATCTCATGAAAGTCATTGTGAACCTACCTTCCAACTAGGGAAGGGACACCTCTCATATCTAGTTCATCGGTTCTTATCTTAATTCCCTTTATTGAATAACCTTTAAGTTGTCTTTTATCATAAACTTATCATATGTCATAGGAGATTAAATCCTTGTAGAAACATGATCATGAGCTCTTTAGGATTATATGAGAATTTCCTTTCATTCTAACCCTTCGTTTGTGAGATTAACATAACATGGACTTCTTGTGTAAAACATACAAGAAAATATCGTAACATGCATTTATCTTATTCTTATCATGATCTCACAAGTGACATGTTCATATCCCAACATATATACATAACAACATCATACATACTCTCTTAATATAGCATCATAATTTATAGGCTAACATAAACACTGGGAGTAATCAGAACTTTAGAAGACTTACCTCTTTCTTCCAAGAACCTTATACAAGAATTTACGTTCAACTTACAACATTCATAATCATAACATAGTGAAATACTCAATAGAATAATCAAGAATAACTCATCAAATCATATACAAGATCAATGCATAATGTAGGATGAGGGAAATGGTCATTTAAGAGTTCATTCTAGTCTTAGTTCCAATCCCTACGTTTACATGTCATCAAGAAGTAGCGACAACCCTACGTAATCATCATCTAAATAAGAACATGTATCACACTATATTCAAACAGTACTAACCCAATACTCAACAATTCGTGTGAAATCAACCATAGAAAAAATTTGCTTTTCATCAAAAATCACGAATCTAGGGTTAGGAAGAAAATCCGTTTTTTAGAGTAAAAATCCTAGTATTTGAATTTATTGAAAACTTATCTTGAAAGGAAATCTTGGGGAAAGGAATCCCAAGAGTGAAACATACCTTATGGATGAAGAATACACGAAAATTG
Organism: Solanum sitiens; assembly: GCA_016801875.1. Classification (NCBI taxonomy): domain Eukaryota; kingdom Viridiplantae; phylum Streptophyta; class Magnoliopsida; order Solanales; family Solanaceae; genus Solanum; species Solanum sitiens. Next base: position 306,705 of record JABWTJ010000060.1, read on the forward strand.
GATTACAAGCTTGAAGTCTTCGTCTTCTTTCTTAAGCTCTTCTTGTTCTTCAATGGGGTTTGGAAAAGAGAGTGTTCTTCAGAGATGAGAGAATTTTCGTTTGAATCTGAATTGGACATGTAAAAGTAGTGTAAAACTGACCTAATATCGATATATAGTCGTCCTATGAATTACCCAAAAGACCCTCCACTTAAATGGGTCTTTTTAAGAAGTTAAATTACCAAAAATATGACTTTAACGATTGTTGGAAGTGGCTGCGCTTTGCAGGGACAAATCCCATCATTTTTCTGAGATTTTGGGTTGAGGAAGTGAGGTGCGTGTAAGCCTTGCATCGCAAGGCTGACCCTCCCATCTTGAGGCAGAACACCTCGTGAAGAACGCGCGTCGCGCACCTGTTCCTCCAAATATGTCTGTTCGCAGCCAGGCAGCCTGCCCACCCATGTTTGAGTCCTCCCCGAGGACCTTTCGGGTAGTCCTTGGGGTGTCGGGGGTGTTGTTACCAGACATTTTGCCCCTTTGTACTACATACTACCTATCCAAGTTCTCTTTACAAGTTTTGGACTTCATTTGATACTTAGAAACCTTCACCAAACGTAGGGACGTCAACTAGTTCAAATTAGCTAGTTTACGGACGTCAAGGTCTTTCATTGTCGTTTTGGCTCTAACCTTTTCCAAATGAGTTTATTACATTAATTTATGTCTGGAAACATCATTTTAAACATTATTAAATAGCTTAATCTCTAGTCTAAGTCATCATATTTCCGGAGTGTTACATTATCCCCCCCTTAGGAACATTCGTCCCCGAATGACACTAAGATCTTTTGGAAGTATGAAAAGACTCATTACTAGCAGCCCAACCAATAACAAACATAAAATCATAATGAGTCACAGCTCATAGGAGTACATCATAACTCCTTAAAATACATACCATAACGTTACAGATAACACTCAATTCATGACGCACAACACATATGAGCTCCATATTCATAACATATAGAGAGGAATTTCCTTCTCAACATTATCATGAGCTCAAAATACATCAAAGAGTTACTGTCACATACCGAAACCACACCCTAGAAGTTACAGTGCAATCTTGGATTGCAACTGGCGTATTCGACCTCTCGGAGGTCTCATACAAGGCTATCATATCATTCATCGCATATACATAATGAAAAGTAGTGCGGAATTAAAAATTTTCATAAAACAATATAATAGTCTTAAAACTCTTTCATATATAGAAGTAATAGGAAATGCTAAAGTCTCAAACTCATCATATTAAGACACAAGAATACTTGGGATACGGCCCATACGAATTATAAAGCATACTACTATATAGTCTATCACAAAACTTCATGAATGAAACATAAAATGACATATATAACCTCGAGTCAGGTGAGGACATACTTCAAACTCTTCTTGAACGATCTCCTAGTCCAGAACTTCTTCCAAAAGCTCTTCATTAACCAAGAACTATACAGATAGAAAGAAATCATAAAATTAGTACAACCATATTTACTAAGTATGACAGAATGTATAAAAACATGAAAATGGACATTTATTGGAAATATGCATATTTTCTTTAAATCATCATAATATCATCATAAGATCAACATTTATCAAGTTTGAATCACATAAGAAATCCTTTAAAACAAGTTAACATATTTTTAGGGTCACTTAACAGAAACCCACCTTCACTGTACAATGAATTGCTTCACTGTTATAGTGAAGTGTTCTTTCTCCCTTTTTCCACACTTCCTAGCATGTAGTCTTCTCACTAACGTTATCCTAAGATTCACTTAAGTTACACATCAAGGACCGCCCAAACACACTCTCTAGATGTGCCTAAACGATCCTTAAGATTACGCATAATGAGACACATACACACCTACAATACATCAACATACAAAACATGTAAAGTATGACAATATCCCCTACCAAGTCTATCAAAAGACTTACTTAACTACTCCTAGAAGAGAACGCCCATACATCCACTTCAAGGCTACTGAAATAATCCTTAAGACTTCCTAGGTTTAGATCATGTCAACATATCAAGCAACTTCCCTATCTAGAGTCATTCTCAAGACTTCCCTATCTAGAGTCACTTTAGATTAGGCACTCATTCATTTACATGCTCATTATCATTAAGTCATTACATTACTTAGTTCATCTAAGACACATACATCACATAAAGTACATTCAAATAATGGTCTTGGAGAAGACCTACGGACTATCACTAACATCTGCAAAGCCTATTGTGCAATGTCTAGATAGCGTCACATACCACCAGCTAAACTTCATAGAACTTCTCTAATGCTAATGGGTATCCCATATGATGAGAATAGGCAATACCCGACATAGACCATGGTAGCAAAGCATGGAATCCGGAGTTGTAACCTACTCCGATGGAGGGTGTTCTACTTGCCAAGGGTAGAACTTAGACACATCCCATGTAGGCACATGGTTTTGGAAATATGAAGGGATTCTTTTTATTATAGTCTCATGCTTTAACTAGAACTACTTCCCTTACCATACTCACTCGGTGCTAGCCTTCGTTCTCATAGATTAAATCACATTAAGGTTCATACAAATGGGTCCCATACCAAGTTCATGACCCAATTACATTTACCCTATCAAAGCAAGGTCCGCTAGGGCTATCTCAAATGAATTTCACTCAAAACGAACACGTAAAACTTGACGAAACATGCATAGACACACAAGGTCATTTTAAGGCACATCTTTCAAATGTCATTGACGTTCTTGAGTGTTTGACCTCCAAACTTCTTGAAACTCGACACACTACCTATACACATCATATTAAACTCATTTAAGACCTTATAACCATATGAGATACACATAAGGACATAGGACCCCGTATGAAGCACTTAGGTGACTTAGTCGTCGAACGTCTTGGTTGACCCTTGACGTTTGACTTCCAATGCACCTAATACTTTAGCTACTGCCTCAATACAACATTATTGAAATATTTAGGACCTTATACCACCTTGAAAACAATGTTAGTCTCTAGTTCACCTATATCATTTTCAGGACCTTACATTCTCCCCCACTTGGACAACATTCGTCCTCGAAAGACACTTGCCACTCTCCAAACACTTCGAAGATTAGATAATCAAATAACATAACATAACCAAACCATATAAATCACAATTAAGGAGAAAACATCAATTTCACTAAATCAGAAGAGTCACAACGCAACAAGAAACTAGAATACAATTCTATAACTCATTATGTTACAAAACTCACATGCTTCATTCCAAATAGTAAAAACTAATCTTATATTCAGTATTATACTTATACACATCAGTTCTAACCACATAACAACATTTTTAGACCAAAGAATCAATTTGTCACATTTCGAAAATTTATACAGTGAACAGGGATCCATGCAACAGTGATTTTTTTCGGCCATTTTTAAAAAATGCAAGTTTTATGCAATTCATGATATAGACATGCTAATATGCAAGGTAACATCATATAAACATCTTTTACAACATGCTCATAACTCAATAAAGCACACAATGCAAGAAGTTAATGAAATTCAATTTCAACCAAACTCCTAAACATCATGCACATGCAACATTTCTAGCACATCTATCTAGCCATACTCTCCCCCACTTAGAAGGAATTCATATTACTAGAAAGAGAAATAAGACTTACCAATATCATCATCACTCTCATCCGGCTTCTCACCTCTAGTACGGAGTGCATAGAAACGCCTCCTAGCTGGAGCATCTTTCTTTGGAGCACTAGGATAGACTTTCTTACCCTCTCTCTTAGAAGCAATGTTAGGACAATCTCTCACTTTGTGCCCATCTTTTCCACATCCAAAGAAATTACCTGTACCCACTAGACACTCACCATAATGTTTCTTACCACAAGTGGAACATGTAGGTTTGCCATTGTTCGAACCACCTCCTTTTTCAAACTTCTTCTTAGGAACACTAGGTCCATCTTGAGTTTGAGCCCTTTTTTTGAACCTAGGTTGCACTTGATCACTAACAACACTCCTTTTCAAGTTTCTTGACATCGTCCTAAGTTTAGACTCTTCAATTGATTGTGCATACACCATGAGTCTAGCCAAAGTCATATCATCTTGCAATATAGTCGTACGGCATTCCTCTCTCACTAAGTCGGCTACACCCGTCACAAAGCGACTCATTTCATCCGTTGGATTAGACACTAGGGAAGGCGCATAGACAAAGTTGAGAACTTCAAAGAGTATTTCTCAACACTCATATTGCCTTGTTTGAGATTGATAAACTCCTCTACCTTAACCTCTCTCCTCTCACGGGGAAAGTACTTGTCAAGAAAAGTTTCCTTGAATTCTTCCCACTCAATAGGACCCGACTCCATTGGCCTATTGTCCATCCATTGAGTGAACAAAATTTGAGACACATCTCTCAATTTATAAGAAGCCAACTCTGCCTTCTCCCTAGATGTAACCCCCATAGCACTCAATAACTTGTACACACCATCAAGAAATTCTTGGGGATCTTCATTAACCTTGGAGGCAAGAAAGATTGGAGGATTCAACCTCACAATGTCTCTCAACCTAGATGACATAGTGCTCTCCATAGCATTAACCCTAGGCACCATGTTCAATTTAGCTTGAGTCGTTACCGCTCGGGCTAAAGCAAGCAAGGCCTCTCCAATCACCCTATTAGACAACTCCGGGACCTCATTACCTACTTCCACATTAGGAGCATGATCACCTTGAGGAGGACCTTGTGCACCTTGAGCACCTTGGAAACCTTGCCCACCTTGAATCACTTGCTCAACTTGCGGAGGAGATTCCTCATTCACCCTTCCCTCTTCCAACCTTCTAGCTGCCTTCCTCCTGGTATTCATATCCTAGAAACACAAGGAAACACATTTAGAAGGATACTCATGACATCACTCTACCGCACGACATAAGAGTAGAAATAAAGGGAAACACTATCGTCCTATAGCTTCTCGCCGATAGAAGTGTCGCGACTCACACCGATGGTCAAAACTCTACTAGATGTGACTTGTCGAGACTTTTGATTCCTAAGACTACTTTCATTAACATATGCTCTGATACCAAGCTTTTTCACATCCCGAAACCACATCCTAGAAGTTAGAGTGCAATCTTGGATTGCAATCGGCGTATGCGACCTCTCGGAGGTATCATACAAGCCTATCATATCATTCATCGCATATACATAATGAAAAGTAGTGCGAAATTAAAACTTTTCATAAAACAATATAATAGTCTTAAAACTCTTCCGTATATAGAAGTAATAGGGAATTCTAAAGTCTGAGACTCATCATCTTAAGACACAAGAATACTTGGGATACACCCCATACAAATTATAAAGCATACTACTATATAGTCTATTAAAAACATCATGAATGAAACATAAAATGACATATATGCCCTCGAGTCAAGTGAGGACATACTTCAAACTCTTCTTGAACGATCTCCTAGTCCAAGTCTTCTTCCCAAAGCTCTTCACCTACCAAGAACTATATAGATAGAAAGAAAGCATGGAATTAGCACAACCACATTTACTAAGTATTGCATTATGCATAAAATCATGAAAACGGACATTTATTGGAAACATGCATCTTTTCTTTAAAACATCATAATATCATCATAAGATCAACATTTATCAACTTAAAATCACATAAGAAATCATTTAAAATAAGTTAACATATTTTTAGGGTTACTTAACAGTAATCCACCTTCACTGTATAGTGAATTGCTTTATTGTTCGAGTGAAGTGTTCTTTCTCCCTTTTTCCTCACTTCCTCTCATGTAGTCTTCTCACTAACGTCATCCTAAGATTCACTTAAGTCACACATAGAGAGACCAACCATACACCCTCTCTAGATGTGCCTAAATGATCCTTAAGATTACGTATAATGAGACACATGCACACCTGCAATACATCAACATACAAAACATGTAAAGTATGACAATCTCCCCTACCAAGGCTATCAAAAGACTTACTTAAGTACTCCTAGAAGAGAACGCCCATACATCCACTTCAAGGCTACTGAAATAATCCTTAAGACTTCCTAGGTTTAGATCATGTCAACATATCAAGCAACTTCCCTATCTAGAGTCATTCTCAAAACTTCCAAAGATAAGACATGAAGAGATCATAATTTATGCCCTCTTCACACTTTAACTAAGGAATCCTTAAGTTACTTTAGATTAGGCACTCATTCATTTACATGCTCGTTATCATTAAGTCATTACATTACTTAGTTCATCTAAGACACATACATCACATAAAGTGCATTCAAATAATGGTCTTGGAGAAGACCTACGGACTATCACTAACATCTGCAAAGCCTATCGTGCAATGTCTAGATAGCGTCACATACCACCAGCTAAACATCATAGAACTTCTCTAATGCTAATGGGTATCCCATATGATGAGAATAGGCAATACCCGACATAGACCATGGTAGCAAAGCATGGAATCCGGAGTTGTAACCTACTCCGATGGAGGGTGTTCTACTTGCCAAGGGTAGAACTTAGACACATCCCATGTAGGCACATGGTTTTGGAAATATGAAGGGCAGCTTTGTATTATAGTCTCATGCTTTAACTAGAACTACTTCCCTTACCATACTCACTCGGTGCTATCCTTCGTTCTCATAGATTAAATCACATTAAAGTTCATACAAATGGGTCCCATACCAAGTTCATGACCCAATTACATTTACCCTATCAAAGCAAGGTCCGCTAGGGCTATCTCAAATGAATTTCACTCAAAACGAACATGTAAAACTCGACGAAACATGCATAGACACACAAGGTCATTTTAAGGCACATCTTTCAAATGTCATGGACGTTCTTGAGTGTTTGACCTCCAAACTTCTCGAAACTCGACACACTACCTATACACATCATATTAAACTCATTTAAGACCTTATAACCACATGAGATACACATAAGCACATAAGACCCCGTATGAAGCACTTAGGTGACTTAGTCGTCGAACGTCTTGGTTGACCCTTGACGTTTGACTTCCAATGCACCTAATACTTTAGCTACTGCCTCAATACAACATTATAGAAATATTTAGGACCTTATACCACCTTGAAAACAATGTTAGTCTCTAGTTCACCTATATCATTTTCAGGACCTTACATTCTCCCCCACTTGGACAACATTCGTCCTCGAAAGACACTTGCCACTCTCCAAACACTTCGAAGATTAGATAATCAAATAACATAACATAACCAAACCATATAAATCACAATTAAGGAGAAAACATCAATTTCACTAAATCAGAAGAGTCACAACGCAACAAGAAACTAGAATACAATTCTATAACTCATTATGTTACAAAACTCACATGCTTCATTCCAAATAGTAAAAACTAATCTTATATTCTGTATTATACTTATACACATCAGTTCTAACCACATAACAACATTTTTAGACCAAAGAATCAATTTGTCACATTTCGAAAATTTACACAGTGAACAGTGATCCATGCTACAGTGATTTTTTTTGGCCATTTTTAAAAAATGCAAGTTTTATGCAATTCATGATATAGACATGCTAATATGCAAGGTAACATCATATAAACATCTTTTACAACATGCTCATAACTCAATAAAGCACACAATGCAAGAAGTTAATGAAATTCAATTTCAACCAAACTCCTAAACATCATGCACATGCAACACTTCTAGCACATCTATCTAGCCATACTCTCCCCCACTTAGAAGGAATTCATATTACTAGAAAGAGAAATAAGACTTACCAATATCATCATCACTCTCATCCGGCTTCTCACCTCTAGTACGGAGTGCATAGAAACGCCTCCTAGCTGGAGCATCTTTCTTTGGAGCACTAGGATAGACTTTCTTACCCTCTCTCTTAGAAGCAATGTTAGGACAATCTCTCACTTTGTGCCCATCTTTTCCACATCCAAAGAAATTACCTGTACCCACTAGACACTCACCATAATGTTTCTTACCACAAGTGGAACATGTAGGTTTGCCATTGTTCGAACCACCTCCTTTTTCAAACTTCTTCTTAGGAACACTAGGTCCATCTTGAGTTTGAGCCCTTTTTTTGAACCTAGGTTGCACTTGATCACTAACAACACTCCTTTCAAGTTTCTTGGCATCGTCCTAAGTTTAGACTCTTCAATTGATTGTGCATACACCATGAGTCTAGCCAAAGTCATATGATCTTGCAACATAGTCATACGACATTCCTCTCTCACTAAGTCGGCTACACCCGTCACAAAGCGACTCATTTCATCCCTTGGATTAGACACTAGGGAAGGCGCATAGACAAAGTTGAGAACTTCAAAGAGTATTTCTCAACACTCATATTGCCTTGTTTGAGATTGATAAACTCCTCTACCTTAACCTCTCTCCTCTTACGGGGAAAGTACTTGTCAAGAAAAGCTTCCTTGAATTCTTCCCACTCAATAGGACCCGACTCCATTGGCCTATTGTCCTTCCATTGAGTGAACAAAATTTGAGACACATCTCTCAATTTATAAGAAGCCAACTCCGCCTTCTCCCTAGATGTAACCCCCATATCACTCAATAACCTCTACACACCATCAAGGAATTCTTGGGGATCTTCATTAACCTTAGAGGCAAGAAATATTGTAGGATTCAACCTCACAAAGTCTCTCAACCTATATGACATAGTGCTCTCCATAGCATTAACCCTAGGCACCATGTTCAATTTAGCTTGAGTCGTTACCGCTCGGGCTAAAGCAAGCAAGGCCTCTCCAATCACCCTATTAGACAACTCCGGGACCTCATTACCTACTTCCACATTAGGAGCATGATCACCTTGAGGAGGACCTTGTGCACCTTGAGCACCTTGGAAACCTTGCCCACCTTGAATCACTTGCTCAACTTGCGGAGGAGATTACTCATTCACCCTTCCCTCTTCCAACCTTCTAGCTGCCTTCCTTCTAGTATTCATATCCTAGAAACACAAGGAAACACATTTAGAATGATACTCATGACATCACTCTACCGCACGACATAGGAGTAGAAATAAAGGGAAACACTATCGTCCTATAGACTCTCGCCGATAGATGTGTCGCGACTCACACCGATGGTCAAAACTCTACTAGACGTGACTTGTCAAGACTTTTGATTCCTAAGACTACTTTCATTAACATATGCTCTGATACCAAGCTTTTTCACATCCCGAAACCACATCCTAGAAGTTAGAGTGCAATCTTGGATTGCAATCGGCGTATGCGACCTCTCGGAGGTATCATACAAGCCTATCATATCATTCATCGCATATACATAATGAAAAGTAGTGCGAAATTAAAAATTTTCATAAAACAATATAATAGTCTTAAAACTCTTCCGTATATAGAAGTAATAGGGAATTCTAAAGTCTGAAACTCATCATCTTAAGACACAAGAATACTTGGGACACACCCCATACAAATTATAAAGCATACTACTATATAGTCTATTACAAAACATCATGAATGAAACATAAAACGACATATATGCCCTCGAGTCAAGTGAGGACATACTTCAAACTCTTCTTGAATGATCTCCTAGTCCAAGTCTTCTTCCCAAAGCTCTTCACCTACCAAGAACTATATAGATAGAAACAAAGCATGGAATTAGCACAACCACATTTACTAAGTATTGTATTATGCATAAAATCATGAAAACGGACATTTATTGGAAACATGCATCTTTTCTTTAAAATATCATAATATCATCATAAGATCAACATTTATCAACTTAAAATCACATAAGAAATCATTTAAAACAAGTTAACATATTTTTAGGGTTACTTAACAGTAATCCACCTTCACTGTATAGTGAATTGCTTCATTGTTCGAGTGAAGTGTTCTTTCTCCCTTTTTCCTCACTTCCTAGCATGTAGTCTTCTCACTAACGTCATCCTAAGATTCAATTAAGTCACACATAGAGAGACCAACCATACACCCTCTCTAGATGTGCCTAATGATCCTTAAGATTACGCATAATGAGACACATGCACACCTGCAATACATCAACATACAAAACATGTAAAGTATGACAATCTCCCCTACCAAGGCTATCAAAAGACTTACTTAAGTACTCCTAGAAGAGAACACACATACATCCACTTCAAGGCTACCTAAATAATCCTTAAGACTTCGTAGGTTTAGATCATGTAAACATATCAAGCAACTTCCCTAACTACAGTTATTCTCACGACTTCAAAAGATAAGACATGAAGAGATCATCCTTTATGCCCTCTTCATACTTTAACTAAGGAATCATTAAGTCACTTTAGATTAGGTACTCCTTCATTTACATGCTCATTATAATTAAGTCATTACATTACTTAGTTCATTTAAGACTCATACATCACATAAACGACATTCAAATAATAGTCTTGGAGAAGACTTAGGGACTCTCACTAACATTTTCAAAGCCTATTGTGCAATGTCTAGATAGCGTCTCATACCACAACCTAGACTACATAGAACATCTCTAATGCTAATGGGTATCACATATGATGATAATAGGCAATAACCGACATAGACAATGGTAGCAAAGCATGGAATCCGGAGTTGTAACCTGCTCTGATGGAGGGTGTTCTACTTCCAATGGTAGAACTTAGACACATCCCATTAGGCACATGGTTAAGGAAATATGAAGGGCTTCTTTGTATTCTAGTCTCATGCTTTAACTAGAACTACTTCCCTTAACATACTTACTTTGTGCTAGCCTTCGTTCTCATAGATAAAATCACATTAAGGTTCATACAAATGGGTCACATATCAAGTTCATGACCCAATTATATTTACCCTACCAAAGCAAGGTCTGCTAGGGCTATCTCACTATGGCGATAAGAAGCTCATCATGACTTTCCTAATGATTGACGTGATGCCGTTCCAGCGAATCAACCTTAAGTTCATCATTCATTACATGAAGGCTACCATTACGACTTTCGACTTCAAATTTCATAACCTTACCACTTGGTTCAAGGTTTCACATAAAGGACCCTCTTATCATCATTCAAGGTCTCACTTAACATTCATTCAATTATGACTAAAACTCTTTAAGTTCCTAAGTCAAGACATCACATATTCATATTCATAGAAGCATCAAGTAAGGGACACAAGTCTACCTAAACAAGACACAACATACTTCATTTTAACACATATAGCCTATCTTTCTTTAGACACTTAGGAATGACCCTTAACATCATCTAGTCAACCTAGTCATTACCTTAACATCATTAACATGACCATTATAGACTCATATAGCCAAATTAGGATCAACCGTATATCAACTCTAAGACTACATATTTAACACATAGTAATAGCACAACATGATTACCTTGATAGCATCAATAGTCTAACACATACTTGAACATATAGGTAGATATTATCATACATCACATAATCAAATACACAAATATCCATATAACTTCAAGTAGTGCTGACAAGGCTATGATCATCAATATACTCAAAATAATGCCGACAAGGCCACATCAATTCACATAACACTGCCACCATAAGTGGAGTAAACCAATCATAATGAAATTGAAGTATAATTAACATTAAAATAAAGGAAATAGGGAAGTGTACCACCTCTGCATCCTCAACACTTCAAGCCTATACCAAATCACCCAATTCAACATCATAAGGCCCTTACCCATGGCCATGAAAATCAATTAAATACACAATTATGATAATCAATGAAATCTAAACCAATTCTACGTATATTTAACAATCTAAGACCATTTAGATAACAATTGAACACAATTCTTATATCATTAGAGAGCCCATAAGAAACTACACATGAATTCATCAACATTAGACCAATATCAAGTAACCCATAAATTAGTAAAAAACTAGGGTTCATCAATTAAATGGGTTCATAGGTTAATTGAGTTAAAATCACATTAATAACCACAATTCAATCACTAAACAATGATTAAAAACCATTTATGCAAGAAACCATGGTAGATCATAAAATAGGTCAATTCATGGCAGTCGATGGACCGTCTGTCCACATGCTCATTATAATTAAGTCATTACATTACTTAGTTCATTTAAGACACATACATCACATAAACGACATTCAAATAATAGTCTTGGAGAAGACTTAGGGACTCTCACTAACATTTTCAAAGCCTATTGTGCAATGTCTAGATAGCGTCTCACACCACAACCTAGACTACATAGAACATCTCTAATGCTAATGGGTATCACATATGATGATAATAGGCAATAACCGACATAGACAATGGTAGCAAAGCATGGAATCCGGAGTTGTAACCTGCTCCGATGGAGGGTGTTCTACTTCCAATGGTAGAACTTAGACACATCCCATTAGGCACATGGTTAAGGAAATATGAAGGGCTTCTTTGTATTCTAGTCTCATGCTTTAACTAGAACTACTTCCCTTAACATACTTACTTTGTGCTAGCCTTCGTTCTCATAGATAAAATCACATTAAGGTTCATACAAATGGGTCACATATCAAGTTCATGACCCAATTATATTTACCCTACCAAAGCAAGGTCTGCTAGGGCTATCTCACTATGGCGACAAGAAGCTCATCATGACTTTCCTAATGATTGACGTGATGCCGTTCCAGCGAATCAACCTTAAGTCCATCATTCATTACATGAAGGCTACCATTACGACTTTCGTCTTCAAATTTCATAACCTTACCACTTGGTTCAAGGTTTCACATAAAGGACCCTCTTATCATCATTCAAGGTCTCACTTAACATTCATTCAATTATGACTAAAACTCTTTAAGTTCCTAAGTCAAGACATCACATATTCATATTCATACAAGCATCAAGTAAGGGACACAAGTCTACCTAAACAAGACACAACATACTTCATTTTAACACATATAGCCTATCTTTCTTTAGACACTTAGGAATGACCCTTAACATCATCTAGTCAACCTAGTCATTACCTTAACATCATTAACATGACCATTATAGACTCATATAGCCAAATTAGGATCAACCGTATATCAACTCTAAGACTACATATTTAACACATAGTAATAGCACAACATGATTATCTTGATAGCATCAATAGTCTAACACATACTTGAACATATAGGTAGATATTATCATACATCACATAATCAAATACACAAATATCCATATAACTTCAAGTAGTGCTGACAAGGCCATGATCATCAATATACTCAAAATAATGCCGACAAGGCCACATCAATTCACATAACACTGCCACCATAAGTGGAGCAAACCAATCATAATGAAATTGAAGTATAATTAACATTAAAATAAAGGAAATAGGGAAGTGTACCACCTCTGCATCCTCAACACTTCAAGCCTATACCAAATCACCCAATTCAACATCATAAGGCCATTACCCATGGCCATGAAAATCAATTAAATACACAATTATGATAATCAATGAAATCTAAACCAATTCTACGTATATTTAACAATCTAAGACCAATTAGATAACAATTGAACACAATTCTTATATCATTAGAAAGCCTATAAGAAACTACACATGAATTCATCAATATTAGACCAATATCAAGTAACCCATAAATTAGTAAAAAACTAGGGTTCATCAATTAAATGGGTTCATAGGTTAATTGAATTAAAATCACATTAATAACCACAATTCAATCACTAAACAATGATTAAAAACCATTTATGCAAGAAACCATGGTAGATCATGAAATAGGTCAATTCATGGCAGTCGATGGACCGTTTGTCCACAAACGGACCGTCCTGTCCTCCCGTCGATTGGTTCAGAGGCTGGATGTGGTTCACATCCTTTACCAGCATAATTCCCTACCTACGGGACCATCGACGGACCATCCCTTGACCTACGGACCGTCCTTTAGTCCGTGGTCTGGGACAAGGTAATGTCATCAATGATTTGCCTATCGACGTGATATAGGTCCACTTACGGGTCGTCCTGTCCTCCGTCGATGGGTTCAGAGACTTGGGAAGGTAGCTTATCCACCCAGGCTAAGTACCTACCCACTTCCATTACCCATGAACCGTTGACCAGGCCAATGGCCATCGATTGGCTTCCGTAGGTGAGGCTGCCTTAGGCAGTCTTGGCCACCGGCATGGGTCCCTCCTCAAGGACCCTGGTTTGGTCCTTGGGGATGATTGCCCGGACGTTTCCAACCCAAAAATGACAGTATACAAGTTTAGGATCTCTCACATGAATTTCACTCAAAACGAACACGTAAAACTCGACGAAACATGCCTAGACACAAAAGGTCATTTTAAGGCACATCTTTCGAATACCATGGACGTTCTTGAATGTTTGACCTCCAAACTTCTCGAAACTTGACACACTACATATACACATCATATTAAACTCATTTAAGACCTTAGAACCACATTATACACACATAAGAACATTGGCCCCCTTATGAAGCACTTAGGTGACTTTGTCGTCGAACGTCTTGGTTGACCCTTGACGTTTGACTTCCAATGCACTTAATACTTTAGGTACTACCTCAATACAACATTATAGACATATTTAGGACCTTAGACGACCTTGACAACAATGTTAGGCTCTAGTTCACCTATGTCATTTTCAGGACCTCACAGTTACCATGCTATAATTTATCTAAAGACAACAACAAAACAATAAAATCTCAAGAAAACATATTCATACATGTTTCACATAAGTGCAAGAATAGAGTATGAAGGCATTTTCTTAAAACTCTAGTTTGTACTATCTTTTACCAAATATGCACCTATTTAGAAAACAAGTCAATTTCATGATTATGCATTACTCTCTCTATTAATAGGACTGTCTAACCTCAAGGAGTAAATAGATGACGGTAGCGGGACTTCATGTCGGCTTCAGCCCCCCATGTTGCATCCTCAATAAGATAGTTCCTCCATAGAACTTTTACAGAGTCAATCTCCTTGTTTCTCAACTTCTTGACTTGGCGATCTAGGATCTCAACTGGAACCTCTTCATAGGAGAGGTTCTCGTCCACTCCTAAAACTTCAATAGACAGAATGGACACGGGGTTCCCTATGCATTTCTTGACCATAGAAACATGAAACACCGGATGAACCAAAGACAGTTCCCTAGGTAGTTTCAACTCATAAGCAACCTTCCCAATTCGTTGCAAAAACTCATAAGGACCAACATACCGGGGACTTAACTTCCTCTTTATACGGAATCTCATTACCCCTTTCATGGGTGAAATCTTCAACTAGACATGATCACCTATTTCAAACTCAAGATCTCTTCTTCTATTGTCGGCATAAGACTTTTGCCGACTATATGTTGTCTTCAATCTATATCTTATGATTCGAACCTTATCTATAGCCTTATATATAATCTTTGGAACATGGAGTGAGGACTCACCAACCTCAAAACATCCAACCAGATATCTACACCTTCTACCATAAAGAACTTTAAAAGGTACCATGTAGATGCTCGAATGATAGCTATTGTTGTAAGAGAACTCAATCAAAGGTAAGTGATCATCCTAACTTCCCTTGAAATCAATGACACAAGCTCTTAACACGTCTTCAAGGGTCTAAATGGTACCCTTTGCTTGACCATCCGTTTGAGGATGAAAAGCGGTACTAAGTTTCACTTGAGTACCTAAACCCTTTTGAAAAGCCTTCCAAAAACGAGAAGTGAATTGGGCAACTCTATCCGAAATAATGGACAAAGGAATCCCATAAAGACTCAGAATCTCATTAATGTAGATTCTTGCATAATCTTCGGCAGTATAAATAGACTTAACAGAAATAAATGTGAAGATTTGGTCAACCTGTTCACAATAACCCATATAGAATTATTTTGATTTCGGGTTCGAGGCAACCCAACAAAAAATTCCATATTGATGGCCTCCCACTTCCATGTAGGAACATCCATGATTTGGGTTAAACCACCAGGTTTTAGATGCTCAACATTAACTTGTTGGTAGTTTGGACACTTAGCAACAAACTCTGCTATGTCTCTCTTTAAGCCATCCCACCAATAGACCTCTCTAAGGTCATGATACATTTTGATGGCACCCGGATGTATAGAATAGTGAGAACCATGGGATTCTTCTAGAATCTAATTTCTCAAATCCTCAACATAGGGTAAACATAATCTCCCTTGGTACCTAAGAACACCATCACCCTTTGGAAGAATGACTCATTGAGCTCACTAAGTACCGATTCCTTCAACTCCATCAATATAGGATCAAGGTGTTGCTTAGACTTCACCTCAATCACTAATGATGAGTAAGAGCTATGATGGACCATAAAACCACCATTTGGAGAATCTTCTAACCGGACACCTAAGCGAGCCAACCTATGAACATCTTTCACAAGTTATTTCTTCTCTTCTTCCACATGAGACACACTACCTATAGTCATACGAATCAAAGCATCCGCAACCACATTGGCCTTGCCAGGGTGGTAAAGGACAGTCATGTCATATTCCTTCAATAATTCTAACCATCTTATTTGTCAGAGGTTCAACTCCTTTTGTGTAAACACATATTGAAGACTTTTATGGTCAGTAAACACATCAACATGCACACCATACAAATAATTCCCCCATATATTTAAGGCAAAAACTATAGCGGCTAACTCAAGATCATGAGATGGGTAATTCTTCTCATGGATTTTGAGTTGCCTAGAAGCATAAAAAATCACCTTGCCATGTTGCATGAGTTCACATCCCAAGCCCACTCGGGAAGCATCACAATACACTAGGTAAGCTTATCTTTCAACTCTTGAAAACCATTCTCACTAGCTTTCGACAACTCAAACTTCACCTTCTTTTGGGTAAAAGTTGTCAAAGGAGAAGCAATGGATGAAAACCCACCATCAAAGCTTCTATAATAGCTGGGTAGACCCAAGAAACTCCTTATTTCTGTGGAAGTCAAAGGTCTAGGACAATTTCTGACTGCATCCGTCTTCTTTGGATCAACCTCTACACCATCACCAGAGATAATACGACCAAGAAAATCAACTGACCTCAACCAAAATTCATACATGCTAAATTTGACATAAAAATGGTGTTCTTTGAGGACTTGCAAGGCCAACCTCAAGTGACTCTGATGCTCATATTCATTCTTGTAGTATATCAAAATATCATCAATAAACACAATCACAAATGAGTCAAGGTAATGTCGGAAAACTCTATTCATTAAGTCCATGAACGCCGCCGGGGCATTTCTTAAACCAAAAGACATGACTAGAAATTCATAGTGACCATTTCTAGTTTGGAAAACTATTTTAGGAAAATCTTCACCTCTCACCCTAAGTTGGTGATGTCCCGACCTTAAGTCAATCTTGGAAAAATAACTAGAACCTTGGAGTTGATCAAAAAGATAATCAATCCTAGGGAGAGGATACTTGTTCTTTATGGTGACCTTATTGAGTTGGCGATAATCAATACACATTCTAAGGGACCCATCCTTCTTCTTAACAAACAATACCGGAGCACCCCATGGAGAAATACTAGGTTGAATGAAACCCTTATCTAGTAAATCTTTGAGTTGTAGCTTCAACTCTTTCAATTCATTCGGAGCCATCCTATATGGAGGATTTTTAATGGGATTCACATTCGGTAATAAATCAATGTCAAAGTCAATTTCCCTTTCGGGAGGAACTCCTGGAAGGTCATTAGGAAAAACCTGTGGGAATTCTCTCACTACAAGGACTAACTTAATAGAAGGAGTTTCACATTCTAGGTCCTTAAGCCTCACCACATGGTATAAACGACCCTTGGTTATCATCTTACAAGCCTTCAAGCACAAAATAATTTTACCCTTTGGCATAGAATTTCCCCCCTTCCACTCTAGAATAGGTTCATTAGAGAATTGAAACTTCACTACCCTTGTTCTACAATCTATGGAAGCAAAACAATCATGAATCCCATCTATACCCAAGATGATATCAAAATCAAACATGTCAAGTTCTACCAAATCAGAAAGAGTAACTCTATTGGGCAGCATTACATGACATTTCCTATAGACTATTTTGCAACTACAGAGTCACCCATTGGGGTACAAATATAAAAGGGTTCAATAAAAACATCGGGAAGTACATCATACTTCCTAGATACCAAAGGTGTAACAAAACAAAAGGTATCACCTGGGTAAAGCAAAGCATAAACATTAACATAGAAAACTTGTAACATACCCGTCACGACGTCGGGAGAACTTTTTTGTTCACCACTAGCCTTGAGTGCAAAGAAACGTTTCTTTTTGGAGCTTCAGAACTAGGGCCGCTTGGTTGAGTTTGTCTATTCCCCTTACTTTGAATTATCACATTAGTACAATATTTCTCCATATGGCCACCTTTGCCAAAACCATAGAAACTATTAGTTCCAATAAGACATTCGCCCACATGTTTCTTATCACACTTACCACAAATTGGTATTTCTCTTGGTGGGTCAACATTTCTCCCCTTTTGAGGTTTAGGATTTGAACCTCTATCATTGCGATTCTTGGAGAAATTTGAAGAAACCTGGTTTGAATACCTCTTCTTAAACTTAGGCTTCTCTTGAACATCAAGTCTGCTCATAGATGAACCATTCAAAAGACTTTGCCTTCTTAGCTTCCCTATTTCTCTTCCTTAGACGACTTTATTCAACCCTGTTGGGCATGAACCATCAACCTAGAAAGATCCATATTGTCATGATGCATGGTTGCACGACATTCTTCTTCAAGCTCTTCGGATACACCCGTTACATAACAGCTCATTTCATCCCTAGCATTAGAAACCAAAGAAAAAGCATATTTGGACAGCTTAATGAACATTAAGGAGTACTCCTTCACACTCATACCTCCTTGACAAAGGTTGATGAAATCCTCTACCTTAGCTTCCCTTTGTTCCCTTGTGAAGAATCTGTCAAGAATGGCCTTTTTGAAGATCTTCCAAGTCACGGGACCATCTCCTAAAGCCCTATTATCCTTCCACTGATTGTACCATGTCTATGTCACATCCTTGAGTTGATAAGGAGCAAGTTAAGCCTTCTCAGTAGTACTCACTCCGATAACAAACAAAATCTTGTAGACCTCATCAAGAATAAACTTTTGATCCAAAGTACATGGGAGGATATATCCTCGTAAAATCTCTCAAACGGCTAGCCATAGTACTAGCATGTTGGTTCTCTCGACGAACAACCTCTCTGTTAGCTTGAGCTTGAGTGGTGATGGCTTGGGCCATTTGGAACAGGGCTGCCCTCACCTTACCATCCGTCATAGCCAGAGGATTCACCGGAACTTGATCATTTGCAGCAGCTTGCACTTGAGGAGCATTTTGATTACCTTGGAGAGTATCTCCCACGTTCTCAATCTCTTCTCCTACTCTCCTCGCAGCTGTCCTTCTTGTGTTCATTGCCTATAAGCACAAGAAAGGGATTAGTTACTAAAAGACACATAGTGTCAAAAATCTAAAGGCACAACATAGGATTTCTAAGAAAAGAGAAGTCTCCTAATCATCACATAGCCCCTCGTCCACAATTGTGGTGCTTCACAACCATGAACAAGACACTAGGTAATGTGGTTTAGCGATACACTGATCCTAAGGATATTTAACCTCATGTTCTGATACCATGTTTGTCACACCCTGAGAGCATACCCCAGATGAGACCGGTGTCGTCAGCCTCTGAGAGGAATCAGACAAGCCCTTAGCATTCGTCATAACATGTGATCTGTAAAATTGCAGAAAATTTAAAACATTTACATACTTATGTGAAGTATACTTAGACTTTATACTTAACATTCATAAAGACATACGATATTCTAAAACTTGTCTTACATATATTAAAACCATCTAAGTGTACCAATCTGGACTTAGCCAATAATAGTCAATATGCTATATAGGCCTTAATACAAATGAATCCAAAGGACATAATGGATATAACATATTCTTAAAACTACTAAAAATCTGCATAAGCTAGAATATGGAACCTACAGTTGTAGAAAGAGTTCCAAGCTTTTTCAAATCGACCTCCTTAAGCTTCAATAGCCGGAACCTACAGTTGTAGTAATATAAAGTAATGGGGTTAGTACGCTACATGTACTAAGTGTGGGTATATGCACATAACATATAAGTACATTCATGAAGAAGTATCATTTATCATCCCTTTAGGAAACATGCTAAGTCATGCGAAATTCTTCAATGCACATACCCTATTAGGCATGATAATAATCAATTACATATTATCATAGAGTCGTGTTAACATTACATATTCAATAGATCATATGAACATAAAGTACAAACACTTACCAATGATCCAATCCCCAACCTACAAGTGCAATGGTCATGTGAATCCCCATAACTCCACACAACCAAGTAGATAAGGTAGGAGACCATTAGTAAAGCTTTGCTTCATATAATTTGTAACATAAGTAGTCATCACTTCATTTAACCGTATAACTCAATAACATATTCATCCTAATGAACAACATCATATAAGAGTAACAACATGTATCACAAACATATATCTTTCATGTTATCGTATTACATAAGAACAATCTTCTAGGACTTCCTTTAGAGTCAACCTGTGCAATGTCTAGGTAGAGTCCCATACCCCTACCTTTACTAAGTAGACTCCTCAAATCACCCTAGTCAACGTTCATTTAATTGTCTTTCATTTTACATGAGGGAACATTTGCTTTAACCGACATAGACCATGTGAGCTAAACATAATATCCAGTGTCATAAAACCCCACACTGAAAGAAGGTGGTCTACCGGCCAAAGTAGTACCTAACATGACATAGCTTTCTAGATGGATCAACTAGCTAGTATCCTATGGTGGCAACATGTTTCAAGAACTAGGATATATATTAGCGACCCGTAGTTCCACATTACATGGCAGCCGCTATCTCATGAGAGTCATTGTGAACCTACCTTCCAACTAGGGAAGGAACACCTCTCATATCTAGTTCATCGATGCTTAGATTAAGTCCCTTTCATGAATAACCTTTAAGTTGTCTTTTATCATAAACTTATCATAGGTAATAGGAGATTAACTCCATGTATAAACATGATCATTAGATCTTTATGATAAGATAAGAATTTCTTTTCATGTTAACCCTTCGTTTGTGAGATTAACATAACATATTCATCTTGTGTAAAGCATACAAGAGAATATCGTAACTTGCATTTATCGTGTTCTTATCATGATCTAACAAGTAACATGTTCATAGCCCAACATATACACGTAACAACATCATAGATATTTTCATAACATAGCATCATAATTTAAAGGCTAAAATAAACATTGGGGAGTACTCACAACTTTAGAAGACTTACCTCTTGCTTCCAAGAACCTTATTCAAGACTTTACGTTCAACTTACAACATTCATAACCATAACAAAGTGAAATACTCAATATCATAATCAAGAATAACTCATCAAATCATATACAAGACCAATGCATAATGTAGGATGAGGGAAAGGGTCATTTACCAATTCATTCTAGTCTTATTTACAATCCCTACATTTACATGTCGTCAAGAAATAGCGACAACCCTACGTAACCATCATCTAAATAAGAACGTGTATCACACGATATTCAAACATTACAAAACCAATACTCAACAATTAATGTGAAATAAACCATAAAAACAATTGTTTTTCATCAAAAATCATGAATCTAGGGTTAGGAAGAAAATCCATTTTGTAGAGTAAAAACCCTAGTATTTGAATTTCTTAAAAAATTATATTGAAAGGACCTCATGGGGCCCATACCTTATACATGAAGGATCCACGAAAATTGGATAAAAATCTTGAAGTCTTCGTCTTCTTCCTTAATCTCTTATTGTTCTTCAATGGGGTTTGGAAAAGAGAGTGTTCTTCAGAGATGAGAGAATTTTCGTTTGAATCTGATTTGGACGTGTAGAAGTGGTCTAAAACTGACCTAATATCCATATATAGTCGTCATTTGAATTACCCAAAAGACACTTCTCTTAAATGGGTCTTTTTAAGAAGTTAAATTACCAAAAATACGACTTTAACGATTCTGGGAAGTGGTTGCGCGTCGCGGGGCCAAATCCCATCATTTTTCTGAAATATTGGGTTGAGGAAGTGAGGTGCGTGTCATACTCGCGTTGCAAGGATGACCCTCACATCTTGAGGCAGAACACCTCATGAAGAACGCGCGTCGCAAACCTGTTCCTCCAAATCTGCATGTTCGCAGTCTGCAAGGCAACCTGCCCACCTATGTTTGGGTCCTCCTCGAGGACTCTTAGGGTGGTCCTTGGGGTGTCGTTATAGGAAGTTTGGACCCTTTGTGCCACATACTACTTATCCAAGGTATCTTTACAAGTTTTGTACTTCATTTGTCACTTCAAAACCTTCACCAAACATAAGGACGTCAACTAGTTCAAATTAGCTAGTTTCCGGACGTCAAGGTCTTTCTCTGTCGTTTTGGATATATCCTTTGCCAAATGAGTTTATTAGATTAATATATGTCATCAAAAATCATTTTAAACATTATTAAATAGATTAATATCTAGTCTAAATCATGGTATTTCCGGAGTGTCACATTAAATCTCTTCTTGGGAGGAGTCATCCTCTTTAAGCCTATACATCTTTGTTCCTCTAAACTTTTCTTCAAGTTTCTCCTTTTCAAACCATAGAGAATGAATGACAAGACGATCCATATCCATATAATTCTCAAGCATCACCACACTACATTCTCTTATTATCAAGTCTAAACCCGACACAAACTTAGTCATCTTCATCTTAGGGTTGGGTACTATGGATTGAGGATATCTTGACAACCTAGTGAACACCCGAGCATACTCCTCAACACTCAACCTACCTTGATGAAATTTAACAAACTCAAGTATCTTAGTCTCTCTCACTTCTAACGGGAAAAACCTATCAACGAATTCATTCTTGAATGTTTCCCATTCCATGGAGCACGCTTATACTAGCCTCTCTCCTTTCCATTGACTAAACCAAATTAGAGGAACATCCTTTAATTGGTAAGAAATTGATTTTGCCTTCTCTACCGGTGTTAGTCCTACAAAGTTCAATACCCTAGAGACCTCTAGAGAATATTCCTCCATCTTTGACTCATAGAAATCCGTAATCTCTATCCCGACTTGATTCAACCAATGAAATCCATATCTAATTTTCTCATTTGACATTAAGTCAATAGAAACTTGAGGATCTTGAGTAGAAGCTCTAAAATGACTTAGGTGAAACTAGAGTCTAACACTTGTGTCTTGATGTTTTGAATTACTAAATGGATTATAATGAGGTTAGGAGGCAGTGTTTAATGTTTCGTGAAGTTTGCAAGCCAAACATCCATGGCGTTCAAAAGGTTTGCCTTGAAATGTTCTTGTGTATCTTAGTGTTTTTTGTCAAGTTTTACGTGTTTGTTTTAGATGAAATTGATGTGAGAGGTCCTTGACATATATATGATCATATTCGAGCTTGAACCGTCCAGGTAAAACTCCCCAAGGACCAACCAAGGGTCCATGAGGAAGGACCTAACTTGTGAGCCAAGGCTGTTCAAATCAGCCTCACTTAAGGATGGCATCGACTCACAGTAGGTTGATCGACGTCATGTAGGTAGGAGGCGTAGGTGAGGACTTAGCCTAGTCAACTATGAAGGCCCGTCAAGGGACCAATGACCCATTGATGGTGTCTGCAACTGCTCGTTGGTTCACTGCTTAGTTTAGGGGTGAATTGGGAAACTCACCCCACGTCCAAATACATAAGTGGGAGGTTTCCTAGTGATGTTTTGTATTTTTCAAGTGGGTTTATGAGTCCTAAACACCAAGATGAATTCCTTTTTAAGAAACTCTGTAGAACTCCATTGAAGCCAAAACTCAAGATAGAGCTTGGATTGAAGATTCTTGGTGATTTATCCATAAATTCATCATCAAATTCGTGGTATAGCATCAATTGAGGTATGGTATTCATCCTTGAATCGCTTTTCTTCAAGGAGCCATACTTCAAAGTGATTTCCAAAGTCTTTCAAAGATGAAATTATCCTATTTTTGATATCTATCCATGGGTTCTTGCATCAAACCTTTTGAATCATTATATATTGATTGAGTTGATGTTAATTTGATGATTTTAACCTAATTACTCTTTGATCCCATGTAATTCATGAAACCTTAGTTCTTAACTATGTTACGAGTGATTTGATTATGTCTCAATGCCATTGAATTATTGTGTATCTTGATTAAGGCTATTAAATGATGAATGAATAATACTAAACTATGAGTAGGCTGCCGTAATTTAATTAATTCATATTGTATTATCTTTGATTCATTGTATATTGTAATGGTTGGGTTGAATTGTAAACTATGGTTATTAGTAAGAGCCTTGGTATATTGTGTTGGATGAAGTGGCTATGAATAGAAGTTGTGAGGTTGGATTAAGTGTATGTTTACCTAACCTTCTCTCCATTTGTTGTAGTATAGGTCTTAGATAGTAAAGATGTTTGGTATGGTCCACTTATGGTGGTAGTGCGTATGTGTTATTCTAGGAATTATGTGGCCTTGTCGGCATTACTTAATCAATTGTAAATCAATGTGGCCTTGTCGGCATTACTTTATGTATTATAGATTTATCATATTATAACTTGATTATGTGATTATTGTAATGGTCTTGATGACTATGTGTTTATGTGGAATAAAAGCATAAATTCTCTTAGTTGATAGTAAGTGTCTCTAGTAGGCTATAGTGAGGTGGTTATATGTACTACTGTAACAACCCTAAAAATGAATAAGATAAATGCTTAAGGTGTCAATAATGCTTGCGAATAGACCAAGGTTCACACGGATTGATACGCGTAGAACCAGACCTCAGAACCCTTACTATGGCAAAGCCAACTAACTTGGGGTGTTAGTTGAGCTTGGAAAGGTTGGAACCAACCATGTAGGGCTCTCGAAAATGAAGATTTAATCGAAGGAGTCCTTACCAAACTTAAAAAGAAGAAATCTTAAGTTTTAAGGGTCCAGGGGTAAAATGGTCTTTTCTAGGCCAAGGGTAACAAATTGGTGATTTATTTATTATTTAAAATCTGATTTTTTTAAGGGAAAAATGGTCCTTTCATGTATAATTAATTAAATCAGATTTTAAGTATTAAGGAGAGTCCTAAATTGACTAAGTCATCATCTAATCCTAAACAACTTCACAAGTTTCACTCTCTCACGTCTATCACATCCTCACGTTCAAAACTCTCTTGTTCTCTCTTCCAATTAACGTGAAGAATAGAAAATATAACAAAAATTCTTCACACTTGAAGAACTCACAAAAAAATTCTAAGAAAAGCAAGCTAATCAAAAACGTTAGGCAAAAGGAAGTTGTCCGTCGAGTGGTGTGGACGTTGAGGAGGCTTGGACGTGATTTTGGAGAGGGTTTTGGGAAGAAAGTTCAACGTTTGAATATCAATTAAGGTTCAATTAAGGTATGGGTTTCTTCCCTCTTGGTCCCTTTCCCAAGAGACCCCTTAAGATTCAAGATATTCACTCCGAAAACTAGGGTTGTTCCCCGTTGCATGTCCCTATCACTAGCTCCCAATGATTCGTAGGTTGGGTTTGTTTGCTGGTAGATTTAGGTATGTGTGATGTTTTTGTGTTGAATGTGAATATGTTTATGTACGTGAAATCACGAAGATGGCAACCAATGTGTGATCGAAAAAAAATGACGTGTGTGTGCAAAATGTGGCAGTGAATATACTCACTGTTGGAGGTGTGAAATAGCATGTTTAATCCTTGTATTTTATGTGCAAAAGTTGTACACAATGTGATGTTCATATTGGGTTTGAAGTTATTGATTTTGAGTGAAAATCTCTTGGCTAATGTAACTACTAAACTACACCTAATAATGCACTAAATGTTTCATGAAATGCCCTAAAAACTAACGTGAAAAGGTTGATGAAAGGAAGCTAAAATCTATGAAAACTTTTTGCAGCTTGGTGTACTTTAGTTTCGGTCAAAAAGAAGGTTAAAATCAGGATTTTACTAATTGAAAATAAAATAGGTGAGGTCAATGGGGATTGAACCCAAGACCTCACATGTGAAGGAATGCTAAAAACGTAAAAAGGGGGAAATGGGGTTAAGGGGAATCGAAAACGTGTAGCTACTGTATTTCGCGAAAAAGGAAATGAAAAATGGGGCTGGGGGGAATCGAAATCGGCTACTGGTTGGGTAAGAAGATAACAAATAATTTAAGTAAATGAATGGGAGGCGTGGGAATCGAACCCACGACCTCCAGGCTGAGAATAAGAGAAGAGAAAATTTAAGAAAAAGAAGATGTGAGGCGTGCGAATCGAAACCACGACCTCAAGGCTGGAAAGGACAGGAGCGAAATAAATAAGAAAATAAAGTGAAGCTGTGGGGGTTGATCCCACAACCTCACTGCCAAACGCCTAGCCTAGGGGATTTTTAATTAAAAATAAAAATAGGAGGCTGGTGGGGGTTCGAACCCACCACCTCACAGCCCCTAGCGAATTTAAATTAAAATAAGGAGGTTGTGGGGGTTCGAACCCACAATCTCCCTATGCCCAGCAAAAAAATAAATAATAAAATAAAAGAGGCTCTGGGGGTTTGATCCCACAACCTCTTGGTTCGGGCAAAAAGGGGCAATGAGATGTTAATGAAAAATAAAAAGGGGTTGTGGGGGTTCGAACCCACAACCCTTCGGCCAAACTAAGAGGAAAACCAAGGAGAAAACTAAGGATAGAATCTTAATGTTGGGGTTCAATCTAGAGTCCCAATGTCATGAAGGTTAAAAAAATAAAATCAATGAAAAATGTAAATGTTATCCAAGTGATTCAAAATTGGGTTACCTTGCCCGAACTTCTGTATTGATACATAAGTCATACGTGAACAACATAACCAAGAATAATGCCACCTACTTAGATCGAAATCAAGATCTTGGCATATATACAAGATACATACGTCTTGTACTACATAATCTTAGGAATGTATGAATCACTTAACGAATTATGAATGAAGCCTTATGGCTTGTGTGTATAGACTCATAAGTCTAGCATACGTTTTAAAGAAGTGAACCTAAGATGTATGTAATGAAAGGATGTAACCCTAAAAGGATTAAGTATGAGTGTGAAACACACTAAATGGCCTAGTGCATTGGCATACGATGAAACGATTATTATGTAATGAAATGACGAAACCCTAGAAGGGTTAAGTAAGAGTGTGAAACACACAAATGGCCGAATATATTGGCATATGATGAAATGAACATTCATGTAAAATGAGGTGAGTAATTATGAAGAGTAATTGTGCTAATGTTAATGAATGTGGTAACAACATGATATGAGGCTAATGTAAAAGATGAGAACAATCTCAAATGAGCCTAAGTAAATGTTACCAAAACGTACTGACCTATGAGAGTGTAAAGTTAATGAAGAGACCAGTCTCTATGAACACTCTAATGAAAGTATTGAGATTAACACACCTAATACTAATGATGAGATGAGAAATCATCTATTGAGCTATGATGTCCTCATACTAGAAGCCAGCTTCCATGACGTATGAGTTGAATGTAATGGAACTTAATATTGAGCACCGATAGACTAGCTATGAGCGGTGATGCCTTCTTTTGGGAAGGGCGGAGGTTCACGTAACTCTTATGAGATGAAACTGTCCGACTTGCCGGGTATGGGTCTCCTTATATCTCCTGGTTCGAACCTATACTGCCAATATAGGGATCTGGCGAGGTTAAATTCCCATGTACGCTAGCATGTTTTTAGGTCACCTTGGCCGGTGATTCCACCTCTCTTCAGTGTGGGGGAGACACTGGATTTCATGATGCTCACATGATCTATGTCGGTTAAAGTTAAAGTTCCCAATGAATGAATGAGGCCAGCCTCAAATGAAGCACATAATGAAATAAATGATACCAAAGGTGTTAGGATAGGATAATCAAGAGGTGAGCTAGACTAAGGTATTTACACTAGGTTATTCTCGATCATTGCACAGCAAACCTGATGAAAGTATTAAACTACACCCTAGGTATAGCTGGTGTTCACACTGGCCTATGAACGAAATGAAATGAAGTACGTATGAATGAATGAAGCAGACTCTGTGTTTGCTAATGAAGACTCCCTAGTTGAGGTCCCATATGTTGAGCCCTCATTCT
Source organism: Solanum sitiens (assembly GCA_016801875.1). Classification (NCBI taxonomy): domain Eukaryota; kingdom Viridiplantae; phylum Streptophyta; class Magnoliopsida; order Solanales; family Solanaceae; genus Solanum; species Solanum sitiens. The sequence goes on from JABWTJ010000060.1 coordinate 334,790, forward strand.
GGGAAGTCTTAATGTTAAGTCCATGATTCCAAGGTCTCATTGCATATGAATGAATAATATGAAAGAAGCTATGTGCTATATGTTATGTGCTATATGTAATACGATATTTGCTATGTGTAAGATGTTATGTGCTGTGTGCAATATGATATTTATGATGATGCATGTTATTCTCATGGCATGACTTTCCTAATCCAAATTTGGAAAGCTCCCTGACTTTCCTAATCCAAATTTGGAAGGTTCACTAACTTTCGTAATCTCAATTTGGCAAGTCCAGTGACTTGACTTTCCATAATCATGTTGTTAGGGAAGATCTATTCTTTCTCATGCATGTCCTTGGTGTGTGCTTGTATATACCCATACTTAGTACAAGTGTGTACTAACCCTATACAACTCTACAATTTTTAGGTGCAGGAACAGGTGGATGCTAGAGCTACAGGTTAACGCTGAAGCTATCCGGACGTCGAGCATTCATCCGGACTTGGTAGGCCCTCATGCTTTCGAGGATGTTGCCATTTATATTCTAGCATAGTTTTAGAGTTGAGCTAGTGGAGCATTTTAAACTAGCGTTTCTTTCCTGTTTTATTCAGACATTGTATTGGTGCCATTTTGGTAAGTACATCTTTATTACTATGTTAGACTATTTCTTTCATTTGATAATCTTGATATTAGATGGTTGATGGTGAACAATTATGTATTAATGAAAATGTTTAATAAGTATGTTAAGAAACAAAAAGTTTCAAATTTTCCGCTAAAATTAACCTAAATGAAGTAAGAATGACGTATGTAGACTTGTCTTCAACCTCTGAGAGGTCAACGACGCTGGTCTAGTCTGGGGTCTAGATTCTAGTCGTGACAACTACCTTATGGTTGAATTATGATGTTTCTTGGTAGATTATATGATACTTGTGATAATTATATTGATGATGCTATAGTAGTGAATAGGGTGACTACTTGATTGTCCCTAGGTGCTCTAGAATAGTATGCTATGTGATTGGTATGGTGAAGTATGTGCGTGTCTTGTTTTGGTAGACTTCTGTCCCTTACTTGATACATGTACAATGCGAATATGAATTCTTGACTTAGTATGCTAAAGCTCCTTAGTATTGTATGTTTGATTGACATGTGACCTTGAATATTGCTAAGAAGCTTCTTTATGTGGAACCTTCATCCTAGATGTAAGGTTATGATATCCTTGAAGTTGAAAGCCGTAAGGGTATCCTTCTTGTGTGAATGGTGGACTTAAGCTTGGTTGGCTGGAACGGCATGAAATCATCCTTAGGAAAATCATTGAGCTATCCTCTTAGCCATTATAGGTAGCTTAGTGGACCCTCTTTGGTAAGGTGTAATGTGATTGGGTTGTGAACTAGATATGACTTTAGAGAACAAAGAAACCCTTGATATTCCTTAACCATGTGCCTACATGGGATGTGTCCTAGTTCTACCATTGGAAAGTATAACACCCTCCATCGGTGTAGGTTCTTGACTCTGGATTCCATGCATAGCTAGTATGGTCTATGTCGGTTATTGCCTATTCTCATCATGTAGGATACCTACTAGTGTTGGAGAAGTTCTATGAATTTTAGGTGGTGGTATGGGACGCTATCTAGAAATTGCACCATTAGGCTTTGAAGATGTTTGTGAGTGAGTCCCTAGGTCTTCTCCAAGACCATTACTTGAATGTCCTTATGTGTTAAATGTATCTTACATGAACTAATCAAGATAATGACTTAACTTAGAAAGTATGATGAATAAGTACTAGTCTACGGTTGCTTTAAGGATTGCCTAGTTATGGTGTGCAGGGGGCATGTGAATGGTCTCTTCATGTCTTACTCAATTGAGCCTTAGAATCACCTTTGGTAGGAGGGTCTCATGGTTATGTGTTTTGATGTATTCTTGATGTCATATTGTGATGTGTGAATTATAGGTGAACTTATAATGAAGTCACTGTAAGCTCACTGTGACCTTACTATAATGTGCATATAAATTGAGTATAAATTGTAATGTCTTCTAAATGTGATGTTGGTGTTCAAATGTGATTCTTATGTTTATTCTATGATGTTTTAATCAAAAAGAGCACGTTTCTTATAAATGTCCGTTTCTCATGATTTTATGCATTATGACATACTTAGTATATGCATTATACTAATTCCATACTTTTTGTCTATCTCTAAAGGTGTGGCTAGAGGGTGAGAGGTGTCTTGAAGCAAGCTTGGAATCTCAAAACCGTTCAAGCAAAGTTGAAGTATGTCCTCACTTGAATCAAGGCATAACTATCTTTAGACTTCTTTCATTCAAGTATTATAATAGACTAAGTAATTCTATATTTCGTATAGTGTGGGCCGTGTCCCAAGTATTCTTGAGTGTAAGATTGGCACATGATGAAAATTAGTATTTTCCTATGATTATAATATGAAAGATGTTTTTAATATATTTCGTGTGAAAATTTTTAATTCCGCATTACTTTTCATACATGTATGCAATGAGAGATGTCAAAAGGCTTCTACAAGACCTCTGAGAGGTCAAGTACGTCATGTCGCACTTCGAGAGTGCCATATCTTCTAAGGTGTACTCTCGGGATGTGACAACCTCCTTGATCATCATTGTCTTCTTCAAACCCACTAGTGTAAGGTCCTAGAGTAGTCATATTATGTAGATCACTAGATACAGATTATAAGAAAGATCCTATAAGCTTAACTCAATCGCACAACTCAAAAAATGAAGATGTGAAGTTCTTTTTAATATCTGATAGCCTCATATTCATAAAATGTGGCGAGCTTCACATTTATGAACAAGACTAAACTAGATATGGTTTGATACGTTGTAAGACCTTGAAAATAGCTTAGGTGCTCTAGAGCCTAACATGTTGGTATTAGTGTTCTAAGGTCCTAAATGTGTTTAATATGTGGTATAGAGGCAGTAGCTAACGTATTAGGTGTGTTGGAAGTCGAACGTCAATGGATGACTAAGACGTTTGACGACTAAGTCACCTAAATGTCTAAAATGTGTTTCTATGTGTTTATGTGTGTTTCATGGTGTTTTAAGGTTCTTAATAGAGTTAATATACCATTTATAGGCAGTGGTTAAAGTTTCGTGAAGTTTGGAGGTCAAACGACCAAGAACGTCCAAGACATTCGAAAGATATGCCTTGAGTCGACCTTGTACCTCTAGGCGAGTTTCGTTGAGTTTTACGTGTTCGTTTTGGTTGAAATTCATGTGAGAGGTGTTAAACTCATAGACAATCATGTTTCGGTTGTAAAAGTCCAGGAAATTATCCCCAAGGACCATCAAAAGGCCCTTGAGGAAGGACCCAAAATAAGATGGCAGACTGTCCCAGACAGCCTTGGCGACGGAGCTGTCAACGGCCAGTCATGGCTGTGACGCCCTGTCACAAGGGTTCCGTCGTGGGGGACTTGTACAAGGGTGTAGGGGGGACCCTTTTCAAGCCACAGGAGCTTGCAACGGATGGCCATGATGGGCCGTTTCACCCGTGATGGCCCGTCACAGGCAGGTCGTCATGGCCTTGTCTCCTGCGCAGAATTTTCTGCCAAGTTAGGGGTGAACTTGTAAATTCACCCCATGTCTAAATAAGAGTTTAGGCGGTTGTTTAGGGGTCTTATGGGTATTTTAATTAACTATTTAAGTGGTTAATACCCTAGAGACTTCATTATTTTTCTAAAATCAAAACCCAAAGTCTCTAAGAAATCCCAAAACCTCCATTGAATACTCCATTGAAGAGGCAGCTTGGTGAGGGGTTATTTTGTGGAAATTCTTCAACAAATTGAAGAATTATCATCCTTGAGGTATGGTTTTTGATCCTTGAAACTTATTTCATCACGGAGCCCAATCCTCAACGTGTTTTACAAAGTTTTCTAAAGTAAACTGTCCAATTTCTACTCTAAATCATGGGTTCTTGCATGAAACGTTTTCAATTGTTAAGATGTGATATTATTGAAGTTTAATTTATGTTTTCTAATGAAAATATCCATGAACCCTTGAACTTCTCAAATCTCTAAATTTCACTAAAATATGGGTTATGTGATTATGCCTTGAGATTGATGAATTCATGTGTATATTGCTATGGGCTTTTGATTCATGTATATATTATGTATGAATGATGTATAGGCTGTTTCAATTTGATTAATTGAATAATGAATACTCTTAGATCTATTGCATGTTAAGCTTATTGAATCGATGTGAACTTAATGCTTACAAATCCTAGTGTAGTTTTCTATGGGTTATCTTTTGATGTAAGTATTGTATTCCATTGATGTATATTTGGTCTTAGATTGATAAATTTATATTGACTTGACTTATATTCATTGAGTATTATGGTTTATTCTTTGAATTGATGTTTATGGGCATGGGTAAGGGCCTTATGGTATTGAATTGAATGGTTTGGCTTTGGATTGAAGTGATGGAATCAAGTTGAAGGTATGCTACCCTAACTCTTTTATTATTGTTTATAGTAAATGTAATTTAGCTATTGAATTAGGTGTGATTGTTATGGTTCACTTATGGTGGCTATGTTATGTGAATTAATGTGGCCTTGTCGGCGTTACTTTGTGCAATATGATGATCATGGCCTTGTCGGCATTGCTTGAAGTATATGATGATTATGTGATATATGATAATGTCTATCTATATGTGAAAGTATATGTGTTCTTATATGAAGTTATGATAGGTTATAGGATGTTATTCCTAAGTACTTCTAGAATGACTTCTATTGTATGTTAAAGTGAAATATGTGGTGTCTTGTTTAGGTAGACTTATGTTCCTTGCTTGATGCTTATATGAATATTATTATGTGATGATTTGACTTAGTATGTTAAGATTCTTGAATAATATAAGTAAGTCCTTAATGATAAGAAGGTCAATGTTATGTGGAACCTTGTACTAAGTTGCGAGGTTATGAATTGTGAAGTCTTTAGCCGTAATGGTATCCTTCATGTTATGAGTGATGGACATAGGGATGGTTGGCTTGAACAGCATCATATCTTACCTTAGGAAAGTTGCTATGAGCTTCCTATCGCCATTGTGAGGTAGCCCTAGTGGACCTTCCTTGGTAGGGTGAATGTAGTTGGGTTATGAACTAGATAAGAGACCTAATTATATGAACCTTAATGTGAATTAATCTATGAGAACAAAGGCTAGCACCGAGTGAGTATGGTAAGGGAAGTAATTCTAGTGAATCACGAGACTAGATTGCAAAGAAACCCTTCATATTCCTTATCCATGTGCCTACATGGGATGTGTCCAAGTTCTACCATTGGCAAGTAGAACAACCTCATCGAAGTAGGATAGAACTTCGGATTACATGTCTTGCTACCATGGTCTATGTAGGTTATTGCCTATTCTCATCATGTGGAATACCTATTAGCATTAGATAAGTTTATGAGGTTTAGGTGGTGGTATGGGACGCTATCTAGACATTGCACAATAGACTTTGAAGGTGTTATGTGGAGTTCCTAGGTCTTGTCCAAAGACCATTATGTGATCCATTATGTGAGTGTCTTATGTGATGATTTATGTGAGTGTCTTATGTGATGTATGAGTCTTAATGAACTAATGAACTAATGACCGATGTAGTAATTATGTAAATGGTTAAGTACCTAATCTAAGTGACTTAAGCATTCCTTAGCTAAAGTGTGAGGAGGACATGAAAGGATGGTCTCTTCATGTCTTATCTTTGGAAGTCTTGAGGATGACTCTAATTAGGGAAGTTGGTTAATCTTGTTGACATAATCTAAACCTTAGGAAGTCTTAAGGATTATTTAGGTAATCTTGGAGAGGTCATTGTACTATGGACATATCATCTTGATTTACTTAAGTAGGTCTTTTGATAGACTTTGGGAGGAGAATGTCTTCTAATCTAAGTGTTGGTGTGTTTAGTGAGAATGATTCTATTTGAGGTAGTCTATAGGATCTCTTGTGTGTGTGTGAAAGGGGTTGTATGGGCGGTCGCTCCACACTCACTCAAGTGAACCTTGGAATTGACCTTTGGTAGAAGAATCTTACCTTGATGTTTATGATTATTTTCTAAGTATGTATGTGACTCATCGTAGGTAATATTAAGGGTCGTTTAGGCACATCTAGAGAGGGTGTATGGGCCGTCTCTCTTTGTGTGTCTTAAGTGAATCTTAGGATGACTTGAAGTGAGGGAATTACATACTAGAAGATGTTAAAAGGGAAGGTTTGGACTTCACTGTAACAGTGAAGGGGCTTCACTGTACAATGAAGTGAACTCACTGTAAAGTGAGCTTTTAAATGCTATCTTTGGTTTAATGTTATCTTATGTGTTTCTTAATTGCTAAATGATGTTCTTATGTTTAATCTATGATTTCTAAATGAAAGATGCATATTTCCAATAAAGTCCATTTTCATGATTTAATGCATAAGGCCATACTTAGTACATGTGGTTGTACTAATTCCATGCTTTATTTTCTATCTATAGTCCTTGGTAGGTAAGGAGCTTTTGAAGAAGAAGACTTGGGCATTAGAAGAATCGTCCGAGTAGAAGAGTTCAAGTATGTCCTCATTTGTATCGAGGGCATATATGTCGTTTTATGTTTCTTTTATGAAGTATTGTATAAGACTATGTTATTTCTATTTTTCGTGTTAAAGTACTCTTGTGTCGTAAGTTGATGAGATTGAGACTTAGTATTTCTATATGAAAGATGTTTTAAAGACTATTTTATGTTTTAGTGAAAAGTTTTAATTCCGCACTACTTTTCATTATGTATATGCGATGAATGATATGAATGAGGCTTGTCTTAAAACTCTGAGAGTTCGACGACGCCGGTCGCAATCCAAGATTGCACCCTATCTTCTAGGGTATGGTCTGGGTTGTGACATACGTCCTAAAAACCATCTCAAAAAGCTTATGCTTTGATACCAAGTTTGTCACGACTCATGGGTCCCCCCTGGAAAGAACACGACGCACTTGACACCGAAGGGGTCGCATACAAGGCTCATAGTATAACTTATGAATAAGAGCATAGGAAAATAGCGCGTAATTAATACGTTTTTTACAATAAAGGTCTTTTATTAAATGAGAGAGAGTCTATAACACTATGTCTCAAACCATGTATTTACTTGGAATACAATTCCTGAATAGGAAACTTAAGGACATAGCCCTTACAACCAAAGTCTAAAACATCAAAGAAACACAATAAGAGGCGTGTGTTTAAGCCCTGAAATACAATGAGGACTCACGAATATTCTTCTTCTTGATCTCCTACTAAGTATTGGAGCCATGTACAAAAATGTAGAAAGATGGGGTTAGCACAAAAAGAACTATGTATGGAAGCCATGAACAAAAATCATTAAAATATGCATAAAAGGGGACATTTCATTTGAAATCATGATATATGCCATTTTATTAACATCATCTTTGAAATAGGCGGAGAATGAAACCCATAAGGCAACTCACATACATTTCATTATAACTTGAGAAATATTGTTATATTAACAAGCATAGTCTCCAATATCAACATAATAACAATCCCTATATTCACAATACATAGCCTTCAATCATAAAATAATACAAAGTCAGCTACCAAGATTATCTCAATATGAAGTATTATCACATAAGCAACCACTAGGAAACACTTCTGCAATGTATGGTTGGCATTCAATAATACAAACCCTACTAAGTACTCCTTTGAGGCTACCTTAGTCCTGCAAGTCATTCTTAGACCTCATTATCACCAATAACCCTAAATGAGTAAACAGTGATGTTCATTACTTGAATTATGGAAGAAGTTATTAATAACAACTATCTATTCAACACGCATGTATGCATTCAAATCTCATCATAACACAAAGGAACCATCCTATGAAACTATATCAAGTGTACTTGTGCAATGTAAAAAAGAAGTCACATACACCCTAATCCTACTAACTAAAACTTATTCAGAAGTCATACTATAATTCATATTTCATTCATTACATTTATTATTTAGTTAAAATAACATTAAACGACATAGACCATGTGAGCTACATGGAATCCGGTGTTTTTTAATTCTACACCCAAAAATGGTGTCCTACTTGACTAAGGTAGGACTAAATAGTTGAGTCACTAACTAAGTCCTATATGGGCACATAGTTATGGGATAGGAAGATTGCTTCTAGAAACCCGCCCTATTGCATTGGCAGAGGGGCTTCCATCTCATGAGTATCCTTTGGATTACTCAACCTATTGCATTGGTCGAATGGCCTTTTCCTCATTGTCCGTATCCACTCGGTGCTAAGTGGTATTTCCCAAATTACTTGTTTTAGTCTTGCATTGTATTTACTTGTTGAAGTAGTATTTTACCCTTTGTTCCAAACTCATAAGATAGCTCATAGATTCATTTAGGTGAGAATGGACTTTCAACCTTAGAATCATAATTAGTATGTCAGAATAACTTTCACACCAACATCACGTGTTCTCACTACAATGGACATTCAATCAACAGAATAGGATCATCATGGTTATATACATTTAACGCATACTAATGTATAACGGTGCATATGAGAACTATACTCTCAATTAACACCATTGGTACATCATGATCATGATACATGGAGTGTGTGACACATAATAAATGTGTATGGTGCATATGAGAACTATATTTTGAATTAACACCATTGGTACATCATGATCATGTTTATGCATGGAGTGTGTGTAATTATCCTTGCAATGACACCACTACAACATTATCATCATCCTAGAAAATCATACAAAGTCAAGTGTAAGGGTAACAAATGAATGGTCTTTCAACAGTACCACAATATACAAAATAGTTATAGGACCTTAACTTTCTAAGTATATCATGAGTTCACACACAATCTTGTCAACATGCACAAACCTTCACAATATACCCTTCAAGGTCTATGGACCAACTCATCCCAAACATATAGCATTAGCATATTAGATGAGAAAATATCATGATCGAACAACTCATCAATACATTAATCACATCATGATTGGAAATTTATACTCCAAGTATTCATAAACATGCACATAGTATCATGATCAATTCAATTCCCTTTAGAGAGCATTATCCTAAACCAATTCAAGTCTAGGTGATCTAATCTAAGGCAATTCCCCATAAAGTTTATCAATATTAGAAGGTAACATCTAAACCCTCAATTTTCCTCCTTCATGTCTTAACCGTAGAATATATTAATTTCACCATATAATCTTAGGTTAATAAATAATAAATGAAGAATTATACTCAGATCATGCAATTACATCATAATCAACTCATATTAGATCAATTGAATCAACTTCTAACAATATTCACAAAGTAGAGAAGATCCATAGGGTTGGTGGAAAACTCATGGATTCTTTTAAATTCAAGTCAAAATCATCTAAAATAAGTAGTATCATTAATAACAAACATAATTCAAACTTTAATAACAACTTTTAAAGGAATCCATGGGGTTGAGTTGAAACCCTAGCTAATTAAGTTTTCTAGAGTTGAGTTAAAAGCTTTTGAAAGGGCTCCTTGTGTGAAAGCTTTCCAAGGATGAAGAAATCACATACCATTCATGTATGAACCTTCAAAATTCGTATTGAAAAGCTCCTTCCTTCAAGATTTACTTGATCTCTTCCTTGGTCTTCAATGGATGTTCTTGAGAGAAGAATTTTGGATAAAACTTTGTGGATAAATTTAGTTATTGTTTAGGGTCTTGGTGATTATGAAGTTAATAGGTTAGTTAATGATTTAAAACACATTATATAAGTTCTTAAAAAATGAATTTAAAACGAGCTTACAGTAATGTAATCCGATTAGTAATTTCCTAAACTGACCCACTTATTGACCGACTTTGGGCAGATTGCAGGTGCAATCGATGCCCCATGGACCTACAGTCGTCAATTGATCTACGGGGAGTTCTGCAGGTCCTTGGTTTTTAACTGAAGCTCCTTAACCATGCCTTGAACCACGTGTAAAGATCTACGGGGCGTCAACTGACCTACTGTCCGTGGTTGGCCATCTGTAGGTCACCTATTTGACAGCATTTTGTGAACTTAGGCAGCCTTGGCGGTTAAACTTTAGGGTCCTCCCCAAGGAACCATGGTTGGTATTTTGGGGGGTCTTAAAGTGATTTATAACCCTTAGACACCTCAACCTAATCTCGGGAAGTCAATATAAAACTTAGAACCAAACATCAAACTCATAAGCTCACACGTTAGGCTCTAGTTTCACCTACTAGTTTCCATTAAAATCTAGGTTGGTCTCACTAGATTTCCGAGTTGTTACAGGATAACTTTTCAAGCATCTCTTATTTCATCATTATTCTTGTTGTTATTGGGATATAGCCTTAACCACATGATACCATTTGAGTTATCACATGATCCCTCCTAGTGTTTCCAGCACCAAAAAGGATTGGTATACTTGCCTAAGGTAGAATCAGTTGATAGCTTTGTTGGATCCACTAGCTAAAAATCCTAAGGGGGACGTAGTTAAGGGATACATATATATCTACTAGAAACCTATACTCCAGTGGGTGAAGTCCTCCATCTCATGAGACATACATTGGGAAATCAAAACTCCATTACGTGAGAGTTGCCATTTTGGAATCCCGGACACAACTATGTGTGGGACTCCATCTCGTTTCAATATCCACTTGGTTCTAGGAATATATGTCACAAGATAGTTATTAAGCCTTTACTTAATAAAAGACTCATGGTAATATGTCCTTGACAACCAATCCAAGTTAATTCATTAGAATAGCTCTTTAGACCACGTGTGACCAATTATCATCATCCATGATCACTTTTACTCTTAGGTTCAATTAGGTGAGAGAAGTGTTTCAACCTAAGAACCTTCATTGAGTAAGAAAACCTTTCACGTTGAGTCCATTACAAGTTCATGAGAACAACCTTTCAATCACCCCACAACAACAACTTGATCATTAACACTTCACTCTCAATAAGTACTCAAAGCATTTACATAAACTTCATAAAACAAGCATAATCTCTTACTTTAACTCCTTGAGGTTAAAACCTATTTTCAATATACATATCTAGAATTAAACAATTATACATGTATTTAATCATAATTTCATGTGAATCAATCATGTCATGCATTAATACATACAATTCACCTATCATCAACAAAGACCAACCTCATGTCATCAACTTCATGAAATATGAGGATTTCATGGGTTCTTGGGAATTTCAACATAAAAACCATTAGGATTAATCAATTCATAGATAATATAAAGTAAATCAATCATTAGAATAGTTTTTGAAAGGAACCTATGACTTTGGAATCAACCCTAGCTTTCGGCAATTTCTATCTTTGAAATTGGGGTTTTGAAGGGACTCCATGGATGAAAGAAATCCATGGATGAATAACTACCATACCTTAGCAATGAATCCCAATAAATTTGATGTGAAGACCCTTGATTATTCAACCCTAGCTCCAACTTCCTTCTTCTTCTTCTTTAAGTTTTCGAGAGAGAATGTTTGGTTTTAGGAATAATGAGATGAATGGCTTAATTTTGGGGTCTGAAATACTTATATAGGTGGTCTAAATTAGGCTAAAATGACATCAATTAATATTTATTAAAATCAAAAAATCCTAAAGTGTCCCTAAACTTAACCCCCAATATTTCCCGCAAGTCATCATCCACGAGACCATATTGACGAGTCGTGGATGGAACCATGTACCTTCTGGTCAATAGTTGTTTGGTGATTGCAACTTTTGTCCGACCCCGACTTCTCCATCCATGGGGTATGGACTAATCAACAGGGCAGAGTTCCTTCAGTTGTTCACTGCCCGGACAGTTTTCTAGGGGTCCTCATCAAGGGCCCATGTTTGGTCCTTTAGGGGTAGAACCTTGACGCTCGATGTAACACAGAATCCTATATTTTAAGCCTGGGGAATTACATTCATGACTCTAACCCTCATATTAAGATCTAGATTAGCCTACTAATTTCCAGAGTCTTACATTATTTCAATTGGAAAGAATGTAATTGAGTTAAAACAATTATAATAAGATCAAATTCAGTCAATTGAATCAACACAAACAGAACTCAAGAAGAGTTAAATGAAATCTTAATCAATTTGATTGAAATTGAATTAGAAAATTGGTGAAAACCATGGGGCTCAATGGGTGAATGGAACCCATTGATGAAGCCCTATTGTCACAACCCACAAGTACACCCTAGAAGTTAGAGCATACTTGAGTCTCCACACGGCAAATGACACTTCAAGAAGTCTCACTTGAGACACTCATATCATTCATTGCATAATAAACATTATAAAATGAGTAAGAATTTAAAACTTTCTTCACACACGAAAAAACTCTTTCCATAATTAATACGCAAATAGAAGACTTCCATTAAAACACTAAACCTTTATAACATCTCATTGAACCATCTAAACTTTGTAGTATACAACACTTGGGACTACACCCATACAAGACATAAAATAAAGGCTAAGACATAAAGGAACATGTGAATATTGTCATCAAACCAATGAGGACTCACCAATACTTGATCTTCAACTCTTAGAAACCTATTCATCCTCCATGGCATATCAAGAATTCCTATTCTCTACACTTTAGTCCAAAAGGGAAAAGAAGGGGTTAGCACATTAGATGCACTAAGTATGGAAGTCATGCAAAAAACATGAAAAGGGACATTTAGTAAATAGCATGCTTTTCAAGAATTTTTATTAAAACATCATACTATAAGACTAAGAACAACATTTAACACCTTAAGAACACATAAGAAATCATTTAAGAAATTATTCACATTTTTAGGAACAACTTTTCAGTAAACTAATTCACTGTACAGTGAACTCCTTCACTGTTACAGTGAAGTTCCTTAATGTCACCTTAGACACTATCTAGCGTGTAATTCCCTCACTAAAAGCTATCTTAAGACTCACTTAAGTAAGAAAAAGAAAGACCACCCATACAACCTTTCTAGGAACACCTAAATGATCCTTCAGACCACCTATAATGAGGTACACATACTTAAAAAACATCAAGAACATGAACATGAGATCTTCCTACCAAAGGTGATTCTAGGTTCACTTGAGTGAGTTATGAAGCGACCTCCCATACAATCTTGTAAGATACCAAAAATGACTTAAGTGAAGCTAGAGACTAACATGGTTGTCATGATGGTCTAAGGTCCTAAAATAGTATATAATGTGGTATTGAGGTAGTGTCTAAGAGTTTAGGTGCATTGGAAGTCAAACGTCAAGGGAAGACTAAGACGTTCAACGACTAAGTATGGTAAGGGAATTAGTTCTAGTTAAAGGATGAGGCTAGAATACAAAGTAATCCCTTCATATTCCTTAACCATGTGCCTACATGAGATTGGTGAATGTTCTACCATTGGCAAGTAGAACACCTTCCATCAGAGTAGGTTACAACTCCGGATTCCATGTTATTCAATCATTGTCTATGTCAATTATTGCATATTCTCATCATGTGGGATATGTATTAGCATTAGAGAAGTTCTATGAAGTTTAGGTGGTGGTATGGTGTGCTATCTATACATTGCACAATAGGCTTTGAAGATGTTAGTAAGAGTCCCTAGGTCTTATCCATGACCATTACTTGAATGTCGTCTATGTGAAAAACGGTTTTAAATGAACTAATTAAATAATGAATCATGTTAGAAAGCATGTAAATGAATGAGTACCTAATCTAGAGTGACATAAGGATTCCTTAGTTAAAGTGTGAAGGGGGCATAAGGGATGATATCTGCATCTCTTATCTAGGGATGTTTTGAGACTGACTCTTGTTGGGGAAGTTGGTTGGTTAAGTAAACATGATCTAAGCTTAGGAAGTCATAAGGATTATTTAGGTAACCTTGAAGATAGTGTATGGGCGTTCTCTTCTAGGAGTACTTAAGTAAGTATTTTGATAGCCTTAGTAAGGAGAATGTCATATCCTATAAGTTCATGTGTTTGGTGTATTATAAGTAGGTATGTGGCTCATTATAAGTAGTCTTGATGATCGTTTAGGCATGCTTAGAGAGGGTGTATGGGCGGTCTCTCTTTGTATTTCTTAAGTTAGTCTTAGGATAGCTTTTAGTGGGATAATTACAACCTAGAAGGTGTCTTAGGTGAAGGTAAGCCACTTTATTGTAACAGTGAAGAAGTTCACTGTACAGTGAGTTGACATAACTGTAATGTCTTTCCTAAAATGTGGTAATTTGATTAAATGATTTCTTATGTGTTTCTAAGTTGATAAATGTTGTTCTTATTGTTATATTATGATATTTAAATGAAAACATGTGTATTTCAAATAAATGTCAGTTTTCATGATTTTTATGCATTATGCCATACTTAGTACATGTGGTTGTACTATTTCAATGCGTTTATTTATCTCTATAGTGGTTGCTAAGTGAGGAGCATTTGGGAAGCAAGACATGGATCGTAGCATCGTTCAAGTGAAGTTGAAGTATATCCTCATTTGACTCGAGGGCATAGATGTCTTTTATTGTTCTTATTGAAGTATTGTAATAGACTTAGTAGTACTATATTTCTATTGTGTATGGGCCGTGTCCCAAGTACTCTTGTGTCTAAGCTTTGATGAGATTGGGACTTGGTATTTCCTATGAGTTTTATGTGAAAGAGATTTTTAAAGACTATGAAATTATTTGTGAAAACTTTTAATTCCGTACTACTTTTCACTATGTATATGCGATGAAAGATACAAAAGGACTTGTATAAGACATTCGAGAGGTCGAGTACGCCAGTTGCACTCCGAGAGTGCCATATCTTCTAGGGTGTGGTCTCGGGATGTGACATATCGGAGCATAGGATATGAAAGTAGTCTTAGGAATCAAAAAGACTCATCAAGTCACGTCAACTAGAGTCTCGACCATCGGTGTTCGCGACACATTTATGGGAGAGAGGCTATAGCACGATAGAGTTTCCCTTATTTTCTACTCCTATGTCGTGCCGTATAGTAAATGTTATGAGTATCCTTCTAAATATGTTTCCTTGTCTTTCTAGGAGATGAATACTAGAACGATGGCCTCTAGAAGTTTGGAATAGGAAAGGGTGAATGAGGAAGCTCCTCCTAAAGTTGAGCAAGTTGAGCAAGTTCATCAAGATGGGCAAGGAGTCCAAGGTTCTCAAAATGCTCAAGTGCCTCCACGAGGTGATCAAGTCCCTAATGTGGAAGGAGGTAAATGGGGTTCCGGTGGTTTATCCGGAATTATCTAATAAGGATATTATAGACGCTTTGCTTGCTTTAGTTCGAGCCGTCACTACTCCAGCGAATTTGGGTATGGAACCTAGGGTGAATGTTGTGGAGAGCACCATAACTTTTAGGTTGAGAGACTTTGTGAGTATGAATCCTTATATCTTTCTTGGCTCTAAGGTGGGAGAGGATCCCTAAGAGTTTCTTGATGGTGTGTACAAGGTGTTGAGTGCTATAGGGGTTACATCTAGGGAGAAGGCGGAGTTGGCTTCATATCAATTGAGGGATTCTTCTCAAATTTGGTACACTCAATGGAAGGATAATAGGCTGGTTGAATCGGGTCCTATTGAGTGTGAAGAATTTAAGGAAGATTTTCTAGGAAAATACTTTCCCCGTGAGAGGAGGGAGGTAAAAGTAAAGGAGTTTATCAATCTCAAGCAAGGAAAAATGAGTGTTGAGGAGTACTCTTTGAAGTCTCAATGTTGTCTAGATATGTACCATCCCTAGTGTCTAATCCTAGGGATGAGATGAGTCAATTTGGGACCGGGGTCACCGACTTAGTTTTGGAAGGAATGCCGTAGGACCATGCTACATGACAATATGACCTTTGCGAGACTTATGGTTTATGCACAATCTATTGAGGAGTCTAAACTTGGAAGGATTGCTAGAAATTTGAAAAGAAATGGTTCAAGTGATTTAGGTCAACCTAGGTTCAAAAAGAGGGTTCAAACTCAAGATGGACCTGGTGCTCCTAAGGTGAAACATGAGAAAGGAGGTGATTCTCAAAATAGCAATCCTACATGTGTCACTTTTGGGAATAGGCACTATGGGGAGTGTCTAAGGGGTACCGGAAGTTGTTTTGGATGTGGGAAAGAGGTACACAAACTGAGAGATTGTCCTACTAGAGATGGTAAGAAAGTTGCTCCTAATGTTCCAAAGCATGATGCTCCAAATAAGAGGCGTTTTTATGCATTCCGAACTAGAGGAGAAAAGTTGGATGAAGGTGATGATGATGATGTTAAGTCCTTGTATTTCTCTTTTTAGTGATATAAGTTCCTTCTAAGTGAGGAATTATGGTTAGATAGATGGGATAGAAAGTCCTAGAAATTTGTTGCATGTGCATGGTGATTAGAAATCTTGTTGAAATTGAATTTCATTTGATTTCTTGCATTATGTATTTATGAAGCTATGTTTATGTTGTAAAAGGTGTTTATATGATTTTACCTTGCATATTAGCATGTTTCTATCATGAATTGCCTATAAGTTGCATTTTTAAAATTTTTGCCTAATTCACTGTAGCTTTGACAGTTTACTGTGAAATTTTTGGAAATTTGACTAATTCATTCTTTGGTAAAACATTATTGCAATATGGTTAGAACTGATATATATGAGTATGATAATGAATATAAAATGTGTTTTTGCTAATTGGAGTGAAGGATGTGACTTTTATAGCATGATGAGTTATAGAATTTATTCTAAGTTTCTTGTTGTGTCGTAATCTCTTATATGTGAAATTGATGTTTCTTATAGATGCTTGTATTTTATAATATGCTATGTGGTTTGGTTTCAAGTTGCTAGTTGAATCCCTATTCTTGGAAGTGTTCGGAGAGTGGCAAGTGTCATTCGAGGACGAATGTTGTCCAAGTGAGGGAGATTGTAAGACACCGAAAATGACTTAGGTGAAGCTAGAGCCTAACATGGTTGTAATGATGGTATAACGTCCTAAAATGATATATAATGTGGTATTGAGGCAGTGTCTAAGAGTGTAGGTACATTGGAAGTCAAACGTCAAGGGACGAGTAAGACGTTCGACGACTAAGTCACCTATTTTCCTCATATGTGTTTATATGTTTTTATGTGTGATTAATGAGGTTATAATGTCCATAAATGATTTATATTGGTGTATATAGGCAGTGTGTCATGTTTCGTGAAGTTTGGAGGTCGAACGCTCAAGAACGTCCATGACGTTCGAAAGGTTTGCCTTGAATTGACCTTGTGTTCCTAAGCATGCATAGTCGAGTTTTATGTGTTTGTTTTGGGTGAAATTCATGTGATACTCCCTAAACTCATATACGAGCATGTTTGGCATTGAAATGTCCGTGAAAACATACACAAGGACCATCCAATGGTCCCTGAGGAAGGACCCTTTTCATTGAGCCAAGCTGCCCAAGACAGCCCAACCTACGGAGGCAATCGACGCCCAGTGGGTCAGTCGACGCCCCGTAGGTGAGGGGTTGTTGATGGAAACTTAGGCGTGGAGGATGAGAACCCAAAGACCAGCCTCATTCCCAAATCACGGACCAACAGGACGGTCCGTCGATTGGCAAGTCGTGGGTGGACTGCCTTCCTGCGCATTTCACTGTTAAGTGGAGGGGTGAAGTTGTAAATTTACCCCACGTCCAAATGAGAGAAAGGGAGGTTACTTGAGAGTCTTTTGGGTATTTTAGACATGTATATATGTCATTAACACTTAGAAGAATTCATTCTTCCAAATCAAAAACCAAATTCTCTAAGAAATTCCTTAGAACTCCATTGAAGTCAAAACTCAAGGAAGAGCTTGGATTGAAGATTTCAGTGGGGATTCTTCATAAAAATTGAGGATAAAAATTATTTAGGTATGGTTTTTGATCCTTGAAACTGTATTCATCAAGGAGCCCAAATTAAAAGAAGTTTTCTAAAGTTTTCAAAGATGAACTTGTCCAATTTCATGATCTATCCATGGGTTCTTGCATTAAATGTTTTGAATCATTATGTATTGATTATATTGTTGTTAATTAGATTAATTTTACTCAATTGACCTATGAACCCATGTAATTTATGAACCCTAGTTGTTGACTACTTTATGGGTTATTGATATCGTCTTAATGCTTATGAATTCTAGTGTATTTCTCTATGGGCCATTGAATAATGCAAGAGTTGTATTCAATTGATGTCTAATTGGTCTTAGATTGATAAATCAGTAATGAATTGACCTATTTTCATTGAGTTTTATGATTTATGTATTTAATTAATGTTCATGGCAAGGGCAAGGGCAAGGGCCTTACGGTATTGAATTGGATGATTTAGCTAAGGATTGAAATGGAGAGAACGGATTGGTGGTGCGCCGCCCCAATTCTCTTTATTTTAAGTATTATAGCTTTTGAATTATGTTGTACTGGATGGTACACTTATGGTGGTGGTGTTATGTGAATAATGTGGCCTTGTCGGCATTATTTTAAGTATTATGATGATCATGGCCTTGTCGGCACTACTTGAAGGATTGTGATAATTTGTTTAGTTGATTATGTGAAGTATGATTATATCTACCTACATGTGAAGTAATGTGAAAGTATGTGTCCTTCTATTAATATTAGGTGATCATGTTAGACTATATATGACTATGTGTTCTTGTGTGTAGTCTTAGCGTTGATGCATGATTGTTCCTAATTGACTATTTGAGTCTATAATGGTTATATTGATGATGATATAGTAGTGTAACATTTTGAAATCCCAAAGTCATGTGGTAAGACTTAAACAGGCTTCTTAAAGTCTAAACCATTGTTCCTTGCCAAATTAGGCGTAGATGGAGTCGTTGAAGTGTTTTGGAACCAAAACGTCCATAACGTCCGGAAAGTTGGTTCATGAAAGGGCTAGAGTGTCTTTTGTAGTTTGGCCAAGTTAAAGAGTCGGAATGGAGAAAAGGTTGGTAACTATAGGTGTAACACCTAGTGGGGGATGGTTTCATGTTGGAAAAGTCAGGGTACGACTTCCCGAGGACCAACGAAGGGCCCTCGAGGAGCACCCTTGAGACATTGTGCCACGACGGATACCATAACGGGGCGTCATCGGCACGACGGAGCATCAAGGCCACCGTCGTACCAGCCTTAGCTGCTAGAAAGAAAGCCTCCGCCTGCACAGTCTCTGACTAATACGACAGACGTGCAGGACGGAGGGGGGCTTGTCCGTCATGCCCACGACAGCTCGTCGTCGGGGAGCCGTTGGGGAGGGCCTGTAGTGTTTTTAGGGATTTAAGTTTTAGTTAATTATTTTATTAAGTGTCTTAGGGGTAATTAAGGGATTAATGGAAGACTAATTAAGTGACTTAAGACTCCAATATAAATACCCCAACCTTCATTAACCTAATGACAAGTCTCCAAACAAAACTCTCTTCCTTCTCTCTACTTTCTCTCTCTATTGGAAGACTCCATTGGATAATAGCTTGGGAAGGTCTTTGGGGGCTAGTTTTAGCACGAAATCACCATCAAAACGTCATCAAACCTTAAGGTATGGGATCTAATTCACCTTTGAGATTCTTTCCTCAAAGGGATCCTTCAAAGTTTTTCTAAAAGTTGAGTTTCATATGGGTTTCATCCAATTTCGAATTTGATTATATAAATTGAGTTTGTTTTATGTATTCTGTAGGTTATAATGAATAGATTATCATGTATTGCATCTTGATTATGATGAATTGATGTAGTTTGATCTAGATTGTTGGTGATGACCCCTAACCCTTAACCCTAGGTATAAGATTGATATGAATTTGGGTTGGATTGAAGTAATTGATCTAGTTATTGTTTAAATCATCTTTAATGATTGTTATCACATCGATCATGAATCTATTATGGTGAATTGAAGTTTTTCATGCTTATTTCTTGAGTATTGAATGTAGGGTAAGAAGATAGACTTTGATATCAGGTTACCAAGCTTTGATTTAATCTTGCTTTGTGGCATAGTGCTTCTCTTAAATTAGTTCTTATGTTGGCTATTGAATTACATTGGTGTGATGACCCAAATTGGGTTGATCTATGGGTTGGTGGTAAGGCCCTTATTGGTGAACTATGGAGAAGTATTGGTAAGTCTTGATTATCCTAATCGTTACTTCAAATTGTGATTAATTGTCATCAAGTGATAATATTGTGTTGAATTATACCTTGCTTAAGGTGATAGGTTTGTATGATGATTGAATTAAAATGTTTAGGTTGGTTGTGAGGCTGCCTAGGAGTACACGATATAGGGAAGTTGTTATGTAAAGATGTACCCTATTGTGATGAGATGAGTAAGGGCTAACTTCACCTATATGAATTGTTAATGAAAGGATTATTTCTTATACAATTCTTATTGAGCTATGATGATGAATATACAAGGGTTTGACCCTACTATCTAACTAGGTTGAGATAGTTAATAAAGTTAAAGACTTTGATATTAAGGGAACTTAGCCTAGCACTGAGTGAACTTGACATTGAGAGGTGTTGACTTTCCGTGGAGGAATATTCACCATTTGTCCCTCATAGAGTGTTGACTTCCCTTAGAGGAATACTCACCTATGGACTCACGTGAAGTGTTGACTTTCCTTGAGGAATATTCACTCACGATTTCTCATGAGGTGAGGCCCCATTACCAAATGTTATATAGAGGGAATACCTATCTCTTAGTTCTTGAACTATGTTGCCACTATAAGATACTAGCTAGTGGATCCACCTAGATAGCTACGTTTACGGTAGGTTCTACCTTGGCCGGTAGACCACCTTCCATCTGTGTAAGGTTTCATGACACCGGATTCCACATTAGCTCATGTGGTCTATGTCGGTTAAGGCAAGGTTTTCCCTAAAATAAAATGAATGAATAAGATATAGACTAATCAAAGTAACTTGAAGGGTTTGTCTATAGCTTAGGTAGGGGTATGGGACTCTACCTACGTCTTGCACTAGTTTGCCTTGATAGGAGCTTTGAGAGGTCAATATTATGTATGTAAAGTAGTGATATTAGGTAAATGACTTTGTACATTGAATATCATGCTTATGAGTATAAGGTTGTTGTTTTTGGTTGAAGAAGAATGTTTTCATGAAATGAAATAGTATGTTAGGTAAGGTTAATTGCTAATTGTAGTCTTGATAGGTTACTTCATTAAGTAAGAGTTATGGGAATTTACTTGATCATTGCACTTGTGACTTTATGAAGGGTATATTTAGTGTGTTTTGCTTTACTGCTTCACTCGTATACATGTTTTATAATGATTTTTCTTAAATGTCCTTTTCTAAGTATATTTGATTGGTAATTGTATACATGGTCTCATACTTAGTACATGTGGAGTACTAACCCCATTTCTTTCCCTTTTCCCAAACATTTTAGGTTCTGGTCGTTGAACTTGCTCAAAATTGCTGGAAAGGAAGACTCGGATCTCTTACCATCCAAGTGGTAGGTCCTCATTCTCCCGAGGTCGTTGCCAACATCTTTCTCTTATGTTACTTAGTTACTATAATTCTGTATTGAATCTATTACTCGTTTGAGACGATGTTGTATATAGCCTATAAGTGGCTTCTTGTATTGATGTAGGGCTATGCCCAAGATTTGTTATCTTTGATAGATGGTATATGAGATGCGACGGCTTTTATAACTATTATTTCCTAAATGTATAAGTGTGTGAAATAAAAGTAAAAGACTATGTAATCTTCGTATACGAACAAGTCTATGCATACTTGATATAAATACGATTATGTGTATGTAGAGGTCTATGTAAACCTCTGAGTAGTTAAAGATAAAAAGTTTTAAATTCCTTCACATTTCTAATCAATGAATGCTATGACAAGGCTAAGAGGATTGTCTTAGTCCTCAAAGAGGACGACGACATCGGTCACGTCTAGGGGGTAAACCTGGATGTGACAAACTTGGTATCAGAGCATGAGGTTGAATATCCTTGATGATAACGTCTCTCTCAACCACGTTATATAGGTTTGTATTCATAATTGTGAAGCGCGCCACACTTATGAATAGGAACTTATTTGATGCTTAGGAATCACTCTCATTGTTGGAAATCCATATCGTGCCTCTAGAATATACGTCGTATATGTATTTGCCTAAACCTTGTGTTTTGGTTATAGGAGATGAATACTAGAAGGAATGCAGCCAGAAGACTTGAGGAGGAGATTGTTGATGCGGGAATCCCTCCCCGTGGTGATCCAGTTCCTCCTCTTGAAGAGATTGTTGTTGATGATCAGGTTCCAGTTGATCCTCCACCTATGGCAGAGGCTCAGAAGAGGGCTATTCTTGGTCAAATGGCTCAAGCCATGACAACTTAGGCTCAATCCGCAACGGTGCAAGTCCAAGCCATGACTGCCCAAGCTAATAGGGATTTGGCACCTAGAGTTCATGAGCAAACTATGGCTTCCCGACTTAGGGACTTCACCCGAATGAATCCTTCTATTTTCTACGGGTCTAAGGTTGATGAAGACCCTTAAGAATTCATTGATGAGGTTTATAAGATTTTGTGTGCTATGGGGTTGCCTTCTAGTGAGAATGCCGAGTTGGCCTCATACCAACTCAAAGATGTGGCTCAGACATGGCATGTGCAATGGAAAGACAATAGGCCACTTCAAAGTGGGCCAGTGACATGGGAGTTGTTCGAAAAGGGCTTTCCTTGATCGGTTCTTCCCTAGAGAGATGAGAGAAACTAAGGTGGTAAATTCATCAATCTCCTCCAAGGAGAAATGAGTGTTCATGAGTACTCTTTGAAGTTCATTCAATTGGCTAAGTATGCTCCTTCCTTGGTCTCCGATCCTAGAGACAAGATGAGTCAATTCGTGACAGGTGTGTCAGATGATTTGCAAGAAGAATGTCAATCGGCTATGCTTCATGATAACATGAATATTGCTCGTCTCATGGTGCATGCAAAAAGAGTTGAGCAGGCTAGAGAAAAAAGGAAGGATAAGGATAAGGACTTAAGAAGAACAAGGTCTTTCGAGAGTGGAACTACTAAATATAGGTTTGGAATTCAAGACAAGACTAGATTCAAGAAGAGGTTCTCAAATCAAGTTCCATCCAAATTACCCAAGACTAGGGATTCTAAAGCCCCTAGGCCAAGAGTTGAAAAAGGAAAGGTTGGAAACTCGCTGAATGAGAAGCCTACGTGTTGTAAGTGTGGGAAAGGTCACTTTGGAGAATGTTTGGTAGGAACGGGGATTTGCTTTGGTTGTGGAAAAAGTGGTCATAGAGTGCGAGATTGTCCAAATGCTAATGGACGAGAGAAGGGTGGTCAGCCGACTGGTTCTAATGATGTTCCCAAAAAGAACCATTTCTATGCTCTTCGATCGAGAGATGACCAAGAGGCCTCTCCCGATGTGGTGACCGGTATGTTACAAATCTTTGCTATAGATGTGTATGCTTTGCTTGATCTGGGTGCTACTTTGTATTTCGTTACTCCCTTAGTATCTAAAAAGTTTGGTACTTTACCCGATGTTTTGCATGACCCTATTTTGGTGTCTACTCCAGTGGGTGAGTCGGTTGTAGCAAAAAGAGTCTATCAAAATTGTCCTATTTCTATGCCCCATAGACTTTCTCATATAGATCTAGTTGAACTAGACATGCTTGATTTTGATGCTATTCTAGGTATGGATTGGTTACATGCTAGCTTCGCTTCTTTTGGTTGTAGAACTAGAGTTATGAGGTTTAGTTTTCCAAATGAACCCGTTTTTGAGTGGAAAGGTGGAAATTCTCTTCCTAGAGGTCATTTCATGTCATGTCTAAAAAAGCCTGTAAAATGATCTCAAAGGGGTGTCTTTATCATATTGTGAGAGTCCAAGAAGTTGATTCCGAAGTTCCTCCTATTGAGTCGGTCCCCGTGGTGAGAGAATTTACGGAGGTCTTTCCTGATAACCTTCCTGGCATTCCTCCCGAACGGGAAATCGATTTCTGTATTGATTTGTTACCGGAAACAAACCCTATCTCTATTCCTCCTTATAGAATGGCTCCGGCCGAGTTAAAGGATTTGAAGTCACAACTTAAAGATTTGCTAGACAAGGGCTTTATAAGGCCTATCATTCCTCTATGGGGTGCTTCGGTTTTGTTCGTGAAAAAGAAGGATGGGTCATGGAGAATGTGTATTGACTACCGCCAACTCAACAAGGTTACTGTCAAGAACAAGTATCGTCCTCCTCGTATTGATGATTTATTTGATCAACTCCAAGGGGCGAGTTACTTCTCGAAAATTTACTTGAGGTAAGGGTATCACCAGCTTAGGGTGAGAAATAAAGATATTCCAAAGACGGCCTTTCGGACTCGGTATGGGCATTATGAGTTTGTGGTTATGTCCTTTGGTCTCACAAATGCTCCGGTGGCGTTTATGGACCTAATGAATAGGGTGTTTTGAAGTTACCTTGTTGCATTCGTTATTGTATTCATCGATGATATCTTGGTGTATTCGAAGAATGAGGTTGATCACATGAGTCATCTAAGGGTAGTATTGCAAACCCTTAAAGAGCATAAATTGTTCGCCAAGTATAGTAAGTGTGAGTTTTGGTTGAGGTCGGTAGCGTTTCTTGGGCACATCATCTCTATTGAGGGAGTTGAAGTAGACCCAAGGAAAACGGATGCGGTAAGAAACTGGCCTAGACCCTTGACCCCAACTGACATAAGGAGTTTCTTGGGTTTAGCAGGCTATTATCGAAGGTTTGTAGAAGGTTTTTCATCCATTGCGTCTCCATTGACTTCATTAACTCAAAAGGTTATAAAGTTTGAATGGTCAGAGGCCTGCGAGAAGAGTTTCCAATTATTGAAAGACAGGCTTACTTCTGCTCCGGTGTTAACCTTACCGGAAGGTTCTAAAGGGTTCGTGGTGTATTGTGATGCATCCCGCATAGGTTTGGGATGTGTGCTTATGCAAAATGGAAAGGTGATTGCCTATGCTTCATGGCAACTTAAGGTTCATGAGAGAAATTACCCCACTCATGACCTTGAGTTAGCGGCCGTGGTGTTTGCTTTGAAAATATGGAGATATTCCTTGTATGGTGTTCATGTAGATGTTTTCACCGATCATAAAAGTCTTCAATATGTGTTCACTCAAAAATAGTTAAATCTCCGACAAAGAAGGTGGTTAGAATTGTTGAAAGATTATGATATGAGTGTCCTATATAATCCCGGCAAAGCCAATGTGGTGGCGGATGCTCTAAGCCGTATGACTATGAGTAGTGTGTCTCATATAGAAGGAGACAAGAAAGATCCAGTGAAGGATGTTCATGATTTGGCTAGATTAGGGGTGCAGTTGGAGAGATCTCTAAATGGAGGTGCCACGGTTCATCATAGCTCTAAATCATCATTAGTGGTTGAGGTAAAGTCCAAACAACACCTTGATCAACTATTGATGGAGTTGAAGGAATCTGTTCTTGGCAAGATGAATGAGTCTTTCTCCTTAGGAGGAGATGGTGTGTTGAGGTACCAAGGGAGGTTATGTGTTCCTGATGTTGATGGATTGAGGTATCGGATCCTTGAAGAAGCCCATGGGTCCCACTATTCCATCCATCCGGGTTCTACTAAGATGTATCATGACCTTCGAGAAAAATATTGGTGGGAAGGTTTGAAGAAGGACATAGCAAAATTTGTTGCTAAGTGTCCAAATTGCCAACAAGTGAAGGCGGAACATCAAATGCCTGGTGGCTTACGACAAGAGATCCAAATTCCTACTTGGAAGTGGGAAGACATTAATATGGACTTTGTGGTAGGGTTACCTCGAACTCAAAAGTCATATGATTCTATATGGGTGATTGTTGATAGATTGACTAAGTCCGCTCATTTTATTCCCGTCAAATCCACGTATTAGGTGGAGGATTATGCTAAGATCTTGATAGATGAGATTATGTGTCGCCATGGTATTCCGTTATCCATCATTTCAGATCGGGGTGCACAATTCACATCTAGGTTCTGGAAGTCTTTTCAAAAGGCTTGGGTACTAAAGTGAAATTGAGTCCCGCCTTTCATCCTCAAACGGATGGTCTAGCGGAACGCACGATTCAAACCCTTGAGGATATGCTTAGATCTTGCATTATTGATTTTAAAGGGAGTTGGGATAAGCAATTACCGTTGGTGGAGTTTGCTTATAATAATAGTTTCCATTCGTCCATCTCCATGGCTCCCTTTGAAGCCTTGTATGGTAGGAGGTGTAGGTCTCCTATAGGATGGTTTGAAGTTGGTGAACCAGCGATCTTTGGTCCCTACTTGATTAATAGGACTTTGGAGAAGTGCATATCATAAGGAATAGGTTGCAAACAGCTTATAGTCGACAAAAGTCCTATGCCGACAATAGGAGAAGAGATTTGGAGTTTGAAGAGGGTGACAAGGTGTATTTAAAAATCTCACCTATGAAAGGGGTGGTAAGATTTGGCAAGAAAGGGAAGTTGAGCCCTCGTTACGTGGGTCCTTATGAGATTTTGGAAAGGTTTGGTAAAGTTGCCTATCGCTTGAAACTACCTAACAATTTAGCTTCGGTTCATCCAGTTTTCCACGTCTTGATGCTGAAGAAGTATGTTGGGGATCCCTAGACTATTTTTCCTATTGAAGGTCTTGGAGTCAAGGATAACCTCTACTATGAGGAGGTTCCTATCCAAATCCTTGATAGGCAAGTGAAAAGGTTGAGGAACAAGGAGGTGGTTTCCGTAAAAGTGTTATGGAAGAACCACCTAGTTGAGGGTGCAACATGGGAGGCCAAGGCCGACATGAAAACCCGCTATCCTCATCTTTTTGATGATTAAGGTTAGTTATTCTTTCTAATGATATAATTATGCTACATATTGTGAATCTTTGATGCTTTGGTGAATTTCTTCAAAAATCTTAGTTTTTGAGACTTCCCAATGAAGGCACTGTAAGGTGACCTTAAATAAATTTGAAATTTGTTTTGCTTCTTGCATAATTGAGTCAAGTCATGTATTGTGATATAGTGAATCCTTGTGGATGTTATATTAAGCATATTGATAAGATGAACCTTGTGCTAATCGACTTGTGTATCAAATGATTTAGCTCATGTGTGTTGTGAGTGGAAAGTATCTCATGAGGAAACTTTGAGCTTATGTATGATAAATTGATGTTTTGAAGTGTTTTATTGAAATGATGTAATTCATGCAAATTTGATATTGTGAAATTGTTGAGCTTCTAGACTTGAGTCTTTTCCCTCATTTAAAGAGTGTTTAGTGTCATTCGGGGACGAATGTTCCTAAGGGGGGTATAATGTAACATTTCAAAATCCCAAAGTCATGTGGTAAGACTTAAACAGGCTCCTTAAAGTCTAAACCATTGATCCTAGCCAAATTAGGCGTAGATAGAGTCGTTGAAGTGTTTTGGAACCAAAACGTCCATAACGTCCGAAAAGTTGGTTCATGAAAGGGCTAGAGTGTCCCTTGTAATTTGGCCAAGTTAAAGAGTTGGAATGGAGAAAAAGTTGGTAACTATAGGTGTAACACCTAGTGCGGGATGGTTTCATGTAGGAAAAGTCAGGGTACGACTCCCCGAGGACTAACCAAGGGCCCTCGAGGAGGACCCTTGAGACAGTGTGCCACGACGGATACCATGACGGGGCGTCATGGGCACGACGGAGCGTCAAGGCCACCGTCGTGCCAGCCTTAGCTGCTGGGAAGAAAGCCTCCACCTGCACAGTCTTTGTCTAATGCGAAGGACATGGAGGACGGAGGGGGGCCTGTCCGTCATGCCCATGACGGCTCATCGTCGGGGAGCCGTCGGATAGGGCCTGTAGTGTTTTCAGGGATTTAAGTTTTAGTTAATTATTTTATTAAGTGTCTTAGGGGTAATTAGGGGAATAAGGGAAGACTAATTAAGTGACTTAAGACCCCACTATAAATACCCCAACCTTCATTAACCTAATGACAAGTCTCCAAACAAAACTCTCTTCCTTCTCTCTACTTTCTCTCTCTATTGGAGGACTCCATTGGAAAATAACTTGAGAAGATCTTTGGGGGCTGGTTTTAGCACGAAATCACCATCAAAACGTCATCTAACCTTAAGGTATGGGATCTAATTCACCTTTGAGATTCTTTCCTCAAAGGGCTCCTTCAAAGATTTTCTAAAAGTTGAGTTTCATATGGGTTTCATCCAATTTCGAATTTGATTATATGAATTGAGTTTGTTTTATGTATTCTGTAGGTTATAATGAATAGATTATCATGTATTGCATCTTGATTATGATGAATTGATGTAGTTTGATCTAGATTGTGGGTGATGATCCCTAACCCTTAACCCTAGGTAGAAGATTGATATGAATTTGAGTTGGATTGAAGTAATTCCTCTAGTTATTGTTTAAATCATCTTTAATGATTGTTATCGCATCGATCATGAATCTATTGTGGTGAATTGAAGTTTTTCATGCTTATTTCTTGAGTATTGAATGTAGGTAAGAAGATAGACTTTGATATCATGTTACCAAGCTTTGATTTAATCTTGCTTTGTTGCATAGTGCTTCTCTTAAATTAGTTCTTATGTTGGCTATTGAATTACATTGGTGTGATGACCCGAATTGGGTTTATCTATGGGTTGGTGGTAAGGCCCTTATTGGTGAACTATGGAGAAGTATTGGTAAGTCTTGATTATCCTAATCGTTACTTCAAATTGTGATTAATTGTCATCAAGTGATAATGTTGTGTTGAATTATACCTTGCTTAAGGTGATAGGTTTGTGTGATGATTGAATTGAAATGTTTAGGTTGGTTGTGAGGCTTCGTAGGAGTACACGATATAGGGAAGTTGTTATGTAAAGATGTACCCTATTGTGATGAGATGTGTAAGGGCTAACTTCACCTATATAAATTGTTAATGAAAGGATTATTTCTCATACAATTCTTATTGAGCTATGATGATGAATATACAAGGGTTTGACCCTACTATCTAACTAGGTTGAGATGGTTAATAAAGTTAAAGACTTTGATATTAAGGGAACTTAGCCTAGCACCGAGTTAACTTGACATTGAGAGGTGTTGACTTTTTGTGGAGGAATATTCACCATTTGTCCCTTATAGAGTGTTGACTTCCCTTAGAGGAATACTCACCTATGGACTCACGTGAAGTGTTGTCTTTCCTTGAGGAATATTCACTCACGATTTCTCATGAGGTGAGGCTCCATTACCAAATGGTATATAGAGGGAATACCTATCTCTTAGTTCTTGAACTATGTTGCCACCATAGGATACTAGCTAGTGGATCCACCTAGATAGCTACGTTTACGGTAGGTTCTACCTTGGCCGGTAGACCACCTTCCATCGGTGTAAGGTTTCATGACACCGGATTCCACATTAGCTCATGTGGTCTATGTCGGTTAAGGCAAGGTTTTCCCTAAACTAAAATGAATGAATAATATATAGACTAATCAAAGTAACTTGAAGGGTTTGTCTATAGCTTAGCTAGGGGTATGGGACTCTACCTACGCCTTGCACTAGTTTGCCTTGATAGGAACTTTCAAAGGTCAATATTATGTATGTAAAGTAGTGATATAAGGTAAATGACTTTGTACATTGAATATCATGCTTATGATTATAAGGTTGTTGCCTTTGGTTGAAGAAGAATGTTTTCATGAAATAAAATAGTATGTTAGGTAAGGTTAATTGCTAATTGTAGTCTTGATAGGTTACTTGATTAAGTAAGAGTTATGGGAATTTACTTGATCATTGCACTTGTGACTTTATGAAGGGTATATTTAGTGTGTTCTGTTTTACTATGCTTCACTCGTATACATGTTTTATAATGATTTTTCTTAAATGTCCTTTTCTAAGTATATTTGATTGGTAATTGTATACATGGTCTCATACTTAGTACATGTGGAGTACTAACCCCATTTCTTGTCCTTTTACCAAATATTTTATGTTCCGGTCATTGAACTTGCTCCGAATTGCTGGAAAGGAAGACTTGGATATCTTACCATCCAAGTGGTAGGTCCTCATTCTCCCGAGGGCGTTGCCGACATCTTACTCTTATATTACTTAGTTACTATAATTCAGTATTGAATCTATTACTCGTTTGAGACGATGTTGTATATAGCCTATAAGTGGCTTCTTGTATTGATGTAGGGCTATGCCCAAGATTTGTTATCTTTGATAGATGGTTTATGAGATGAGACTGCTTTTATAACTATTATTTCCTAAATGTATAAGTGTGTGAAGTAAAAGTAGAAGACTATGTAATCTTCGTATACGAACAAGTCTATGTATACTTGATATAAATACGATTATGTGTATGTAGCGGTCTATGTAAACCTCCGAGTAGTTATAGATAAAAAGTTTTAAATTCCTTCACATTTCTAATCAATGAATGCTATGAGGAGGCTAAGAGGCTTGTCGTAGTCCTCAAAGAGGACGACGACGCTGGTTACGTCTAGGGGGTAAACCCGGATGTGACAAGTAGTGTATAGGATGACTTATAAATGATAATAGTTATTCCTATGTGCTTCTAGAATGACATGTAATATGTGCTAAAGTGACGTAATGATGTGTCTTGTTTAGGTAGACTTAATGTCCCTCTTATTGATGCATGAATGATATGTGAATGTGTGATGTGTTGACTTAGGATGCTAAAGCCTCTTAGTCTTGAATGTATGAATGATATGTGAGACCATGAATGATGTTAATAGGTTCCTTTATGTGAAACCTTGAACCTAGTGGTAAGGTTATGAAACTTAAAGTCGAAAGCCGTAATGGTATCCTTCTTGTAATGAATGATGGACTTAAGGTTGGTTGGATGGAACGACATCATGTCAATCCTTAGTAAAGTCATTATAAGCTTCTTGGCCATTGTAAGGCAGCCCTAGGGTACCTCTTTGGTAGGGTAAATGTGATTGGTTTATGAACATAATATGGAACCCTTTGTATGAACCTTTAATGTGAATTACTCTATGAGAACAAAGGCTAGCACCGAGTGAGTATGGTAAGGGAATTAGTTCTAGTTAAAGGATTAGGCTAGAATATATAGTAAGACTTTCATATTCCTTAACCATGTCCTATATGGGATGTGTCCAAGTTCTTCCATTGGCAAGTAGAACACCCTCCATCGGAGTAGGTTACAACTCCGGATTCCATGTTTTGCTACCATGGTCTATGTCGGTTATTGACTTTTCTCATCATGTGGATACCTATTAGCATTAGAGAAGTTCTATGAAGTTTAGGTGGTGGTATGGGACGCTATCTAGACATTGCACAATAGGCTTTGAAGATGTTAGTAAGAGTCCCTAGGTCTTCTCCAAGACCATTACTTGAATGTCCTCTATGTGAAGAATGATTTTTAATGAACTAATGAAATAATGGTTTATTTTAGAAAGCATGTAAATGAATTAGTACCTAATCTAGAGTGACTTATGTATTGCTTAGTTAAAGTGTGAAGGGGGCATAAAGGATGATCTCTTCATGTCTAATCTAGGGAAGTCTTGAGAGTGACTCTAGTTGGGGAAGTTGGTTGGTGAAGTAGGCATGATCTAAACATAGGAAGTCTTAAGGATTATTTAGTTAACCTTGAAGAGAGTGTATGAGTGTTCTCTTCTAGGAGTACTTAAGTACGTCTTTTGATAGCCTTGGTAAGGAGAATTTCATATACTATATGTTCATGTGTTTGGTGCATTATAAGTAAGTATGTGCCTCATTATAAGTAGTCTTGACGATCGTTTAGGAATTCTTAGAGAGGGTGTATGGGCGGTATCTATTTGTTTGATTAAGTGAGTCTTAAGATTGATTTTAGTGGAATAATTACATGCTAGAAGGTATCTTAATTGAAGGTAAGCAACTTCATAGTGAAGACGTCACTGTACAGTGAGTTGAGGTCAATGTAATGTGCTTATAAAAATGTGGTAATTTGATTAAATGTTTTCATATGTGTTGAAAATTTTTGTTCTTATGATTATATTATGATATTTAAATGAAAAGATGCATATTTCAAATAAATGTCTGTTTTCATGATTTTATGCAATATGTCATACTTAGTACATGTGGTTGTACTGATTCCATGATTTTATCTATCTCTATAGTGGTTTGTAGGTGAGAATCATTTGGGAAGCAAGACTTCGATCGTAGCATCGTTCAAGTGAAGTTGAAGTATGTCCTCATTTGACTCGAGGTCATAGATGTCTTTTATTGTTTTTATTGAAGTATTGTAATAGACTTTGTAGTACTATATTTCTATTGTGTATGGGACGTGTCCCAAGTACTCTTATGTCTAAGCATTGATGAGATTGAGACTTACTGTTTTCTACAAGTTTTTCTATGAAAGAGATTTTTAAAAACTATGAAATAATTTGTGAAAAGGTTTACTTACGCACAACTTTTCACTATGTATATGCGATAAACGATACAAAAGGGCTTGTATAAGACCTCTGAGAGGTCGAGAACACCGGTTGCACTACGAGAGTGTCATATCTTCTAGGGTGTGGTCTCGAGATTTGACAAATCCCTTACACACACACTTAAGGGATCCTATAGACTACCTAAGATAAAATCATTCTCACTTAATACAATAGCACATGTAATATGACATTCTCCTTTACAAAGATTGTCAAAAGTCTTACTAAAGTAAATCAAGAAGAGAGTGTCCTTGATTGACATCTTCAAGACTATCTAAGTAATCCTTGAGACTACCTAAGATTGGATCATGTCTACTTAATCAATCAACTTCCTTAACTAGAATCATTATTAAGACTCATATAGGTAAGATACAAAGTAACCATTCCTATGCCCCCTTCACACCTTAACTAGAAAACCCTTAACTATTCTAGATAAGTACTTATTCAATTAACATACTTTCTTAACTTAAGTGATTACATTCCTTAGTTCATTTAAGACTCTTTCATCACATAAGGACATTCAAGTAATGGTCTTGGATAAGACCTAGGGACTCTCACTAACATCTTCAAAGCCAATTGTGTAATGTCTAGATAGCATCTCATACAACCACCTAAACTTCATTAAACTTCTCCAATGCTAGTAGGTATCCCACATGATGATAATAGGCAATAACCTACATAGACCATCATTCTAAGACTCACATCCCTCATTCCAAATAGCAAAAACTCATTTTATATTCATTATCATGCTCATATACATCAGTTCTAACCACGTTATAAAAATTATCAATCAAAGAATGAATTAGACAAATTTGTTTTGCAAAGCCTTACAGTGAGCAAAAATCCATGGCAACTTTACAATGAACATGCTTCACAATCGAACAATGCAAGACTTAAGAGATTTCTTATAAATGCTCAACAAACAAATCTCATATAACCATTTATACATGAACACTATTCATCTTTATGAAACAATTAGCAACCTACACTAGATGCACATGAATCATGAGGAAGATACCATGCATGAGAACAAATTTTCTCATTCAACAAAACTTCAACCAAAACCTGCATATCATAAGGAAAATGTTTAGAACTAATTTTTTTTCACAAAAGACTCCTACGTAAATCAACTTATTAAGAACTCTTTGTTTTAGGCTTTGATAAACACATAAATAAAGGTTAAGGGTACCTCACTTCCAACAACCATAGTCTTCACCATACTCCCCCGCTTAGGAGAAACCCATTCTAAGGTCAACTTAACATCTTCTACAAGGAACTCCCTCAAGGCACATTAAACCTTACTAATACTTTCTCAGCCAAAGTCTATCTCATGAAAACTAAATATTGTCAAAAGTTTAACCATATAACCACTACATCCCTCTTACTAGGAGAAACTCACCTTTATTCTTTCAAATCTCTTCACCATCCTTTCTATGGTTGTGTCTTAAAAACCTTCAAACAATCACAATGACCACTCCTTCACATTTCTAACTCTATACCTTACCATTCTTTCAAACTACACTACCTTTAAAAAGGTAACTAAACCAACCTAAGGTCATCAACACCATCATTCACACCTCATCTAACAAGTCACATCCCATCTTTTATCTCTCTCAACCCAATCTTCATAAAGTCATACTCAAATGACCAAACACATAAGGGAAACAAGGGAAAGACACCATATACAAAGCTCTTAGGCACGATTAGATGAATGAAGAAGTGAAACTTTTCCTAGAAACCAATAGCCTACTATTCATAATGTGGAACGCTTCACATTATGAACAAGACTCTACTAGATGTGGTTCATGAGACAACTAAGACACTCTTAAACCTTATAGTATGATACCAAGTTTGTCACAATCCACAAGTACACCCTAGAAGTTAGAGCATACGGGCACACGACAAATGAAACTTCAAGAAGTCTCACTTGATCCACTCGTATCATTCATTTCATATTAAACATTCTAAAATGAGTAAGAATTTAAAACTTTCTTCACACGAAGAACTCTTTCCATAATCAATACGCATGCAGAAGACTTTCATTAAAACATTAAGCCTTTACAACATCTCATTGAACCATCTAAACTTTGGAGTATACACACTTGGTACTAAGACCATACAAGACATAAAATAAAGGCTAAGACATAAAGGAACATGTGGATATTGTCCTCGAATCAATGAGGAATAAACAATACTTCATCTTCAACCCTTAAAAACCTATCCATCCTCCATGGAATATCAAGACTTCCAATTTCCTACACTTTAGTCAAAAAGGGAAAAGAAGGGATTAGCACATTAGATGCACTAAGTATGGAAACCATGCAAAAACCATGAATAAGGGACATTTATTAAATAACATCCTTTTCATGAATTTTGATTAAAACACCATACTATATGCATAAGAACAACATTTAGCACCTTAGAACACATAAGAAATCGTTTAAGAAATTATTCACATTTTTAGGAACAACTTTCCAATAAACTAATTCACTGTACAGTAAACTCCTCTACAGTTACAGTGAAGTTCCTTAATGTCACCTTAGACACTATCTAGCATGTAATTCCCTCACTAAAAGTTATCTTAAGGCTCACTTAAGTAAGAAAATGAGATACCGCCCATACACCCTCTCTAGGCACACCTAAATGATCCTTAAGACCACCTATTATGAGGTACACACTTACAATACATCAAGCACATAAACATTATATCCTCCTACCAATGGTGATTCTAAGGTTCACTTGAGTGAGTTGTGAAGCAACCGCCCATACAATCCCTTACACACAAGGGATCCTATAGACTACCTAAGATATAATCATTCTCACTTAATACAATAGCACATGTAATATGACATTCTCCTTTATAAAGATTGTCAAAAGACTTACTCAAGTAAATCAAGAATAGAATGTCCATGATTGACCTCTTCAAGACTACCTATGTAGTCCTTGAGACTAACTAAGTTTTGATCATGTCTACTTAATCAATCAACTTCCTTAACTACAATCATTATTAAGACTCATATAGGTAAGATACAAAGTGACCATTCCTATTCCCCCTACACACATTAACTACACAATCCTTAACTAGTCTAGATAAGTACTTATTCATTTAACATACTTTCTTAACTTAAGTCATTACATTCCTTAGTTCATTTAAGACTTTTTCTTCACATAAGGAAATTAAAGTAATTGTCATGGAGAAGACCTAGGGACTCTCACTAACATCTTCAAAGCTTATAGTACAATGTGTAGATAGCGTCCTATACCACCACCTAAACTTTATAGAACTTCTCCAATACTAGTAGGTATCCCACATGATGAGATTAGTAAATAATCGACATAGACCATGGAATCCGGAGTTTTAACCTACTCCGATGGAGGGTGTTCTACTTGCCAATGGTAGACAATTGACACATCCCATGCAGGCACATGGTTAAGGAACATGAAGGGCTTAACTATCATGCCAATGGTAGACATTTGATACATACCATTCATACATGTATCAAGTATGGAACACAAGTCTTCCAAAACAAGACACAACATACTTAACTTTAGCACATATTACATGTCATTCTAGAAGCACATAGGGATAACCATTATCATCTTTAAGTCATCCTATACACTAATATATCATCATCAATATAACCATCATAGACTCATATAGTCCAGTAGGAATAATCATGTATCAACTCTAAGACTACACACGTAAAGGCATAGACATAGTCTAACATGATCACCTAAATAGCATCAATAGAAGAAACCACATACTTTCTCATTACTTGACATGTAGGTAGATTTGATCATACTTCACATAATCAACTACAGAAATCATGATAATACTTCAAGTAGTGACGACAAGGCCATGATAATCATAATACATAAAGTCATATCATTCTAAACCATCATTCTAAGACTGACATCCCTCATTCCAAATAGCAAAAACTCATTTTATATTCATTATCATGCTCATATACATCAGTTCTAACCACGTTATAAAAATTATCAATCAAAGATTGAATTAGATAAATTTGTTTTGCAAAGCCTTACAGTGAGCAGAAATCCATGGCAACTTTACAATGAACATGGTTCACAATCGAACAATGCAAGACTTAAGAGATTTCTTATAAATGCTCAACAAACAAATCTCATATAACCATTTATACATGGTCACTATTCATCTTTATGAAACAATTAGCAACCTACACTAGATGCACATGAATCATGAGGAAGATACCATGCATGAGAACAAATTTTCTCATTCAACAAAACTTCAACCAAAACCTGCATATCATAAGGAAAATGTTTAGAACTCATTTTTTCCACAAAAGATTCCTACTTAAATCAACTTATTAAGAACTCTTTGGTTTATGCTTTGATAAACACATAAAGAAAGGTTAAGGGTACCTCACTTCCAACAACCATACTCTTCACTATACTCCCCCACTTAGGAGAAACCCATTCTAAGGTCAACTTAACATCTTCTACAAGGAACTCCCTCAAGGCACATTAAACCTTACAAATACTTTCTCAGCCAAATTCTATCTCATGAAAACTAAAGATTGTCAAAAGTTTAACCATATAACCACTACATCGCCCTTACTAGGAGAAACTCACCTTTATTCTTTCAAATCTCTTCACCATCCTTTCTATGGTTGTGTCTTAAAAACCTTCAAACCATCACAATGACCACTCCTTCACATTTCAAACTCTATACCTTACCATTCTTTCAAACTACACTACCTTTAAAAAGGTAACTAGACCAACCTAAGGTCATCAACACCATCTTTCACACCTCATCTAACAAGTCACATCCCATCTTTTATCTCTCTCAACCCAATCATCATAAAGTCATACTCAAATGACCAAACACATAAGGGAAACAAGGGAAAGACACCATATACAAAGCTCTTAGGCACGATTAGATGAATGAAGAAGTGAAACTTTTCCTAGAAACCAATAGCCTACTATTCATAATGTGGAACGCTTCACATTATGAACAAGACTCTACTAGATGTGGTTCATGAGACAACTAAGACACTCTTAAACCTTATACTATGATACCAAGTTTGTCACAATCAACAAGTACACCCTAGAAGTTAGAGCATACAGCACGGCAAATGAAACTTCAAGAAGTCTCACTTGATCCACTCGTATCATTCATCTCATAATAAACATTCTAAAACGAGTAAGAATTTAAAACTTTCTTCACACGAAGAACTCTTTCCATAATCAATACGCATGCAGAAGACTTTCATTAAAACATTAAGACTTTACAACATCTCATTGAACCATCTAAACTTTGGAGTATACAACACTTGGTACTAAGACCATACAAAACATAAAATAAAGGCTAAGACATAAAGGAACATGTGGATATTGTCCTCGAATCAATGAGGAATAAACAATACTTCATCTTCAACCCTTAAAAACCTATCCATCCTCCATGGAATATCAAGACTTCCAATTTCCTACACTTTAGTCAAAAAGGGAAAAGAAGGGTTACCACATTAGATGCACATGCAAAAACTACGAAAAAGGGACATTTATTAAATAACATCCTTTTCATGAATTTTTATTAAAACACCATACTATAAGCATAAGAACAATATTTAGCACCTTAGAACACATAAGAAATCGTTTAAGAAATTATTCACATTTTTAGGAACAACTTTCCAATAAACTAATTCACTGTACAGTGAACTCCTCTACAGTTACAGTGAAGTTCCTTAATGTCACCTTAGACACTATCTAGCATGTAATTCCCTCACTAAAAGTTATCTTAAGACTCACTTAAGTAAGAAAATGAGATACCGCCCATACACCCTCTCTAGGCACACCTAAATGATCCTTAAGACCACCTATTATGAGGTACACACTTACAATACATCAAGCACATAAACATGATATCCTCCTACCAAAGGTGATTCTAAGGTTCACTTAAGTGAGTTGTGAAGCGACCGCCCATACAATCCCTTACACACTTAAGGGATCCTATAGACTACCTAAGATATAATCATTCTCACTTAATACAATAGCACATGTAATATGACATTCTCCTTTATAAAGATTGTCAAAAGACTTACTCAAGTAAATCAAGAATAGAATGTCCATGATTGAACTCTTCAAGACTACCTAAGTAATCCTTGAGACTATCTAAGTTTTGATCATGTCTACTTAATCAATCAACTTCCTTAACTACAATCATTATTAAGACTCATATAGGTAAGATACAAAGTGACCATTCCTATTCCCCCTACACACCTTAACTACACAATCCTTAACTACTCTAGATAAGTACTTATTCATTTAACATACTTTCTTAACTTAAGTCATTACATTCCTTAGTTCATTTAAGACTTTTTCATCACATAAGGAAATTAAAGTAATTGTCATGGAGAAGACCTAGGGACTCTCACTAACATCTTCAAAGCTTATAGTACAATGTGTAGATAGAGTCCTATACCACCACCTAAACTTCATAGAATTTCTCCAATACTAGTAGGTATCCCACAGGATGAGATTAGTAAATAATCGACATAGACCATGGAATCCGGAGTTGTAACCTACTCCAATGGAGGGTGTCCTACTTGCCAATGGTAGACATTTGACACATCCCATGCAGGCACATGGTTAAGGAACATGAAGGGCTTACTTGTATTCTCGCCTCATCCTTTAACTAGAACTACTTCCCTTACCACACTCACTCGGGCTAGCCTTTGTTCTCATAGAGTAATTCACATTAAAGGTTCATATAAAGGGGTTCCATATCAAGTTCATAACCCAATCATATTTACCCTATCAAAGAGGTCCCCTAGGTCTGCCTTACAATGGTGACAAAAGGCTCATAATGACTTTCCTAAGTATTAATATGATGTTTTTCCAGCTAATCAACCGTAACTCCATCATTCATTTCAAGAAGGATACCTTTACGACTTTCGACTTCAAGTTTCATAACCTTACCACTAGGTTCAAGGTTTCACATAAAGGACCTTCTTAACATCATTCAATGTCTCACATCATTCATACATTCAAGACTAAGAGGATTTAGCATCCTAAGTCAAGACATTCAATATTCACATACCATCCATACATGTATCAAGTATGGGACACAAGTCTTCCAAAACAAGACACAACATACTTAACTTTAGCACATATTACATGTCATTCTAGAAGCACATAGGGATAACCATTATCATGTTTAAGTCATCCTATACACTAATATATCATCATCAATATAATCATCATAGACTCATATAGTCCAGTAGGAATAATCATGTATCAACTCTAAGACTACACACATAAAGACATAGTCATAGTCTAACATGATCACCTACATAGCATCAATAGAAGAAACAACATACTTTCTCATTACTTCACATGTAGGTAGATTTGATCATACTTCACATAATCAACTACAGAAATCATCATAATACTTCAAGTAGTGACGACAAGGCCATGATAATGATAATACATAAAGTAACGCTGACAAGGCCACATCATTCACAGAACACCACCACTATAAGTGGGCCATACCAATCATACATAATTCAAGATCTAAATTACTGTAGCTACACATAATATTAAGAGAGTTAGGGCAGCCTACCACCCATTCAATCTCACCACTTCAATCCAATGATAAATCATCTACTTTGATACCATAAAGCCCTTACGCATGGCCATGAACATCAATTCAATACAATAACCATAATACTCAATGACTCCAATTCAATTCAATAAAGATTTAATAATCTAAGACAACTTATACATCAATTGAATACAATTCTTACATCATTCAATAGCCCATGGAAAACTACACTAGAATTCATAAGCATTATGTCAATACTCAATTGATCAAATTGAAATAACCTATAAACCACATAATCATAACATATACATAAATCCATAACAATATACACATGAATTCGTTAATACTAAAGCATGATCAATTCAACAATATTTTAGTTAAATTTAGATATTCGAGAAAGTCAAGGGTTCATGGATAATTTAATTGGAAACCATCAATTATATCATATCTCAAGGTTTGAAAACATTTTATGCAAGAAACCAAGACATAGAGTAGAAATTGGACTTTTTCATATTTTTGAAATCTTTATAAATCATCTTTGAAATTGAAGCTGAGGTGATAACAAGCCTTATAAGAAGAACTACCATACCTTATTAAAAGAGCCCAATGAAAATTGAAGAAGAAACTCCATCGAAGATCCATCATCAAGCTCCCTCTTCACCTTGACCTCTCATGGAGGTTTTTGGAGATACTTTAGAAGGAAAGGGTTTTGCTCAAAGTGATAGGGTTTAAATGAGAGTTTAATGACTTATATACTATTAAAATACGCATAAACACCTAAAAAAACCGTCCTCCTATTTTATAAGACTTGGGGTGAATTTCCCAAAAAACCCCAAGCCTTAACAGAAAACTGACAGAATTTTAGCACCATCGACGCCCTAGCATCGACGGTCCGTTGATGAGACCACACCCCGTCAATGGGGTTCGTTGGTTGCTTTTACAGCTCCTCAATCTGTAGACTACATGTCTCCATCGACGCCACCCATTGATGGGTCATCGTATGGTCGACTGGCCGTCGTTTGGGACAGTCGATTGCCACTACCTCACAGTGTTGAGATCCAAGTTGGGGTCCTTCTTCTAGGGAGCCTTGTGGGTCCTAGGTGGAGTCGTACCCGGACGTTAAACCTCTAAAAATGCACGTCTAGGTATTAGGAAAATCTCCAAATAAGTTCAACATCAAACAATCCACACAACATGCTAAAACACATCCAAAATCACAAGAACATCTAAAAGCTATCTTTCAAACTTCATCAGACGTTCTTGGACGTTTGACCTCCAAACCTTACCAAACTCAACATGATGACTCTAAACTCCTTAATCACACATAATAACATGAAAACAAATAAGGCACATAGGTGACTAGTCCTCGAACGTCTTCGTCGTCCCTTGACGTTTGACTTCAAACATCACCAAAATCTTGAGACACAGTCTCAAACATCATTTTAAACTATATTAGGACTTCTAGACTTCATGTCACACACATTATGCCCTAGTTTCACCTAAGTTATTTTTGGAAGTGTTATATTCTCCCCCACTTGGACAACATTCGTCCTCGAATTACACTTGCCACTCTGCGAACACTTTTAAGAGTAGAGACTCAACTTAGCAGCTCATAAAAATACCATACAACACATGATACAACACACCATCAAGTAGAAACATAAATTTCACTTAATTAAGAGAACTACACCACAACAAGAAACTAGAATAGTCTAACACATACTTGAACATATAGGTATATATTATCATACATCACATAATCAAATACACAAATATCCATATAACATCAAGTAGTGCCGACAAGGCCATGATCATCAAAGGCCATGATCATCAATATACTCAAAATAATGCCGACAAGGCCACATCAATTCACATAACACCGCCACCATAAGTGGACCAAACCAATCATAACGAAATTGAATTATAATTAACATTAAAATAAAGGAAATAGGGAAGTGTACCACCTCTTCA
Source organism: Solanum sitiens (assembly GCA_016801875.1). Lineage (NCBI taxonomy): Eukaryota > Viridiplantae > Streptophyta > Magnoliopsida > Solanales > Solanaceae > Solanum > Solanum sitiens. Next base: position 376,569 of record JABWTJ010000060.1, read on the forward strand.
TCCTCAACACTTCAAGCCTATACCGAATCACCCAATTCAACATCATAAGGCCCTTACCCATGGCCATGAACACCAATTAAATACATAATTATGATAATCAATGAAATCTAAACCAATTCTATGTATATTTAACAATCTAAGACCAATTATATAACAATTGAACACAATTCTTATATCATTAGAAAGCCCATAAGAAACTACACATGAATTCATCAACATTAGACCAATATCAAGTAACCCATAAATTAGTAAAAAAACTAGGGTTCATCAATTACATAGGTTCATAGGTTAATTGAGTTAAAATCACATTAATAACCACAATTCAATCACTAAACAATGATTAAAAACCATTTATGCAAGAACCCATGGTAGATCATGAAATAGGTCAATTCATGGCAGTCGATGGACCGTTTGTCAACAAACGGACCGTCCTATCCTCCCGTCGATTGGTTCAGAGGCTGGATGTGGTTCACATCCTTTTCCAGCCTAATTCCCTAGATACGGGACCATCGAAGGACTGTCCCTTGACCTACGGACCGTCCTTTGGTCCGTGGTCTGGGACAAGGTCATGTCATCCACGGTTTGCCCATCGACGGGATGTAGGTCAACTTACGGGCCGTCCTGTTCTCCGTCGATAGGTTCAGAGACTTGGGACAGGTAGCTTAGCCACCCAGGCTAAGTACATACCCACTTACACCACCCACGGACCGTCGACCAGGACAATGGCCATCGATTGGCTTCCGTAGGTGAGGCTTCCTTGGGCAGTCTTGGCCACCGGCATGGGTCCCTCCTCAAGGACCCTTGGTTGGTCCTTGGTGATGATTGCCCGGACGTTTACAACCCAAAAATGACCGTATACAAGTTTAGGACCTCTCACACGAATTTCACTCAAAACAAACATGTAAAACTCGACGAAACATGCCTAGACACACAAGGTCATTTCAAGGCACATCTTTCGAATACCATGGACGTTCTTGAGTGTTTGACCTCCAAACTTCTCGAAACTTGACACACTACCTATACACATCATATTAAACTCATTTAAGACCTTAGAACAACATTAGACACACATAAGAACATTGGCCCCCTTATGAAGCACTTAGGTGACTTTGTCGTCGAATATCTTGGTTGACCCTTGACGTTTGACTTCCAATGCACCTAATACTTTAGCTACTGCCTCAATATAACATTATAGACATATTTATGACCTTAGACCACCTTGACAACAATGTTAGGCTCTAGTTCACCTATGTCATTTTCGGGACCTCACAGTTACCATGCTATAATTTATCTCAAGACAACAACAAAAAAACAAAATCTCAAGAAAACATATTCATACATGTTTCACAAAAGTGCAAGAATAGAGTATGAAGGCATTTTCTTAAAACTCTAGTTGTTACTATCTTTTACCAAAATATGCACCTATTTAGAAAACAAGTCAATTTTATGATTATGCATTACTTTCTCTATTGATAGGAATGTCTAACCTAAAGGAGTAAATAGATGAAGGTAGCGGGACTTAATGTCGGCCTAAGCCCCCCATTTTGCATCCTCAACAAGATGGTTCCTCAATAGAACTTTTACAAAGGCAACCTCCTTGTTTCTCAACTTCTTGACTTGGCGATCTAGGATCTCAACTGGAACCTCTTCATAGGAGAGGTTCTCGTCCACCCCTAAAACTTCAATAGACAGAATGGACACGGGGTTCCCTATGCATTTCTTGAGCATAGAAACATGAAACACCGGATGAACCGAAGACAGTTCCCTAGGTAGTTTCAACTCATAAGCAACCTTACCAATTCGTTGCAAAAACTCATAAGGACCAACATACCGGGGACTTAACTTCCCCTTTATACGGAATCTCATTACCCCTTTCATGGGTAAAATTTTCAAATAGACATGATCACCTATTTCAAACTCAAGATCTCTTCTTCTATTGTCGGCATAAGACTTTTGCCGACTATGTGTTGTCTTCAATCTATATCTTATGATTCGAACCTTCTCTATAGCCTCATAGATAATCTTTGGACCATGGAGTGAGGACCCACCAACCTCAAAACATCCAACCAGATATCTACACCTTCTACTATAAAGAACTTTAAAAGGTACCATGGAGATGCTCGAATGATAGCTATTGTTGTAAGAGAACTCAATCAAAGGTAAGTGATCATCCTAACTTCCCTTGAAATCAATGACACAAGCTCTTAACACGTCTTCAAGGGTCTAAATGGTACCCTTCGCTTAACCATCCGTCTGAGGATGAAAAGCGGTACTAAGTTTCACTTGAGTACCTAAACCCTGTTGAAAAGCCTTCCAAAAACAAGAAGTGAATTGGGCACCTCTATCCGAAATGATGGACAAAGGAATCCCATAAAGACTCAGAATCTCATTAATGTAGATTCTTGCATAATCTTCGGCAGTATAAGTAGACTTAACAGAAACAAATGTGAAGATTAGGTCAACCTGTCCACAATAACCCATATAGAATCATTTTGATTTCCGGTTTGATGCAACCCAACAAAAAAATTCCATATTGATGTCTTCCCACTTCCATGTAGGAACATCCATTATTTGGGTTAAACCACCAGGTTTTAGATGCTCAACTTTAACTTGTTGGTAGTTTGGACACTTAGCAACAAACTCTTCTATGTCTCTCTTTAAACCATCCCACCAATAGACTTCTCTAAGGTCATGATACATTTTGATGGCACCCGGATGTATAGAATAGCGAGAACCATGGGCTTCTTCTAGAATCTAATTTCTCAAATCCTCAACATAGGGTAAACATAATCTCCCTTGGTACCTAAGACCATCATCCCCCTTTTGGAGAATGAATCATTGAGCTCACTAAGTACTGATTCCTTCAAGTCCATCAATATAAGATCAAGGTGTTACTTAGACTTCACTTCAACCACTAATGATGAGTCAGAGCTATGATGGACCATAAAACCACCATTTGGAGAATCTTCTAACCGGACACCTAAGCGAGCCAACCTATGAACATCTTTCACAAGTTCTTTCTTCTCTTTTTCCACATGAGACACACTACCTATAGTCATACGACTCAAAGCATCCGCAACCACATTGGCCTTGCGAGGGTGGTAAAGGACACTTATGTCATAATCCTTCAATAATTCTAACCATTTTATTTGTCAGAGGTTCAACTCCTTTTGTGTAAACACATATTGAAGACTTTTATGGTCAGTAAACACATCAACATGCACACCATACAAATAATTCCCCCATATATTTAAGGCAAAAACTACAGCGGCTAAATCAAGATCATGAGATGGGTAATTCTTCTCATGGATTTTGAGTTGCCTAGAAGCATAAGCAATCACCTTGCCATGTTGCATGAGTACACATCCCAAGCCCACTCGGGAAGCATCACAATACACTACAAAGCCTTCATCACCCTCCGGTAAGGTCAACACCAGAGCGGAGGTAAGCATATCTTTCAACTCTTGAAAACCATTCTCACTAGCTTTCGACAACTCAAACTTCACCTTCTTTTGGGTAAAAGCTTTCAAAGGAGAAGCAATGGACGAAAACCCATCATCAAACCTTCTATAATAGCCGGGTAGACCCAAGAAACTCCTTATTTCTGTGGGAGTCAAAGGTCTAGGACAATTTCTGACTGCATCCGTCTTTTTCGGATCAATATCTACACCATCGCTAGAGATAATACGACCAAGAAAATCAACTGACCTCAACAAAAATTCATACATGCTAAATTTGACATAAAAATGGTGTTTTTTGAGGACTTGCAAGGCCAACCTCAAGTGACTCTGATGCTCATCTTTATTCTTGTAGTATATCAAAATATCATCAATGAACACAATGACAAATGAGTCAAGGTAATCTCAGAAAACTCTATTCATTAAGTCCATGAACGCCGCTGGGGCATTTGTTAAACCAAAAGAACTGACTAGAAATTCATAGTGACCATATCTAGATCGGAAAACTATTTTAGGAAAATCTTCACCTCTCACCCTAAGTTGGTGATGTCCCGACCTTAAGTAAATCTTGGAAAAATAACTACAACCTTGGAGTTGATCAAAGAGATAATTAATCCTAGGGAGAGGATACTTGTTCTTTATGGTGACCTTATTGAGTTGGCGATAATCAATGCACATTCTAAGGGACCCATCCTTCTTCTTAACAAACAATACCAGAGCACCCAATGGAGAAATACTAGGTTGAATGAAACCCTTATCTAGTAAATCTTTGAGTTGTAGCTTCAACTTTTTCAATTCATTAGGAGCCATCCTATATGGAGGATTTTTAATGGGATTCACATTCGGTAATAAATCAATGTCAAAGTCAATTTCCCTTTCGGGAGGAACTCCTGGAAGGTCATTAGGAAAAACCTCTGGGAATTCTCTCACTAAAAGGACTAACTTAATAGAAGGAGTTTCACATTCTAGATCCTTAACCCTCACCACATGGTATAAACGACCCTTGGTTATCATCTTACAAGCCTTCAAGCACGAAATAATTTTACCCCTTGGCATAGAATTTCCCCCCTTCCACTCTAGAATATGTTCATTAGAGAATTGAAACTTCACTACCCTTGTTCTACAATCTAGGGAAGCAAAACAATCATGAATCCCATCTATACCCAAGATGATATCGAAATCAAACATCTCAAGTTCTACCAAATCAGAAAGAGTAACTCTATTGGGCAGCATTACATGACATTTCCTATAGACTACTTTTGCAACTACAAAGTCACCCATTGGGGTACAAATAGAAAAGGTTTCAATAAAAACATCGGGAAGTACATCATACGTCCTAGATACCAAAGGTGTAACAAAACAAAGGGTATCACCTGGTTAAAGCAAATCATAAACATTAACATAGAAAACTTGTAACATACCCGTCATAACGTCGGGAGAACTTTCTTCTTCACCCCTAGCCTTGAGTGCATAGAAACGGTTCCTTTTTTGAGCTTCAGAACTAGGGCCGCTTGGTTGAGTTTGGATATTCCCCTTACTTTGAATTATCACATTCGGACAATATTTCACCATATGGACACCTTTGCCAAAACCATAGAAACTATTAGTTCCAATAAGACATTCGCCTACATGTTTCTTACCACACTTACCACAAATTGGTCTTTCTCTTGGTGGGTCAACATTTCTCCCCTTTTGAGGTGTAGGATTTGAACCTCTATCATTGCGATTGTTGGAGAAATTTGAAGGAACCTGGTTTGAATACATCTTCTTAAACTTAGGCTTGTCTTGAACATCAAGCCTGCTCATAGATGAACCACTTTCAAAAGACTTTGCCTTCTTAGCTTCCCTATTCCTCTTCCTTAGACGACTTTCTTCAACCCTGTTGGCATGAACCATCAACCTAGAAAGATCCATATTGTCATGAAGCATGGTTGGACGACATTGTTCTTCAAGCTCTTCGGATACACCCATTACATAACAGCTCATTTCATCCCTAGCATTAGAAACCAAAGAAAAAGCATATTTGGACAGCTTAATGAACTTTAAGGAGTACTCCTTCACACTCATATCTCCTTGACGAAGGTTGATGAAATCCTCTACCTTAGCTTCCCTTTGTTCCCTTGTGAAGAATCTATCAAGAAAGGCCTTTTTGAAGATCTCCCAAGTCACGGGACCATCTCCTAAATCCCTATTATCCTTCCACTGATTGTACCATGTCTGAGTCACATCCTTGAGTTGATAAGGAGCAAGTTAAGCCTTCTCGGTAGTACTCACTCCGATAGCAAACAAAATCTTGTAGACCTCATGAAGAATCAACTTTTGATCCAAAGTACATGGGAGGATTCATCCTCGTAAAATCTCTCAAACGGCTAGCCATAGTACTAGCATATTGGTTCTCTCAAAGAACAACCTCTCTGTTAGCTTGAGCTTGAGTGGTGATGGCTTGGGCCATTTGGAATAGTGTTGCCCTCACCTCACCATCCGTCATAGCCGGAGGATTCACCAAAACTTGATCATTTGTAGCAGCTTGCACTTGAGAAGCATTTCGATTACCTGGGAGAGTATCTCCCACATTGTCAATCTATTCTCCTACTCTCCTCGCGGCTGTCCTTCTTGTGTTCATCGCCTACAAGCACAAGAAAGGGATTAGTTGCTAAAAGACACATAGTGTCAAAAATCTAAAGGCACGACATAGGATTTCTAAGAAAAGAGAAGTCTCCTAATCATCACATAGCCCCTTTTCCACAATTGTGGTGCTTCACAACCATGAACAAGACACTAGGTAATGTGGTTTAGCGATACACTGATCCTAAGGATATTTAACCTCATGTTCTGATACCATGTTTGTAACACCCGGAGAGCATACCCCCAGATGAGACCGGCGTCGTCAACCTCTGAGAGGAATCAGACAAGCCCTTAGCATTTGTCATAACATGTGATCTGTAAAATTGCAGAAAATTTAAAACTTTTACATACTTATGTGAAGTATACTTAGACTTCATACTTAACATTCATAAGGACATACGATATTCTAAAACTTGTCTCACATATATTAAAACCATCTAAGTGTACTAATCTGGACTTAGCCAATAATAGTCAATATGCCATATAGGCCTTAATACAAAAGAATCCAAAGGACATAATGGATATAACATATTCTTAAAACTACATAACCATCATCTAAATAAGAACGTGTATCACACAATATTCAAACATTACAAAACCAATACTCAACAATTCATGTGAAATAAACCATAAAAAAACAATTGCTTTTCATCAAAAATCATGAATCTAGGGTTAGGAAGAAAATCCATTTTGTAGAGTAAAAACCCTAGTATTTGAATTTCTTGAAAACTTATATTGAAAGGACCTCATGGGGACAGGAATCCCAAAAGTGCAAAACTCATACCTTATACATTAAGGATCCACGAAAATTGGATAAAAATCTTGAAGTCTTCGTCTTCTTCCTTAAGCTCTTATTGTTCTTCAATGGGGTTTGGAAAAGAGAGTGTTCTTCAAAGATGAGAGAATTTTCGTTTGAATCTGATTTGGACGTGTAGAAGTGGTATAAAACTAACCTAATATCCATATATAGTTGTCCTATGAATTACTTAAAAGACACTCCACTTAAATGGGTCTTTTGAAGAAGTTAAATTACCAAAAATACGACTTTAACGATTCTGGGAAGTGGTTGCACGTCGCGGGGCCAACTCCCGTCATTTTTCTGAAAAATTGGGTTGAGGAAGTGAGGTGCGTGTCAGAATCACGTTGCAAGGATGACCCTCACATATTGAGGCAGAACACCTCATGAGGAACGCACGTCGCGAACCTGTTCCTCCAAATCTGCCTGTTCGCAGGCTGCAAGGCAGCCTGCCCACCTATGTTTGGGTCCTCCCCGAGGACTCTTAGGGTGGTACTTGGGGTGTCGTTACAGGAAGTTTGGACCCTTTGTGCCACACACTACCTATCCAAGGTATCTTTAAAAGTTTTGGACTTCATTGTTCACTTCGAAACCTTAACCAAACATAGGGACGTCAACTAGTTCAAATTAGCTAATTTCCGAACGTCAAGGTCTTTCTTTGTCGTTTTGGATATAACCTTTTCCAAATGAGTTTATTAGATTAATATATGTCTTCAAAATCATTTTAAACATTATTAAATAGATTAATATCTAGTCTAAGTCATGGTATTTCCGGAGTGTCACAATAAATCTCTTCTTGGGAGGAGTCATCCTCTTTAAGACTATACATCTTTGTTCCTCTAAACCTTTCTTCAAGTTTCTCCTTTTCAAACCATTGAGAATGAATGACAAGACGATCCATATCCATATAATTCTCAGGCATAACCACACTACATTCTCTTATTATCAAGTCTAAAGCCGACACAAACTTAGTCATCTTCATCTTAGGGTTGGGTACTATGGATTGAGGATATCTTGAAAACCTAGTGAACACCCGAGCATACTCCTCAACACTCAACCTACCTTGATGAAATTTAACAAACTCAAGTATCTTAGTCTCTCTCACTTCTAACGGGAAAAACCTATCAACGAATTCATTCTTGAATCTTTCCCATTCCATGGGGCCCGCTTATACTGGCCTCTCTCCTTTCCATTGACTAAACCAAATTAGAGGAACATCCTTTAGTTGGTAAGAAACTGATTTTGCCTTCTCTACCGGTGTTAGTCCTACAAAGTTCAATACCCTAGAGACCTCTAGAGCATTTTCCTCTATCTTCGACTCATAGAAATCCGTAATCTCTATCCCGACTTGATTCAACCAATGAAATCCATATCTAATTTTCTCATTTGACATTAAGTCAATAGAAACTTGAGGATCTTGAGTAGAACCTTTTAAACGACTTAGGTGAAACTAGAGTCTAACACTTGTGTCTTGATGTTTTAAATTACTAAATGGATTATAATGAGGTTAGGAGGCAGTGTTTAAACTTTTGTGAAGTTTGGAAGCCAAACGTCCATGGCGTTCAAAAGGTTTGCCTTGAAACGTACTTGTATATCTTAGTGTTTTTTGTCAAGTTTTACGTGTTCGTTTTAGATGAAATTGATGTGAGAGGTCCTTGACATGTATATGATCGTATTCGAGTTTGAACCATCCGGGTAAAACTCCCCAAGGACCAAGCAAGGGTCCTTGAGGAAGGACCCAACTTATGAGCCAAGGCTGTTCAAACCAGCCTCACTTAAGGATGGAATCGACTCACAGTAGGTTGATCGACGTCGTGTAGGTAGGAGGCGTAGGTGAGGTCTTAGCCTAGTCAACTATGAAGGCCCCTCAAGGGACCAACGACCCGTCGATGGGCAACCGTCGATGGTGTCTGCAACTGCTCGCTGGTTCACTGCTAAGTTTAGGGGTGAATTGGGAAACTCACCCCACGTCCAAATATATAAGTGGGAGGTTTCCTAGGGGTGTTTTGTGTTTTTAAAGTGGGTTTTGAGTCCTAAACACCTAGATGAATTCCTTTGTAAGAAACTCTGTAGAACTCCATTGAAGCCAAAACTCAAGATAGAGCTTGGATTGAAGATTCTTGGTCATTTATCCATAAATTCTTCATCAAATTCTTGGTATATCATAAATTGAGGTATGGTATTCATCCTTGAATCGGTTTTCTTCAAGGAGACATACTTCATAGTGATTTCCAAAGTCTTTCAATGATGAAATTGTCCTATTTTTTATATCTATCCATGGATTCTTGCATAAAACGTTTTGAATCATTTTATATTGATTGAGTTGATGTTAATTTGATGATTTTAACCTAATTACTCTTTGATCCCATGTAATTTATGAACCTTAGTTCTTGACTATGTTACGAGTGATTTGATTATGTATCAATGCCATTGAATTATTGTGTATCTTGATTAAGGCTATTAAATAATGAATGAATAATACTAAACTATGAGTAGGCTGCCGTAATTTAATCAATTCATATTGTATTATCTTTGATTCATTGTATATTGTAATGGTTGGGTTGAATTGTAAACTATGGTTATTAGTAAGAGCCTTGGTATATTGTGTTGGATGAAGTGGCTATGAATAGAAGTTGTGAGGTTGGATTAAGTGTATGTTTACCTAACCTTCTCTCCATATGTTGTAGTATAGGTCTTAGATAGTAAAGATGTTTGGTATGGTCCACTTATGGTGGTAGTGCGTATGTGTTATTCTAGGAATTATGTGGCCTTGTCGGCATTACTTAATGAATTGTAAATCAATGTGGCCTTGTCGGCATTACTTTATGTATTATAGATTTATCATATTATAGCTTGATTATGTGATTATTGTAATGGTCTTGATGACTATGTGTTTATGTGGAATAAAAGCATAAATTCTCTTAGTTGATAGTAAGTGTCTCTAGTAGGCTATAGTGAGGTGGTTATATGTACTACCTTATGGTTGAATTATGATGTTTCGTGGTAGATTTTATGATACTTGTGATAATTATATTGATGATTCTATTGTAGTGAATAGGGTGACTACTTGATTGTCCCTAGGTGCTCTAGAATAGTATGCTATGTGATTCGTATGGTGAAGTATGTGCGTGTCTTGTTTTGGTAGACTTGTGTCCCTTACTTGATACATGTACAATGCGAATATGAATTCTTGACTTAATAATGCTAAAGCTCCTTAGTATTGTATGTTTGATTGACATGTGACCTTGAACATTGCTAAGAAGCTTCTTTATGTGGAACCTTCATCCTAGATGTAAGTTTATGATATCCTTGAAGTTGAAAGCCGTAATGCTATCCTTCTTGTGTGAATTGTGGATTTAAGCTTGGTTGGCTGGAATGGCATGAAATTATCCTTAGGAAAATCATTGAGCTATCCTTTTAGCCATTATAGGTAGCTTAGTGGACCCTCTTTGGTAAGGTGTAATGTGATTGGGTTGTGAACTATATATGACTTTAGAGAACAAAAAAACCCTTGATATTCCTTAACCATGTGCCTACATGGGATGTGTCCTAGTTCTACCATTGGAAAGTAGAACACCTTCCATCAGTGTAGGTTCATGACTCTGGATTCCATGCATAGCTAGTATGGTCTATGTCGGTTATTGCCTATTCTCATCATGTAGGATACCTACTGGTGTTGGAGAAGTTCTATGAAGTTTAGGTGGTGGTATGGTATGCTATCTATACTTTGCACAATAGGCTTTGAAGATGTTAGTAAGAGTCCCTAGGTCTTATCCATGACCATTACTTGAATGTCGTCTATGTCAAAAACGGTTTTAAATGAACTAATTAAATAATGGATCATGTTAGAAAGCATGTAAATGAATGAGTACCTAATCTAGAGTGACATAAGGATTCCTTAGTTAAAGTGTGAAGGGGGAATAAGGTATGATATCTTCATCTCTTATCTAGGGAAGTTTTGAGAATGACTCTTGTTGGGGAAGTTGGTTGGTTAAGTAAACATGATCTAAGCTTAGGAAGTCTTAAGGATTATTTAGGTAACCTTGAAGATAGTGCATGGGCGTTCTCTTCTAGGAGTACTTAAGTAAGTCTTTTGATAGCCTTGGTAAGGAGAATGGCATATCCTATATGTTCATGTGTTTGGTGCATTATAAGTAGGTATATGGCTCATTATAAGTAGTCTTGATGATCGTTTAGGCATGCTTAGAGAGGGTGTATGGGTGGTCTCTCTTTGTGTTGCTTAAGTTAGTCTTAGGATAGCTTTTAGTGGGATAATTACATCCTAGAAGGTGTCTTAGGTGAAGGTAAGGCACTTTACTGTAACAGTGAAGAAGTTCACTGTACAGTGAGTTGACATCACTGTAATGTGCTTCCTAAAATGTGGTAATTTGATTAAATGATTTCTTATTTGTTTCTAAGTTGATAAATGTTGTTCTTATTGTTATAATATTATATTTAAATGAAAACATGAATATTTCGAATAATTGTCAGTTTTCATGATTTTTATGCATTATGCCATACTTAGTACATGTGGTTGTACTATTTCATCGCTTTTATTTATCTCTATAGTGGTTGCTAGGTGAGGAGCATTTCGGAAGCAATACATTGATCGTAGCATCGTTCAAGTGAAGTTGAAGTATATCCTCATTTGACTCGAGGGCATAGATGTCTTTTATTGTTCTTATTGATGTATTGTAATCGACTTAGTAGTACTATATTTCTATTGTGTATGGGCCGTGTCCCAAGTACTCTTGTGTCTAAGCTTTGATGAGATTGGGACTTGGTATTTCCTATGAGTTTTATATGAAAGAGATTTTTAAAGACTATGAAATTATTTGTGAAAAGTTTTAATTCCGTACTACTTTTCACTATGTATATGCGATGAACGATACAAAAGGACTTGTATAAGACATCCGAGAGATCGAGTACGCCAGTTGCACTCTGAGAGTGCCATATCTTCTAGGGTGTGGTCTCGGGATGTGACATATCGGAGCATAGGATATGAAAGTAGTCTTAGGAATCAAAAAGACTCATCAAGTCACGTCTACTAGAGTCTCGACCATCAGTGTTCGCGACACATCTATGGGAGAGAGGCTATAGCACGATAGAGTTTCCCTTATTTTCTACTCCTATGTCGTGCCGTATAGTAAATGTTATGAGTATCCTTATAAATATGTTTCCTTGTGTTTCTAGGAGATGAATACTAGAACGATGGCCTCTAGAAGGTTGGAATAGGAAAGGGTGAATGAGGAAGCTCCTCCTAAAGTTGAGAAAGTTGAGAAAGTTCATCAAGATGGGCAAGGAGTCCAACGTTCTCAAAATGCTCAAGTGCCTCCCCGAGGTGATCAAGTCCCTAATGTGGAAGGAGGTAATGAGGTTCCGGTGGTTTATCCGGAATTGTCTAATAGGGATATTAGAGAGGCTTTGCTTGCTTTAGTTCGAGCCGTCACTACTCTAGCGAATTTAAGTATGGAACCTAGGGTGAATGTTGTGGAGAGCACTATGACTTCTAGGTTGAGAGACTTTGTGAGTATTAATGCTTCTATCTTTCTTGGCTCTAAGGTGGGAGAGGATCCCTAAGAGTTTCTTGATGGTGTGTACAAGGTGTTGAGTGCTATGGGGGTTACATCTAGGGAGAAGGCGGAGTTGGCTTTATATCAATTGAGGGATTCTTCTCAAATTTGGTACACTCAATGGAAGGATAATAGGCTGGTTGAATCGGGTCCTATTGAGTGTGAAGAATTTAAGGAAGCTTTTCTAGGAAAATACTTTCCCCGTGAGAGGAGGGAGGTAAAAGTAAAGGAGTTTATCAATCTCAAGCAAGGAAATATGAGTGTTGAGGAGTACTCTTTGAAGTCTCAATGTTGTCTAGATATGCACCATCCCTAGTGTCTAATCCTAGCGATGAGATTAGTCAATTTAGGACCGGGGTCACCGACTTAGTTTGGAAAGAATGCCGTAGGACCATGCTACATGACGATATGAATTTTGTGAGACTCATGGTTTATGCACAATCTATTGAGGAGTCTAAACTTGGAAGGATTGCTAGAAATTTGAAAAGAAGTGGTTCAAGTTATTTAGGTCAACCTAGGTTCAAAAAGAGGGTTCAAACTCAAGATGGACCTAGTGCTCCTAAGGTGAAATATGAGAAAGGAGGTGATTCTCAAAATAGCAATCATACATGTGTCACTTTTGGGAATAGGCACTATGGGGAGTGTCTAAGGGGTACCAGAAGTTGTTTTAGATGTGGAAAAGAGGGACACAAAGTGAGAGATTGTCCTACTAGAGATGGTAAGAAAGTTGCTCCTAATGTTCCAAAGCATGATGCTCCAAATAAGAGGCGTTTTTATGCATTCTGAACTAGAGGAGAAAATCCGGATGAAGGTGATGATGATGTTGGTAAGTCCTTGTATTTCTCTTTTTAGTGATATAAGTTCCTTCTAAGTGGGGAATTATGGTTAGATAGATGGGATAGAAAGTCTTAGAAGTTTGTTGCATGTGCATGGTGATTAGAAATCTTGTTGAAATTGAATTTCATTTGATTTCTTGCATTATGTATTTGAAGCTATGTTTATGTTGTAAAAGGTGTTTATATGATTTTACCTTGCATATTAGCATGTTTCTATCATGAATTGCCTAAAAGTTGTTTTTTTAATATTTTTGCCTAATTCACTGTAGCTTTGACAGTTTACTGTGAAATTTTTGGAAATTTGACTAATTCATTCTTTGGTAAAAAATTATAGTAATATGGTTATAACTGATATATATGAGTATGATAATTAATATAAAATGAGTTTTTTCTAATTGGAGTGAAGGATGTGAGTTTTATAGCATGATGAGTTATAGAATTTATTCTAAGTTTCTTGTTGTGTCGTGAATGTCTTAGTTATGTGAAATTGATGCTTCTTATAGATACTTGTATTGTATAAGATGCTATGTGGTTTGGTTTTGAGTTGCTAGTTGAATCCCTATTATTGGAAGTGTTCGGAGAGTGGCAAGTGTCATTCGAGGACGAATGTTGTCCAAGTGAGGGAGATTGTAAGACACCGAAAATGACTTAGGTGAAGCTAGAGCCTAAAATGGTTGTAATGATGGTCTAAGGTCCTAAAATGATATATAATGTGGTATTGCGGCAGTGTCTAAGAGTTTAGGTGCATTGGAAGTCAAACGTCATGTGACGAATAAGACGTTCGAAGACTAAGTCACCTATGTGCCTCATATGTGTTTATATGTTTTTATGTGTGATTAATGAGGTTATAAGGTCCATAAATGAGTTATTATGGTGTATATAGGTAGTGTGCCAAGTTTCGTGAAGTTTGGAGGTCGAACGCTCAAGAACGTCCATGACGTTCAAAAGGTTTGCCTAGAATTGACCTTGTGTGTCTAAGCATGTTTAGTCGAGTTTTATGTGTTCATTTTGGGTAAAATTCATGTGATACTCCCTAAACTCGTATACGAGCATGTTTGTCATTGAAATGTCCGTGAAAACATCCCCAAGGACCATCCAATGGTCCCTGAGGAAGGACCCTTTTCATTGAGCCAAGCTGCCCAAGACAGCCCAACCTATGGAAGCAATCGACGCCCAGTGGGTCAGTCGACGCCCCGTAGGTGAGGGGTTGTTGATGGAAACTTAGGCGTGGAGGATTAGAACCCAAAGACCAGCCTCATTTCACTGTTAAATGGAGGGGTGAAGTTGTAAATTCACCCCACGTCCAAATGAGAGAAAGGGCGGTTACTTGAGAGTATTTTGGGTATTTTAGACATGTATATATGTCGTTAACACTTAGAAGAATTCATTCTTCCAAATCAAAAACCCAATTCTCTTAGAAATTCCTTAGAACTCCATTGAAGTCAAAACTCAAGGAAGAGCTTGGATTGGAGATTTCAGTGGTGATTCTTCATAAAAATTGAGGATAAAAATTATTTAGGTATGGTTTTTGATCCTTGAAACTGTATTCATCAAGGAGCCCAAATTAAAAGAAGTTTTCTAAAGTTTTCAAAGATGAACTTGTCCAATTTCATGATCTATCCATGGGTTCTTGCATTAAATGTTTTGAATCATTATATATTGATTATATTGTTGTTAATTAGATTAATTTAACTAAATTGACCTATGAACCCATGTAATTGATGAACCCTAGTTTTTGACTACTTTATGGGTTAAGTGATATCGTCTTAATGGTTATGAATTCTAGTGTATTTCTCTATGGGCTATTGAATGATGCAAGAGTTGTATTCAATTGATGTCTAATTGGTCTTAGATTGATAAATCAATAATGAATTGACCTATTTTCATTGATTTTTATGATTTATGTATTGAATTAATGTGCATGGCAATGGCAAGGGCCTTATGGTATTGAATTGGATGATTTAGCTAAGGATTGAAATGGAGAGAATGGATTGGTGGTGCCATGCCCCAATTCTCTTTATTTTAAGTATTATAGATTTTGAATTATGTTGTTATTGGTATGGTACACTTATGGTGGCAGTGTTATGTGAATAATGTGGCCTTGTCGGCGTTATTTTAAGTATTATGATGATCATGGCCTTGTCGGCACTACTTGAAGGATTGTGATGATTTGTGTAGTTGATTATGTGAAGTATTATTATATCTACCTACATGTGAAGTAATGTGAAAGTATGTGTTCTTCTATTGATACTAGGTGATCATGTTAGACTATATATGACTATGTGTTCTTGTATGTAGTCTTAGCGTTGATGCATGATTGTTCCTAATTGACTATATAAGTCTATAATGGTTATAATGATTATGATATAGTAGTCTATAGGATGACTTAAAAATGATAATGGTTATTCCTATGTGCTTCTAGAATGACATGTAATATGTGCTAAAGTGACGTAATGATGTGTCTTGTTTAGGTAGACTTAATGTCCCTCTTCTTGATGCATGAATGATATGTGAATGTGTGATGTGTTGAATTAGGATGCTAAAGCCTCTTAGTCTTGAATGTATGAATGATATGTGAGACCTTGAATGATGTTAAGAGGTTCCTTTATGTGAAACCTTGAACCTAGTGGTATGGTTATGAAACTTGAAGTCGAAAGCCGTAATGGTATCCTTCTTGTAATGAATGATGGACTTAAGGTTGGTTGGATGGAACGACATCATGTCAATCCTTAGTAAAGTCATTGTGAGCTTCTTGTCGCCATTGTAAGGCAGCCCTAGGGTACCTCTTTGGTAGGGTAAATGTGATTGGGTTATGAACATGATATGGAACCCTTTGTATGAACCTTTAATGTGAATTACTCTATGAGAACAAAGGCTAGCACCGAGTGAGTATGGTAAGGGAATTAGTTCTAGTTAAAGTATTAGGCTAGAATATATAGTAAGACCTTCATATTCCTTAACCATGTGCCTACATGGGATGTTTCCAAGTTCTTCCATTGGCAAGTAGAACACCCTCCATTGGAGTAGGTTACAACTCCGGATTCCATGTTTTGCTACCATGGTCTATGTCGGTTATTGACTTTTCTCATCATGTGGATACCTATTAGCATTAGAGAAGTTCTATGAAGTTTAGGTGGTGGTATGGGATGCTATCTAGACATTGTACAATAGGCTTTGAAGATGTTAGTAGGAGTCCATAGGTCTTCTCCAAGACCATTACTTGAATGTCCTCTATGTGAAGAATGATTTTTAATGAACTAATGAAATAATGGCTTATGCTAGAAATCATGTAAATGAATTAGTACCTAATCTGGAGTGACTTATGTATTGCTTAGTTAAAGTGTGAAGGGGGCATAAAGGATGATCTCTTCATGTCTAATCTAGGGAAGTCTTGAGAGTGACTCTAGTTGGGGAAGTTGGTTGGTGAAGTAGGCATGATCTAAACATAGGAAGTCTTAAGGATTATTTAGTTAACCTTGAAGAGAGTGTATGAGTGTTCTCTTCTAGGAGTACTTAAGTACGTCTTTTGATAGCCTTGGTAAGGAGAATTTCATATACTATATGTTCATGTGTTTGGTGCATTATAAGTAAGTATGTGGCTCATTATAAGTAGTCTTGACGATCGTTCAGGAATTCTTAGAGAGGGTGTATGGGCGGTATCTCTTTGTGTTGCTTAAGTGAGTCTTAACATAGATTGTAGTTGGATAATTACATGCTAGAAGGTATCTTAGGTGAAGGTAAGCAACTTCACAGTGAAGACGTCACTGTACAGTGAGTTGAGGTCAATGTAATGTGCTTATAAAAATGTGGTAATTTGATTAAATGTTTTCATATGTGTTGAAATTTTTTGTTCTTATGATTATATTATGATATTTAAATGAAAAGATGCATATATCCAATAAATGACTGTTTTCATGATTTTATGCAATATGTCATACTTAGTACATGTGGTTGTACTGATTCCATGATTTTGTCTATATCTATAGTGGTTGGTAGGTGAGAATCATTTGGGAAGCAAGACTTGGATCGTAGCATCGTTCAAGTGAAGTTGAAGTATGTCCTCATTTGACTTGAGGGCATAGATGTCTTTTATTGTTCTTATTGAAGTATTGTAATAGACTTGATAGTACTATATTTCTATTGTGTATGGGACGTGTCCCAAGTACTCTTGTGTCTAAGCATTGATGAGATTGAGACTTACTGTTTTCTACAAGTTTTTCTATGAAAGAGATTTTTAAAAACTATGAAATAATTTGTGAAAAGTTTTACTTCCACACAACTTTTCACTATGTATATGCAATGAACGATAGAGAAGGGCTTGTATAATACCTCCGAGAGGTGGAGAACACCGGTTGCACTACGAGAGTGTCATATCTTCTAGGGTGTGGTCTCGAGATGTGACAAATCCCTGACACACACACTTAAGGGAACCTATAGACTACCTAAGATAAAATCATTCTCACTTAATGCGATAGCACATGTAATATGACATTCTCCTTTACAAAGATTGTCAAAAGACTTACTAAAGTAAATCAAGAAGAGAGTGTCCTTGATTGACCTCTTCAAGACTATCTAAGTAATCCTTGAGACTACCCAAGATTGGATCATGTCTACTTAATCAATCAACTTCCTTAACTAGAATCATTATTAAGACTCATATAGGTAAGATACAAAGTAACCATTGCTATGCACCCTTCACACCTTAACTAGACAACCCTTAACTATTATAGATAAGTACTTATTCATTTAACATACTTTCTTAACTTAAGTCATTACATTCCTTAGTTCATTTAAGACTCTTTCATCACATAAGGACATTCAAGTAATGGTCTTGGATAAGACCTAGGGACTCTCACTAACATATTCAAAGCCAATTGTGTAATGTGTAGATAGCATCTCATACAACCACCTAAACTTCATTGAACTTCTCCAATGCTAGTAGGTATCCCACATGATGATAATAGGCAATAACCTACATAGACCATGGTATCAAATCATGGAATCCGAAGTTGTAACCTACTCTGATGGAGGGTGTTCTACTTGCCAATGGTTGAACTTGGACACATCCCATGTACGCACATGGTTTAGGAATTTGAAGGGATTACTTTGTATGCTAGCCTCATACCTACTTCCCTTACCATACTCACTCGGTGCTAGCCTTTGTTCTCATAGAGTAATTCACATTAAATGTGCATACAAAGGGATTCGATATCAAGTTCATAACCCAATCATATTTACCCTACCAAAGAGGTCCCCTTGGGCTACTTTACAATGGCGACAAGAAACTCATAATAACTTTCCTAAGGATTGATATAATTACATTCCAGCCAATCAACCTTAAGTCCATCAGTCATTTCGAAAAGGATACCATTAAGACTTTCGACTTCAAGTTTCATAACCTTACCGATAGGTTCAAGGTTTCACATAAAGGACCTTCTTAACATCATTCAAGGTCTCACAGTATTCACACATTCAAGACTAAGAGTCTTTAGCATCGTATGTCAAGACATCTCATATTCACACACCATTCATACATGTATCAAGTAAGGGACAAAAGTCTACCAAAAGAAGACACAACATACTTCACGTTAGCACATATTACATATCATTTTACAAGCACATAGGGATAACCATTATCATCTTTAAGTCATCCTATACACTAATATATCATCATCAACATAACCATCATAGACTCATATAGTCAAGTAGAAATAATCATGTATCAACTCTAAGACTACACACATAAAGACAAAGTCATAGTCTAACATGATCACCTAAATATCATCAGTAGAAGAAAACACATACTTTCTCATTACTTCACATGTAGGTAGATTTAATCATACTTCACATACTCAACTACACAAATCATCATAATACTTCAAGTAGTGTCCACAAGTCCATGATCGTCATAATACATAAAGTAACGCCGACAAGGCCACATCATTCACATAACACCGCCACCATAAGTGGGCCATACCAATCAAACATAATTCAAGAGCTAAATTACAATAGCTATATATAGTATTAAGAGATTTAGGGCAGCCTCATTCAATCTCACCACTTCAATCAAAAGTTAAATCATCCAATTCGATACTATAAGGCCCTTATCCATGGCCACGAACATCAATTCAATACAATAACCATAATACTCAATGACTCCAGTTCAATTCAATATAGATTTATTAATCTAAGACAACCTATACATCAATTGAATACAATTCTTACATCATTCAATAGCCCATAGAACACTACACTACAATTCATAAGCATTAAGTCAATATCAATTCAATAGGCTTAATATACAATGGATCTAAGAGTATTAAATACTCAATTGATCAAGTTGAAACAACCTATAAACAAAACAATCATAATATATACATAAATCAAAAGCCCATAACAATCTACACATCAATTCATTAATATCAAAGCATGATCAATTCATACATATACTAGTCAAATTTAGAGATTTGAGAAGGTCAAGGTTTCATGGAGAATTTCATTGGAAAACATCAATTATATCATATCTTAAGGTTTGAAAATGTTTTATGCAAGATCCCAAGACTTAGAGTAGAAATTGGACTTTTTTATCTTTTTGAAATCTTTGAAAATCATCTTTGAAATTGACTTTAAGGTGATATAAAGCCTTATATGAAGAACTCCCATAACTTATTAGAAGAAACCAATGACAATTGAAGAAGAAACGCCATTGAAGATCCATCATCAAGCTTCATCTTCACCTTGAGCTCTCATGGAGGGTTTTGGAGAAACTTTAGAAGGGAAAGGGTTTTGATCAAAGTGCTAAGGTTTAAATGAGAGTTTAATGACCTATATACTTTTAAAATACCAATAAACACATAAAACAACCGTCCTCATATTTTATAAGACTTGGTGTGAATTTCTCAAAATCCCCAAACCTTAACAGAAAATTGGTAGAATTTCAGCATCATCGACGCCCTAGCATCGACGGTCCGTTGGTGAGACTACGCCCTGTCGATGGGGTTAGTTGATTGATTCTGCAGCTCCAAAACCTACAGACTACATGGATCCATCGACGCCACCCCTCGACGGGCCGTCGTCTGGTTGACTTGCCATCATTTGGGGCAGTCGGTTGCAACTGCCTTGCAGTGTTGAGCTTCAAGCTGGGGTCCTTCTAGGGCCCCTTGTGGGTCCTAGGTGGAGTCGTACCCAGACGTTATTCATATAAACACGCACGTCTAGGTATTATCAACATCTCAAAAAAAGTTCAACATCAAACAATCCACACAACATGCTAAAACACATCCAAAATCACAAGAATATCTAAAAGTTATCTTTCGAACTTCATCAGACGTTCTTGGACGTTTGACCTCCAAACCAAACCAAACTCAAAATTATGACTCTAAACACTATTATAAATTATATAAGGCCCTCATAAACTCCTTACTCACACATAAGCACATGAAAACACATAAGGGACATAGGTGACTAGTCATCGAACGTCTTGGTCATCCCTTGACGTTTGACTTCAAACTTCACCAAAATCTTAAGACATTGCCCCAAACATCATTCTAAACCATCTTAATACTTCAAGAATTCATGTCACACACATTAGTCCCTAGTTTCACCTATATCATTTTTGGAGGTGTTATATTCTCCCCCATTTGGACAATATTCGACCTCGAATGACACTTGTCACTCTCCAAACACTTCCAAGAGTATAGACTCAACTTAACAGCTCATGACAATAGTATAAAGCATATTATACAACACACCATCAAGGAGAAACATCAATTTCACATAACTAAGAGAACCACAATACAACAAGAAACAAGAATAAATTCTACAACTCATTATGCCATAAGACTCACATCCCTCATTCCAAATAGCAAAACTCATTTTTATTCATTAGTATGCTCATATACATCAGTTCTAACAACGTTATAAAAATTATCAATCAAAGAATGAATTAGACAAATTTGTTTTGCAAAACCTTACAGTGAGCAGAAATCCAGGCAACTTTACAATGAACATGCTTCACAATCGAACAATGCAACACTTAAGAGATTTCTTATAAATGCTCAATAAACAAATCTCATATAACCATTTATACATGATCACTATTCATCTTTATGAAACAATTAGCAACCTACACTAGATGCTCATGAATCATGAGGAAGATACCATGCATAAGAACAAATTTTCTCATTCAACAAAACTTCAACCAAAACATGCATATCATAAGGAAAATGTTTAGAACTCATTTTTTTCACAAAAGACTCCTACGTAAATCAAGTTATTAAGAACTCTTTGTTTTAGGCTTTGATAAACACATAAAGAAAGGTTAAGTGTACCTCACTCCCAACAACCATACTCTTCACCATACTCCCCCACTTCGGAGAAACCCATTCTAAGGTCAACTTAACATCTTCTACAAGGAACTCCCTCAAGGCACATTAAACCTTACTAATACTTTCTCAGCCAAAGTCTATCTCATGAAAACTAAAGATTGTCAAAAGTTTAACCATATAACCACTACATCCCCCTTACTAGGAGAAACTCACCTTTATTCTTTCAAATCTCTTCAGCATCCTTTCTATGGTTGGGTCTTAAAAACATTCAAACCATCACAATGATCACTCCTTCACATTTCTAACTCTATACCTTACCATTCTTTCAAACTAAACTACCTTTCAAAAGGTAACTAAACCAACCTAAGGGCATTAACACCATCTTTCACACCTCATATAAAAAGTCACATCCCATCTTTTATCTCTCTCAACCCAATCTTCATAAAGTCATACTCAAATGACCTAACACATAAGGGAAACAAGGGAAAGACACCATATACAAAGCTCTTAGGCATGATTAGATGAATGAAGAAGTAAAACTTTCCCTAGAAACCAATAGCCTACTATTCATAATGTGGCACGCTTCACATTATGAACAAGACTGTACTAGATGTGGTTCATGAGAAAACTAAGACACTCTTAAACCTTATACTCTGATGCCAAGTTTGTCACAATCCACAAGTACACCCTAGAAGTTAGAGCATACGGGCACACGGCAAATGAAACTTCAAGAAGTCTCACTTGAGCCACTCGTATCATTCATTTGATAATAAACATTCTAAAATGAGTAAGAATTTAAAACTTTCTTCACACGAAGAACTCTTTCCATAATTAATACGCATGCGGAAGACTTTCATTAAAACATTAAGCCTTTACAACATCTCATTGAACCATGTAAACTTTGGAGTATACAACACTTTGTACTAAGCCCATACAAGACATAAAATAAAGTCTAAGACATAAAGGAACATGTAGATATTGTCCTCGAATCAATGAGGAATCACCAATACTTCATCTTCAACCCTTAAAAACCTATCCATCCTCCATGGAATATCAAGACTTCCAATTCCCTACACTTTAGTCAAAAAGGGAAAAGAAGGGGTTAGCACATTAGATGCACTAAGTATGGAAACCATGCAAAAACCATGAAAAAGGGACATTTATTAAATAACATCCTTTTCATGAATTTTGATTAAAACATCATACTATAAGCATTAGAACAACATTTAGTACCTTAGAACACATACGAAATCAGTTAAGAAATTATTCACATTTTTAGGAACAACTTTCCAGTAAAGTAATTCACTGTACAGTGAACTCCTCTACAGTTACAGTGAAGTTCCTTAATGTCACCTTAGACACTATCTAGCATGTAATTCCCTCACTAAAAGTTATCTTAAGACTCACTTAAGTAAGAAAATGAGATACCGCCCATACACCCTCTCTAGGCACACCTAAATGATCCTTAAGACCACCTATAATGAGATACACACTTACAATACATCAAGCACATAAACATGATATCCTCCTACCAAAGGTGATTCTAAGGTTCACTTGAGTGAGTTGTGAAGTGACCGCCATAAATTCCCTTACACAGTTAAGGGATCCTATAGACTACCTAAGATATAATCATTCTCACATAATACAATAGCACATGTAATATGACATTCTCCTTTATAAAGATTGTCGAAAGACTTACTCAAGTAAATCAAGAATTGAATGTCCATGATTGACCTCTTCAAGACTACCTAAGTAATCCTTGAGACTAACTAAGTTTTGATCATGTCTACTTAATCAATCAACTTCCTTAACTAGAATCATTATTAAGACTCATATAGGTAAGATACAAAGTGACCATTTCTATTCCCCCTACACACCTTAACTACACAATCCTTAACTACTCTAGATAAGTACTTATTCATTTAACATACTTTCTTAACTTAAGTCATTACATTCCTTAGTTCATTTAAGACTTTTTCATCACATAAGGAAATTCAAGTAATTGTCATGGAGAAGACCTAGGGACTCTCACTAACATCTTCAAAGCCTATAGTACAATGTATAGATAGCGTCCTATAACACCACCTAAACTTCATAGAACTTCTCCAATACTAGTAGGTATACCACATGATGAGATTAGTAAATAATCGACATAGACCATGGTAGCAAATTATGGAATCCGGAGTTGTAACCTACTCCGATGGAGGGTGTTCTACTTGCCAATGGTAGACATTTGACACATCCCATGTAGGCACATGGTTAAGGAACATGAAGGGCTTACTTGTATTCTTGCCTCATCCTTTAACTAGAACTACTCCCTTACCATACTCACTCGGGCTAGCCTTTGTTCTCATAGAGTAATTCACATTAAAGGTTCATATAAAGGGGTTCCATATAAAGTTCATAACCCAATCTTATTTACCCTACCAAAGAGGTCCCCTAGGTCTGCCTTACAATGGCGACAAAAGGCTTATATTGACTTTTTTAAGGATTGATATGATGTTATTCCAGCTAATCAACCTTAACTCCATCATTCATTTCAAGAAGGATACCATTACGACTTTCGACTTCAAGTTTCATAACCTTACCACTAGGTTCAAGGTTTCACATAAAGGACCTTCTTAACATAATTCAAGGTCTCACATCATTCATACATTCAAGACTAAGAGGCTTTAGCATCCTAAGTCAAGACATTCAATATTCACATACCCTTCATACATGTATCAAGTATGGGAAACAAATCTTCCAAAACAAGACACAACATACTTAACTTTAGCACATATTACATGTCATTCTAGAAGCACATAGGGATAACCATTATCATCTTTAAGTCATTCTATACACTACTATATCATCATCAATATAACCATCATAGACTCATAAAGTCCAGTAGGAATAATCATGTATCAACTCTAAGACTACACACATAAAGACATAGTCATAGTCTAACATGATCACCTAAATAGCATCAATAGAAGAAACCACATACTTTCTCATTACTTCACATGTAGGTAGATTTGATCATACTTCACATAATCAACTACACAAATCATCATAATACTTCAAGTAGTGCCGACAAGGCCATGATAATCATAATACATAAAGTAACGCCGACAAGGTCACATCATTCACATAACACCGCCACTATAAGTGGGCCACACCAATCACACATAATTCAAGATCTAAATTACTGTAGCTACACATAATATTAAGAGAGTTAGGGCAGCCTACCACCCATTCAATCTCACCACTTCAATCCAAAGATAAATCATTCAATTCGATACCATAAAGCCCTTACGCATGGCTATGAACATCAATTCAATACAATAACCATAATACTCAATGACTCCAATTCAATTCAATAAATATTTAATAATCTAAGACAACTTATACATCAATTGAATCCAATTCTTACATAATTCAATAGCCCATGGAAAACTACACTAGAATTCATAAGCATTATGTCAATATCAATTCAATAAACTTAATATACAATGGATCTAAGAGAATACAATACTCAATTGATCAAATTGAAACAACCTATAAACCACACAATAATAACATATCCATAAATCTGTAACAATATACACATGAATTCGTTAATACTAAAGCATGATCAATTCATCAATATTTTAGTTAAATTTAGATATTCGAGAAGGTCAAGGTTTTCATGGAGAATTTAATTGGAAACCATCAATTATATCATATCTCAAGGTTTGAAAACGTTTTATGCAAGAAACCAAGACTTAGAGTAGAAATTGGACTTTTTCATATTTTTGAAATCTTTGAAAATCATCTTTGAAATTGAATCTGAGGTGATAGCAAGCCTTATAAGAAGAACTACCATACCTTATTAAAAGAACCCAATTAAAATTGAAGAAGAAACTCCATCGAAGATCCATCATCAAGCTTTGTCTTCACCTTGAGCTCTCACGGAGGTTTTTGGATAAACTTTAGGAGGAAAGGGTTTTGCTCAAAGTGCTAGGGCTTAAATGAGAGTTTAATGACTTATATACTATTAAAATACCCATAAACACCTAAAAAAACCGTCCTTCTATTTTATAAGACTTGGGGTGAATTTCCCAAAAAACCCAAGCCTTAACAGAAAACTGGCAGAATTTTAGCACCATCGACGCCCTAGCATCGACGGTCCGTTGATGACCACGCCCTGTCAATGGGGTTCGTTGGTTGCTTCTGCAACTCCTCAATCTGCAGACTACATGTCTCCATCGACGCCACCCATTGATGGGTCATCGTCTGGTCGACTGGCCGTCGCTTGGAACAGTCGATTGCCACTGCCTGACAGTGTTGAGCTCCAAGCTGGGGTCCTTCTTCTAGGGTGCCTTGTGGGTCCTAGGTGGAGTCGTACCCGGACGTTAAACCTCTAAAAATGCACGTCTAGGCATTAGGAAAATCTACAAATAAGTTCAACATCAAATAAGCCACACAACATGCTAAAACACATCCAAAATTACAAGAACATCTAAAAGCTATCTTTCGAATTACATCAGATGTTCTTGGACGTTTGACCTCCAAACCTTACCAAACTCAACATGATGACTCTAAACTCCTTAATCACACATAAGAACATGAATACAGATAAGGCACATAGGTGACTAGTCCTCGAACGTCTTGGTCGTCCCTTGACGTTTGACTTCAAACATCACCAAAATATTGTGTCACTGTCTCAAACATCATTTTATACCATATTAGGACTTCAAGGCTTCATGTCACACACATTAGTCCCTAGTTTCACCTAAGTCATTTTTGGAAGTGTTATATTCTCCCCCACTTGGACAACATTCGTCCTCGAATGACACTTGCCACTCTACGAACACTTTTAATAGTAGAGACTCAACTTAACAGCTCATGAAAATACCATACAACACATTATACAACACACCATCAAGGAGAAACATAAATTTCACTTAATTAAGAGAACTACAACACAACAAGAAACTAGAATAAAATCTACAACACAGTATGCCATAACACTCACATCTGTCATTCCAAATAGCAAAAACACATTTTATATTCATTATCATGCTCATATATATCATTTCTAACTACATTATAAAAAATTTCAATCAAAGAATGAATTAGTCATTTTTTTTGCAAAACCTTACCGTGAGCAGAAATCCGTGACAACTTTACAATGAACATGCTTCACAATCTAACAATGCAACACTAAGAGATTTCTTATATATGCTCAACAAACAAATCACATATAACCATTTAGACATGCTCACTATTCATCTTTATGAAACAATTGGCAACCTACACTAGATGCACATGAATCATGAGGAAGATACCATGCATGAAAACTCATTTACTCATTCAACAAAACTTTAACCAAAACATGCATATCATAAGGAGAATGATAAGAACTCATTTTTTTCACAAAAGACTCCTACGTAAATCAAGTTACTAAGAACTCTTTGTTTTAGGCTTGAATAAACACATAAAGAAAGGTTAAGGGTACCTCACTCCCAACAACCATACTCTTCACCATACTCCCCCACTTAGGAAAAACCCATTCTAAGGTCAACATAACATCTTCTAGAAGGAAGTCCCTCAAGGCACATTAAAACTTACTAATACTTTCTCACCCAAAGTCTATCTCATGAAAACTAAAGACTCTCAAAAGTTTAACCATATAACCACTACATCCCTCTTACTAGGAGACACTCACCTTTACTCTTTCAAATCTCTTCACCTTTCTTTCTATGGTTGTGTCTTAAACAACTTTAAACCATCTCAACGACCACTCCCTCACATTTCTAACACTATACCTTACAATTCTTTCAAACTACACTACCTTTCAAAAGGTAACTAAACCAACCAAAGGTCATCAACACCATATTTCACACCTCAACTAATGAGTCACATCAAATCTTTTCTCTCCCTCAACCCAGTCTTCATAAAGTCACACTCAAATGACCAAACACTTAAGGGAAACAAGTGAAAGACACCATATACAAAGATCTTAGACACGATTAGATGAATAAAGAAGAGAAACTATTCCTAGCACCAAATAGTCTCCTATTCATAATGTGGCGCACATCACATTATGAACAAGACTCTACTAGATATGGTTCATCAGACAACTAAGACACTCTTAAACCTTATGCTCTGATACCAAGTTTGTCATAACCCACAAGTACACCCTAGAAGTTAGAGCATACTTGAGTACACGGCAAATGAAACTTCAAGAAGTCTCACTTGAGCCATTCGTATCATTCATTGTATAATAAACATTCCAAATTGAGTAAGAATTTAAAACTTTCTTCACACAAAGAACTCTTTCCATAATCAATACGCATGCGAAAGACTTTCATTAAAAAATTAAATCTTTACAACATCTCATTGAACCATCTAAACATTGGAGTATACAACACTTCGTACTAAGCCCATACAAGACATAAAATAAAGGCTAAGACATAAAGGAACATGTGGATATTGTCCTCGAATCACTGAGGAATCACCAATAGTTCGTCTTCAACCGTTAAAAACATATCCATCCTCCATGGCATATCAGACTTCCAATTCCCTACACTTTAGTCAACAAGAGAAAAGAAGGGGTTAGCACATTAGATGCACTAAGTATGGAAACCATGAAAAAGGGACATTTATTAAATAGCATGCGTTTCATGAATTTTGATTAAAACATCATACTATAAGCATAAGAACAACATTTAACACAGTAAGAACACATAAGAAATCATTTAAGCAATTGTTCAAATTTTTAGGAACAACTTTCTGGTGAACTAATTAACTGTACGGTGAACTCTTTCACTGTTACAGTGAAGTTCCTTAATGTCACCTTAGACACTATCTAGCATGTAAAACCCTCACTAAAAGCTATCTTAAGACTCACTTAAGTAAGACAATGAGAGACCGCCAATACACCCTCTCTACGCACACCTAAATGATCCTTAAGACCACCTATAATGAGGTACACACACTTACAATACATCAAGCACATGAACATGAGATCCTCCTACCAAAGGTGATTCTAAGGTTCACTTGAGTGAGTTATGAAGCGACCGTCCATTCAATCCGTTACAACCACAAACTTAACGGATCCTATAGACTACCTAAGATAGAATCATTCTCACTTAATACAATAGCACATGTAATATAAGATTATCTTTTACTAAGATTTTCAAAAGACTTACTCAAGTAAATCAAGAAGAGAATGTCCATGATTGATCTCTTCAAGAATACCTCGGTATTCCTTGAGACTACCTAAGTTTTGATCATGTCTACTTAATCAAACAACTTCCTTAACTAGAATCATTATTAAGACTCATCTAAGTAAGATACGAAGTGACAATTCCTATGCCCCCTTCACTACTTAACTAGACAACCCTTAACTACTCTAGATAAGTACTTATTCATTTAGCATACTTTCTTAACTGAAGTCATTGCATTCCTTAGTTTATTTAACACTCTTTAATCAGATAAGGACATTCAAGTAATTGTCTTGGAGAAGACCTAGGGAATCTCACTAACATCTTCAAAGCCTATCGTGCAATGTCTAGATAGCGTCGCATACCACCACGTAAACTTCATAGAACTTCTCCAATACTATTAGGTATACCACATGATGATAATAATCAATAACCGACATAGACCATGGTAGAAAATCATGGAATCCATATTTGTAACTTACTCCGATGGAGGATGTTCTACTTGCCAATGGTAGACATTTGACACATCCCATGTACGCACATGGTTAAGGAACATGAAGGGCTTTCATTGTATTCTAGCCTCATCCTATAACTAAAACTACTTCCCTTACCATACTCACTCGGTTGTAGCCTTTGTTCTCATAGAGTAATTAATATTAAAGGTTCATACCAAGGGGTTCCATATCAAGTTCATAACCCAATCATATTTACACTACCAAAGAGGTCCCCTGGGGCTGCCTTACAATGGTGACAAAATGCTCATAGTGGCTTTCCTAAGGATTGATATGATGTCGTTCCAGCCTATAAACCTTAAGTCCATCATTCATTTCTATAAGGATACCAATAGGGCTTTCGACTTCAAGTTTCATAACCTTACCACTAGGTTCAAGGTTTCACATAAAGAACCTTCTTAACATCATTCAAGGTCTCACATCATTCATACATTAAAGACTAAGAGGCTTTAGCATCCTAAGTCAAGACATCTCATATTCACATACCATTCATACATGTATCAGTAGGGACACAAGTCTTCTAAAACAAGACACAACATACTTCACTTTAGCACATATTACATGTCATTCTAGAAGCACATAGGGATAACCATTATCATATTTAAGTCATCCTATACACTATTATATCATCATCAATATAACCATCATAGACTCATATAGTCATGTAGGAATAATCATGTTTCAACTCTAAGACTACTCACATAAAGACATAGTCATCGTCTAACATGATCACCTAAATAACATCAATAAAAGAAACCACATACTTTCTCATTACTTCACATGTAGGTTGATTTGATCATACTTCACATAATCAACTACACAAATCATCATAATACTTCTAGTAGTGCCGACAAGGCCATGAACATCATAATATATAAAGTAACGCAGACAAGGCCACATCATTCACATAACACCGCCACCATAAGTGGTCCATACAAATCACACATAATTCAAGAGCTAAATCACAATAGATATACATAATATTAAGAGAGTTAGGGCAGCCTACCACCCATTCAATCTCACCACTTCAATCAAAAGCTAAATCATCCAATTCGATACTATAAGGCCCATATCCATGGCCATGAACATCAATTCAATACAATAACCATAATACTCAATGACTCTAGTTCAATTCAATATAGATTTATTAATCTAAGGCAACCTATACATCAATTGAATACAATTCTTACATCATTCAATAGCCCATAGAAAACTACACTACAATTCATAAGCATTAAGTCAATATCAATTCAATAAGCTTAATATACAATGGATCTAAGAGTATGAAATACTCAATTGATCAAATTGAAACAGCCTATAAACTAAACAATCTAATATATACATAAATCAAAAGCCCATAACAATCTACACATCAATTCATTAATATCAAAGCATGATCAATTCATCCATATACTAGTCAAATTTAGAGATTTGAGAAGGTCAAGGTTTCATAAAGAATTTCATTGGAAAACATCAATTATATCATATCTTAAGGTTTGAAAATGTTTTATGCAAGATCCCAAGACTTAGAGTAGAAATTGGACTTTTTCATCTTTTTAAAATCATTGAATATCATCTTTGAAATTGACTTTAAGGTGATAGAAAGCCTTATATGAAGAACTCCCATAACTTATTAGAAGAAACCAATGACAATTGAAGAAGAAACTCCATTGAAGATCCATCATCAAGCTCCATCTTCACCTTGAGGTTTCATGGAGGTTTTTGGAGAAACTTTAGGATGGAAAGGGTTTTCATATAAGTTATAGGGTTTAAGTGAGTGTTTAATGACTTATATACTCTTAAAATACCCATAAACACCTAAAAAACTATTTTATAAGAATTGGGGTGAATTTCTCAAAAAACCCAAGCCTTAACAGAAAACTGGCAGAATTTCAGCACCATTGACGCCCTAGAATCGACAATCCGTTGGTTGAGACCACGCCCCGTTGATGCGGTTCGTTGGTTGCTTATGAAGATCCTCCACCTGAATAATACATGGCTTCATAGACTCCACACATCGACAAGCCATCGTTTAGGATAGTCGATTGCCACTGCCGGCAGTGTTGAGCTTTAAGTTGGGGTCCTTCTTCTAGGGCCCCGTGTGGGTCCTAGTTGTAGTCGTGCCTGGACGTTAATCCTCTAAACACGCACGAATAGGTATGTATAGGTATTAGTATCATCTCCAAACAATTTCAACATCAAACAAGCCACGCAACATGCTAAAACACATCCAATATCACAAGAACATCTAAAAGCTATCTTTCGAACTTCATCGAACGTTCTTGGACGTTTGACTTGCAAACCTTACCAAAATCAACATGCTGACTGTAAAAACTATTATCAACCATATAAGGACCTCATAAACTCCTTACTCACACATAAGAACATGAAAACACATAAGGCACATAGGTGACTAGTCGTCGAACATCTTGGTCGTCCCTTGATGTTTGACTTCAAACTTCACCAAATTCTAGAGACACTGCCTCAAAAATCATTTGAAACTATTTTAGGACTTCAAGACTTCATTTCACACACATTAGACCCTAGTTTCACCTAAGTCATTTTTGGAGGTATTATACGTATATATGTTGATCTTGAGGCCCTAAGCAATGGTGAATAAAGAATACTTGAACTTTAAAAGTTCTACAATTTCTCTTCTTCTTCCTTGAGTTTGGGAAACAAATTGGGTAGGATGAATATTGTTAGAATTTGGGAATTAGTTTAGAGTGTGTAGCTTTAGGACTTAAAAAACTTATTAATGGCTAGGAATTAGGATCAAAATTGCATAGCTTAGGATTTAGCATATTTGAAAAAGACCCAAATACCCTTTAAAATATCTACCACATAGGACTACGCAACTGACCTATGGTCCGTAAGATTTTTTATAGACAGTGCTGGTAAACTCAGACCAAAGTACTGGAGCCTAAAAATTCATAAAACGTTGTTACAGCCTTCTACGCCCCATATGAATTCCTAGGCTACGTTTACCCAAACCGTAGAACTCAACATTAACCCAAAATTTCACCAAGTATTAAAATATTTTATAAGACCCCCTACAGCCCCTAGTCTATTCGACGAACACTACTGGTCAATCATATGTCAAACTTCAAAAACATGAATTTACCAAATCTCACTATCATTCTTACAAGTGTCATCTACGACCCATAAGAGTTTTATAAACTATAGATTGCTCTCGTATGACTCAATCAATAACCCAAAAATGTTATTTTTTCCCTTTTCCATTTTTTGAGGTGTTACATATGGTTGCAGACTCTAGAGCAAGGATGAGTAAGTTTATATCGGACATTCCGACTTGGTTGTTAAAGAGTGTTGTAACTCTATATTCATTAAGGAAATTTAGATTTCTCAGTTATGATACATGTCCAACAAATCAAAAAAGAAAAGCTCAAGGAAAGGGCAAAAGAGTCAAAGAGGCCAAGGACCAATGATGGTGACTTTTCTCATTCTAGGTTCGGTGGAAATAAGCATCCTCAATAACAGAAAAAAACTTCTGGTTAGGTTTCTTATAATGTTCAGGATCCTACGTTCAATAAGGATAAGGTGCCTAACTATCACATCCTGAAACCACACCCTAGAAGTTAGGGTTCAATCTTGGATTCCAACCGGCATATTCGACCTCTCGGAGGTCTCATACAAGCCTCTCATATCATTCATCGCATATACATAATGAAAAGTAGTGCGGAATTAATACTTTTCATAAAAATAATATAGAAGTCTTTAAACTTTTTCATATATGTAGAAATAGGAAATGCTAAGTCTCGATCATCATCTTAAGACACGATAATACTTGGGACACGGCCCATACGAATTCAAAACATACTACTATATAGTCTATTACAAAAATTCATTGAAGAAACATAAAATGACATATATACCCTCGAGTCAAGTGAGGACATACTTCAACTCTTCTTGAACGATCTCCTTGTCCAAGTCTTCTTCCCAAAGCTCTTCACCTACCAAAAACTATAGATAGAAAATAAAGCATGGAATTAGTACAACCACATGTACTATGTATGACATTATGCATAAAAATCATGAAAACGGACTTTATTGGAAATATGCATCTTTTCATCTAAATATCCTAATATAATCATAAGAATAACATTTAGCAACTTAGAAACACATAGGAAAATGATTAAACAAAATATCACATTTTTAGAGAACACTTTCTAGTGAACTCGAATCACTGTACAGGGAATTCCTTCACTGTTACAGTGAATCACTTTACCTTCCATTAACCAACTTCTAGCGTTTAATTCCCTCACTAAAAGTTATGCTAACATTCACTTAAGTCACACAAAGAGAGACCGCCCATACACCCTCTCTAGATGTGCCTAAATGACTCTTAAGATTACTTATAATGGGTCACATACACACTTACAAAGCATCTTAAACATCAAGGTAAGATTCTTCTACCAAAGGTGACTCTAATTCTCACTTGAGTTAGTTGTGAAGCAACCGCCCATACAATCCCTTACACACACACTCCAGAGATCTTATAGACTCCCTGGGATAGAATCATTCTCACTAAACACAACAACACATAGATGATACGACATTCTCCTTCCAAAGGCTATCAAAAGACCTCCTTAAGTAAATCAAGAAGAGAACATCCATGATTAACCTCTTCAAGATTACCTAAATAGTCCTTAAGACTACCTAAGACTTAGAGCATGTCCATAACACAAAACCTTTTCACTAACTAGAGTCATTCTCAAGACTTCCATAGATAAGCCATGAAGAGGTCATCCTTTATGCCCTCTTCACAATTTAACTAAAGAATCCCTAAGTCACTCTCGATTATTCACTTACATACTTCATAACGTAAGTCATTAGTTCATTAGTTCATTTAAGATACATGCATCACAAAAAGGACATTGAAATAATGGTCTTGGAAAAGACCTAGGGACTCTTACTAACATCTTCAAAGTCTGTTGTGCAATGTCGAGATAGTGTCCCATACCACCACCTAAAACTCATAGAACTTCTCTAATGCTAATATGAATCCCATATGATGAGAATAGGCAATAACCTACATAGACCATGGTAGCAAAGAAAGGAATCCGAAGTTCTATCCTACTTCGATGAGGTGTTCTACTTGCCAATGGTAGAACATAGAAATCCCATGTAGGAACATGGTTAAGGAATATGAAGGGTGCGTCAAGCATTCTAGCCTCATACTTAACTAGAACTACTCCCCCTTCCCATACTCACTCGGTGCTATCCTTAGTTATCATAGATCAATTCACATTAAGATTAATATAAATGGGTACCATATCTAGTTCATAACCCAATTACATTTACCCTACCAAAGCAAGGTCCACTAGGGAATATCTCACTATGGCAATAAGAAGCTCATCGCTACTTTCCTAAGGTATTATATGATGCCTTTCCAGCCAATCAACCTTAAGTCCATCACTAATTACATGAAGGATACCATTGCAGCTTACAACTTCACGATTCATAACCTTATCACTTGGTTCAAGTTTCCACATAAATGACCCTTTAATCATCATTCAAGGTCTCACCTATATTCATTTATTCAAGACTAAGACCCTTTAGGTTCCTAAGTCAAGACATCATATATTCACATAAGCATCAAGTAGGGGACACAAGTCTACCTAAACAAGATACAACACACTTCCATTTAACACATATAGCCTATCTTTCTTTAGACTCTTAGGAATGACCCTTAACCTTACTTAGTCAACCTATTCATTAACTTAACATTATAAACTTAACCATTTTAGACTCATCTAACAAATTTAAGAACAACCATGTATCAACTCTAAGACTACACACTTAACACATAGTCAAAGCATAACATGATTATGTAGATAGTATCAATAGTCTAACACATACTTGCACATATAGTTAGATATGATCATACATCATCAAATCAACTACTCAAATAGACATATAAGTTCAAGTAGTGCCGACAAGGCCATGATCATCAATATACTAGAAAGTAACGCCGACAAGGCCACATCGATTCACATAGCACCGCCACCAAAGGTGGACCGAAAAAATCATAGAATAATTGAAGTATAATTAACATTGAATAAGAAGAAATAGGGTAGCGTACCACCACTTCATCATCAACACTTCAATCCAATACCAAATCACCCAATTCAACATCATAAGGTCCTTACCCATGGCCATGAACACCAATCCATAATAGACGTTTCAAAACCATTAATGCAAGAACCCATGGTAGAATCATGAAATTGGATACTTAATCTTTACAAAACCTTGAAAACATCTTTGAAAGTTGGGATCCTTGATGAAACGAGTTTCAAGGATCAAAATTCATACCTCAATGAAGCTAATTCTTCACTTTGATGAAGAATTTCCACTCAAAACGTCACATCCAAGCTTTTCCTTGATTTGGACTTCAATGGAGTCTTTGGGATTTCGTAAGGGATTTTGGAGTTTTGATTTTAGAAGAATGAAATATTCTAAGTTTTAAACACTTCTATACATATTTAAAATACCCAATATACCCTTAATAAACTGCCAATACTCTTATTTGGTAGTGGGGTGAATTTATAAATTCACCCCTAGCTTGACAGTGAAACTGCACACAAGGACAGCCCACAGACGACTTTCCCATCGACGGGGCATAAGCCCACTTACGGGCCGTGATGTCAACCGCAGATGGGTTCTGAGGAGGGGCGTCGACCGGTCCACTAGCAGTCCATTGCCATCCGTAGGTGGACTGCCTTTTGGCAGTTTTGGCCACCAACTTGGGTCCTTCTTCAAGGACCCTTGGATGGTCCTTGGGGATAATTTCCCTGACGTTTCCAACCCAAATATGATCGTATATGAGTTTAACACCTCTCACATAAGTTTCATACAAAACTAACACGTATAACTTGACAAAACATGCTTAGACATACAAGGTCGATTCAAGGCATATCTTTCAAACATCATGAATGTTCTTGGACGTTTGACCTCCAAACTTCACGAAAGTTGACACACTGACTTTATACACCATTTAAACTCATTTAAGAATCTTACAAACTCATGAATTACACATAATCACATAGAACCACATACGAGGCATTTAGGTGACTTAGTCATCGAACGTCTTAGTCATCCCTTGACGTTTGACTTCCAATGCACCTAATACTTTAGCTACTGCCTCTAAACCATATAATAGACAACATTAGGACCTTAGACCACCATTACCAACATGTTAGGCTCTAGTTGACCTAAATCATTTTTGAGGTCTTACAATCTCCCCCACTTGGACAACATTCGTCCTCGAATGTCACTTGCCACTCTCCGAACACTTCCAAGATTAGAGAATCACCGTAGCAGAACATAACCAAATGACATAACCTACAATTAAGGAGAAAACATTAATTTCACAAATACAAGAGTTTCACAACACAACAAGAAACTAGAATTCAATTCTATAACTTATTATGCTACAAAACTCACATGCTTCATTCCAAATAGCAAAAACTCATTTTGTGTTCATTATTATACTCATACACATCAGTTATAACCACATAACAACATTTTTAGACCAACGAATCAATTAGTCACTTTTCGAAAAATATTGCAGTGAATAGTGACAAAGAACAGTGATTTTTAGCAAATTTTTCAAATAATGAATCTTAAGCAATTCATGATATAAACATGTTCATATGCAAGGTAACATCATATACCTTTTACAAAATACTCATAACTCAATAAAACACACAATGCAAAGAAGTTAATGGAATTCAATTTCAACCAAACTCCTAAACATCATGCACATGCACCAACTTCTAGCAAAATTCTAACCATACTCCACCACTTAGAAAGAAATCATACTAAATGAGAGAAACAAGGACTTACCAATGTCATCATCACTCTCATCCGGCTTCTCACCTCTAGTCCGGAGTGCATAGAAACGCCTCCTAATTGGAGCATCTTCCTTTGGAACACTAGGCTCAACCTTCTTACCCTCCTTCCTAGAAGCAATGTTTGGAGAATCTCTCACTTTGTTCCCATCTTTTACACATAATAAGCAACCACCGGTACCGAATAGAGACTCACCAAGATGTTTCTTACCACAAGTAGCATATGTAGGTTTACCATTGTAAGACCCCCAAAATGAGTTAGGGTGTCTAGAGACTAAAATGTTTGTATTAATTTTCTAATGTCCTAAAATGTTTATAATATGGTTTAGAGGCAGTGTATGAAGTTTGAGGTGATTTGGAAGTCAAACGTCATGGGACGACCAAGACGTTCGACGACTAAGTCACCTAAATGCCTCGTATGTGGTTCTATGTAATTATGTGTGATGCATGACCTTATGAAGTCTTAAAATGGTTTATAAGATTTAAAATGATAGTATATGAAGTTTCGTGAAGTTTGGAAGTCAAACGACCAAGAATGTCCAAGGCGTTCGAAAGATAGCCCTTAAGACGTTCAATGTGTGTCTTGATGGGGGTTTGCCTGTTTGGACGAGTTACAACTGGTTGTTTTGGGTGAAACTTCTATAGAATGTAGATAAATTGTTAAGGGTTGTATGTACATTGGAAATGTCCGGGTACAACCGCAAAAGGGCCCCGTAAAATGGCCCCCAAGAAGGACCCAAGGCTTGTCGAGACACTGCCTGGGCAGTGTCAATTGACGGACCAAACGACGGCCAGTTGGTCAACCAACGGCCCGTTAGTCAGGTCCCGTCGATTGGCACTTACCTTGGGCAGGTCTCAAGCCAAATATTGGCTAAGTACCAATCGACGGAGGCCTAGGCACGGTCCGTTGACTGACCTACAGCCAGTAAGTGCCTCCGTCGATGGTGGTCTGTAGCTACTGTCTAGCGGACTGTTTTATTAAGGGGTGAAAGGGAAATTCACCCCACGTGCTAACATGACCCCACATGATTTATTTGGTTATTTTTGGGTGTATTTAAGTGATTAAAAATGTGATCAACCCATTCCCAAACAAACTCACACAAATTGAACCTTTCCCTCCAAAAATATTCTCTCTAGAACCTCCATTGTTGTTGAAACTCAAGAACAACTTGTAGATTGGATTTTCATGGGTGAATCATCATGTTTTAGAGGTCTTCATGAAGATTAAGGTATGGTGATCTTCATCTCTAGTTATCCTTCCATCTAGAGAGTTAATCTCAAAGATTTCAAAGAGAAAAATATGATCAAAGTTCTTCTTCTTCAATCTATCCATGGGTTCCTTCTAAAAATGTTTTGAACGATTAAATCATGATTAATTGAAGTTAATACAGTGGTTTTAACGTGATTTTACTCCAATTGCATGATGAACCCATGCTCCTTCCTCAAATCGATTTAGCCCTTGCATGGGCTTTGTGATCTTAACTTGTTATCGATTGAATTGTGATTCTATTATGTTGAAGTTCTTATATATACTCTTGTTTATGTGAATTCATGTTGAATTTAAGATGAAGGATCCATGTGGATCAATGTATGAAGATTTGAACATGTTTAGCCTAGTTTCTATGATTCACTGTAACTTTGGTCTTTTGATGACTTAATGGGGAATTCGTTTGTATTGGGCTGGTTATATCTACTGTCTTAATGGGATACTATTAATTAATTGTAAATAAGTGATTCATGTTGATCAATGTCGGTTAGCCTATGATTCTTCTACTTTCCATTGATGTGGCATGTTCAGTGTGATCTAAAGGTTGTAGCTATTGTAGTAGGATTTCGTGTAGATTTTACTGTCCTTAACTACTGCCATATATCTATGATATTAATGGATTGTGGTTATGAACTCTTAATGATCAAAGAAAAGGAATCTTGGCATGAATAGATCTAGGTTCTTCTAGCCTACAATTTGAATGTTGTAATGATCATTATGTGATCCTAATTCTAGGGTAGATGATGCATGATTTAGATTTGATTTATATCGATTTAGCTACTGCACTAAATGTATATTATTGATACATGATGATTTATGAGCAAGACTAGAGAAATTGATTGATGATCTATGCCTATCTATTCTATAGAACAATGGTAATATTTTGCACTAGTTGTATCATGATCTTGTAGTGACTTGTACATGGTTTCTTCTATTCTTAATGTACATTTAGCTACTTCCCTATATACGAATTGTTGATAAACAAGGTGTATTGGTCAATGATGACCAAAGGGTAAGAAATTGGTACGAGTGCTTATCTCTTCTACTTTCTTTATAGCAATGCTGATGAAGCCTTGTATGGCATTGTGTGGTATGGTCCACTTATGGTGGCGGTGTTTACTTTATTGTCATTATATATGTGTTGACCATGGACTTGAAGGAAAATTGATGAACTTATGAACATGTGCTCATGATAATACTATGAGAAGTTTATGCCTACTTTCCTATTCTAGTTGTGATCTAGGTTGTATGGCTATTGTATAAGCATGTGTGTATCCATGTTAGGGTAAAGTATAGTTGCTGCCATTGATGTGTTAAAATGGTTAATAATTCCTTACCTATGCACTCCTATGTGAATGCATGAATAGTACAAGTTAGGAGTCTTAGTGTCATGTGAAGTTGACTTGTCTCCTATGCTATTGTGTGTTGTGTGGTCTATGCTTGAAAGAGTATTATGGTCTAAGAGGGTGGTTGTCTCAATGTTTTGTTGATATCCATTATGTGATCATGTTGACCAATGTACACACACACTCACTTTACATGCATGTTATAAGTAGTATAAGTCATGGTGTCTAAATGAAAGGTAGTTCTCATATTCACTAGTGTCTATTACTATGTATGTTAAGGTGATTTTTATGAAAGTACTGATATGTGTTTCCTTAGCTATGATTACTTGATAGGTGTAATAGTATGAGCAAGGGTATGGGACTTTGTCTATGCATTGCACATGTGTACCTTGATAGGATACTTCTAGTTTTGGTTTCTATATGTATGAATATGTATGTATGGTTATGTGTGGTCTTAAGGTGTTATGTGAAGGGTTTGCTCACATATATGTATACACACACACACATGTATGAAGATCTAGTCAAGAGAGGGGACTTGAATGGTGTATTCATGTGTATCCTAAACTAGATGATGCTTTACATATGCTATGTTCATGTGAAGGGATTCTTTACATGATTTAGGTTGATGAACTCTCATCTATGACCTATGAGTTAATCATATGAGGGGATGATTATCCTAAATTTATGTTTTATAAAGAAATGATAATCAAGGTTTTTAATAAAGGGAACTTAGCTTAGCACCGAGCGAACTTGCATATGAGTGTGTGTCCCTTTCCAATATGGGAAGGAAGGTCTATCATAAAACTCATGAGGTGGATTACCATAATACCTCAATTGGTATAAAGAGGGTTTCCATAAGTGAATAACTATAATAACCCATTAGGCATAAAGAGGGTTTTCACATGTACCTCCAAGTTCCATAACTATGTTACCACCATAGTATTGTAGCTAGTGGATCAACCTACAAAGCTATGTGACATTTGATTTACTTTGGCATGTAGACCTCATTATTTCAGTGTGGGGTTTCATGACACCGGATTCCATGTTTAGCATCACATGGTCTATGTCGGTTAAGGCTATAGTTTCCCTAAAGTAAAATGGACAATAGAAGTAAATGACTAGGACCCTAACTAGAATGACTTAAGGGAGGTTACTTAGGATAGGTGAAAGTAATGAAACCATCTAGACATTGCACAAGTAGCTCCTTAGGAAGATCTAGGAAGGTGTTCTAATGCATGTCAGTATGTATGTGTTCTTTATGTATGACATTGTAGTATTTGTCTACTTGTTATGAAGATGTGCATGATATGAGTCTTTATGCATAATGTTGATCTTGTTGACTATATGATGAAGGTCTTACTTGACATGAATGAAGTTGTCTTTACTTGTTATGATGATGTATGAATTGTATGTTAAGGTTTGCAGTCTCATGAAGTGTTTACTAAGTATGTGTGAGGTTATGGGGCTTCACATGTACATTACACTAGTAGACTAAGATTGGGATCATGAGTTAGGTCTTATAAGTTTCTATGTGAAGTAAAATAAGTATATGTGCATAATGACTAGGAGTTCACTGTAATGACCTTATAGTCTTGAATTAACTATGTCTATGTTGTACTATACTTCTACGATGGTATGAGTTGTATTGTGTAGATGATATGTATGTTTCCTTATGGCCTTAAGGTGATGCATTGCACCAAGTATCACTAAAGGGTTGATTGGGAAGCTAATGAACAAAAGAAAAGATGGTTCACTGTTAAGGAAAAAAGGGCTTACTGTAATGTGTCTTAAGAATGCAATAAACCCTATATGTGATTAAATGAAATGTTTGGCATTTGAATATGTTTATATGAAGTATATGAATGTTATAAATGCTATTGTTTAAAGGTTTTATGAAGATTTACTCAAAACGCATGAAGTATGATTTTCAAGAAAATGTCTCTTTTAAATGCATGTTTTTGCATGGTTGCTATACTTAGTACATTCTTGTGCTAATCCCATTCTTCTCTACTTTTTACACAGATTGTAGGTTATGGATGCTTAAAGGATGTCTTGAATGGTGAAAAGCTTGATAGATGTTTCCCAAGCTCAATGAACGGAATCCTTAAGTTCAAGGATCTCCTACTTATGTCTTTATTGTAAAGTCTTTAAATATTGTATAGTTATGTAATGTGTCTTATTGGGACGTGTCCCTAATGTACTCTAACGTTGTTGAGTCTAAGATGGCAAAGCGACTTAAGGTCTAAATATGTATTATGACGTATGTTTTATCTATATATGAAGAAAAGTAACTAGCATATGATGTGCTTTGAAAATTTTTAATTTTCCGCTAAATTTACTATGTCAATGCGATGAATGATAACTATGGGCTTGCATAAGACCTCCGAGAGGTCAAGTACGCCATGTTACTTCTAGGGGTTGCTCTCCGGATGTGACAGCCATTGTTAGAACCACCTCCTTTTTCAAACTTCTTTTTAGGAACACTAGGTCCATCTTGAGTTTGAGCCCTCTTTTTGAACCTAACTTGCACTTGATAACTAGCAACACTCCTTTTCAAGTTTCTTGACATCCTCCTAAGTTTCGACTCTTCAATTGATTTTGCATACACCATGAGTCTAGCCAAAGTTATATAATCATGAAACATAGCCGTACGACATTTCTCCCTCACTAAGTTGGCTACACCCATCACAAAGCGACTCATTTCATCCCTTGGATTAGACACTAGGGAAGGTGCATATCTAGACAAAGTTAAAAACTTCAAAGAGTATTCCTCAACACTCATATTGTCTTGTTTGAGATTGATAAACTCCTCTACCTTAACCTCTATCCTCTCACAGGGAAAGTACTTACCAAGAAAAGCTTCCTTGAATTCTTCCCACTCAACAGGACCCGACTCCATTGGCCTATTGTCCTTCCATTGAGTGTACCAAATTTGAGACACATCTCTCAATTGATAAGAAGTGACCTCCGCCTTCTCCCTAGATGTAAACCCCATAGCACTCAATACCTTGTACACACCATCAAGGAATTCTTGGGGATCTTCATTCATCTTAGAGCAAAGAAAGATTGGAGGATTAAACCTCACAAAGTCTCTTAACCTATATGACATAGTGCTCTCCATAGAATTAACCCTAGGCACCATGTTCAAGTTAGCTTGAGTAGTTACGGCTCGAGCTAAAGCAAGCAACGCCTACCTAATCTCCCAATTAGTCAAATCCAAAACCTCATTACCTCCTCCCATATTAGGGGCATGATCACCATGAGGAGGCACTTGAGCACCTTGGACACCTTGCCCATCTTGAAGCACTTGCTCAACTTGAGGAGAAGCTTCCTCATTCACCCTTCCGTCTTCCATCCTTATAACGGCCATCCTCCAGTATTCATCTCCTAGAAAATAAGGAAACACTTTTAGAAGGATACTCATAACATTACTCTACCGCACGAACATAGGAGTAGAAATGAAGGGAAACACTACCGTCCTATAGCCTCTCGCCCATAGATGTATAGCGACTCACACCGCTGGTCGAGACTCTACTAGACGTGACTTTTCGAGACTTTTTGATACCTAAGACTACATTCATTAACCTATGCTCTGATACCAAGCTTGTCATATCCCGAAACCACACCCTAGAAGTTAGGGTCCAATCTTGGATTGCGACCGGCGTATTCGACCTCTCGGAGGTCTCATACAAGCCTCTCATATCATTCATCGCATATACATAATGAAAAGTAGTGCAAAATTAAAATTTTTCATAAAAACAATATAGAAGACTTTAAACATTTTCATATATGTAGAAATAGGAACTGCTAAGTCTCGATCATCACCTTAAGACACGATAATACTTGGGACACGGCCCATACGAATTCAAAACATACTACTATATAGTCTATTACAAAACTTCATTGAAGAAACATAAAATGACATATATGCCCTCGAGTCAAGTGAGGACATACTTCAACTCTTCTTGAACAATCTCCTTGTCAAAGTCT
Source organism: Solanum sitiens (assembly GCA_016801875.1). Lineage (NCBI taxonomy): Eukaryota > Viridiplantae > Streptophyta > Magnoliopsida > Solanales > Solanaceae > Solanum > Solanum sitiens. The sequence continues at coordinate 420,366 of JABWTJ010000060.1, forward strand.
TCTTCCTAAAGCTCTTCACGTAGCAAGAACTATAGATAGAAAATAAAGCATGGAATTAGTACAACCACATGTACTAAGTATGTCATTATGCATAAAAATCATGAAAACGGACTTTATTGGAAATATGCATCTTTTCATCTAAATATCCTAATGTAATCATAAGAATAACATTTATCAACTTAGAAACACATAGGAAAATGATTAAACAAAATATCACATTTTTAGAGAACACTTTCCAGTGAACTCGAATCACTGTACAGTGAATTCCTTCAATGTTTAAGTGAATCACTTTACCTTCCATTAACCAACTTCTAGCGTGTAATTCCCTCACTAAAAGCTATCCTAAGATTCACTTAAGTCACAAAAAGAGAGACCGCCCATAGAATCCCTTAGATACACACTCAAGAGATCCTATAGACTCCCTAGGATAGAATCATTCTCACTAAACACACCAACACATAGATGATATGACATTCTCCTTCCAAAGGCTATCAAAGGACGTACTTAAGTAAATCAAGAAGATAACGTTCATGACCGACCTCTTCAGGATTACCGAAATAGTCCTTAAGACTACCTAAGGCTTAGATCATGTCCACAACACCAAACCTTTACCCTAACTAGAGTCATTCTCAAGACTTCCATAGATAAGCCATGAAGAGATCATCCTTTATGCCCTCTTCACAATATAACTAAGGAATCCCTAAGGCACTCTAGGTTAGGTCCTTATTCACTTACATACTTCATAACGTAAGTCAATAGTTATTATTTCATTTAAGAGACATACATCGCAGAAAGGACATTTAAATAATGGTCTTGGACAAGACCTAGCGACTCTTACTAACATCTTCAAAGTCTATTATGCAATGTCTAGATAGCGTCCCATACCACCACCTAAACCTCATAGAACTTCTCTAATGCTAATATGTATCCCATATGATGAGAATAGGCAATAACCGACATAGAAAATGGTAGCAAAGCATGGAATCCGAAGTTATATCCTACTTCGATGAGGTGTTCTACTTGCCAATGGTAGAACATAGAAATCCAATGTAGGCACATGATTAAGGAATATGAAGGGCGTGCCAAGCATTCTAGCCTCATACTTAACTAGAACTACTCCCCCTTTCCATACTCACTCGGTGCTAGCCTTAGTTCTCATAGATCAAATCACATTAAGGTTCATATAAATGGGTACCATATCTAGTTCATAATCCAATTACATTTACCCTACCAAAGCAAGGTCCACTAGGGCATATCTCACTATGGCGATAAGAACCTCATCGCGAATTTCCTAAGGTATGATATGATGCCGTTCCAGACAATCAACCTTAAGTCCATCACTCATTACATGAAGGATACAATTCCAACTTACTACTTCACGATTCATAACCTTACCACTTGGTTCAAGGTTCCACATAAATGACCCTTTAATCATCATTCAAGGTCTCACCTATATTCATTTATTCAAGACTAAGACCCTATAGGTTACTAAGTCAAGACATAACATATTCACATAAGCATCATGTAGGGGACACAAGTCTACCTAAATAAGACACAACACACTTTCATTTAATAGATATAGCCTGTCTTTCTTTAGACTCTTAGGAATGACACTTAACCTTATTTAGTAAACCTATTCATTACCTTAACATTATCAACTTAACCATTTTAGACTCATCTAACCAATTTAAGAACAACCATGTATCAACTCTAAGACTACAGAGTTAACACATAGTCAAAGCATAACATGATTATGTAGATAGTATCAATAGTCTAACACATACTTGCACATATAGGTAGATATGATCATACATTATCAAATCAACTACTCAAATAGACATATAAGTTCAAGTAGTGCCGACAAGGCCATGATCATCAATATACTAGAAAGTAACGCTGACAAGGCCACATTAATTCATATAGCACTGCCACCAAAGGTGGACCAAACCAATCATAACATAATTGAAGTATAATTAACATTGAATAAGAAGAAATAGGGAAGCGTACCACCACTTCATCATCAACACTTCAAGCCAATACCAAATCACCCAATTCAACATCATAAAGCCCTTACCCATGACCATGAACACCAATTGAATACACAATTATAGAAATCAATGAAATCTAAACCAATTCAACATAGATTCAACAATCCAATACCAATTTTATAACAATTGAATAAAATTCTTACATCAATAAAAAGCCCATAAGAAACTACGCATGAATTCATCAACATTAAGACAATATCAAGGAACCCATAATTTAGTAAAAATCTTAGGTTCATCAATTTTATGGGTCATAGGTAATTTAGGTTAAAATTATCAAAACAACATCAATCTAATCCATAATAGACGTTTGAAAACCATTAATGCAAGAACCCATGGTAGAATCATGAATTTAGACACTTCATCTTTAGAAAACTTTACAAACATCTTTGAAAGTTGGGCTCCTTGATGAAACGAATTTCAAGAATCAAAAGTCATACCTCAACGAAGATAATTCTTCACTTTGATGAAGAATTTCCACTCAAAACGTCACCTCCAAGTTGTTCCTTGATTTGGAATTCAATGGAGTCTTTGGGATTTCTTAAGGGATTTTGGGGTTTTGATTTTAGAAGAATGAAATATTCTAAGTGTTACACACTTATATACACATTTAAAGTACCCAATATACCCTTAATAAACTACCAATACTCTTATTTGGAAGTGGGGTGAATTTACAAATTCACCCCTAGCTTGGCAGTGAAACTGCACGCAGGGACAACCCACAGACGACTTCCCCATCGACGGAGCGTAAGCCCACTTACGGGCCGTGCTGGCAACCGTCGATGGGTTCTTATTCTTAAAAATGGGATCTTGGCTTCCTATGCTAAGGATACAACAACTCCCACCACCTATGGGGCGTCGACCATGCCACTGGCCATCGATTGCCATCCGTAGGTGGACTGCCTTTTGGCAATTTTGCCCACCAACTTGGGTCCTTCCTCAAGGACCCTTGGATGGTCCTTGGGGATAATTTCCCAGACGTTTCCAACCCAAATACGATCGCCTATGGTTTTAACACCGCTCACATAAGTTTCATACAAAACGAACACATAAAACTCGACAAAACATGCTTAGACACACAAGGTCGATTCAACGCATATCTTTTGAACTTCATGAACGTTCTTGGACGTTTAATCTCCAAGATTCACGAAACTTTACACACTGAATTTATACACCATTTAAACTCATTTAAGAATCTTACAACCTCATGAATTACACATAATCACATAATACCACATACGAGGCATTTAGGTGACTTAGTCGTCGAACATCTTAGTCATCCCTTGGCATTTGACTTCCAATGCACCTAATACTTTATCTAATGCCTCTAAACCATACAATAGACCACATTAGGACCTTATACTACCATTACCAACATGTTAGTCTCTAGTTGACCTAAATCATTTTTGAGGTCTTACACTAACTCTAAACCTCAAGGAGGTGATAGTAATGCATCATTGATATTTACTTGCATTAGGTGTGATTACAAGAATGATGGAAAATGTTTTTCTCATATGAATGGTTACTTTAATTTTTGAAATTGTGGTCATAAGATTAGAGATTATCCATTGCTCTCTACTAAGGGAAGGAATGGTAGTCAAGTTCAATCAAGTGGTTCCGGTTCGAGTACTACAAAGAAAAATAGATTTTATACTCTTCAGACTCGAAAAGATCTAGAGGGGTCTATAAATAGGGTGACGGGTAAATTCAAAGTCTTTCATCTTTTATTTTGATGCTTTACTTGATATGGGTGCTACCCTATCATTTGTTACTCTTTTTGTGTAGTCATGATATTTAATACTGATATCAAAATGATATATAATCCCTTTCATGTCTCTACTCCAACTGGTGATGCTATTGTTGCTAAGAGGGTCTATAGAGATTTTCATATTTTGTTTCGCACTGAGTCATTCATCTTTATCTCGTATAACTTGATATATTAGATTTTGATGTTATTCTTGTGATGGATTTCTTCATACATGTTATGCTTCCACATATTGTAGAACCCAATTGGTGACTTTGAGGGTTCTGAACTAACCTTTCATGCCATTGGAAAGGCCAAATTTTATGCCTAAGGGTCAGTTTATATCTTTATTAAATGTTTGGAAAATATTTTTTGAGTATTACATTTAACATACTGTTCATGTTAGGATATAGATTCCTAAGCCCCTACTTTTGAGTCAATTCTGATTGTGAATGTGTTTCTTGAAGTGCTTCCAAATGATCTTCCTGGTATTTTTCCCGAAGAGAAATAGACTTTGGTATTGACCTTTTCCTTAGCACGCAAAATATCTTTATTCCTATTTATTGCATAGCCTTAGAAGAGTTTAATGAGTTAAAGGACCAAAAGATTTATTGGATAAGGGTTTTATTAGATCGAGTATCTCACCATAAGGTGCTCTAGTTTGTTTAGTTTGAAATAAGGATGGTTCTCTCTTTATGTGTATTGGCTATAGACAATTGAATAAGGTTACCATTTATAATAAGTATCATATTCCAAGGATAGATTATTTGTTTGATCAACTCTGAGGAGAAAATTACTTCTCTAAGATTGGCTTTTGTTAGGGTTCTCATCAATTGAGGGTAAAGGAAGATGACATTTCGATGACTGCTTTTCAAAACCTCTATGGTCATTATGAGTTTTTTGTGATGTCTTTTTATTTGACTAATTCCCTAGCGACATTCATGGATTTGAGGAATAGGGTCTTCAAGCAATATCATGATATGTTGGTGATTCTGTATATTAATGATATATTGATTTACATCGGGACTAAAGATTAGCATGTGGAGCGTTTGAGGGTTGTGTTGTAATTCTCAAGGATCATGAGTTGTATGCAAAGTTTAACAAATATGAGTTTTGGTATGGCATCATTTAATCTCTCTAATATAGGAGGTGTAGATCTCCTATTGGTTGATTTGATATTTGTGAGGTTCCTTTATTAGGTCCCGAGTTTGATTATGAGGCAATGAAAAAGATTCAATTCATTCATGAAATACTAATAATTACTCAAAGTTGAAAAAAGTATTATACCGATGTTAGAAGTAGAGAGTGTTCTTTGAAGTTAATAGTTGTGTCTACTTAGAAATTTCACTAATGAATGGTGTGATGAGATTGGAAAAAAAAAAGGAAACTTAGTCCACATTATGTGGGCCCATATCAATTTTCAAGAGTATTGTCAAGGTTTCTTATGAAGTTGAGGTTCCTAATGTTTTAACATAGCTACATCTAATATTCCATGTCTTCTTGTTGAAGAAATGTGTTGGAGATCCGACATCCATTATATCTTTGGAATGTTTGGGAGTTAAAGAAAATATTTCTTATAAAGAGGTTTCAGTTGAGTTTTTCTACCGACAAGTCCAAAAGTTGAGAGATAAAGAAGTTTCTCCCATGAAATTTCTTTGGAGGAATCAATTAGTTGAGTGTTTTGCTTAGGAGGTCACAACTGATATGATGTTTCGATATTCTCGTCTCTTTCCCTTCGATCCTACTCTAGCTTGAGGTATTACTTCCTCTTTGTTCATTCTTCTGGTTTCATGTGTTTTAGTCATTCTCATGTTTTCATATGCATGTACGTTCGTGAAAGTTGATTTTAATGTTATGATTTACATTGGAGTGATTCAATATGTTTATCTAAAGTTTGATGAAAATTTACAGTCATGTTAGGTTGCTAGTTTCTGTCTTACTCTATTTGTACTAGCTTAAATCTCACTCGAAGATGAATTTTCCCAGGGGATGAGATATTATAACTTCTCGAAACTTGGAAAGTGTAAAAGGAAAGAAAATGTAGAAAATTTGTCTAAAGCAATGGTGTACGAGTCCTACCTAATTACCATAGAAAGTCCTACGGGCTGTCGAAAGTAAATGTAGGACCAAGACTTGAGTTTTGGAAACTTTAGTTTTTGAGTATGACCTACGACTTGACAAGATGAACTGTAGGGTGGGTCACAGCTCATTGGACCAACTTGTAGGAAAGATTCTGAGATTCGATTAGGACCTCAAGTCTATGGAAGTAATGTACGGGCTTGTAGTTAGTTCTGCGGACCATAGGAAGGTTCGTTAGAAAAGTTCCAAACTTTGAGAAATTTTGGGGTTAAAGTTGACATCTACATTTTGGTTTTATGAACCATAGTACGACCTTTGGGCTATACAAAGGTCTCACTGAATATGGATAGATTTTAAGGTTCCATTACTTTAATCAACAGTTGACGAGTTCATCCTGTAGAAAGTCCTCTGGACCCTAAGTGGGTTCCATAGATTGTGCCTGGTAATTATTTTAAATGGGTAGTCTTTTCCTATGTTCTTAAGGCCTAAACTATTTTATTTTGACCCTTATTCATAGCCCTATATACTTTTTTTAAATAAAAAACCTATCCACTCTAATTTTTTCCTCCTAAATTCCCATATTCTAACCAAATTAATGGTCACCCATTCCCCTCTCAAACTCAAGGAAGAAGAATAGGATTTGAGGTTCTTCAAATTCATGTTTCCTCTCCTAGATTATATTCTTGACCAATTCCATGGATCTAAAATATTTTCAGAAGTTGATTTAAAAGTGGATACCACCAAATTTGAGTGAATCTTGTAAATGAGTGGAAAAATACTTTCAAAACTAAGTTTGGAGTTTATGATTGGTTGGTGATGTCAATGGGCTTAACTAATGCACCTAGTACTTTCATCACTCTAATAAACCATATCTTTAAATATTTTGATGGAAAGTTTGTGATGGTGTATTTTGATGATATTAAGATCTCTTCTACATCTCTTGAAGAATATGTGAAACACTTGATGTTTGTTTTTTTATGTCCTTAGGGAGCAACAATTGTATGTGACTCTTCCCAAGTGCAGCTTTTTTTGTTGATGAAGTTATATTTTTTTGGTTTTGTTGTTAGGTCTAATGGTGTTGAAGTTGATGAAGATAAAACTAAAGCAATAAAAGAATGGACTTTTCCTATGAGTTTGACTGAAATGATGTGTTTTCATGAAATTTATAGTTTTAGTTTTTATAGGAGACTTCTGTGGGATATTCGTACAACTGTTTCACCTTTAACGAAATTCATTAAAATGATAAGAAACTTAATTGGGGAAAATAAGGAGAACATGCATTTAATGTATTTCTAACACTCCAAAAGTACATGACCTAATCTAGGTCCTCACATGTTGAACTAAACCTTAAAACACTGTGTATAAGCCTAAAATAATATTTATAAACCATTTAGGAAGTTTTAGAGTGAAGACGTTAAGAAACGTCCAAGACATCAGAAAGCTAGTCTTAATTGACTAGTGAAACGTCCTTAGGTTTCGGGTAGGTTTAGAGGTGTTTTATGAGGTCTAAAACATGTAAAAAGAATTTAAATAGGTAAAACCATGTATATAGGGTGTAAACGTCCAGGTCCAACATCCCAAGGGTCGCCCTAGGGGTCCACGAAAGGACCTCAAACTTGGCCTGGCAAGCTGCCAAAGCAGCAGCCAAAATACACATAGGAGAAGTGTGTCCGCATCGTGGACTTGGTCAAAAATCAAGTCTGCATCGCGGGAAGGTCGCAGACTCTACTATCTTGAAAATCAATTTAGAAAATCATGCGGGAGCAGCTCCGCGGCGTGAACTTGTTCCCCGATGAAAATCTGAATTTTGGAATTCAAGTTTGACTTCATTAAAGGGTCAACTTAAAGTGAGGGGTCTTTTGGGTATTTAATGAGAGGTATATATATTGATTTTAGATCATTTTCCCACACATTTTAATAAGTCAAATCAAATCCCCAAATCAAAAGCTAAAAGCCCTCATCTCTCTTTACTTTCTCTCTCTATTCAACCTCAATTAAAGAAAGAAGAGATCTTGAAGAAGAAGACCAATTTCTCTAGGATTTCACTTGTATTTCGTGGATTAATCTTCATTAAGGTATGAGTTCTTCACTCTTGGGATTCCTTTCCCCAAGAGGTCCTCTCAAAGTTTATTTCTAAATAACCCAATTCCAAGGGTTTTCCTCTTCTAATGGGTAATCTTCTAAAGTTGAAATTGATGGTTGATTATGTTTAATTGTAATTACCCATGGATAATTAAGTGTATATTGTTGAGTAATTGATGTTAATTGAGGTAAATTCGTGTGAATCATGTCCTTTCCCCAAATTCCCCAAATCTTGGATCTTGCTTATGAATTGATGGGAATTCATAAATGTATTGGTTGTTAGACCTGTTTTATATATTCTAATTAATTCATGGACAGCCTAGGGTAATTTATTGTTGGGATTGGATCTATTTCTTGAAGAATTCATGATGAACCCTCCCCTTAACACAAGGTTATGAACTGAAGTTAATTGGAATAGTGATGATGCAATTGACGTAGCTATTGTGTTAATTACTATTGTGTGATGATATTACACCAATTATTGGGTTTAATTGGATGATGGCTTGTGAAGAAGATTGGGTAAGTCTTGTGATGTCAATCCTTTACTTCAATTATGATTACTTGTGTTTAGTAATGAGGTTATATTGAAGTATACCTAATTGAGTTGAACTAAGGGTTGATGGTAAGACCTTGATGATGAATTGTGAAGGAGACTTGGTAAGTCTTGTGATCCCTATACTTTGCTTCAATTATGATTAATTGTGATTAAGTCATGATGATTGTGTTGTAGTATGCCTTATTTAGGATTGGTAGGGTGGTATGATTATGAATTGAAATGTCTTGCTTATGGCTGTGAGGTTGATTAAGATGTAAAGTTATATGGATGATGGTGATTACCAATGTGCCTTATTATGGAAGAGTATGTAATGTGTTAACCTTACTTATGTGGATTGTGATGAAAGGATTATACTCATGCAATTCCTATTGAGCTATTATGATGATAATTATACAAGGGCTAGACCCTATGACCTAAACTAAGTTATGATTGATAAATAAAGATTAAAGACATTTCAATAAGGGGATTAGATTAGCACCGAGTGAACTTGACAATGTGAAGTGATGGCTTTCCAATAGAGGAAGTGTTACCCCATAGTTCTATATGTGATGTTGACTGCCCTTCGAGGGATACTCGTTTCAGTGATTCCCATGAAATTAGGCCCCAATTACCAAGTGGTATGTAGAGGTAAATACCTATCTCTTAGTTCTTGAACTATTTTGCCCCCATAGGAAGACTAGCTAGTGGATCCACCTAGAAAGTTGCGTTTATGTTTGGTTTTACTTTGGCCGGTAGACCACCTTCCATCGGTGTAAGGTTTTACGATACCGGATTCCACATTAGCTCATGTGGTCTATGTTGGTTAAGAAAAGTGTTCCCTAAACTAAAATGAAGTAATGAGGTATAAACTAACTAAAGTGACTTGAGGGGTTTGACGTAGCTTAGGTAGGGGTATGGGACTCTACCTATGCCTTGCACTAGTTTTCCTTGATAGGAGCTTTAGGAGGTTAATATTATGTATGTAAATGATGATAAATGTAATTGACCTTATATGATGATTATGATGTTTATGAACATGCTATTCATCCTTATTGTTAAAGTATGAACTTATGCGTACTTGAAGGCTATGTTATGTGAAGTGAGTTACTATTTATGGTTCTTATTGGGTTACTTGATTTAGTAAGGTTATGGGGCTTTTCTTGGTCATTGCACTTGTTGACTCTATGAGTATTATGATTAGTTGTCTTGTTTTGCTATCTACATGTTGAACTCTTATTCATGTTTGTGATGTTATTACTAGTTGATAGAGTTATATGAGATTATGGGTTCAAGTATGTTGGTATGCATATAGCTTATTTGATTTTATGAACAAGTCCAAATGATTGGTATAGTTTGTTAATTGTGCATAAATCCTTAAAGAGGTAAACTGGCATGATTTAACTAAATGTCCCTTTTTAGCATGTTTTGTGCCATATATGCATATGATCTCATATTTAGTACATGTGGCGTACTAACCCCATTTTATCCCTTTTTCCCAATCATTTTAGGTTTCCGTCACTGAGGTTTCGTCCGAGGCGATAAATCAAATACTAAAATGCATTTCTGGAAAATATTTTCTACTCACAAACCAAACATGAGAAAATAAATCTAAAATCTACTTGTTTTCGACGAAAATATTTTTTAGAAAAACATTTTCAGGGAAAACATTTTCCGACATACCACACACACCCATTATGCAATATATTCTTCTATATTTTAAATAATTATTATCATACATTTTATAAATTAACAAACTATAGCTTCATTTCATAAAATTATGAAAGAAACCATTACTCTGTAAGAAAAACCACCTCAAGCATTTTGTTAATATGTATGCTGTAGCCTTCATCAAAAGGCCACACGTCGATCTAAAAGGAGGCTTGATATTCTCTCTCATCCAAGTGGTAGGTTCTCATTTGGCCAAGGACGATGCCAATATTCTAGCTACGGATTTGCTTAGATATTAAGACACTTATGTTTACTCTATCTTTCATTTGAGAACAAGTTGTATAAAGCCTTTATGTGGCTTACTTTAATTGTTGTAGGGCTATGCCCAAGTTGATATTGTCATTCTAGATGGTTATGAGATGAGACGGATTTTATGACTCTATTCTATGTTATATATGTATGTGAAATAAAAGTAGAAGACTAAGTAATCTTCTTATACGAAGGGTCTATGTATACTCGATAATAATACTATTATGTGTATGTAAAGGTCTATGTAAATCTCCAGTTAGATATACTTAAAAGTTTTAAATTCTTCCGTATTTTTGACTTGTGAATGCAATGATGAAAACTAAGGGGCTAGTCTTAGTCCTCAAAGAGGCCGCCGCCGCCGGTTGCTTCTAGTGGGTAAACCTGAATGTGACAATTGTGAAGCGCGCCACACTTATGAAAGAGAGACTACGAGATGCTTAGAAATTCTCATCTTTTTGTATTCATATGTTGTGCCTATAGAGTCTTATTATGTGCTTTCTTCTAATTTTGTATCGTGGTTATAGGTATGAATAGTCAAAGAGCAACTGCTAGAAGCGCCGAATAAGAAATGGCTAATGTGGGAGCTAATGACAACAAAGTACCTACACAAGACAACCAAGTGCCTCCACTTGAAGAAGTGGCTATGGGTGATCATGTTCCGGTTGTTCCTCCACCAATGAAAAATGGTGAGATAAGGGCGGAGTTTCTCAATTTGGAACAAGACATGACCTCTCAATCTAATGTCGTCACTTCTCAAGTCCAAGCCATGACGGATCAAGTGAATAAAGAGAATCGACCTCGAGTGCCTCAACATTCTAAAACTATGGCCTATCGTTTGAGAGACTTTACTAGGATGAGTCCACATATGTTCTTTGGGTCGAGGTCAGATGAGGACCCTCAAGATTTCCTCGATGAGGCCTATAATATTCTCTATGCAATGGGTGTGACCTCAATTGAGAAGGTCGAGTTGGCGGCCTATCAACTCAAAGATGTGGCCCAAAATGTGTATGTGCAATGGAGGGATAATCGGGCACTAAGGGGTGGTCTGATGACTTGGAAGATCTTCAAAAGGGATTTCCTTGATCGGTTATTTCCTACAGAGTTGAGGGAAGCTAAGGTGGAAGAATTCATCAAATTTCGTCAAGGAGGTATGAGTGTACTTGACTATTCTTTGAAGTTCACTAAATTGTCCAAGCATGCTCCATCCTTGGTATCAAACCCAAAGGATGAGATGAGCCATTTTCTTACGATGGTGTCCGAAGACATGGTTGAAGAATGTCGTTCGGCTATTCTTCATGATAATATGAATATCTCTCGTCTCATGGTTAATGCTCAACAAGTGTAAGAAAGTAGGCTAAAGAGGAACAATAGGGAGGCTAAGAGGGCCAAGCCTTATGAAGGTGGTTCTTCAAAGGGTAGGATTGACATTAAAGACAAGCCTAGGTTAAAGAAGAGGTTTTCTAATCAAGTTCCCACTTAATTTCCAAAGGCTCGTGATGATATGGTGTCTAACCCTAAGTCTCAAAAGGGAAGAGGTACTATTTCACCAAGAAAAAATCCAACTTGTGGGAAGTGTGGCAAGAAGCATTATGGTTATTGCCTTGTTGGGAAGGACAATTTCTTTGGGTGTGGCAACAGTGGCCACAAGGTTAGGGGTTTCCATAATTTGAAGGGGCAAGACAAAGGTAGCGGGCAAGCTCAAGCTAGTGGTTCTGATATGGATCCTCCAAAGAAGAATCATTTTTATGTACTTCGCACTTGGGGTGAACAAGAGAGTTCTCCCAATGTGGTGACCGGTATGTTACAAGTCTTCTCTATTTATGAATATGATTTACTTTATTCGGGTTCTACATTATCTTTTGTTAGTCCCTTCATAGCTATAAAGTTTGATATTTTGCCCGATATTCTAAATGAACCTTTGGTAACCACCCCGATAGGTGAGTTGGTGGTTACAAAGAGGGTATATAGATATTGTCCTATAATATTGCCCAATAGACTTACTCATGTTGAATTAGTAGAACTTGATATGATTGATATTGATGTCATTTTGGGAATGGATTGGTTGCATGATTGTTTTGCCTCCATTGATTGTAGAACAAGAATTGTCAAGTTCAATTTTCCAAATGAACCCGTCTTATAGTGGAAGAGGGGAAATTATATTCCTAGAGGTCATATTATCTCTTATATTAAGGGTTGTAAAATCATCTCAAAAGGGTATCTATACCACATTGCGAGAGTCCAAGATTAAGACTCCAAAAATCATTTCATCGAGTTAGTCCCCGTAGTGAGGGAATTTCCAGAGGTCTTTCCTAATGATCTTCTCTGAATCCCTCCCGAACGAGAAATTGAATTTGGTATTGACTTGCTATCGGATACCAATCGCATTTCAATTTCTCCTTGTCCAATGGCTCTGGCCGAATTGAAAGAGTTGAAGGCTCAATTCAAGGACTTACTAGACAAAGGCTTCATTAGACCTAGTATTTCTCCATGGGGTGCTCTTGTTTTTTTTGTGAAGAAGAAGGATGGTTCATTAGAATGTGAATTGATTATCGCCAACTCAATAAAGTAACTATTAAGAATAAGTATCCTTTCCCTACGATTGACGACTAGTTTGATCAACTCCAAGGGGCAAGATACTTTTCTAATATGGACTTGAGGTTGGGGTACCACCAACTTAGGGTAAGAGGTGAAGATATACCAAAAATGACATTTTCAACTAGATATGGTCACTATTAGTTCTTAGTAATGTCCTTTGGTCTCACTAATTCCCCGGCGGTGTTTATGGACCTAATGAATAGGGTTTTTTGAAGTTATCTAGATTTATTTGTCATTGTCTTCATTGACGACATCTTGGTGCATTAAAACAATGAGGGTGAACACATGAACCATTTGAGGGTGGTGTTACAAGTGCTTAAGGAACATCAACTATTTGCCAAGTATAGCAAATGTGAGTTTTGGTTGAGTTTGGTGGCGTTTCTTGGTCATATTATCTCTAGTTAGGGAGTTGAGGTTGATCCAAGGAAAACCGAGGCAGTGGAAAATTGGTCTAGGACATTGACTCCAACCGAAATTAGAAGTTTCTTGGGTCTAGCGGGATATTATAGGAGGTTTGTGGATGGTTTTGTATCTAATTCATCTCCCTTGACTACCTTGACCCAAAAGAGTCTGAAATTTGTGTGGTCGGAGGCATTTGAAAGAAGCTTCCAAATCCTAAAAGACAGGCTTACTTTCGTTCTGGTGTTTACTTTACCGGAGGGTACCAAGGGCTTCGTTGTATGTTGTGATGCATCCCGAGTGGGCTTGGGGTGTGTGCTTGTGCAACATGGGAATGTAGTAGCCTATGCCTCTATGCAGCTTTAGGTGCATGAGAAGAATTATCCAACTTATGATCTTGAGTTAGCGGCTGTGGTATTTGCGTTGAAAATATGGAGGAATTGTTTGTATGGTGTCTATGTTGATGTGTATACGGACATTCAGAGTCTCCAATATGTGTTTACTCAAAAAGAGTTAAATCTCCGACAAAGACAGTGGATGGAATTTTTGAAGGATTATGATATGAGTGTTCTCTACCACCCCGGCAAGGCCAATGTGGTTGTGGATGCTTAAGTGGTATGACTATGGGTAATGTGTCTCATGTAGATGAAGCCATGAAATACCTAGTGAAAGATGTTCATAGGTTGGCTCGTTTGGGTGTTAGATTGGAAGATTCTCCAAATGGTGGTTTTATGGTCCTTCATAACTCTGAATCATCTTTGGTGGTAGAGGTGAAGTCTAATAAACACCCTTATCAATCATTGATGGAGTTGAAAGAATCGGTTCTTGGTAAGATGAATGAGTCATTCTCCTTAGGGAGGGATGGTGTTTTTAGGTATCAAGAAAGGTTGTGTGTTCCCGATATAGATGATTTGAGAAATCTGATTCTTGAGGAAGCTGATGGTTCCCGTTATTCGATTCATCCGGGCTCTACTAAGATGTATCATTACCTTAGAGAAGTGTTTTGGTGGGACGACTTAAAAAGGGACATAGCGGAATTTGTTGCAAAATCTCCAAATTGCCAACAAGTAAAAAACGATCACCAAAACCCAAGTGGTTTACTTCAAGAAATACAAGTTCCAACATGGAAGTGGGAAGACATAAATACGGATTTTGTGGTAGGTTTTCCTCGAATTCAAAAGCAACATGACTCTATATGGGTGGTTGTAGATAGGTTGACTAAATCCGCTCATTTTCTACCTGTCCAGTCCACATAATCGCGGAGGATTATGCAAGGATCTTCGTAGATGAGATCGTGTGTCGCCATGGTATTCTGTTATCCATCATATCGGATAGGGGTGCACAATTCACATATAGATTTTGGATGTCATTCTAAAAAAGGTTAGGTACAAAGGTGAAGTTAAGCACCGCTTTTCATTCCCAAACGGATTGTCAAGCAGAGCGTACTATTCAAACACTTGAGGATATGCTTATAGCTTGTGTGATCGACTTCAAAGGTAATTGGGATAAAAATTTGCCTTTGGTTGAGTTCTCTTATAATAGTAGTTACCATTCAACTATATCTATGGCTCCATTTAAAGACTTTTATGGTAGGAGATGTAGATCTCCAATTGGATGGTTTGAAGTTGGTGAGTCTTTACTATTTGGTCCCGAATTGATTTATAAAACTTTTGAGAAAGTTCATTTATTAAGGAACCGATTGAAAACAGCCTATAGCCGACAAAAGTCTTATGCCGACAATATGCGGAGGGACTTAGAATTCGAAGAAGGTGATAAGGTGTATCTAAAAATTTCACCCATGAAAGGAGTGATGAGATTTGACAAGAAAGGGAAGTTGAGTCCTTGTTGTGTGGGTGTAACACTCCGAAAGTCTAAGACGTGTCCTAGAGCCTAACATAGGTGTAAAAAGGCTTATACACTGTTTTAAGATAATATATAATTAATATAAGTCATTTAGGAAGTTTAAGAACCAAAACGACAAGAAACGTCCAAGACGTCCGAAAGCTAGTCTAATTGAAGTGAAACGTCCTTCGGTTTCGGAAAGGTTTAGGAGTGGTGTATAAGGTATAAAACTTTTAAAATGACTTTAAATAGGTAAAAACAATTATATAGAGTAAAATCATCCAGGTCTGACCCCCAAAGGGTCGCCTTAGGGGTCCAGGAAAGGACCCCAAACTTGGCTTGGTAAGTTGCCAAGTCAGCAGCCAAATTACACATAGGTCAAACAAGTCCGCATCGCGGACTTGGGTGGATTTCGGTCAAATCTCAATTTCGCGTCGCAGGCAGGTCATGGAATCTACTGTATCGAAAATTAATTTAGAAATTCATGCGGGAACATCTCCGCGTTGTGGACTTCTTCCCCGACAAAATTCTGAAATTTAGATTTGAAGTTTGACTTCATTAAATGGTCAACTTAAGTGAGGGGTATTTTGGGTATTTCATGTGGGGTCTAAATATTGATTTCCAATCAGTTTTACCTCACATTTACTCACACAAATAAAATCCCCAAATCAAAACCCAAAAGCTCTCACCTCTCTCTAGTTTCTCTATCTATTCATCCTCCATTGAAGGAAGAAGAAAGCTTGAAGAAGAAGACCATTTTCTCTAGGATTTCACTTTAATTTGGTGGATTAATCTTCATTAAGGTATGAGTTCTTCCCTCTTGAATTCCTTTTCGCAAGAGATCCTTTCAAAGTTGATTTCTAAAAATACCCAATTCCATGTTTTTTTTTTAATTCTAATGAGTTTTCTTCTAAACTTCAAATTGATGATAAATTCTGATTTCCTATGACTAATTGAGTATAGATTGTTGATTAATTGATGTTAATTGATTCAATTTCATGTTGATCATGTTCCCTTCCCAAAATTCACCATATCTTGATCTTTGGTCATGAATTGATGGGAATTGAAGAATGATGTGATTATTAGACTTGTTTTATCTATTCTAACTAATGTATGGATTGACTAGGGTAATGTATTGTTGGGATTGGATCTATTTCTTGATTAATTCATGATGAACACTAATTCCCCTAACCCTAGGTTATGAACTGAAGTTAAATTGGATAGTGTGATGCAATTGACATAGCTATTGTGTTAATTATTATTGTGTGATGGTATTATACCCATTGTTTGGTAGAATTGGACGGTTGATGGTAAGACCATGGATGATGGCTTGTGAAGGTGATTGGATAAGTCTTTATGATCCTAACCCTTGATTCAATTATGATTACTTGTGTTTAGTGATGAAGTTACAATGAAGTATACCTTATGTTGAGATTTATAGGGTTGGTATGATGTTGAATTGAAATGTCTTGACTATGGTTTGTGTAACATTTCGAAATCCCAAGTCACGTGGTAAGACTTAACCAGGCTCCTTAAGGTCTAAATCATTGTTCTTAGCCAAATTAGGTGTATATAGAGTGGTTAAAGTTTTTTAGAACCAAAATGTTCAAGAACGTCCATGACTTCCGGAAAGTAGGTTCATGAAAGGACTAGTGTGTTCTAATTAGTTTGACTAAGTTTAAGGGTCAGAATTGAGCGAAAGTTTGTAGCAATAGGTGTATCACATAGTGAGGGATGGTTTCATGATGGAAAAGTCAGGGTACGACTCCCCAATGACCAACCAAGGGACCTCGAGGAGGACCATTGTGGCAGGAAGGTGCAACACTGCCTGGCAGTGTGCCTCGGCGAATAGCTCGACGGGGCATCACGGGCACGACGGGGCATCAAGGCTACCGTCGTCCCAACCTTAGTCACCTCCTCGAGAACCCTCGCCTGCACTGTCTCTGACCGAGACGACGAAAGTGCAGGACGGAAGGAGGGTCGTCCGTCACGCCCCCGACGGACCGTCGACGGGGTTCCGTCAGTGGGGGCCTGTTATGTTTCGGTGAACTTAAGCTATGGTTAATTTAATTTGTTAAGTGTCTTAGGGGTGATTGGGGATTAAGGGAAGACTAATTAAGTTGACTTAGCCTCAACATAAATACCCTCAATCCTCATTAGCCAAATCACAATTCTAAAAATAAACTCTCTTCCTTCTCTCTACTTTCTCTCTCTATTGGAAGACTCCATTGAAGAATAGCTTGGGAGGTGCATTGGGGGGATGGTTTAGGACGAAATAACAATTACAATGTCATCAAATCTTAAGGTATGAGATCTAATTTACCTTTGGGACTTCTTTTCTCAAAGGGCTCCTTCACAGATTTTCCAAAAGTTGAGTTTCATATGGGTTTTATCCAATTTCGGATTTGATGTTATGAATTGAGTTGTTCATGTATTCTTTGGGTCATAATGAGTAGATTATCATGTAGAGTAACTTGATTATGATGATTTAAGGTGGTTTGGTTTAGATTGTAGATGATGATCATTAACCCTTAACCCTAAGTATGAGATGGATGTGAATTTGGGTTGGGTTGATGTAATTGATCCAATTATTGTTTAAATCATCTTTAATGATTGTTATTGCATTGATGATGAATCTATTGTGATGAATTGAAATCCTTCATACTAATTCTTGAGTGTTGAATCTAGGGTAAGAAGATAGACTTAGATGTCATGTTATCAAGCTTTGATTTAGTATTGCATTATGGCGTAGTGACTCTTCTAAATTAGTTCTTATATTGAATGTTGAATAACATTAGTGTGATGACCCAAAATGGGTTGGTCTATGGGTTGATGGTAAGGCCCTTTTATTGGTGAACTATGGAGGAGTGTTGGTAAGTTTTGATTATCCTAATTCTTACTTCTATTTTTGTTAATTGTTATTAAGTTATGAGTTGTGTTGAAGTATACCTTGTTTAAGGTGATAGATTGGTATGATGATTGAATTGGAATGTTTTAGGTTTAGTTGTGAGGTTTCCTAGGAGTACATGTTATAGGGAGGTTGTTGTGTAAAGATGTGCCCTATTATGATGATATGTGCAAGGATTAACTTCACCTAAATGAATTGTGAATTAAAGGACTATTTCCTATACAATTCTTCTTTGAGCTATGATGATGAATATACAAGGGCTTGACCCTATTATGTAACTAGGTTGAGATGATTAATAAGTTTAAAGACTTTTCTATAATGGGGACTTAGCTTAGCATCGAGTGAACTTGACAATGGGAGGTGATGGCTTTCCTTAGAGGAAGTGTTACCCTATAGTTCCATATTGGATGTTGACTCCCCTTTGAGGGATACTCACCTAATGATTCCCATGAGATGTGGCCCCGATTACCAAAAAGGTATGTAGATGGAATACCTATCTCTTAGTTCCTTAAACTATGTTGCCACCATAGGATACTACCTAGTGGATCCACCTAGATAGCTACATTTACGTTAGGTTCTACTTTGGCCGTTAGACCACCTTCCATTGGTGTAAGATTTTATGACACCGGATTCCACATTTGCTCATGTGGTCTATGTCGGTTAAGGCAAGAGTTCCCTAAACTAAAATGAATGAATAAGATGTAGATTAATCGAAGTGACTTGAGGTGTTTGACTTTAGCTTAGGTAGGGGTATGGGACTCTACCTACGCCTTGCACTAGTTTTCCTTGATAGGAGCTTTGAGAAGTCAATACTATGTATGTAAATGGTGATATAATGTAATTGACTTTGTACATTGAATAACATGCTTAGGAGTGTGAGGTTGATGTCATTTGTTGAAGAAGAATACTTCATGAAGATTATAGTTAGTATGTTTTGCTTTGCTATGCTTTACTCTTTTCCATGTTTTATAATGATATTTCTTGATGATAGGATCTTATGAGATTAAGGGCTTAAATATGATGGTATGCATGTGGTATAGTTAGTTGCTTTGTATACTCAAGTAAATTATCTAAATAGCATGATTTTTCTTAAATGTCCATTTCTAAGCATACTTGATTGGTAATTGTTCATATGGTTTCATACTTAGTACATGTGGAGTACTAACCCCATTTCCTTCCCTTTTCCCAAACATTATAGGTTCCGGTCATTGAATTGGCTTCCAGGTGATTGGAAGGAAGACTTGGATATCTTATCATCCAAGTGGTAGGTCCTAATTCTCCCGAGGGCGATGCCGACATTCTACTACCATGCTACTTAGTTACTATAGTTCTGTATTGACTCTATTACTCATTTGAGACGATGTTGTATATAGCCTATATGTGGCTTCTTTTATTGATGTTGGTCTTTGCCCAAGACTTATTGTCTTTGTTAGATGGTTTATGAGATGAGACGACTTTTATGACTATTATTTCTTTACTATATAAATGGGTGAAATAAAAGTAGAAGACTTTGTAATCTTCGTATATGAACAAGTCTATGTATACTTGATATAAATACGATTATGTGTATGTAGAGGTCTATGTAAACCTCCGAGTAGATATAGATAAAAAGATTTAAATTCCTTCACGTTTTAATCGATGAATGCTATGACAACGCTAAGAGGATTGTCTTAGTCCTCAAAGAGGACGACGACGCCGGTTACGTCTAGGGGGTAAACCCGGATGTGACAAACATGGTTTCAGAGCATGAGGTTGAATATCCTTGATGTTAACATCTCTCTCAACCACGTTATATAGGTTTGTATGCATAATTGTGAAGCGCGCCACACTTATGAATAGGAACTTATTTGATGCTTAGGAATCACTCTCATTGTTGGAAATCCATATCGTGCCTCTAGAATGTACTTAATATATGCTTTCGCCTAAAACTTGTGTTTTGGTTATAGGAGATGAATACTAGAAGAAATGCAGCCAGAAGACTTGAGGAGGAGATCACTGCTGTGGGAATACCTCCCCGTGATGATCCAGTTCCTCCTCTTGAAGAGATTGTTGCTGATGATCAGGCTCCCGTTGACCCTCCACCTATGACAGAGGCTCAAATAAGGGCTATTTTTGCTCAAATGGCTCAATCCATGACTACTCAAGCTCAAGCTGCAACGGTGCAAGCCCAAGCTATGACTACCCAAGCCAATAGGGATATTGCACCTAGGGTCCGTGAGAAAACTATGGCTTCACGACTTAGGGACTTTACCCGAATAAATCCTCCTATCTTTTATGGGTCTAAGGTTGATGAAGACCCTCAAGAATTCATTGATTAGGTTTATAAGATATTGGGTGCTATAGGGTTGTCTTCTACTGAGAATGCCGAGTTTGCCTCATACCAACTCAAGGATGTGGCTCAGACTTGGCATGTGCAATGGAAAGACAATAGGCCACGTCAAGGTGGTCCAGTAACTTGGGAGTTTTTCAAAAGGGCTTTCCTCGATCGGTTTTTCTCTAGGGAGATAAGGGAAGCTAAGGTGGTATAATTCATTAATATCCGTCAAGGAGGTATGAGTGTTCATGAGTACTCTTTGAAATTCATTCAATTGGCCAAATATGCTCCTTCCTTGGTCTCCGATCCTAGAGACGAGATAAGTCAATTTTTGACGGGTGTGTCAGATGACTTGCAAGAAGAATGTCATTCGGCTATGCTTCATGATAACATGAATATTGGTCGTATTATGGTGCATGCACAAAGGATTGAGGAGGCTAGAGCAAAAAGGAAGGATAAGGATTCAAGAAGGACAAGGTCTTTTGAGAGTGGAACTACTAAAGACAGGTTTGGAATTCAAGAGAAGCCTAGATTCAAGAAGAGGTTCTCAAATCAATTTCCATCCAAATTTCCCAAGACTAGGGATTCTAAAGCCCCTAGGCAAAAAGTTGCAAAGGGAAAGGGTGGAAACTCATTTAATGAGAAGCCTACGTGTGCTAAGTGTGGGAAGGGTCACCTTGGAGAATGTTTGGTAGGAACGCGGATTTGCTTTGGTTATGTAAAAAGTGGTCATAGAGTACGAGATTGTCCTAATGCTAAGGGACAAGAGAAGGGTGGACAGCCAAGTGGTTCTAATGATGCTCCCAAAATGAACCGCTTTTATGCTCTTCGTTCGAGAGATGACCAAGAGGCCTCTCCCGATGTGGTGACCGGTATGTTACAAATCTTTGCTATTGATGTGTATACTTTGCTTGATCCAGGTGATACTTTGTCTTTCATTACTCCCTTAGT
This sequence comes from Solanum sitiens, assembly GCA_016801875.1. Lineage (NCBI taxonomy): Eukaryota > Viridiplantae > Streptophyta > Magnoliopsida > Solanales > Solanaceae > Solanum > Solanum sitiens. The sequence goes on from JABWTJ010000060.1 coordinate 441,837, forward strand.
AGCTAAAAAGTTCGGTAATTTACCCGATGTTTTGCATGAACCTATTTTGGTGTCTACTCCGGTGGGTGAGTCAGTTGTAGAAAAAAGAGTATATCGAAATTGTCCTATTTCTATGCCCCATAGAGATTCTCATGTAGATCTAGTTGAACTAGGCATGTTTGATTTTGATGTCATTTTGGGTATGGATTGGTTGCATGCTAGCTTCGCTTCTATTGATTGTAGGACTAGAGTTGTGAGGTTTAGCTTCGTAAATGAACCCGTTTTTGAGTGGAAGGGTCGGAATTCTCTTCCTAGAGGTCGTTTCATATCATGTCTAAAAGTGCGTAAAATGACCTCAAAGAGGTGTCCTTATCATATTGTGAGAGTCCAAGAAGTTGATTTCGAAATTCCTCCTATTGAGTCGGTCCCCGTGGTGAGTGAATTTACGGAGGTCTTTCCTAATGACCTTCCCGGCATTCCTCTCGAATGGGAAATCGATTTTGGTATCGATTTGCTACCAGAAACAAACCCTATCTCTATTCCTCCTTATAGAATGGCTCCAGCCGAATTGAAGGAGTTGAAGGCACAACTTAAAGATTTGCTAGACAAGGGCTTTATAAGGCCTAGCATTTCTCCATGGGGTGCTCCGATATTATTCGTGAAAAAGAAGGATGGGTCCTCGAGAATGTGTATTGATTACCGCCAACTCAACAAGGTTATTATCAAGAACAAGTATCCTCTTCCGCGGATTGATGATTTATTTGATCAACTCCAAGGGGCGAGTTACTTCTCCAAAATTGACTTGAGGACAGGGTATCACCAGCTTAGGGTGAGAAATGAAGATATTCCAAAGATGGCCTTTCGGACTCGGTACAGGCATTATGAGTTTCTGGTTATGTCCTTTGGTCTCACAAATACTCCGGTGGCATTTATGGACCTAATGAATAGGGTGTTTCGAAGTTACCTTGATTCATTTGTGTTTGTATTTATCGATGATATCTTGGTGTATTCGAAGAATAAGGTTAATCACATAGGTCATCTAAGGGTGGTATTGCAAACCCTTAAAGAGCATAAATTGTTCGCCAAGTATAGCAAGTGTGAGTTTTGGTTGAGGTCGGTCGCGTTTCATGGGCACATCATCTCTAGTGAGGGAGTTGAGGTAGACCCAAGGCAAACTGATGCGGTAATAAATTGGCCTAGACCCTTGACCCCAACAGATATTAGGAGTTTCTTGGGTCTAGCGGGATATTATCGAAGGTTTGTAGAAAGTTTTTCATCCATTGCATCGCCTTTGACTTCATTGACTAAAAAGGGTAAAAAGTTTGAGTGGTCAGAGGCCTGTGAGAAGAGTTTCCGATTATTGAAAGATAGGCTTACTTCCGCTCCGGTGTTAACTTTACCGGAAGGTTCTAAAGGGTTTGTTGTGTATTGTGATGCATCCCGCATAGGTTTGGGGTATGTGCTTATGCAAAATGGGAAGGTGATTGCCTATGCTTCACGGCAACTTAAGGTGCATGAGAGAAATTACCCCACCCATGACCTTGAGTTAGCGGCCGTAGTGTTTGCTTTGAAAATGTGGAGACATTACTTGTATGGTGGTCATGTTGATGTTTTCACCGATCATAAGAGTCTTCAATATGAGTTTACTCAAAAAGAGTTGAATCTCCGACAAAAAAGATGGTTAGAATTGTTGAAAGATTATGATATGAGGGTCCTATATCATCCCGGCAAGGCCAATGTGGTGGCGGATGCTCTATGTCGTTCGAATATGGGTAGTGTGTCTCATATAGATGAAGACAAGAAAGATCTAGTGAAAGATGTTCATAGTTTGACTAGATTGGGGGTGCAATTGGAGAGTTCTCTAAATGAAGGTGCCACGGTTCATCATATCTCTGAGTCATCATTAGTGGTTGAGGTGAAGTCCAAACAACACCTTTATCAACTATTGATGGAGTTGAAGGAATCGGTTCTTGGCAAGATGAATGAGTCTTTCTCCTTAGGATGGGATGGTGTGTTGAGGTACCAAGGGAGGTTATGTGTTCCCGATGTTGATGGATTGAGGGATCGGATCCTTGAGGAAGCCCATGGATCCCACTATTCCATCCATCCGGGTTCTACTAAGATGTATCATGACCTTCGAGAAATATATTGGTGGGAAGGTTTGAAGAAGGACATAGCGGAATTTGTTGTTAAGTGTCCAAATTGCCAACAAGTGAAGGCGGAACATCAAAAGTGGGGTGGCTTACTACAAGATATCCAAATTCCTACTTTGTAGTGGGAAGACATTAATATGGACTTTGTGGTAGGGTTGCCTCGGACTCAAAAGTCGCATGATTCTATATGGGTGATTGTTGATAGATTGACTAAGTCCGCCCATTTTATTACCGTCAAATCCACGTTTTCGGCGGAGGATTATGCGAATATCTTCATAGATGAGATTGTGTGTCGCCATGGTATTCCGTTATCCATCATTACGGATCGGGGTGCACAATTCACCTTTAGATTTTGGAAGTCATTTCAAGAAGGTTTGGGTACTAAAGTGAAATTGAGTACCACCTTTCATCCTCAAATGGATGGTCAAGCGGAACGCCCCATTCAAACCCTTGAGGATATGCTTAGATCTTGCATTATTGATTTTAAAGGAAGTTGGGATAAGCACTTTCCGTTGGTGGAGTTTGCATATAACAATAGTTTTCATTCGTCCATCTCCATGGCTCCCTATGAAGCCTTGTATGGTAGGAGGTGTAGGTCTCCTATAGAATGGTGAATTGATTTATAGGACTTGGAGAATGTGCATATTATAAGGAATAGGTTGCAAACAGCCTATAGTCGACAAAAGTCCTATGCGACAATAGGAGAAGGGATTTGGAGTTTGAAGAGGGTGACAAGGTGTATTTGAAAATTTCACCTATGAAGGGGGTGGTAATATTTGGCAGGAAAGGGAAGTTGAGCCCTCGTTACGTAGGCCCTTATGAGATTTTGGAAAGGGTTGGTAAAGTTGCCTATCGCTTAAAACTACCTAACGATTTAGCTTTGGTTCATCCGGTTTTCCATGTCTCTATGTTGAAGAAGTGTGTCGGGGATCCCGAGTCTATTTTTCCTATTGAAGGTCTTGGAGTCAAGGATAACCTCTCTTATGAGGAGGTTCCGGTTCAAATCCTTGACAGGCAATTAAAGAGGTTGAGGAACAAGGAGGTGGTTTCCGTAAAAGTGTTATGGAAGAACTACCTAGTTGAGGGTGCAACATGGAAGGCCGAGGCCGACATGAAAACCCGTTATCCTCATCTTTTTGATGTTTAAGTTTAGTCATTCATTCTAATGATATAATTATGCAAGATATTGTGAATCCTTGATGTTTTGGTGAATTTTTTTTTCCCTTCAAAATCCTAGTTTTTGGAGACTTCACAATGAAGTCACTATAAGGTGGCCTTAAACAAAAATTTGAAATTTGTCTTTCTTCTTGCATATTTGAGTCAAGTCATGTATTGTGATATAGTGAATCCTTGTGGATATTATATAAAGCATATTGATAAGATGAACTTTGTGCTAATTGACTTGTGTATCAAATGATTGAGCTCATGTGTGTTGTGAGGAGGAGATACCTCATGAGGAAACTTTGAGCTTATGTGTGATAAATTGATGTTTTGAAGTGTTTTATTGAAATGATGTAATTCATGCTAATTGGACAATGTGAATTGGTTGTGCTGCTAGTCTAGAGTCTATTCCCTCCTTTAAAGAGTGTTTAGTGTCATTCGGGGACGAATGTTCCTAAGCGGGGGATAATGTAACATTTCGAAATCCCAAGTCACGTGGTAAGACTTAACCAGGCTCCTTAAGGTCTAAATAATTGTTCTTAGCCAAATTAGGTGTATATAGAGTGGTTAAAGTGTTTTAGAACCAAAATGTTCAAGAACGTCCATGACTTCTGTAAAGTTGGTTCATGAAAGGGCTAATGTGTTCTAATTCGTTTGACTAAGTTTAAGGGTCAGAATCGAGCAAAAGTTTGTAGCAATAGGTGTATCACATAGTGAGGTATGGTTTCATGATGGAAAAGTCAGGGTACGACTCCCCAAGGACCAACCAAGGGCCCTCGAGCAGGACCCTTGTGGAAGGAAGGTGCAGTACTGCCTGGCAGTGTGCCTCGACGGATGGCTCGACGGTGTGTCACGGGAACGATGGGGCGTCGAGGCCACCATCGTCCCACCCTTAGTCGCCTCCTCGAGATCCTTCGCCTGCACAGTCTCTGACCAAGATGACGGAATTACATGACGGAGGGAGGGTCGTCCGTCACGCCCCCGACGGACCGTCGACCGGGTTCCGTCGGTGGGGGCCTGTTATGTTTCGGTGAACTTAAGCTATGGTTCATTTAATTTGTTAAGTGTCTTACGGGTAATTGAGGAATAAGGGAAGACTAATTAAGTTGACTTAGCCTCACTATAAATACGCTCAATCCTCATTAGCCTAATCACAATTCTCAAAATAAACTCTCTTCCTTCTCTCTACTTTCTCTCTCTATTGAAAGACTCCATTGAAGAATAGCTTGGGAGGGGCATTGGGGGGCTGGTTTAGGACGAAATCACCATTGAACCATCATCAAATCTTAAGGTATTAGATCTAATTCACCTTTGGGACTTCTTTCCTCAAAGGGATCCTTCAAAGATTTTCCAAAAGTAGAGTTTCATATGGGTTTTATCCAATTTCGGATTTGATGTTATGAATTGAGTTATTCATGTATTGTTTGGGTCATAATGATTCGATTATCATGTATAGTAACTTGATTAGATGATTTAAGGTGGTTTGGTTTAGATTGTAGATGATGATCCTTAACCCTTAACCCTAGGTATGAGATGGATGTGAATTTGGGTTGGGTTGATGTAATTGATACAATTATTGTTTAAATCATCTTTAATGATTGTTATTGCATTGATCGTGAATCTATTTTGATGAATTGAAGTCCTTATGCTAATTCTTGAGTGTTGAATCTAGGGTAAGAAGATAGACTTAGATGTCATGTTATGAAGCTTTGATTTAGTATTGAATTATGGCGTAGTGACTCTTCTAAATTAGTTCATATATTGATTGTTGAATTACATTCGTGTGATGACCCAAAATGGGTTGGTCTATGGGTTGATGGTAATGCCCTTTTATTGGTGAACTATGGAGGAGTGTTGGTAAGTCTTGATTATCCTAATTCTTACTTCTATTGTGGTTAATTGTCATCAAGTTATGGTGTTGTGTTGAAGTATACCTTGTTTAAGCTGATAGATTGGTATGATGATTGAATTAGAATGTTTTAGGTTGGGTTGTGAGGTTGCCTAGGAGTACATCTTATAGGGAGGTTGTTGTGTAAAGATGTGCCCTATTATGATGAGATATGCAAGGGTTAACTTCACCTAAATGAATTGTGAATGAAAGGACTATTTCCTATACAATTCTTCTTTGAGCTATGATGATGAATATACAAGGTTTTGACCCTATTATCTAACTAGGTTGAGATGATTAATAAGTTTAAAGACTTTTCTATAATGGGGACTTAGCTTAGCACCGAGTGAACTTGACAATGGGAGGTGATGGCTTTCCTTAGAGGAAGTGTTACCCTATAGTTCCATATTGGATGTTGACTCCCCTTTGAGGGATACTCACCTAATGATTCCCATGAGATGTGGCCCCGATTACCAAAAAGGTATGTAGATGGAATACCTATCTCTTAGTTCCTTAAACTATGTTGCCACCATAGGATACTACCTAGTGGATCCACCTAGATAGCTACATTTACGTTAGGTTCTACTTTGGCTGTTAGACCACCTTCCATCGGTGTAAGGTTTTATGACACCGGATTCCACATTTTCTCATGTGGTCTATGTCGGTTAAGGCAAGAGTTCCCTAAACTAAAATGAATAAATAAGATGTAGACTAATCGAAGTGACTTGAGGGGTTTGACTTTAGCTTAGGTAGGGGTATGGGACTCTACCTACGCCTTGCACTAGTTTTCCTTGATTGGAGCTTTGAGAAGTCAATACTATGTATGTAAATGGTGATATAATGTAATTGACTTTGTACATTGAATAACATGATTATGAGTGTGAGGTTGATGTCCTTTGTTGAAGAAGAATACTGCATGAAGATTATAGTTAGTATGTTTTGCTTTGCTATGCTTTACTGTTACCCATGTTTTATAATGATATTTCTTGATGATAGGATCTTATGAGATTAAGGGCTTAAATATGATGGTATGCATGTGGTATAGTTAGTTGCTTTGTATACTCAAGTAAATGGTCTAAATAGCATGATTTTTCTTAAATGTCCCTTTCTAAGCATACTTGATTTGTAATTGTTCATATGGTTTCATACTTTGTACATGTGGAGTACTAACCCCATTTCCTTCCCTTTTTCCAAACATTTTAGGTTCCGGTCGTTGAATTGGCTTCGAGGTGATTGGAATGAAGACTTGGATATCTTATCATCTAAGTGGTAGGTCCTCATTCTCCCGAGGGCGATGCCGACATTCTACTACCATGCTACTTAGTTACTATAGTTCTGTATTGACTCTATTACTCATTTGAGACGATGTTGTATATAGCCTATATGTGGCTTCTTTTATTGATGTAGGGCTATACCCAAGACTTATTGTCTTTGTTAGATGGTTTATGAGATGAGACGTCTTTTATGACTATTATTTCTTTACTATATAAATGGGTGAAATAAAAGTAGAAGACTATGTAATCTTCGCATATGAACAAGTCTATGTATACTTGATATAAATACGATTATGTGTTTGTAGAGGTCTATGTAAACCTCTGAGTATATATAGATAAAAAGTTTTAAATTCCTTCACGTTTTAATCGATGAATGCTATGACAAGGCTAAGAGGCTTGTCTTAGTCCTCAATGAGGACGACGACGCCGGTTACGTCTAGGGGGTAAACCCGGATGTGACAGTTTGTGAATTGTCTGCTAAGATGTAAATGTTATAAGGATGGTGATAACTTGCCAATGTGCCTCATTATGATGTGGCTATGAAAAAGATGTTAGCCTCACATGTGTGAATTATAATGAAAGAAAAATATTCATGCAATTCTTATTAAGCTATAATGATGATGGTTATATAAGGGAGAGACCCTATGACCTAATTAAGTTATGATCATTAATAAAGGCATTAAAGACGTTTCAAAAGGGACTTATCTTAGCACCGATTGAACTTGTAGATAAGGGGTGGCGCCTTCCCCAGGAGGGAAGGTAGGGTTCACCATAGTACTTACGGTGTGGATAGCCTCATAGTCCAAAAAGGACATAAAGTGATGTTTCCATGACAGCCTCCAAGTTCCATAAACTATGTTGCCACCATAGGAATACTAGCTAGTGGATCCACCTAGATGCTATGTTCATGTTTGGTACTACTTTGGCCGGTAGTCCGCCTTCGATCGGTGTAAGGTTTTACAACACCGGATTCAACACTTAGCTTTTGTTGTCTATGTCATTTAAGGCAAGTTTTCCCGAAAGTAAAATGAACTAATGATGTGAACCGTAACTAGGGTGACTTGAGAGGTTAGCTTAGTCTAGGTAGGGGTAGGGGACTCTACCTAGGCATTTCACTATTTGGCTTTGAGGGAAGCCCTAGAGGGATGTTCTTATGTTATAAATGATCTTATAAAGTAAATATTATGCTTTTCTGGACTTTACATGTTGATGATCCTTTATGATGTTAGTTTCATTAATGAACATGCTATTGGTTTATATTGCTAAATATGATGATGACTACTATTGATGCTATGTTATGTTGAGTTGGGCATTACTTGTGATCCTTTGTTTGGTTTACTTGATTGAGTAAGGTTATGGGGCTTTGCTTGGTCATTGCACTTGTAGGCTAAATGGTGGGTTATGAGCAAGGGTCTTGCTTATATTATAATGTTATGAACTCTTGTATGTGTTGACATGACTGTTACTTGTTAATGTTGGTCTTGTGTAGTACATGGGTTTGACTTATGGATTATGTGATTATTGACTTAAGTGGGTTCTTGATTGTGCATAAGGCTATTCAAAGTACTTTAGCATGATTTTCATCAAATGTCCTCTTTAGCATGATATCACTTATTTAATGTGCATATACCCATACTTTGTACAAGTGTGTACTAACGCATGTCTGATGTTTACTAAAAATGTAGGATTCGGCCGTTGATATTAGAGAAGGCTTTCAAGACTACTTGGATTCTTATCTTCCAAGTTCTATAGGTCATCACTTTCCGAGGACGATGTCATTATCTACCTATTGTATGTTGTTTAGTCTTAAAGACACTTTGTTCATTTTCTTTCATTTTAATACGATAATATGTATGTGAAATAAAAGTAGAAGATTATGTAATCTTCTTATACGAAGGGTCTACGTATACTCTATATGAATATATATTATGTGTATGCGAGAGGTCTATGTAAACATCAAGATAGATATAGAAAAGTTTTAAACTATCCTCATTTTTAATCTATGAATGTAATGATGTAAGCAAAGAGGCTAGTCTTAGTCCTCTTCGAGGACGACGACGCCGGTTACGTCTAGGGTGTGCTCCCTAGATGTGACAAACTTTGTATCAGATCATGAGGTTTAATATCTTTAGGAATGATGTCTCATCAAACAACGGCTATGTAGATTCTTATTCATATATGTGAAGCGCGCCAAACTAATGAATGAGGAAATATGTGATGCTTAGGAAACTCTCATACTCTTGTAATCCAATGTCGTGCATCTAGATTCTACTTTATGTGTGCTTTAACCTAAACTTTGTATAGTGGGTACAGGTATGAATACCTGAAGAGCAGCCGCAAGAAGGGCCTAGGAAGGCGTCACTAATGCTGGAGCACAAGACAACCAAGTGCCTCCACTTGAAGAAGTTGCTATGGATGATAAAGTTCCACTTGCTACTCCTCCTATGGCGAATGGGGATATAAGGGCAACTTTTCTCCAAATGGACCAAGACATTACTACCCAAGCACAAGACGTCACTACTCAAGCACAAGGTATGACGGCCCAAGCTGAACGGGAGGTGGTACCCCAAGGAAACTAACAAGTTAGCACCATGGCCTCCCGTTTGAGGGATTTCACTAGGATGAATCCCTCTACTTTCTATGTGTTCAAAGTTGAGGAAGACCCCCAAGAGTTCATTGATGAAGTCTTCAAGATTCTCTATGCTATGGGGTTGACTACTATTGAGAAGGCCGAGTTAGCCACCAACCAACTCAAAGATGTGGCCCAAACTTGGTACGTCCAATGGAGAGACAATAAACCTCTAAGGGGTGGTCCGGTGACATGGGAGATTTTCAAGAAGGCTTTTCTTGATCGGCTCTTTCCTAGAGAGAAGAGGGAAGCCAAAGTGAAGAATTCATCAACCTTCGCCAAAGAGGTATGAGTGTACTTGACTACTCTTAGAAATGCACTAAATTTTCAAGGTATGCTCCTTCTTTGGTTTCTGATCCTAGAGATGAAATGAGCTGTTTTATGATGGAAGTGTCGGATAACTTGAAAGAGGAATGTCGTTCGGCTATGCAACATGACAATATGAGCATTTCTCGTCTTATGGTTGTTGCTCAACAAGTGGAAGAGACAAGGATCAAGAGAAAAAGTAGAGATGCTCAAAGGGCAAGGTTTTTTTATGGTGGTTCTTCAAAGGGTAGGCTTGATATCAAAGACAAGCCTAGGTTCAAAAAGAGGTTCTCCAATCAAGTTCCTTCCAAGTTCCCTAAGGCTCGTGATGATAGGGTGTCTAACCCTGAAAAGGGAAGGGGTACTAGTTCACCAAGTAAGAAGACAACTTGTGGAAAGTGTGGCAGGAAGCATTATGGTGATTGCCTCATTGGGATGGACAATTGCTTTAATTGTTGTAAAAGTGGGCAAAAAGTTAGAGATTGCCCAAATTTGAAGGGGCAAGACAAGGGTAGTGTTCAAGCTCAAGCAAGTTGTTGTAATGTTTATGCTCCAAAGAATGATATCTTGAATGAACCTTTTATGGTGACTAATGTTGCTAAGAGAGTATATAGAAATTGTCCTATAATGTTGCCAAATAGAGTTACTCATGTGGAGTTAGTAGAACTAAATATGGTTGATTTTGATGTTTTTTGGGTATGGATTGGTTGCATGCTTGTTTCTCTCCCATAGATTGTAGAACAAGGGTGTGAAGTTTAACTTTCCAAATGAACCCGTTTTAGAGTGGAAGGGGGGAAATTCTATTCCTAGAGGTTGTATAATTTCTTGTTTGAAAGCTTGTAAGATTATCTCTAAAGGGTGTTTATACCATATAGTAAGAGTCCAAGATTTAGACTCCAAAATTCCTCCCGTGGAGTCGGTCCCCTCAGTGAGGGAATTTCCGGAGGTCTTTATTAATGATCTTCTCAGTATTCCTCCCGAACGGAAAATTGATTTTGGTATCGACTTGCTACCGGATATACATCACATTTCAATTCCTCCTTATCGGATGGCTCCGGCCGAATTGAAAGAGTTAAAGGCTCAACCCAAAGACTTACTAGAGAAGGGATTTATTCATCCTAGTATTTCTCCATGGGGTGCTCCGATATTGTTTGTGAAAAAAAAGGATGGGTCCCTTAGAATATGTATCGATAACCGTAAACTCAACAAAGTCACAATAAAAAATAAGCATCCTCTCCCTCGGATTGATGATATATTTGATCAACTCCAAGGTTCAAGTTACTTTTCAAAGATTGACTTGAGATCGGGATATCACCAACTTAGGGTGAGAGGTGAAGATATTCCCAAGACAGAATTTCAGACTAGATATGGTAACTATGAGTTCTTAGTAATGTCCTTTGGTCTGACAAATACTCTGGCTGCATTTATAATCCTAATGAATAGGGTGTTTTGAAGTTACCTAGATTCATTTGTCATTGTCTTCATTGATGATATCTTGGTATATTCAAAAAATGAGGGTAAACACATGGATCATTTGAAGTGGCGTTGCAAGTTCTTAAAGAACACCAGTTGTTTACCAAGTATAGCAAATGTTAGTTTTGGTATAGGTCGGTAGCGTTTCTTGGTCATATCATCTCTAGTGAAGGTGTAGAGGTTGATCAAAAGGAAGACCGAAGCTATGAAAAATTGGCCTAGACCTTTTGCTCGTACATATATTAGGAGTTTCTTAGGCCTACCCGGTTATTATAGAAGGTTCGTCGACGGGTTTGCATCCATTGCTCCCCCCTTGAAAACCTTGACCCAAAAGAATGTGAAATTTGAGTGGTCGGAGGCATGTGAAAAGAGCTTCCAAATGTTGAAACATAGGCTTATTTCTGCTCCGATATTGACTCTACCAGAGGGTACTAAGGGTTTTGTGGTATATTTTTATGCATCCCGAGTTGGGTTGGGGTGTGTTCTTATGCAACATGGCAAAGTAATAGCCTATGCTTTTAGGAAACTCAAAGTTCATGAGAAGAATTATCCAAATCATGACCTTGAGTTAGAGGTCGTGGTATTTGACTTGAAATTATGGAGGAATTATCTTGGTAAGATGAATGAGTCATTCTCCCAAGGGGGATGGTGTTCTTAGATATCAAGGTAGATTGTGTGTGCCTAATGTGGATGATTTGAGGAGTAGGATCCTTGAGGAAGCTCATGGAGCCCGTCATCATGGTTCTACAAAGATGTACCATGAACTTAGAGAAGTGTTTTGGTGGGATGGTCAAAAAATGGATATTGCGGAGTTTGTTGCAAAGTGTCCCAATTGTCAAGAAGTAAAGGCCGAACACCAAAAGCCGAGTGGTCTACTACAAGAAATCCAAATTCATACTTGGAAGTGGGAAGATGTCAATATGGATTTTGTAGTAGGTTTTCCTCGACCTCGAAAGCAATATGACTCTATATGGGTCGTAGTGGATAGATTGACAAAGTCCGCTCACTTTATTCCCGTTAAGTCTACTTAGTCGGCGGAATATTATGCAGGAATCTATATGTAACACTGTAAAACAAACTAAGGTGAAATAGATCTTCATGATGGTTGCTGATACGCTCAAACTTTCTTCTCAAATAAGAAGTAAAGCGGTCGTATCAAGTAAAGAACCCAACTAATGAGGTTGGGATCGATCCAACGAGGAAAATAGTTCAGACTTAACTTTATTTTATTATTACTATTATTTAGTCAACTATTTCCTTAGAAAACAAAAGACAAAAAAGGGTTTTTTTAATTAATAAAAATGATTAACTAAATTAAAGTAGACAACTAACAGATTCAAATCTTGAAGTTTAATCAATAAAAAAAAGTAACTGGGGCATAAGTGTTCCCCACAGGTTCCTAACTTGATAATTCTAACTATAACAATTCTTTCCTAGTATCTTGCATGTAAAGTGATAAGTTATGTATCTCTAAATCCTTGGTCCGGCATCTAGAAATATTCACTCCGCACCTTGGTCCGGCTACGTGTGTTGCTATACTAACCCTTATCTTTACCTCATATTAAGCATTGTATTCAATATTTGACTAAGTTATTACCTCGTACCAACCGACAATAGCCTATTAGATAGTATACACTAAATCTATGTTGATAATTCTTTTCCTATTATCTACCTCCTTGGGACGACAAGTAGCATTAAGGTGAGTTCTAACGTTGGCCACCCGTTAAAAAGAGTTCTACACAAAAGAATTATCAATACATGCAAGACACTATTCTAGAATTGTTATTTTATTTAGATTTTACCTTATTGTTCACCCATGGTTCCCACAACCCTAGTTATGGAGTTTAGTTACCCATGGTCATAATCACACTATTCATATTTTTAATATAAGAATTCATGCACTTACTTTAATGAGAAAGAATAAAATCGAGAAATTCACTTGATTAATCAACAGAAACACCAACAATCAATTCCAGAAAAAGTGTATCAATTACTGAAATTAATTCTTCAATACTTGAACAAGAGAAGTAAAAATTATCCAAAAGTCTAACCCCAAAAACGAGGTTTTTCGAACTATTTATAATAAAAACAAAACCTAAAAATAGAAGGTTTCTAATTAATGAAAATTTGTCCAAACGCGTCTGAGTCGACGGACCTCGTGACGGACCGTCGTCCTATACTTCACAACTTCTTCTGCTGCTTTCTTCATTACCCTCGATGGACAGGTATGACGGACCGTTTCTAGCACGATGGTCCGTCGAGGGGCTCCGTTCCATAATACTTAACTTCTTGGAATTTGGGTACTGGGACTACTCTCTGATCATTACAACGAACCACCAGGATGGACCGTCGTGGCTATGACGGTCCGTCATGAACTTTCGTAGTCCCACACTTGGTCAGACTTCTCCATCTTCCTTCAGAAGCTTCTCTCCTCACTACGATGCCAACTACGGACCGTCATAAGCTCCGTAGGTGGTCTCTTCTGCATTTCTTGCTCAAAAATCCTGCGTTCATCTTTTGACAGATTTCCTGCAAATAAAGAGAAACTTACATAAAAAATTAATACAAAAAGGCTTTAGACACACACTAAACTTAAGGAAAAAGCATTAAAAGTACCGTGAAACCACAGTACATCAGGCTTGAGTTAATTTTAAGTTAAAATGAGTTATATTAGTGTCCTTAGGCAGTGTGTGAAGTTTGGTTAAGTTTGGAGGTCAAATGTCCATGACGTTCGGAAGATATGCCTTAGAAAGTCCTTCTGTGTCTTTATGTGTTTGAGTGAGTTTTACGTGTTCGTTTTGTTTGAAATTGGTGTGGGATAGTACAAAGACCTCGACAAATATGTTTATGGGTTTAACGTCCGGGAACGACCCCACCTAGGACCCACAAGGGGCCCTAGAAAAGGGCCCAAGACTTTAGTCCAAAACTGCCTGGCAGTGTCCACTCACAGGACCAGTCGACGGCCTGTTGACCAATCGACGTCTTGTCGACTTGGTTCGTCTATTGGACCTGAAGTTATGTAGGTGTGGAGGGAATAATATCCAACCAACGAACCCCCATCGACTGGGAATGGGTTGACACGTGGTCTGTCATTAGGGAAGTCGTGGGCACTGCAGTTAAAAGCTGTTAAAGTCTGCCTTGGCTTGGGGTGTTTAGTAAATTCTCCCCAAGTCTATTAAGGACTTTGGACATTTATTTTAGGGTTATTTAGGCATATTAATGTATTTTAAACCCTAACACCTAATTTTAGACCTCATTTCCTAAAATCCAAAACCCCTCTCCCTTATAACTCTATCTCAAGTCTCCTTGGAAGCTACAAGTCAAGAAGAGATAGGAGGGCTGTTGGTGGTAGTGTGCTTCATATAAATAATTGGGTTTGTTCTATTTTTAGGTATGGTATCTATCCTTTAACTCTCTTCCATTCAAGGAGTCATTTCTAATGGATTTTTAAAAAGGGTTTTCAACCCTACTTTCTTCTATCTTCAACTCTAAATTTGAGTCTTGCATGAAAACGTTTTTAATGAGTCAAATATGACGTTTCTAATGCTAGTTGGTGATTTTAATGCTAAAACTTCAGTGAAAACATGTTAAAGTTTTTTATCAAATTTTGTCTTAAGAAATGAGTTAAATAAGCATGACTTTGTAGTCTTTGAACTTTGGTTTCCTTATGTTGATATTTTTGTTTAGCTACTGAACTAAGTTTTATTTTATGATGAACTGTTGAGTAAAATTGTAAATACGTGTAAAGGCTTTGTAAGAATGGTAAGTTTGTTTCATTATTAACTATCTTTATGAATTTCTCTTGAGTGGTATGGTCCACCTTCTTGGTGGCGGTGTTTACTTGATGAATTTTATTATACTTAGTATGTATTGTAAGTGTGGCTTTGATGGCCTAATTGTAACATTCCGGAAACTTTTATGTCTAGTGAAGAGCCCAATAGATCTTTAAGAATGTGTATTGGGTGTACATAGGCATCCCAATGCCCAATATTGAGAAATATTGGGCATAGTATAGAAAATATGCTAAGGGGTATTAGCCAATTTCTATATAATACCCAAATAAAAAAAATATTGGGCATATTAGAAAATATTGGCTTAAAGGGTGTTAGCCAAATTTCTAACATTAATGAGCTTGTCCAAGAAATGTACCTGCAATGAAGACCCTAGGCTAAAATGCTTTTTCCTTTAAATCACAAATTGGGTATGAGGCATCCAAGTGTCAAGCCTAGATACCATAACACATGACCATTTAAAATAATCATGTAAATTAAGCAGTGCCCAAGGACATGGTGAGGATCCTTGGGACAATAAGTAACATTCCCAAAGGAACCATAAATAATAGTTAGTTAGGAAAGTACAACCAACCCATGTGCAATCACATGTGCAAGACATGTGAAGAACTGGCCAAGGAGGGGACCACCCTAACCGAATTCGGTTAGGGTAGTTAGGGGGGGAAAACGTGCACAAGGGACCCATCCATGTGGGGCCTAACTTCCTAACTAATGCTAGACTCTAACCTACTGCCCTAAATAGCTAACTAACCTAGGACCAAACGAAATAAACTAATTAGTGCACCCGAAAACCTAGGACCAAAACCGGCTTGACACTAACCTAGTACTAGTTAAAGAGACAACCTAGGATGGTCCAAAAGGATAGTTATGGTCCAAACCACTTAGGGGTACTTTATTAATTCCCCTAGGTTACCTAATTAATTAATTTATAAAATTAATTAATTAATTTAAAAGGGCTAAACCGAAACTAAAAAGGAAATTTTCATATTTTGGTTAAGACAAGAAAGAGACAACCTAGTACCTAACCTAGGATGGTCCAAAGAGTTAGTTAAGATCGTAACGACTTAAGGGTACTTTATTAATTACCCTAGGATACTTAATTAATTAATTTAGCAACAAAATTAATTAATTTAAAGGGGCAAAACCTAAATCACAAAGCAATTTCCAGATTTCGGTTAAAATAAGAAAAAGACAACCTAGTACCTAACCTAAAACGGTTCAAAGGATTGGTTATGGTCCTAAAAACTTAAGGGTACTTTAGTAATTACCTTAGGTCACCTAATTAATTAAATTAGAAATTTAATTAATTAGTTTAAATGATCAAAACTAAATTCTTACACTAACCTAGTACAACTCAAGAAACATCTGAGTACTTAACCTAGGATGGTCCAAAAGGGTTAATTTTGGTTCCAATGACTTAGGGGTACTTTAGTACTTACCCTAGGTACCTAAATTAATTAAATTAAGTATTTAATTAATTAATATAAAGTCAACATGTTGACAAAAACCATAGTCAACACCAATTTCAAGATTTGACTAAGTGTTATGTTCTCCTAGGTTTAGTCAACTTAGGAGGGGATTTTTGGTAATTGGTTAATTAGTTATTAAATTAAGTTATTAAACCTAAGTTTTATAATTCAATATCAGTTCTTAAACCTAAAAATCACGTTCAAACTCATAGAAAAGGCGACACAAAAATAACAAGCAACGAACGAAATAAAAACAGAAAAATTATCGATTTCTCTAAGGCAATTTCAAGGTTTCTTCAAGGTTTCGTTCAAGGTGGTCTTCGTAGATTAAGTTATACATAAGGTATGTGTTTCTCTCCTGGACTCCTTTCTCCAAGAGAACTTTCTTTCTAATGAATTCAACGATCTTGAAACTAGGGTTGTTCACGTTCTCGTCGAACTCCTTGTCCCTAGTATCCTTTTCGATATCAATGTTGAATAGGTCAAAATGAATATATGTTAATGGATAGGAACTTATGTAAATGATTAAAATATTGGCTAATGGTTCATACATATGACAATTTAAATATGAACATACGTAAAAATTGGCTTATGCCAAAAAGATTGAATTGGCAACATACCCTATCCACATGAATTGTGAACGTAAAAACATTGAATAGTTCTTGTAAGTTAATCAAAGGTTAAAAGTTCAAGTGTAGTGAAAGTTTGACTTATACCGATAAATTGGCCTACAATATTATCTCCAAAAATATGTAATAGAATTGGCTAATGATTCCATGAAATTATATTTGAATGAATGTTTGGATTATGACAATAAATTGGCCTACAATATTATCTCCAAAAATATGTAATAGAATTGGCTAATGATTCCATGAAATTATATTTGAATGAATGTTTGGCTTGTGACAATAAATTTGACTATGAAGTTATTTCAAAATTTTCTAGGCCAATACTAATCATATGTCAATATTGTGTAGCCAAAACAATGAAATGACAACTCAAGTACTTCTAAACTAATTCAATGAATCCATAACCAAGGGCATTCCATTCATTGGGACAACTCCCAACATGCTCTACAAGAATGAACTATGAACATATGTAACTCATTTAAAGAAGTGCTCATTGTCCATAAAAGATGAAATGAAGCTACTACACTAAAGTAAAGAAGTAACGTGAGTTATAACATAATTAAAGGGGTGTAAATTAAGTAAGTTACCAGAATGGGGTGTTAAAGGAAGTGAGACAAGTGTTACTTACACCAAAGATAATTTGTTAAAAGAATATTCACGAATGAAGGTGTTAGAATGTGTGAGACTAGTCTCATTAACACCTAAGGATGATATGTAAGGACAATTCACATTCATCAATGTAAAATAAGGATGATATGTAAGGACTATTCACATTCATCAATATAAAGTAAGGATGATATGTAAGGACAATTCACATTCATCAATGTAAAGTAAGGATGATATGTAAGGACAATTCACATTTCATCAATGTAAAGTAAGGATGACAAGTCATCAAAAGAGTAAATAAGTCTCAATATTACTCTATATGTAAGTGTAAGGACAATTCACATTTAATACTAATGATGAGATGAGAAATCATCTAATGAGCTATGATGTCCTCATGCTAGAAACCAGCTTCCATGATGTATGAGTTGAATGTAATGGAACTTTATACTGAGCACCGATAGGCTAGCTATGAGCGGTGATGCCTTCCTTCGGGAAGGGCGGAGGTTCACGTAACTCTCATGAGATGAGACTGTCCGGCATGCCGGGTATGGGTCTCCTTATATCTCCTAGTCTTGGAACCTATACTATCAATATAGGGATCTAGCAGGGTTCAATTCCCTATATACGCTAGCATGTTTTGGTTTCACCTTGGCCAGTGACTCCACCTCTTTTTGGTATGGGTAAGACACTGGATTTCATGATGCTCACATGATCTATGTTGGTTAAGGTTGGAGTTCCTCAAAGTATGAAAGATAATGAAATGAACGATACCAAAGGTGTTTGTGCAAGACAATCAGGAGGTGAAATCAGATTCAAGTAATGACATTAGGTCATTCTTGGTCATTGCACTTTATGATCCCGATGAGAGTCTTAAACTTCATCCTAGGTATAGCTGGTGTTTATATCAGCCTACAAATGAATGAAATGAATTATGTGAAGTACGAATGAACGAATGAAGCAGACTCTGTGTTTGCTAAAGAAGGCCCTCGGGTTGAGGTCCCATATGTTGGGTCCTCACTTGAGATGTCTTAATGCTATATCAATGATTCCAAGGTCTCGTGTATATGAAATGTATAATATATAAAACATGAAAGTAATGAAATTAATGGCATAACCAATAGAGAATGGCTTATGAAATGTAATGAGTACTTGATGTAATGAATAACTTGTTGTAAAGATAGTCAAATCGTGTCCAATAAAATTTACAATAAGTAAAGCGCATAACTAATAATGAATCCTCATGTTATGAAAATGTTAAAGTCAAATAAATTGGCTTATAATGATTTTATGTAATAGGCAAAAGATATTAGCCGAAGAAGATTGGCTTATAATGACTTTTTACATTAGGCCAATAATACAATAATAGGAATAAACACTAAAGATTGATTTATAAAGAATTCATGCCCAAATTAAGAAAGATCATAAGCTTTAATGTAAGTCCCCACGATCTATGCACATTATGCAATCAACTAAAGAATGAGTATAGTCAATAAGTATTGACTTATAAGTATATTCATGCCCCAAATTGTAGTTAAGTCATTTCCTTAATCTCTTGAATTACTTACTTGATTCATTGTGGGTGTGGGATTACAATGAATCATTGCACTTGTAAGTAAAACATAGGACCAAAGGAGTTATTGAACTACACAACAAGAAGAAGAAAAAGACTGAAAAATAATCTAAGTGTACAAAGAGGTGCTCTCGGGTTTTGAGGATCAAAAATTTAAATCTTCGCCCAAGTGGTTCTAAAATTATGTTGATGATACTAATTTCTTGTAATCATATAGGAAATGAGTTGTGTGCTTTGAATGAATTTAAATACATCATATTCATACCAAAATTCACAACTAATGAATTAGGAAAGTCTAATGACGACTTTCCAGAAATGGCATGTTTCTTAGGAAGAGCTTTCATTGATCATGCATATCTTTATGTGTATGTGTACATATACCCAATTTTAGTACACGCGGTGTACTAACCCCCTACTATTTACTATTTTTATAGGTGAAGGTCAGAGGACAGATTGACGACACTTGCAGCGGTTTGGACTTTAGCGTTTCTCCAAACCATTTGGTAGGTCCTCCTGATTTCGAGGATGCTACAGATTTAGTCTAGCCTTAGTTTTAGACATAGCTAGTGGATGTTGTCCCTAGCGTTTATTTCGTACTATCATTTCGAAGCTTTGTAATAAGGCCGTGTTTGGCAAACTATTTATGATATATTCATCTTCAGTTTCGAATTGATTCTTTATGATAGATGGTTGTTCTCTTATGTTGAGCTTAGTATATGATGTATCTAGTTAATAATTATATGAAGTCTATGTATACTTCATACATATAAAAAGTTTTAAATTTTCCGCAAATTTAACAAGATGAATGTGATGAATGCAAGATGAGGCTTGTCCGCGACCTCTGAGAGGTCAACGATGCCGGTGTCGATTCAGATTCAAGAATCCGGGTCGTTACACTAATATGTTAAATGAAGTGATAATGGAGATGGTTCTTATTGTGTTTTGTGAAGCTTGAATTTCATGTTTGGCTTATATGAAGTATATGATTATGTGAAGCATGTAAAGTGTGTTATTTGATGAATGAAGGTCTAAAGTATGTATAGAAGTTAAGATAAATGAAATTATGCTTATACGCAAGGTGTTCTCACATGTACACACACACACTTAAATGAATGAATGAAGCTAAGTTAAGTAAAAAAGGGTGTTTTGGGGTGAACACTCTTTGTGAGTTGAGATGAAGTGTTTAGTAGAAACCTCACTACATCCTAAGAGCTTTCTAAGATAGGTCGGAGGATGAATACCCTTCGTGAGTTGAGATGTGGTGTTCACTAGCTATCCTTAACCTATATTATAAAATGTTGAGAATCTGTTGGGAAATATGCTTAGCACCGAGAAGATATGAAGAAGGGGTGGTTATACTTCGTGAGTTGAGATGTTGTATTCCAATATACCTCTTGAGATGAGTACTCCTCGTAAGAAGAGAATGAGTTACTTAGTAGCAATCTCTTTATCCCTTAATTATGTGCCCGCATAGGTGTAGCTATTGGGAAAGCCATGTAAAAGCTAAAAGAATGACCTTACTCTAGGCAAGTGAGGATCCCTCATCCGATAGGGGTTAATATTGGGATTACATGTGTTGTTCTCATGGTCTATGTCAGTTAAGCTAACCCCCACAAAAGTAATTAATTTGCTAAGTCTTCTAAAAGAGTGTGCTACTTAGGGTAGGTAGTGGAATGGGAAGCTATTTATCCATTGCACTAGGTAGGCATTCCGAAAGGGGAGTCTTGGTGAGTCTTATATAAATTGAGTGAACTAAGTCTCCTAAAAGAACGTACTACTTAGGGTAGGTGGTGGTATGGGACGCTATCTATCCATTGCACTAAGTAGGACCTTCTGAAAGGGGAGTCTTGGTGCCAAGCCTTCTAAAAGAGTGTACTACTTAGGGTAGGTGGTGGTATGGAACGCCATCTACTCATTGCACAAAGTAGGCATTCCGAAAGGGAAGTCTTGGTGTGTTGTTGAGTGTTTCTTCCAAGTATTGTTATTGAGTGGTGACTTGTTCTCCCGAGTGGAGTAAGCCTATGGTGGGTAGTCTTAAGGACCTCCTTGGTGTACATTGAAGGAGGTGTATACGCGTTTCCTTCATGTCTTACCTTGGAGAGTCTTAGGATAACCTTGGTTAGGGAAAATCCTATGGAAATCAGTTCACTCCCTCTTGGGAATTAACTTGGAAGTTCACTGTTTTGGAAGGAAAATTGGTTCACTGTAAGTTGAAAGAGTTCACTATAACATTTTGGTAACTTCACTGTAAAATGGTACTTTGATTTAAAATTATGGAAATACTTCTCTAAGTGTTAAATGATGTTTCTTATGTTTTTTTGTTTCTAGATTCATGAATGTCTTAATTATTTGGCATGACATCTTATTTTACTAAAATATCCTTTTTTACATGATTGTGCATATGTCATACTTATTACATTGTTTTGTACTAACCCCATACTTTTCTATACTCTATAAGTATAGGTTTGGAAGCCAGAAGAAGTCTAGAAGGCGAAGCTTGGGAAATCTAGTCTCTCAAGATTTGGTATGTCCTCATATATTCGAGGACATAGTCTATGTTTCTTATTTTTGTTATTAAAACTTATTATGTATTTCTTTTTAATGTAAAGGGCCGTGTCCTTAAGATATTTATATCGTGTATTTATGTTGTCTTGTGTAGACGGTATCAAATCCTTAGCTTTTATAAAAGATTTTCTATTTATTAATTTATTCGTGAAAAGTTTTAGTTCCGCACTATTTTTCATGTATTATCTAATGAATGATTACTAAGGCTTGTACAAGACCTCCGAAAGGTCGTACGCTTCCGGCCTATGAGTTATCCCTAACTTCTAGGGGGTACTTTAGTGTCATTACAAACTTGGTATCAGAGCACAAGGCTATGGGAAATAGTTTAGGGTCTAAAAGTCTCACAAGACACATCTAGTAGAGTCTTGGTCGTTGGTGTGAGTAGTGACACAGCCATGGACAAGAGGCTATAGGATGATAGAAGTTTCACTTTCTTCTCTATTCTAAGGTTTATTCTAAGGTCGTGCCTTAAAGTTGAGAACTATAAGATGTCTTTTCTCAACCTCTTCTCTTTGAGTTTATAGGACATGAATACGAGGAGATCAACCGCTAGAAGGGAAGAGGGAGGTGTAGCTAATGAGAGGATCCCTTCCCGTGTTGACCAAGTTCCTATTGTTGGCCTTGAGGTAGAGAATGAGAAGGTTCACCTTCAAGAACCTCAAATTCCTCCGGAACCCCAAGAGCCTCAAGTGCCCCAAGTGCCTCCTATGCCTCAAGCTCCTTTTGTTGAATGAGATGTGACTAATGCAGAGTTGAGGGCTTCCCTAATTAATTTGACTCAAATCATGACGGCTCAAGCTCATGTCGTCAATAATCACTTTGTTGCCCAAGCTAATAAAGGAGTTGGACCTCAACCTAATGCTAGTACTCCCTCTTCTAGAATTCGGGATTTCATGAGGATGAACCCTCCTACTTTTCATGGAACTAAGGTGGATGAAGATACACAAGGTTTCATAGATGAGTTTTTCAAGGTGGTAGATGCTATGGATGTGACCCATTGGGAGAAAGCGGAATTAGCCACTTACCAACTGAAGGATGTGGCTCAAGTGTGGTATGAGCAATGGAGGGGTGAGAGACCCTTAGAAATAGGTCCAGTTTATCGATAAGAGTTCAAAGAGGCTTTCCTAGATAGGTTCTTTCCCCTAGAGAGGAGGGAGAAGAAGATGGTTGAATTCATGAACCTTTGTGAAGGGGGAATGATTGTGCAAGAGTACTCTCTCAAATTCACCCAACTCTCTAAGTATACCCCAAGCATGGTAACCAACCCTAGGGCTAGGATGAACAAATATTTTATGGGAGTGTCTATCTTGATGGAGAAAGAGTGTCGTACGGAAATGCGTCTTAATGACATGAATATTTCTAGGCTCATGGGGTATGCACAACAAATTGAGGAGTCGAAAATTTAGGAGATAAGTAAAGAGGGTAAGAGGCCTAGGTCGGATGATTCTAGTTACCAAAACCCTAAGAAGAGGTTCTATCACCAATATTCTTCCATGGTAAACAAGGATAGGGATCCAAACAAAATTCCCAAGTTGGTGGCCATACGTTTGAAAGGGCTAGGTGTGCTTCTTGTGAAAAGCAACATTTGGGTAAGTGTCTTGCCGGAAAGGATGGTTGCTTTAGTTGTGATAATAAAGGACACAATATTAGAACTTCCCTAGAATCAAAGCAAGAAGTAAAGAGGACAATCAAGCTCCCCTAGATCCCAATGCTCCAAAGAAGAACCCTTCCTATGGGATGGAATCTATGAAGGATAACTAATCCGGAGTTGTGAGTCCCGGTGAGTCTTAACTCTATATGATTGTTGTTTTTATGTTATGAGATGAGTTTATATGGTTTTATACTTCATATGTTCATGTCTTATTGATGAATTGCTCAAAGAATGGATTTTAAAAATTCTAGCATATTTCACTGTGTCACAGTGAATGCTCATTGTAAGGTTTGTCATTTTTGAAAAAAAAATTCCTTGTCTTAATTGAAGTTTCAATGTGTGTAAAATTTATGTGTATGAGCATGTTTAATGTTGGGGAAGTTAGTTCCTCCATAAAAGAAGGATAAGTATGAATTTTGAAATTGTGAAGTTTTTTAAAAGTTGCTTGTGTTGCAAATTGTGTGAGAATGTGAAATGGTGATCCTTGCTAGTTGGTGCTTTGGTGTATTTATAATGATTGTAATGTGTTATGTTTTTCTAATGAATTCCTTAATGGTCTTAAAGTTTTAGTGTCATTCGAGGACTAATGTTATCCCAAGTGGGGGAGAATGTAACACCCAAAAATGAACTAAGGTGAACTAGAGATTCGTGATGGTTTCTTGAGTTAATTTTAAGTTAAATGAGATATATTAGTTTACCTAGGCAGTGTGTGAAGTTTGGAGGTCAAACGTCCAAGAACGTCCATGACGTTCGGAAGATATGTCTTAGAAAGTGCTTGTGTGTCTTGATGTGTCTGAGTGAGTTTTACATGTTCGTTTTATTTGAAATTGGTGTGGGATGTTCCTAAGACCTAGAATACTACGTTTATGGGTTTAAATTCTAGGTCCGACCCCACCTAGGACCCACAAGGGGTCATAGAGAAGGGCCCAAGACATTAGTCCAACACTGTCTGGCAGTGTCCACTAACTGGACCAGTCGATGACCAGTTGACCAATCAACGGCATGTTGACTTGGTCCGTCGATTGTACCTGTAGGTTTGCAAATGTGGAGGGTTGACGACCCAACCATCGAACCCCCTTCGACGGGGCGTGGGTTGAAACACGGTCCGTCGTTAGGGAAGTAACGGGTGCTGCTGTAAAAGGTTGTTAAAGGCTGCCTTGGCTTGAGATGTTTGGTAATTTCACCCCAAGTCTTTTAAGAAACTTGGACATTTATTTTAGGGTTAGTTAGGAATATTTAGTATTCCAAACCCTAAGACCTAATTTTAGACCTCATTTCTTGAAACCCAAAACCCCTCTCCCTTAGAACTCTCTCTCAAGTCTCCTTGGAAGCTAGAAGTCAAGAAGAGCTAGTAGGGATGTTGGTTGTAGTGCAATTCATCAAAATCAGTGGGTTTATTCTATTTTGAGGTATGGTATCCATCCTTGAACTATCTTCCATTCAAGGAGTCATTCTAATGGATTTTCAAAAAGGGGTTTTGAACCCTAGTTTCTTCTATCTCCAACTCTGAATTTGGGTCTTGCATGAAAATGTTTCTAATGATTCAAATATGATATTTATAATGTTAGTTGGTGATTTTAATGCTAAAACGTCAATGAAAACATGTTAAAGCATTTGATGAAATTTTGGCTTAAGAAATGGGTTAAATGAGCATGACTTTGTAGTCTTTGAACTCTGGTTTCCTCATGTTGATATTGTTGTTTAGCGACTTCCCTAAGGGATATTTTGTGATGAATTGTTGACTAAAATTGTAAATAGGTGTGAAGGCTTTGGAAGAATGATAAGTTTGTTTCATTGTTAACTCTCTTTATGAATTTTACTTGAGTTGTATGGTCCAACTTCTTGGTGGCGGTGTTTGCTTGATGAATTTGATTATACATAGTATGTATTCTAAGTGTGGATTTGATGGCCTAATATGTGAAATTAAGTGGTAATTGAGATGGTTCTTGTATTGTGTTTTGTGAAATTTGAATTGCATGTTTGGCTTAAATTATGCCTAAATGAAGTAGATGATTATGTGAAGCATGTAAAGTGTGTGATTTGATGAATGAAGGTCTAAAGTATAAATAGTAGTTAAGTAAATGAAATGATGCTTATATGCAAGGAGTTCTCACATGTACACACACACACACTTAAATGAATGAATGAAGCTAAGTAAAGTAAAAAGGGGAGTTTTGGAGTGAACACTCTTCGTGAGTTGAGATGAAGTGTTTAGTAGCGACCTCACTACAAACTAAGAGCTTTCTAAGATAGGTCGGAGGATGAATACCCTTCGTGAGTTAAGATGTGGTGTTCACTAGCTATCCTTAACCTATATTATAAAATGTTGAGAATCCATGGGGAATTATGATTAGCACCGAGAGGATATGAAGAAGGTGTGGTTACACTTCGTGAGTTGAGATGTTGTATTCCAATGTACCTCTTGAGATGAGTACTCCTCGTAAGTAGATAATGAGTTACTTAGTAGAAATATCCTTATCCCTTAACTATGTGCCCGCATAGGTTTAGCTATTGGCAAAGCCATGCAAAAGCTAAAAGAATGACCTTATTCTTGGCAAATGAGGATCCCTCATCCGATAGGGGTTAATATCGGGATTCCATGTCTAGTTCTCATGTTCTATGTCAGTTATGATAACCCCCACAAAAGTAATGAATGTGCTAGGTCTTCAAAAAGAGTGTGCTACTTAGGGTAGGTAGTGGAATGGGAAGCTATTTATCCATTGCAATAGGTAGGCATTCCGAAAGGGGAGTCTTGGTGAGTCTTATATAAATTGAATGAACTAAGTTACCTAAAAGAACGTACTACTTAGGGTAGGTGGTGGTATGGGACGATATCTATCCATTGCACTAAGTAGGACCTTCTGAAAGGGGAGTCTTGGTGCTAAGCCTTCTAAATGAGTGTACTACTTAGGGTAGGTGGTGGTATGGGACGCCATCTACTCATTGCACTAAGTAGGAATTCCGAAAGGGAAGTCTTGGTGTGTTCTTGAGTGGTTCTTCCAATGTATTGTTATTGAGTGGTGACATGTTCTCCCGAGTGGAGTAAGCCTATGGTGGGTAGTCTTAATAATCTCCTTGGTGTACATTGAAGGAGGTGTATGGGCGTTTCCTTCGTGTCTTACCTTGGAAAGTCTTAGGATAACCTCGGTTAGGGATACTCCTACGGAAATGATTTCACTACCTCTTCGAAATTATCTTGGAAGTTCACTATTTTGGAAGGCAAATTGGTTCACTGTAAGTTGAAAGACTTCACTGTAACATTTTGTTAACTTCATTGTAAAATGGTACTTTGGTTTAAAATTATGGAAATCCTTCTCTAAGTGTTAAATGATGTTTCTTATGTTTTTTTGTTTCTAAATTCATGAATGTCTTAATTATTTGGCATGAAAGCTTATTTTACTAAAATGTCCCTTTTTACATGATTTTACATATGACATACTTAGTACATTGTTTTGTACCAACCCCATGCTTTTCTATACTCTATAAGTATAGGTTTGGAAGCCAGAAGAAGTCTAGAAGGCGAAGCTTGGGAAATCTACTCTCTCGAGATTTGGTATGTCCTCAAATATTCGAGAACATAGTCTATGTTTCTAATATTTGTTATTAAGACTTATTATGTACTTATTTTTAATGTAAAGGGTCGTGTCCCTAAGATATTTATATTGTGTCTTTAAGTTGTCTTGTGTAGACGAGATCAAATCCTTATCTTTTATGAACGATGTTCTATTTATTAATTTATTTGTGAAAAGTTTTAATTACACACTACTTTTCATGTCTTATGTAATAATGATAGCTAAGGCTTGTACAAGACCTCCGAAAGGTCAAGTACGCAATTTTTACGACCCATGAGTTCTCCCTAACTTCTAAGGGGTACTTTCGGGTAGTTACACTATACTCACAAGATAGTGAGTCTTCATGGGGTTCCTTTGTCCATCATATCAGATAGAGCTTCTCAATTCACATCTAGGTTTTGGAGGTCATTTCAAAGAGGTTTGGGTACTCAAGTGAAGTTAGGCACCGCTTTTCATCCTCAAATGATTGGTCAAGCGGAGCAGACTATTCAAAATCTTGAAGATATGCTTAGGGCTTGTATCATTGACTTTAAGGGAAATTTGGATGAGCACTTGCCGTTGGTGGAGTTCTCATATAACAATAGTTTTCATTCATCCATATCTATGGTTCCTTTTGAAGTATTGTATGGAAGGGGTGTAGATCTCCTATTGGATGGTTTGAGGTTGGCGAGTCTTCGCTTCTTGGTCCCAACTTGATCTATAAGACCTTACAAAAAGTTCATATCATAAAAAATTGTTCGCAAACAACCTATAGTCGGCAAAAGTCTTACTCCGATCATAGGAGAGTAGACCTTGAATTCGAAGAATGTGATAAGGTGTATTTGAAAATTTCGCCTATGAAAGGGGGGGTTAGATTTGGTAAGAAATGGAAGTTAAGTCCTCGTTATGTGGATCCCTATGAAATTTTGCAAAGGGTTTGCAAGGTAGCATATGAGTTGAAACTCCCTAGTGAACTATCTTTGGTTCGTCTGGTTCTCCATGTATCTATGCTCAAGAAGTGTATTGGTAATCACGAGTCCATTCTTCCTATTGAAGGTATTGGTGTGAAAAAGAACCTCTCCTATGAGGAAGTTCCGGTTGAAATACTTGATCATCAAGTGAAGAGGTTGAGGAACAAAGAGTTGGCCTCCGTGAAAGTGTTATGGAGAAACCACCTAGTTGAGGAAGCAACATGGGAGGCCGAGTCTTGAAAATTTGCAATTCTTCTTGTTGTGAGTTATGTTGTGCATGTTGATATGATGAGTCTTTATTAAATGGTGTTAAGCATGTTAGTAAGTTAAGTTTTGGGCATAATTGACTCATATATGGTATGTTGAGCTCATGTTATTGTTAAATGGAAATTCCTCATATTGTGATATTGATCTTTATGTGTAGTAATTGGGGTCTTGCTATGTGTAAATACCATGATGAAAGTATAATTAAAGTTATTATAGATTTTTGTTTGTTGGGCTTCTAGTCTTGAGTCATTCCTTTCCTTCAAAAAGATTTTAGTGTCATACGGGGACGAATGTTCCTAAAGGGGAGATAACGTAACACTCCGAAAGTCTAAGACGTGTCCTAGAGCCTAACATAGGTGTAAAAAGGTTTAGACACTGTTTTAAGATCATATATAGTGAATACAAGTCATTTAGGAAGTTTAAGAACCAAAATGACAAGAAACGTCCAAGACGTCCGGAAGTATGTCTAATTGAACTAGTGAAATGTCCTTAGGTTTCGGAAAGGTTTAGGACTGGTTTATAAGTTCTAAAAAATGTAAATTGACTTTAAATAGGTAAAACCAAGTATATAGAGTAAACACATATAGGTCCGACCCCCCAAGGGTCGACTTAGGGTTCCACGAAAGGACCCTAAACTTTGCTTGGCAAGCTGCCAAGGCAGCAGCCAAATTACACATAGGTGAAACAAGTCTGCGTCACAGAATTGAGTGGATTTTGGTCAAATCTCAAGTTAGAGTGACGGGAAGGTCGCGGACACTACTGTCTCCAAAATTAATTAAGAAATTCATGCGGGAACAGCTCCGCGTCGCGGACTTGTTCCCCGACAAAAATCTGAAATTTAGATTTGAAATTTGACATCGTTAAATGGTCAACTTAAGTGAGGGGTATTTTGGGTATTTAATTTGGGATCTATAAATTGATTTCCAATCAGTTTTCCCTCACATTTACTCACTGAAATCAAATCCCCAAATCAAAACCCAAAAGCTCTAACCTCTCTCTAGTTTCTCTATCTATTCATCCTGCATTGAAGGAAGAAGAAAGCTTGAAGTAGAAGACCAATTTTTCTAGGATTTCACTTCAATTTAGTGTATTAATATTCATTAAGGTATGAGCTCTTCACTCTTGGGATTCCTTTACCCAAGAGGTCCTTTCAAAGTTGATTTCTAAATTACCCAATTCCATGGGGTTTTCCAATTTCAATGGGTTTGCTTCTAAACTTCAAATTGATGATAAATTGTCATTTCTTATGACTAATTGAGTATAGATTGTTTATTAATTGATGTTAATTGATGCAATTTCATGTTGATCATGTTCCCTTCCCCAAATTCCCTAATTCTTGAACCCTTGTCATGAATTGATGGGAATTGAAAATAATGTGATTATTAGACTTGTTTTATCTATTCTAATTTATGTATGGATTGACTAGGGTAATGAATTATTGGGATTGGATCTATTTCTTGTTGAGTTCATGATGAACCTTAATTCCCCTAACCCTAGGTTATGAATTAAAGTTAAATTGGATAGTGATGATGTAATTGACATAGCTATTGTGTTAATTACTATTGTGTGATGGTATTACACCCATTGTTGGGTTGAATTGGATGGTTGATGGCTTGTGAAGGTGATTAGGTAAGTCTTTATGATCCTAAACCTTGCTTCAATTATGATTACTTGTGTTTAGTGATGAAGTTAAATTGAAGTATACCTTATGATGAGATTGATAGGGTTGGTATGATGTGGAATTGAAATGTCTTGACTATGGTTTGTGAGTTGTTAGCTAAGATGTAAATGTTATAAGGATGGTGATAACTTACCATTGTGCCTTATTATAATGTGACTATGAAAAAGGTGCTAAACTCACATGTGTGAATTGTAATGAAAGGACAATACTCATACAATTATTATTGAGCTATAATGATGATGATTATATAAGGGATAGACCCTATGACCTAAATAAGCTATGATCATTAATAAAGGAATTAAAGACATTTCAAAAGGGACTCTAGCTTAGCACCGAGTGAACTTCTAAATGAGGGGTGGCGCCTTCCAAAGGAGGAAAGGTAGGGTTCACCATAGTCCTCATGGGGTGGATATCCTGATAGTCTAAAAAGGGCATAGAGCGATGTTTCCATGACAGCCCCCAAGCTACATAAACTATGTTGCCACCATAGGAATACTAGCTAGTGGATCCACCTACATGCTATGTTCATGTTTGGTAATACTTTGGCCGGTAGTCTTCCTTCCATCAGTGTAAGGTTTTACAACACCGGATTCCACACTTAGCTCTTGTGGTCTATGTCGTATAAGGCAAGTGTTCCCGAAAGTAAAATGAAGTAACGATGTGAACCCTAACTAGGGTGACTTGAGAGGTTTGCTTAGTCTAGGTAGGGGTATGGGACTCTACCTAGGCATTGCAGTAGTTGGCTTTGAGAGAAGCTCTAGAAGTATCTTCTTATGTTATAATGATCTTATAAAGTAAATATTATGGTTTTGTGAACTTTATGTAAGGTCTCAAAAATGATTTAGGTGAATCTAGAGCCTAACGTGGTTGTCATGATAGTCTAAGGTCCTAAATTTGTCTATAATGTGGTATAGAGGCAGTAGCTAAGAGCTTAGGTGCATCGGAAGTCAAACGTCTAGGGACGACCAAGACGTTCGACGACTAAGTCACCTATGTGCCTCATATGTGTTTTATGTGTTTATGTGTGATTCATGAAGTCATGAAGTCCCTAAATGAGTTATTATGTTGTGTATAGGAATTTTGTCAGGTTTTGTGAAGTTTGGAAGTCAAACGCTCAGAATGTCCATGACGTTCGAAAGATGTGCCTTGAAATGACCTTGTGTGTCTAAACATGTTTCGTAGCATTTTACGTGTGGGAGGTCCTAAAATTGTATATGAACATATTTGAATTGGAAAAGTTCGGGTACGACTCCATGTAGGACCCACAAGGGGCCCTAGAGGAGGACCCCAACTTGGAGCTCAACACTGCCAGGCAGTGGCAATCGACTGACCAAATGACGACCAGTCGACCAGGAGACGTCCTGTCGATGGGTCTCGTCGATGGAACAATGTTTCCTGAAGGATGAAGAGTTGCTGACATAAACCATGATACCCCATCGACGGGGCGTGGTCTCACACACAGACCGTCGATGGTGGGGCGTTGATGGTGCTCTGAAATTGTGCTGCTTCACTATAATGTTAGAGGTGAAGTTGGGAATTCACCCCAAGCCTTTTAAAAATAGGAGGACGGTTGTTTTAAATTTTTAGGGGTATTTTAAGAGTATATAAGTGATTAAACTCTTATTTAAACCTAGCACTTAAATCAAAACCCTTTCCCTCCTAAAGTTTCTCCAAAACCCCCCATGAGAGGAGAAGGTGAAGATTGAGCTTGAAGATGGGTCTTCAATGGAGTTTATTCTTCAATTAACATTGGGTTCTTCTTAATAAGGTATGGGAGTTCTTCATCTAAGGTTTTCTATCACATTAGACCCGATTTCAAAGATGATTTTCAAAGATTTCAAAAAGATGAAAAAGTCCAATTTCTACTCTAAGTCTTGGGTTCTTGCATGAAACGTCTTCAAAGCTTAATATATGATGTTATTGATGTTTATGTCTTCTAATGAATTCTTCATGAACCCTTGACCCTCTTAAATATCTCAATTTGGACAAAAATATTGGGTATATGATCATGCTTTGATATTAATGAATTCATGTGTAGATTTTTATGGGCTTTTGATTCATGTGTAGATTATGATTGTGTGGTTTATAGGTTGTTTCAGTTTGATCAATTGAGTATTGTATATTCTTATATCTATTGACTATTAAACTTATTGAATTGATATTAACTTTATGCTTATGGATTCTAGTATAGTTTTCTATGGGCTATTGAATAAAGTAAGAATTATATTCAATTGATGTTTAGGTTGTATTAGATTAATAAAATATATATTGAATTAAACTAGATTCATTGAGTATTATAGTTATTGAATTGAGTTGATGTCATGGCCATGGGTAAGGGCCTTATGATATTGAATTGGATGGTTTAGCTTTGTTTTGAAGTGGTGAGATAAAGTGGGTGGTATGCTGCCCTAACTCTTTTAATATTATGTATCGCTATTGTAATTTAGCTCTTGAATTATGTGTGATTTGTATGGTCCACTTACAGTGGCGGTGTTATCTGATTGATGTGGCCTTATCAGCGGTATTTTAAGTATTATGATGATTGTGGCCTTGTCGGCACTACTTGAAGTATTATGTTGATTTGTGTAGTTGATTATGTGAAGTATGATCATATCTACCTATATGTGAAGTAATGTGAAAGTATGTGTTTTCTTATATTGATGATATTTAGGAAATCATGTTAGTCTATGACTATGTGTCCATGTGTATAGTCTTAGAGTTGATGCATGATTGTTCCTACTTGTTTATATGAGTCTATGATGATTATATTGATGATGATGTAGTAGCGTATAGAATGACTTTAAGATGATAATGGTTGTTCCTATGTGCTTCCAGAATGACATGTAATATGTGCTAAAGTGAAGTATGTTGTGTCTTGTTTAGGTAGACTTGTGTCCCTTACTTGATGTATGTATGAATGTGAATATGTGATGTCTTGACTTAGGAAGCTAAAGTTTCATAGTTTTGTATGAATGTTAGCTGAGACCTTGAATGAATATAAGAGGGTCCTTTTATGTGAAACCTTGAACCTAGTGGTAAGGTTATGAAGTCGAAAGTCGTAATTGTATCCTTCATGTAATGAATGATGGACTTAAGGTTGATTGGATGGAACGACATCATATCAAACCTTAGGAAAGTCATGATGAGCTTCTTGTCGCCATTGTAGGGCAGCCCCTATAGTACCTCTTTGGTAGGGTAATTGTAATTGGGTTATGAACTTGATATGGAACCCCTTTCTATGAACCTTAATGTAAATTAATCTATGAGAATGAAGGCTAGCACCGAGTGAGTATGGTAAGGGAATTATTTCTAGTTAAAGTATGAGGCTAGAATACAAAGTAAGCCCTTCATATTCCTTAACCATGTGCCTACATGGGATGTGTCCAAGTTCTACCATTGGCAAGTAGAACAAGCTCATCGGAGTAGGATAGAACTCCGGATTCCATGCTTTTCTACCATGGTATGTGTTAGTTATTGACAATTCTTATCATGTGGAATTTATTAGCATTGAAGAAGTTCTATGAAGTTTAGGTGGTGCTATGGGACGTTATCTAGACATTGCACAATAGGTTTTGAAGATGTTAGTGAGAGTCCCTAGGTCTTACCCAAGACCATTACTTGAATGTCCTTATGTGATGAATATGTCTTAAATGAACTAAGGAATGTAATGACTTAAGTTAAGAAAGAATGTTAAATCAATAAGTACTTATCTAGAGTAGTTAAGGGTTGTCTAGTTAAGGTATGAAGGGGGCAAGGGAATGCTCACTTCATCTCTTACTTAGATAAGTCTTAGTAATGATTCTAGTTAAGGAAATTGATTCGTTATGTAGACATGATCCAAACTTAGGTAAGTCTTAAGGTCTACTTAGATAATCTTGAAGAGGTCAATTATGGACATTCTCTTCTTGAGTTACTTGAGTAGGTTTTTGGATAACCTTTGAAAGGAGAATGTAATATTCTATGTGTGCTAATGTATTAAGTGAGAATGATTCTAACTTAGCTAATCTATAGGATCCCTTGCGTGTGTGTGAAAGGTATTGTATGGCCGGTCGCTCCACACTCACTCAAGTGAACCTTGGAATCACATTTGGTAGGAAAATCTCATATTGATGTGCTTGATGTATTGTAAGTGATTGTATCTCATTCTAAGTAGTCTCGAGGATCATTTAGGCATGCTTAGAGAGAGTGTATGGACGGTCTTTCTTTGTGTTGCTTAAGTAAGTATTAAGATATATTTTAGTGAGGGGTTTATATGTAAAAAGGTGTGTAAAGTGAAGCTAATGAACTTCACTGTACAGTAAAGGGGACTTCACTGTAACAGTGAAGTAGTTACTGTAATGTTTCTTTAAAATGTGATAATTTCTTAAATGATTCCTTATGTATTTCTAAGTTATTAAATGTTATTCTTATGCTTATAATATGATGTTTAAATCAAAATTCATGAAAAACATGTTACTTACTAAATGTCCCTTTTTCATGGTTTTTGCATGGCTTCCATACTTAGTACATCTAATGTACTAACCCCTTCTTTTCCTTAATGACTAAATTGTAGGGAATCAGAATTCTTTATGTGCTATGGAGGATGTATAGGTTTCTAAGGATTGAAGATGAAGTATTGGAGAGTCCTCATTGATTCGAGGACAATATCCACATGTTCGTTTATGTCTTAAGTCTTTATTTTATGTCTTGTATGGGCTTAGTCCCAAGTGTCGTATACTCCAAAGTTTAGATGGTTCAAAGGGATGTTGTAAAGGTTTAATGTTTTAAATGAAACTCTTCCGTTTGCGTATTGATTATGAAAAGAGTTCTTCGTGTGTGAAGAAAGTTTTAAATTCTTAATAATTTTAGAATGTTTATTATGCAATGAATGATACGAGTGGCTTAGATGAGACATCTTGAAGTCTCATTTTCCGTGTGATGACTCAAGGATACTCTAACTTCTAGGGTGTACTTGAGGGTCGTGCCACTTTACATGTTGATGATCCTTTGTGATGTTAGTTTCATTGATGAACATGCTATTGGTCTATATTGCTCAGTATGATGATGACTACTATTGATTCTATGTTATGTTGAGTTGGGCATTACTTGTGATCCTTTGTTTGGTTTACTTGATTGAGTAAGGTTATGGGGCTTTGCTTGGTCATTGTACTTGTAGTCTAAATGGTGGGTTACGAGCAAGGGTTTTGCTTATATTATGATGTTATGAACTCTTGTATGTGTTGACTTGACTATTACTTGTTAATGTTGGTCTTGTGTCGTACATTGGTTTGACTTATGGATTATGTGATTATTGGCTTATGTGGGTTCTTGATTGTGCATAAGGATTTTCAAAGTACTTTAGCATGGTTTTGATCAAATGTCCTCTCTCGCATGAATTCATTTATTTTATGTGCATATACCGATACTTAGTACAAATGTGTACTAACCCATGTTTGATGTTAACTACAAATGTAGGATCCGGTCGTTGATATTACAGAAGGCTTTGAAGACTACTTGGATTCTTATCTTCCAAGTTTGGTAGGTCCTCACTTTCCGAGGACGATGCCATTATCTACCTATTGGATGTTGTTTAGTCTTAAAGACATTTTGTTCATTCTCTTTCATTTTGGTACTATAATTTTATAGCCTATATGTGGCTATGATTGTTGATGTAAGGGCTAGGCCCAAATTGCAATACTCTCGTCAAGATGGTTTAATATTAGAGAATCGTTATAGACTTATTATGAGATTATGTTTCTATACTATGTATCTGAAATAAAAGTAGAAGACTATGTAATCATCTTATACGAAGGATCTATCTATACTCGATATGAATATCTTCTATGTATAGGAGAGTTCTATGTAAACCTCACGATAGATATAGAAAAGTTTTAAATTTTGCCGCATTTTTAACCTATGAATGTAATGATGTAAGCTAAGAAGCTAGTCTTAGTCCTCTTTGAGGACGACAACGCCGGTTACGTCTAAGGGGGTGCTCCCTGGATGTGATAGTGGGTCCCTTTGAAATTTTACAAAGGTTTGGCAAGGTTGCGTACGAGTTGAGATTAGCTAGTGAATTGGCTTTGGTTCATCCGGTGTTCCATGTACGCATGCTTAAGAAGTGCATCGATGATCCCCAATCCATTCTTCCCATTGAATGTCTAGGTAGGGATGAAAACCTCTCCTATGATGAGGTTCCGATAAAAATCCTTGATCGTCAAGTGAAGAAATTGAGGAACAAAGAGGTGGCCTCCGTAAGAGTCATATGGAGGAACCACCTAGTTGAGGGAGCAACATGAGAGGCCGAGG
This sequence comes from Solanum sitiens, assembly GCA_016801875.1. Classification (NCBI taxonomy): domain Eukaryota; kingdom Viridiplantae; phylum Streptophyta; class Magnoliopsida; order Solanales; family Solanaceae; genus Solanum; species Solanum sitiens. Next base: position 477,739 of record JABWTJ010000060.1, read on the forward strand.
CCGACATGAAGTCCCATAATCCTCTTCTATTTGCTAATTAAGGTTAGTTGTTCCTATAAATAATGAAAATAATGAATAAATTGAATGTGGCTTGTTTTCCAAGTATGTGCATATTTTGGTAAAATTGATGTCAAAATGAGTTTTTTTGAAATATATGTTTTGCCTTCTTGAGATTTTTGGTCTTTTGATGTTGTCTTGAGAAGAATAGCATGGTAACTCTATAATGTCATTTTGAGCTCATGTTGATGTTGACAAGGTAGTTCCTCATAATGTATTATGAAATTTTCAGCTCTTGTGTGTTGTGACTTGAGTTTGTATGTGTAATGTTGTTGTTATGTGCTTAATTTAGTTGTAAAGTACTCCTATGAGTTGTGACTCATAATATACATGTTGTTGGTTGGGCAACTAGTATTGAGTCATATTCTCCCTTCAAAAGGTTTTTCTTAGTGTCATTCGGAGACGAATGTTCCTAAGGGGGGGATAATGTAACACTCCAAAAGTATATGACCAAAGATAGAGCCTCACATGTTGAAATAAACCTTAAAATAAATTTTCTAAGCCTAAAATAATGTTTACAAATCATTTAGGAAGTTTTAGAGTCAAGACGTCAAGAACGTCCAAGACGTCTGAAATATAGTCTAACTTGACTAGTGAAACGTCCTTAGGTTTTTGGCAGGTTTAGAGGCGTTATATGAGGTCTAAAACTTGTAAAATGACTTTAAATAGGTGAAACCATATATATAGTGTGGAAACATCCAGGTCCAACCTCCCAAGAGTCGCCGTAGGGGTCCACGGAAGGCCCCAAACTTGTTCTGGCGAGCTGCCAAAGCATAAACCAAAATACACATAGGGGGAGTGTGTCCGCATTGCAAACTTGGTGGGACCTTGGTCAAAATCAAGTCTGCGTTGGGGAAGGTCGTGGACTCTACTGTCTCACAAATTAATTAAGAAAATCATGCGGGAGCAGCTCCGCGTCGCGAACTTGTTCCCCGACGAAAATCTGAAATTTGGAATTCAAATTTTACTTTATTAAAGGGTAAACTTAAGTGTGTAGTATTTTGGGTATTTCATGAGAGGTCTATATATTAATTTTAGATTAGTTTCCCACCCATTTTACTCACTCAAATCAAATCCCCAAATAAAAACACCAAAGCCCTCACCCCTCTCTACTTTCTCTGTCTATTCCACCTCCATCGAAGGAAGAAGAAAGCTTAAAGAAGAATTCCATTTTCTCTAGGATTTCACTTAAAATCTTGCATTAATATTCATTAAGTTATGGGTTCTTCACTTTTGGGAATCCTTTCCCCAAGAGTTCCTCACAAAGTTGATTTCTAAATAACCCAATTCCAAGGGTTTTCCTCTTCTAATGGGTTTTCTTCTAAACTTGAAATTGATGATTGATTATGTTTAATTGTTATTACCCATGGATAATTAAGTGTAGATTGTTGTGTAATTGATTATAATTGAGGGAAATTCGTGTGAATCATCTCCTTTCCCCAAATTCCCCAAATCTTGGATCTTGCTTATGAATTGATGGGAATTGATGAATGTATTGATTGTTAGACTTGTTTTATCTATTCTAATTCATTGATGTACTTGCTAGTGTAATGTATTGTTGGGTTTCGATCTATTTCTTGAATAATTCGTGATGAACCCTTTCCCCTTAAACCTAAGTTATGAATTGAAGTTAATTGGAATAGTAATAATGCAATTGACCTAGCTGTTGTGTTTACTATTGTGTAATGATATTACACCCATTATTGGGTTGAATTGGATTGTTGATGGTTAAACCTTGGATGATGGCTTGCGAAGAAGAATGGGTAAGTCTTGTGATCTCAGTCCTTTACTTCAATTATGATTACTTATGTTGAATTGGAATGTCTTGAATTATGATTTCTGAGTTGTTGGCTATGATGTATTGATAAAAGGGTGGTGATGAATTTTCCTATGTTCCTAGTCATAACGTGATTACGTAAATGTGCTAACCTCACATGTGTGAATTGTAATGAAAGGAGAATACTCATGCAATTCCTATTGAGCTATGATGATGACTATATAATTAACACCCTAAAATAAACTAAGGTGAACTAGAGCTTCGTGAATATTTCATGAGTTAGTCTATGTTAAAATGAGTCATGATGATTTTCTTAGGCAATGTGTGATGTTTGGTGACATTTGGTGGTAAAACATCCAAGAACGTCCATGACGCTCAGAAGATATGCCTTAGATTGTGCTTGTGTGTCTTCATGTGTTTTAGTGAGTTTTACATGTTAGTTTTACTCGAAATTGATGTGGGATGTTCCTAAGACCTATAGGAGTTAGTATAGGGGTTTAACGTCCGGGTATGACCCCACCTAGGACCCACAAGGGCCTTAGAATAGGACCCCATCCATTTGGCAGGAGGATGCCGAAGCAGTTACCAACGACGGCCACAAGGGACGGACCGTTGAAGACTCATCCCCAATCTGCAGACCCCATCAAAGCGGAGTCGATGGGGAAACGGGAGTGGGCATGATTTGGCGTGCCAAAAGCTATCAAAAATCTAATTTAACTTGGGATTTTGGTAAATCCACCCAAGTCTTTTATGAACCTAGGATGATATTTTTAGTGTATTTTAGGTATATTAAGAGTGTTAAAACACTTAGACCTAATTTTATACTTCATTTCCTAAAACCCAAAATCCTCTCTCAAGAAAGACTCTCTCAAAAACCAAATAGAAGCGTGGACTCAAGAAGGGCTTGGAGGGCTGGTTGTGGACTTTTCTTCATCAAATATTCATGGGTTTCCTTCTCATTGAGGCATGGTAGTCATCCTTGAACTCTCTTCCATTCAAGGAGCCTTTTCTAAGGAATTTCAAAAGAGCTTTTCAAACCCTAACTTCTTCTATCTCGGACTCTAAGTATGGGTCTTGCATGAAAACGTTTCTAAGGATTCAAATATGCTACTTCTAATGTTAGTTGGTGATTTTAATGCTAAAACTTCATGAAACCATGTTATTGCTTTTTATCAACTTTTGACTTATGAAATGGGTCTAATGAACATGATTTGATAATGTTAGAGTTAGAGTTTATTTCTGCTTATATTGTGACTTGTCTACTGCCCTAAGGGCCATTTTGTAAAGTATTATTGAGGAATTGACTTATAGGTGGTGAAAGCTTGGATTAAGGGTAAGTTGGTTACTTTGCTTAAGCTCTTATTATGAAATGCTCTTGAGTGGTATGGTTCACCTTTGATTGCGGTGTTTACTTGAAATATATGAATGTGAGTCTACTTATGTATTATGAATGAGGCCATGAAGGCATATTATGTGAAGTAAGATTATAATGATGTTGTTCTTGTTGATGTGCTTTATGAAGCTTGTTATGTGAAGTCAGATGAAAATGATGTTGTTCATGTTTTTGTTTTTTATGAAGCTTGTTATGTGAAGTATGCTAGAGACAATGTCTACAAATATATATGATTATGTGAAGCATGTCAAAGTGTGTAATATGATGAATGAAAATGCAAGAATTTTTAGAAGCCAATGTTATGAAAGTGATGATTTATGTGAAAGGTTTTCTTACATGTACACACACATTCACACTTTGAATGAATGAATGAATGAAGTTATAGAATTTTAATGAAAAGGGGAGTTTTGGGGTGAATACTCATTGTCAGTTGAGATGAAGTGTTTAGTAGCAATCTCACTACTTCCTAAGAGCTTTCTAATGTAGGTTGGAGGATGGATACCCATTGTGAGTTGAGATGGGATGTCCAAAAGTTATCCTTGACCTTTAGTAATGAATGTTTAAGACTCCGTGGTGGAGTTATGCTTAGCACAAAGAGGATTTGAAGAAGGGGTGGGTGCACATTGTAAGTAGAGATGTTGTACCCAATGTACCTCTTGAGATGAGTACTTCTCGTTAGTAGAGAGTGAGTTACTTAGTAGCAATCTCCTTATCCCTTAACTATGCGCCCGCATAGGTGTAGCTATTGGAAAAGACATGTCAAAGTTAAGAGAAAGACCCCACCGTAGGAAAGTGGGGAACCCTCATCCGATAAGGGTAGTATTGGGATTCCATGTCTAGCTCTCATGGTCTATGTCGGTTAAAGCTATTCCCCCATAAAAAAATGAAAGAACTAAGTCTCCGAAAAGAACGTACTACTTAGGGTAGGTGGTGGTATCGGACGCTATCTATCCATTGCACTAAGTAGACCTTCCGAAAGGGGAGTCTTGGTGTGTTTTGTATGAAGTGTATGAACTAAGTCTCCTAAAAGAACGTACTACTTAGGGTAGGTGATGGTATGGAACGCTACCTATCCATTGCACTAACTAGACCTTCTGAAAGGGGAGTCCTGGTGTGTTGTGTATGAAGTGTATGAATGAGTTATCATGTGTTGCAAATGAATTTAGATGACTTAAACTCTACTGTTATGGAAGCAAGTTAAAGTTAAGTTTCATTTAATGAAGCTAAGAGGGATGCATGTAGTGTACTTGGTCCAAGAGAATCCTCAAGTGTCACTAAGTTGGAGTGGTAGTATGGGATGCTACTCTCACATTGAAATTAGTGTAACTTTCAAAGTTTCTTTGGAGTGTGGCACTATGTGAAGTCCGTAAAGTATGAATGTTCTTCTAATGTCTAGCCAAGAGTGTGGACTTGTTTCCTGTTTGAGGTAAGACTATGGTTGGTGTGTATTGATGGGGGTGTATGGGCGTTACCTTCATGCATTACCTTAGTGAGACTTAGGATAACTCGGTTAGGGAAACCTCAAAGGAAATGAGTTCACTATGCTTGGGAAGAATGGTTCACTCTAATGCTGTCACTGTTTCACTATAAGAATTTGGAGTTCACTGTAAAGTTTGTTTTTGTTCTAAAATTATGAGAATTCTATTTTATGTGATTAATGATGATTCTTATACTATTTTAGCTCCATAATCATGAAGGTTTTACTTATTTGGCATGAAAACTTATCTTACTAAAATGTCCCTTTTTGCATGTTTTTGCATATGTCATACTTAGAACACTGTTTTGTACTAACCCCATACTTTTCTATACTTAATAAGTATAGGTTGGAGGTAACTGGAATACTAGAAGGCAAAGCTTGGGAATCGAATCTCTCAAGACTAAGTATGTCCTCATATATTCGAGGGCATAGTTCTATTTCTTAGATTCTAGTTTTAAGACTTATTATGTACTTTCATTTTATGTAAAGGGCTGTGTCCCTAGGATATTAACGTTGTGTCTTTAAGTTGGCTTGTGCAGACAAGATCATTCCTTAGCTTTTATGAAATATATGTCACGACTGGAATCTAGACCCCAGACGAGACCGGCGTCGTTGACCTCTCAAAGGTCGCAGACAAGCCTACTTACGTCATTCTTACTTTACATAGGTTAACTTTTAGCGGAAAATTTGAAACTTTTTGTTTCTAAACATTACTTACTAACCATTTATAATACATTCGTAATTTGTTCAACATCAACTATCTAATCATTAAGAGATAATAAAATGAAAGAAATAGTTCAATAAACATAAGTGTATAATTGCCAAAATGGCACCAATACATAGTCTGAATAAAATAAGAAAGAAACGCTAGTGGAACATGCTCCACTAGCTCAACTCCTAAACTAAGATAGAACATAAACAGTAGCATCCTCGAAAGCATGAGGACCTACCAAAACCGAATGAATACTGGACGTCCCGATAACTGCAGCGATGATCCTGTAGCTCTATCGTCCACCTGTGCCTGCACCTAAAATAGTAGAGTTTGTATAGGGTTAGTACACACTTGTACTAAGTATGGGTATATGCAAGTACACACCAAGGACATGCATGAGAAAGAATAGCTCTTTCCTAACAACATGATTTTTGGAAGTCAAGTCAGTGGACTTGCTAAATTGAGATTTGGAAAGTTTCCTAATTTGAATTAGGAAAGTAAATGATTTTTTCCAAAATCTGGATTAGGAAAGTCAGTGAGCTTTCTAGATTTGGAATAGAAAAGCTATGCCATGAGAATAACATACATCATCATACTTTTCACATTTTCACACAGCACATAACATTTACACATAGCACATATCATATAGCATACAATACATTTTGCATGTAGCACATAACTTCGTTCATATCATTCATTCATATGCCATGAAACCTTGGAATCATGGACTTGACATTAAGACATCCTAGAAATGAGGGCTCAACATATGGGACCTCAACTAGGGAGTCTTCGTTAGCAAACACAGAGTCTACTTCATTCATTTATACGTACTTTATTTCAATTCATTCATAGTCCAGTGTAACCACCGGTTATACCTAGGATGTAGTTTAATACTTTCATTAGGTTCGTTGTGCAATGACCAAAAATGACCTAATGTCATTACTTGAATCTAACGCACCTTTTGATTATCCTATCCTAACACCTTTGGTATTCATTCATTTCATTATGTGCATCATTTGAGGCTGGCCTCATTCATTCATTGGGAACTTTAACTTTAACCGACATAGATCATGTGAGCATCATGAAATCCAGTGTGTCCCCCATACCGAAAAGAGGTGGAATCACCGGCCAAAGTGATCCAATAACATGCTAGCGTACATGGAAATTTAACCCCGCCAGATCCCTATATTGGCAGTATAGGTTCGAAGACTAGGAGATATAAGGAGACCCATACCCGGTAAGCCAGACGGTCTCATCTCATGAGAGTTACGTGAACCTCCGCCCTTCCCGAAAGAAGGCATCACTGCTCATAGCTAGTCTATCGGTGCTCAGTATAAAGTTCCATTTCATTCATCTCATACGTCATGGAAGCTAACTTCTACTATGAGGCTATCATAGCTCATTAGATGATTTCTCATCTCATCATTCGTATTAAGTGTGTTAAGCTCAATACTCTCATTAGAGTGTCCATAGAGACTAGTCTCTTCATTATCTTACACTATCATAGGTGAATACATGTTGGTAACATTTACTTAGGCTCATTTGAGATTACTCTCCTCATTTACATTAGCCTCATATCATATTGTCACCACATTCATCATCATTTGCATCTTTGTTTTTCTTAGTTATTCACCTCTTATTACGTGAATATTCATTTCGTCATATGCCAATACCTTGGCCATTTGGTGTGTCTCACACCCTTACTTAACCCCTCTAGGGTTCGTCATTTCATGTCATACATCTTAGGTTCACTTACTTTTGAACGTATGTTAGACTTATGAGTCTATACACACAAGCCATGAAGCTTCATTCATAGTTCGTTAAATGATTCTTACATTCCTAAGATTATGTAGTACAAGACTTATGTATCTTGTATGTATGCCAAGATCTTGATTTTGATCTAAGTAGGTGGCATTATTCATGGATATTTCGTTCACGTATGACTTATGCATCAATACGGAAGTTTGGGCAAGGAAACCCAAGTCTTGAATCAATTGGATATCATTTACATTATTAATTGATTTTATTCTAATATTCATAACATTTTAACTCTAAATCAATTCACAATATTAACATTGAAGGATTATTTTTCTATTTAACTATTTCCTTGTATTGGCCGATGGATTGTGGGTTCAAGCCCCCCCACAACCCCATTTTCATTTTTCCTTGATTGTTTCGGTCCATGTGGGACATTGGGACCTGAGGTCAAGTCCCCTCAGCCACACCTAATTCTTTTTATTTTCTTTCCCTTCCATTCGCTTAAGGCCGAGAGGTTGTGGGTTCGAAACCCCACAACCTCTTTATTTTATTCTCCCTTTTAAGAGTTGACTGTTTGAGTTGACTGTGAGGTTGTGGGGTGGAATCCCCACAGCCTCATTTCATTTTTATTTTTATCTCCCCCCATCCTCATAGAGGTCGTGGGTTCGATTCCCACGCCTCTCATTTTTTTTTTCCTTTTCTTTGGGTTCTAACCGAGAGGGTGTGGGTTCGAATCCCACCCCTCTCATTTCTTATTTTTCACACTTATTTTTCCCAGCCATGACACGGTTCGAATCCCCCTCACCATATAATTTTTTTCTTCTTTAAATTTTGGGGGATTTTAACGGGGTGAGGTCTCGGGTTCGACCCTCAATGACCTCACCTATTATTATTTATTTTTCTTATCATTCTAGACAACTTAATTTGGCAGAGATATGTCAACATAGTTCTGGAAATTTAAGGTAAACTCTTTGCTCATTTTTATCTCCCTTTATTCGTGAATTTATAGAGCAATACATAGTTCATTTGATACGTTCTTTAATACATTCTTTCACGAATTATTAGTAAAGATGTTTACTCCTCAATTCAACCACACTTCATGTCACATGAATATCACAATTTACTTTAATTGGTGTACATAAAACAACAAACATAACATTAACAAATTCAAGCCTCTAGGCCGAGACTCAAGACATGTAATACATTTTTCTTAATTTCGAACACACACATGGTTTGTCTTTTCATAAATTAACGTACATCCAACACATTAACATTCAGCACAAACATCACATAATCCTAAGTCTACCAGCATTCATACCAACCTACAAATTCGTTGGGAGCTAATGACAGGGACATGCAACGGGGAAAACAACCTTAGTTTTGAGCCGAATATTCTGAGTCCTAGGGGTATCTTGGGAAAGGGACCAAGAGTAAGAAGACCCATACCTTTGTTTTCTTGTTAAATCTCCAGAATGCTGCCCAAGAACCTCTCCAAAAATCAGTCCAAACACCCACACTCACACCTTACCCGACTAGCGTAGTATGTTTGCTTAACGTTACCGAATTGCTTTCTCTTTTGTGTTTTGCGTGTGAATTCTTCAAGCATGAAGAACTTTTGTTTTCTTTCTGACTTTTCTCACGTTTGCAGCCAGAGAGAGTGTGAGAATGGGAGAGATTAACGTGTAGGAGAGAGTGGGGGGATGGGAGATAGTGGTCTAGTAGAAATAGGACTTGTTGGTAGGACTTAGTCAACTTAAATAATTAATTAAAATTAATAAATATCTGATTTCTTTTTTCCTAAATCAGCAAATATTAATTATTTATTAAAATTAAGTTACAAAAAAATAAAATTAAGTTAAATCTTGCTTCTAGTGGGGCTAGAACCCGAGTGACCCCATTTGCGAAGAATGGGTCAATTCGGGTTGCCCCACCCGAAATGCTTTAAATAAATAAATTAATTTATTAATTAATTTGTTCCACAGGGTAATTACAATATTAACCTTGGCTTGGAAAAGACCATTTTACCCTTGGACCCTCAAAACTTAAGATTTCTTCTTTTTGAGTCCGGTAAAAACTCTTTCAATTAAATCTTCGTTTTCGCATGCCTCACATGGTTGGTTCCAACCTTTCCAAGCTCAATTAACTCCCCAAGTTAGTTGGCTTGGTCGTAGTAAGGGTTCTGAGGTCTGGTTCTACGCGTATCAATACGTGTGGACCTTGGTCTAATCACAAGCATTCTTGAAAAACATAAGTCTTGATCCTATTCATTTTTAGGGTTGTTACATTATCCCCCTCTTAGGAACATTCGTCCCCGAATGACACTACTACTTCATGTTGTAATGCTAGTCAGATTATAATAAAAGCACTATACACAGTCAATCAATAGGAACAAAATACGGGGAGGTAAGGAAGCATAGGTTTAAGAGTATAAAGTCTAACCTCAAGAGCTGAACAGGTGAGGGTAGCAGGCCCTCATGTCGGCCTCAGCTTCCCACGTAGCACCCTCAACAAGATGATTTCTCCACAATACTTTCACTGTGGCAATCTCTTTGTTCCTCAGCCGCTTGACCTGTCTGTCTAAGATCTCAATCGGTACCTCCTCATAAGACAAGTATTCATCAACCGCCAAACCTTCAACAGGTAAGATTGATGCTGGATCACCTAGGCACTTCTTCAACATAGATACATGAAAGACTGAATGGACAGAAGCTAACTCTGCGGGCAATGCCAACTCATAGGCCACCTCACCCACACGCTGTAGAATCTCATATGGCCCAACATATCTCGGACTCAGCTTACCTTTCCTACCAAATCTCATCACCCCTTTCATAGGTGATATTTTTAAGTAAACCTGGTCACCAATATCAAACTCTAAGGGCCGCTTTCTATTATCAGCATATGACTTCTGCCGACTGTACGCAGTAGTCAACCTGTCCCTAATCATTCTGACCTTCTCTAAGGCCTCATGAATGATCTGCGGCCCCAAAATGGATGACTCTCCAACCTCGAACCACCCAACTGGAGATCTACACCTCCTACCATACAATGCCTCAAACGGTGCCATCCCAATGCTGGAGTGATAGCTATTATTATACGAGAACTCTATCAAAGGCAGATGGTCATCCCAGTTACCTCTGAAGTCAATCACACACGCCCTTAACATATCCTCCAATGTCTGTATGGTGCGCTCTGCCTGCCCATCTGCCTGAGGGTGAAAGGCAGTGCTAAGCTTCACCTGCGTGCCCAAGCTCTTCTGGAAAGATCTCCAGAAATGAGAAGTAAACTGAGCTCCTCTGTCTGAAATAATAGACAAGGGAATCCCATGCCATCTCAAAATCTCATGAACATAGAGTCTCGCTTAATCCTCGGCTATGTAATTAGACTTCACAGGGATAAAGTGGGCAGACTTAGTCAATCTGTCCACAATAACCCATATAGAGTCATGCTGCCTCCTAGTCCTCGGAAGCCCAACCACGAAGTCCATATTAATGGCCTCCTATTTCCATGTCGGAACCTCAATAATCTGAGTCAGACCACCAGGCTTAAGATGCTCTACCTTAACCTACTGACAATTAGGACACTTGGCCACATATTCTGCAATGTCCTTCTTCATGCCTTCCCACCAATAAATCTGCTTGAGATCATGATACATCTTGGTGGACCCTGGATGTATAGAATATCTGGAACCATGGGCCTCTGCAACAATCCTGGTCCGCAAATCATCCACATCTGGCACACACAGCCTGTCCTGATACCTAAGTATGCCATCACCTCCCAAAGCGAAAGACTCATTCATCTTCATCAGCACTGAGTCCTTCAGCTCCATCAACACGGGATCTAGATGCTGAACCTGCTTGACTTCAACTACCAAGGATGATCCAGAACTATGATGAACTGAAACATCCCCACTAGTGGAGTCAACCAAACGCACACCCAGTCTGGCCAGTCTGTGTACATCTTTTACCAGCTCCTTCTTCTCATCCTCAACGTGAGCTGTACTTCCCATGCTCATCCTGCTCAAAGCATCAGCTACAACATTAGCATTACCTGGATGATAGTGCACATTCATGTCATAATCCTTCAACAGCTCCAACCATCTCCGCTGACGTAGATTCAACTCCCTCTGTGTGAACACACACTGCAGACTTTTATGGTCTGTAAACACATCTACATGCACTCCATACAGATAATACCTCCACAGCTTCAGTGCAAATACCACAGCTGCCAACTCCAGGTCATGAGTGGGATAATTCTTCTCATAAACCTTGAGTTGTCTAGATGCATAGGCTATCACCTTACCAACCTGCATAAGAACACAACCCAAACCAACCCTAGATGCATCACAATAAATAGTGTAATTCTCACCACACTTAGGCAAAGTAAGCACCGGGGCTGAAGTGAGTATGTCCTTGACCTCCTGAAAACTCCTCTCACAAGTATCTGTCCATTCGAACTTGGCTTTCTTCTTAGTCAAAGCTGTCAATGGGGCAGCATTGGAAGAAAAGCCCTCCACAAACCTGCGATAGTAAACAGCCAATCCCAAAAAGCTACGGATGTAAGTGGGAGTAAGAGGTTTTGGCCAGTTCTTCACAGCCTCAGTCTTCCTGGGATCCACCTCCACGCCCTGATCGGACACAACATGACCCAGGAAGGTCACTGATTTTAGCCAGAATTCACATTTGTTGAATTTGGCATACAAGTGATGCTGTCTAAGTACCTGCAAGGTTAGTCTCAAATGCTGTTCATGCTCTTCCTTGGTCTTACAGTAGATGAGAATGTCATCAATGAATACTATCACGAAAGAGTCAAGGTATTCACGGAAGACCCTGTTCATGAGGTCTATAAATGCAGCAGGTGCATTCGTGAGACCAAATGACATGACTAAAAACTCATAGTGACCATAGCGGGTACGAAAGGCTGTCTTTGGGATATCTCCATCCCTAACCCTAAGCTGATGATACATTGAACAAAGATCAATCTTAGAGAAGAAACTAGACCCTTGGAGTTGATCAAACAGATCATCTATTCTAGGGAGTGGATACTTATTATTTATGGTGACTTTGTTGAGCTGCCGATAATCCATACACATTCTAAGGGTTCCATCTTTCTTCTTTACAAACAACACTGGAGCGCCCCAAGGGGATATGCTCGGCTGAATGAAACCCTTGTCAGTGAGATCTTTTAACTGCAGCTTCAACTCTTTGAGTTCAGCTGGAGCCATTCGGTAAGGAGGAATTGAGATTGGTTTAGTATCGGATTCTAAATCGATACCAAAGTCAATCTCTCGAAGGGGAGGGACTCCAGGTAAATCATCAGGGAACACATCTAAAAACTCATTCACTACAGGTACTGAGTCTATGGAAGGAATGTCATGATCTAAATCATTAACACTCAAAAGATGACACAATAACCCCTTGGATATTATTTTATTGGCCTTAAGGTTAGAAATCAAGGGGTTAGGACGACTCGAATTGTACCCCTCCCAGACTAACTCTTCTTTATTAGGAAAGCGAAATCCACCACTCTACTACGACAATCCAAGCAAGCATAACAACTGTGAAGCCAATCCATGCCAAGAATAATATCAAAATCATGCATGGGTAACTCAACCAGGTTTGCACACATAGTTTTACCATTCACAACTATTGGGCAATCTTTGTATACTCTATCAGTTCTTACATTCTCTCCTAAAGGTGTACTAACCACTATAGAATCATGTAGAACTTCAGGCAATACCTCAAAAGTAAGAGCAAGTAGAGGAGTTACAAAGGAAAGTGTAGACCCTGGATCAAGTAAAGCATAAACAGAAGTTGAGAACACTTGCAGCATACCTGTGACCACATCAGCGGACTTCTCCTGCTCTTCTCTGCCCTTCAGGGCATAGAACCTGTTCCTCTTAGGAGGCTCGGCTGCTGCTGCACCCTGTGGATTAGGCCTAGGCTGAGTATTACCTCCAGCCTGACCTCTGTTCTGTGGACAGTCTCTGACCATGTGTCCACTCTTACCACAACCAAAGCAGGCATTAGTGCCCTGTCTGCACTCTCCACTGTGAGCTCGGCCACACTTAGCACAATTCTTCTTAGTACGCTGCATCTCACCTCCATTTCCCTTCTTGGGCTCAGGTCTGCCTCCTTTAGGTGTAGCACTCCTCTGAGGATTAGAATTTCTAGAACTCTGTTGCCTCTTTTTGAACCTTGGCTACTCACGGACGCCAAAATTATTCCTGTGGCCTTCATGACTGGGTCCTGCCTGATCTTGAGGCCTGGGCCTCCTAGCATCACGAACACCTCTTTTTCTGCGGCTGTCCTCTTCCTGCTGGACATGTACAATTGTGACGACCCGAAAGCACCCCCTAGAAGTTAGGGAAAACTTTCGAATCGTGACCGGGCGTACTTGACCCCTTTGGGGTCTCGTACAAGCCCTCTAACTAGCATTCATAACATAAAGCATGAAAAGTAGTGTGGAATTTAAAACTTTTCACGATAATAATAATAAAAGGAGTCTTTTCATAAATACTAAGAAATCTTATCGTCACAAACCAACTTAAAGACACAATTTGGAATCTTAGGGACACGGCCCTTTACGATAAAAGTAAATACATTTTTAAGTATTAATAAAGAAACTAAGAAACAATAAAACTATGTCCTCGAATATATGAGGACATACCAAATTCTTGAGAGATAAAGTTCCCAAGCTTCGACTCCGATCCTCCCAAAAGGGCTTCCAACCTATACTCATAAGGTATAAAAAGTGTGGTGTTAGTACAACAATGTACTAAGTATGGCATATGCAAAAACATGCAAAAAGGGACATTTTAGTAAAGATAGATTTTTATGCAATTCAAATATAACCTTCATGAATCTAGAAGCAAACCCACATAAGAATCAACAAGTCACACTTTATGGCTATCTTACCAAACTTAAAGTAAGAAAAAATAACATTTCGATTAACTTTACTAAACTTTCTATAAAATTGAATAAAGCATCATAGTGAACATTTTGAATTCTTACAATGAAGACCTTACAGTGAAAGGCACGGTCCAAGTCATATGAACCCTTTTTCTTTGAAGTTGCCCTAACCCAAGGTTATTCTAAGACTCCCTAAGGTGAGCCAAGAAGGGACTCTCATTACACCTCCCTTCAAAGCACACCAAAGCGACCCTTAAAACTACCTAATCTTAGGCTTACTTCATTAGAAATCAAATCTACGCCCTTGGCTAACATATGCAAAACACTCATGGAAATATAGGTCATACCAAGTGCAATGTGAGAGTAGCATCCCATACTACCACTCCCACTTAGTACTCCTAATGGATTCCATTTACTCAAGTACTCCACAATAATCCTCCATAACACTACACCATAGTACTCATTCACACGGATTTCATGAAGGTACTCTTCTCCCATAGTAGGTATAGGTCACACCAAGTGCAATGTGAGAATAGCATCCCATACTACTACTCCCACTCAATGCTCCTACATTGGTAACTAATGTGGATCGAGCACTTCACAACATACATACACAATTTCAACAATACACAAGATAATTAGTTTCAAAACAATTCTTTTGTGGGAGTTAGCTTAACCGACAAAGACCATGAGAGCTAGACATGGAATCCCGATATTAACCCCTATCAGATGAGGGATCCTTACTTGCCTAGAGTAAGGTCATACTTCTTAGCATTTACATGGCTTTTCCAATAGCTACACCTATGCGGGCACATAGTTAAGGGATAAGGAGATTGCTACTAAGTAACTCACTCTCTACTAACGAGGAGTACTCATCTCAAGAGGTACTTTGGATTACAACATCTCAACTAACGAAGTGCAATCCACCTCCCCTTCATATCCTCTCGGTGCTAGGCATAACTCCACACGGATTTCTCAACATAATAGTCTATCTTAGAAAGCTCACTAGGAAATGGAGAGGTTGTTGCTAGACACTACATCTCAACTCACGAAGTTTGTCCACCTCAAGATTTCCCCTTTTTGCTCAACTTGACATAATACAAATCTTAAAAGAGTGTGTGTGTACATGTGCACACCTTGCATATAAGCATCATTTCATTATCATCAAGTTCTATTCATACTTTAACCTTGATTCATCAAGCTACACACTCTACATACTTCTCACAATCATATACTTCATTTAGGCATAAATTAGGTCAAACATGCAATTCAAGCTATATCAAACACAACAAAAGACCCGTTTCCAATATATATCTTCATTTCACATATTAGACCTTCAAGATCACATACTCAAACCATACTAAGTAACATCAAGTTCATCAATTAGCACCGCCACCCATAAGGTGAACCATACCACTCAAATAGCAATTCATAATAAGAATTATACAATGAGAGCAACTCATCAACAAATCAAACCATCATTACCCATAAGCAATTTATCAATATTTCACCATATTAAGGCCCTTAGGGCAGTAGCTACACCAACATGACAAATACGAGAAGACCCAAGTTCATACCCTACTCAAATCATGCTCACATAACCCATTTTCAAGTCAAAATTTGAAGTATGCATAAACAAGAGTTTCATGGAGTTTTAACATCAAAACCATCTATTCAAACCAAGATAAATACATTTAAACCATTAGAACTTAGTTACAAGAAGACCCATAATAGAAATCAGAGTTTAGAAGAAGTTGAGTTTAAAACCCCTTTTTGAAAACCATTTTGGAAGTTGGCTTCTTGAATGGAAAGGTATTCAAGAATGGATACCATACCTTTATGAGAAGGAAACCCACGAATTTGATGAAGAAACAAGTCCCAATCCGTACTCCTATCCTTCCTTGACTTCTAGCTTCCAAGAGAGTTGAGAGAGTTTTCTTGAGAGAAAGAGAGAGTTGGATCTTGAAGAGAAAAGGGGGCTCTTCTCTAGGTTTAGGGTGTAAGAGAGTCTTGTAAGGCTTGGGGTGTATTTACATAAAACACCCTAAGCTGGCAGTCTTTAAATCGTGCACTGGCAGGCTTCATCGATGAGACCTCCTCGACGGACCGTCACGTCCACCACGGACCGTCATGGGGTTCCGTCGAGGAACACTTGGCTTCTAAATGGAGCCTGTCCCAATTTCACTCTCTGTCACCCGCGACGCCCTGGCTCGACGGACCGTCCTGAGTATGACGGACCGTCGCCATGGCCGTCGTGAGCTACTGATGGTCAGACTTGCCCAAGTCCTAGGGCCCTTCATCTAGAGTCCTTGGGGTCCTAGGTGAGGTCGTGCCCAGACGTAAAACCCCTAAACTAAGTCGTCTAGGTATAGGGAACATCCGACGCATGTTTCAAGTAAAACGAACACATACAACTTATCCAAACTCGCCAAGACATACAAGTACATTCTAAGGCATACCATCCGAACGTCATGGACGTTTTTGGTCGATTGAACTCCAAACTTAACCAAACTTTGTACACTGCCTAAGGACACCAAACTAACTCCGTTTAACTTAAAATTAACTCAAGAAACAACCATGAGGCTCTAGTTCACCTTAATTCATTTTGGGGCGTTATAACAATCAACCTGGAAAGATCAATATTATCATGGAGCATAGCATATCGACACTCCTCCTCCAGGTCTCCATTGATTCCTGTGAGGAACCTGCTCATCTCATCACTGCTGTTAGAAACCAGGAAAGTAGCATACCTAGGACATTTCAACAAGGTTCAGTATTATTCTTATTCTTGCTATTAAATACTTAGGGAAAAACAACATATCTTGACAGCTTAACAAACTTCAGGGAATACTCCCTGACTGTCATGGAGCCTTGTTTGAGGTTGATGAATTCCTCAACCTTGGCCTCCTTCATCTCCCTGTGAAAGAATCTCTCCAGAAATGCTGTCTTGAACAGCTCCCATGTGACTGGTACTCCAACTAAGACACGACTATCTTGCCACATCTTGCACCAAGTCTGTGCAACATCCTTGAGATGATAGGAAGCTAGCTCAGCCTTCTCAATATCAGTGGCCCAAATAGCCACCAGGATATTATGCACCTCATCTACAAACTCTTGAGGATCCTCCGATGTCTTAACCCCTGTGAAAATGGGAGGATTCATCCTTGTGAAATCCCTCAGTCTGTCAGCCCTGCTACGGACCGGTGGGTTCTCCCTCTGAACATCCTGTCTGTTGACCTGGGCAGTCATAGCCTG
This sequence comes from Solanum sitiens, assembly GCA_016801875.1. Classification (NCBI taxonomy): domain Eukaryota; kingdom Viridiplantae; phylum Streptophyta; class Magnoliopsida; order Solanales; family Solanaceae; genus Solanum; species Solanum sitiens. The sequence continues at coordinate 495,076 of JABWTJ010000060.1, forward strand.
GGCCTGTATAGTAATGGCCTGTGCCATTTGGGCCAAAGATGCCCGCACCTCAGCATCAGTCAACCCAGCGGGGTTAACTGGCATGGCCACTCCTTCAGCTGGAGCCTGGGGTAGACCCTGATTACCCCCAGCAGCTGCTCCTCCTCTCCTCTGACCATTTTCTCTCCTAGTATTCATTTTCTGGAAAAACAAAAAGTATTGATGTTAGACACACTCATAACACCAAAAATTAAGACATTCAAAAAAGCACGATAAGATCAGAAGAAGGGAAACTTTCCTACGCATAATGCAGTCTCTAATCCAGGATAGTGGTGCACTTCACTACCATGACTTAGAAACTACTCAATGTGGTTAATGTGAACTTATTATTTTCATAATTTAACCTAGTGCTCTGATACCAACTTTGTCACGACTGGAATCTAGACAGCAGACGAGACCGGCGTCGTTGACCTCTCAGAGGTCGCAGACAAGCCTACTTACGTCATTCTTACTTTACATAGGTTAAATTTTAGAGGAAAATTTGAACTTTTTGTTTCTAAACATTACTTACTAACCATTTATAATACATTCGTAATTTATTCAACATCAACTATCTAATCATTAAGAGATAATCAAATGAAAGAAATAGTTCAATAAACATAAGTGTATAATTGCCAAAATGGCACCAATACATAGTCTGAATACAATAAGAAAGAAACGCTAGTGGAACATGCTCCACTAACTTAACTCCTAAACTAAGCTAGAACATAAATAGTAGCATCCTCGAAAGCATGAGGACCTACCAAAATCGGATGAATGCTGGATGTCCGGATAACTGCAGCGATGATCCTGTAGCTCTATCGTCCACCTGTGCCTGCACCTAAAATAGTAGAGTTTGTATAGGGTTAGTACACACTTGTACTAAGTATGGGTATATACAAGTACACACCAAGGACATGCATGAGAAAGAATAGCTCTTTCCTAACAACATGCTTTTTGGAAGTCAAGTCAGTGGACTTGCTAAATTGAGATTTGGAAAGTTTCCTAATTTGAATTAGGAAAGAAAATGATTTTTTCCAAAATCTGGATTAGGAAAGTCAGTGAGCTTTCCAGATTTTGAATAGGAAAGTTATGCCATGAGAATAACATACATCATCATACTTTTCACATTTTCACACAGTACATAACATTTACACATAGCACATATCATATAGCATACAATATATTTTGCATGTAGCACATAACTTCGTTCATATCATTCATTCATATGCCATGAAACCTTGGAATCATGGACTTGACATTAAGACATCCCAGAAATGAGGGCTCAACATATGGGACCTCAACTAGGGAGTCTTCGTTAGCAAACACAGAGTCTGTTTCATTCATTCATACGTACTTTATTTCAATTCATTCATAGTCCAGTGTGACCACCGGTTATACCTAGGATGTAGTTTAAGACTTTCATTAGGTTCGTTGTGCAATGACCAAGAATGACCTAATGTCAATACTTGAATCTAACTCACCTTTTGATTATCCTATCCTAACACCTTTGGTATTCATTCATTTCATTATGTGCATCATTTGAGCTGGCCTCATTCATTCATTGGGAACATTAACTTTAACCGACATAGATCATGTGAGCATCATGAAATCCAGTGTCTCCCCCACACCGAAAAGAGGTGGAATCACCGGCCAAAGTGATCCAATAACATGCTAGCGTACATGGGAATTTAACCCCGCCAGATCCCTATATTGGCAGTATAGTTTGAAGACTAGGAGATATAAGGAGACCCATACCCGGCAAGCCGGACGGTCTCATCTCATGAGAGTTACGTGAACCTCCGCCATTCCCGAAAGAAGGCATCACCGCTCATAGCTAGTCTATCGGTGCTTAGTATAAAGTTCCATTTCATTCATCTCATACGTCATGGAAGCTAACTTCTAGTATGACGACATCATAGCTCATTAGATGATTTCTTATCTCATCATTCGTATTAAGTGTGTTAAGCTCAATACTCTCATTAGAGTGTTCATACAGACTGGTCTCTTCATTATCTTACACTCTCATAGGTGAATACATGCTGGTAACATTTACTTAGGCTCATTTGAGATTACTCTCCTCATTTACATTAGCCTTATATCATATTGTCACCACATTCATCATCATTTGCATCTTTGTTTTTCTTAGTTATTCACCTCTTATTACGTGAATGTTCATTTCGTCATATGCCAATACACTTGGCCATTTGGTGTGTCTCATACCCTTACTTAACCGCTATAGGGTTCGTCATTTCATGTCATACATCTTAGGTTCACTTACTTTTGAACGTATGTTAGACTTATGAGTCTATACACACAAGCCATGAGGGTTCATTAATAGTTCGTTAAATGATTTTTACATTCCTAAGATTATGTAGTACAAGACATATGTATCTTGTATGTATGCCAAGATCTTGATTTTGATCTAAGTAGGTGGCATTATTCTTGGATATTTCGTTCACGTATGACTTATGCATCAATACGGAAGTTTGGGCAAGGAAACCCAAGTCTTGAATCAATTGGATATCATTTACATTATTAATTGACTTTTTTATAATATTCATAACATTTTAACTCTAAGTCAATTCACAATATTAACATTGAAGGATTATTTTTCTATTTAACTATTTCCTTGTATTGGCCGATGGGTTGTGGGTTCGAGCCCCCCCCCCCCAACCCCATTTTCATTTTTCCTTGATTGTTTTGGTTCATGTGGGACATTGGGACCCGAGGTCGAGTCCCCTCAGCCACACCTAATTCTTTTTATTTTCTTTCCCTTCCTTTCGCTTAAGGCCGAGAGGTTGTGGGGTTTTTCTCCCTTTTAAGAGTTGACTGTTTGAGTTGATAGGGACATGCAACGGGGAAAACAACCTTAGTTTTGAGCCGAATATTCTGAGTCCTAGGGGTCTCTTGGGAAAGGGACCAAGAGTAAGAACACCCATACCTTTGTTTTCTTGTTAAATCTCCAGAATGCTGCCTAAGAACCTCTCCAAAAATCAGTCGAAACACCCACACTCACACCTTACCCGACTAGCGTAGTATGTTTTGCTTAACGTTACCGAATTGCTTTCTCTTTTGTGTTTTGCGTGTGAATTCTTCAAGCATGAAGAACTTTTGTTTTCTTTCTGACTTTTCTCACGTTTGCAGCCAGAGAGAGTGTGATAATGGGAGAGATTAATGTGTAGGAGAGAGTGGGGGATAGGAGATAGTGGTCTAGTAGAAATAGGACTTGTTGGTAGGACTTAGTCAACTTAAATAATTAATTAAAATTAATAAAAATGTGATTTCTTTTTTCCTAAATCAGCTAATATTAATTATTTATTAAAATTAAGTTACCAAAAAATAAAAGCAAGTTAAATCTTGCTTCTAGTGGGGCTCGAACCCGAGTGACCCTATTTGCGAAGAATGGGTCAATTCGGGTTGCCCCACCCGAAATGCTTTAAATAAATAAATTAATTTATTAATTAATTTGTTCCTCAGGGTAATTACAATATTACCCTTGGCTTGGAAAATCTTCGTTTTCGTGTGCCTCACATGGTTGGTTCCAACCTTTCCAAGCTCAATTAACTCCCCAAGTTAGTTGGCTTGGTCGTAGTAAGGGTTCTGAGGTCTGGTTCTACGCGTATCAATACTCGTGGACCTTGGTCTAATCACAAGCATTCTTGAAAAACATAAGTCTTGATCCTATTCATTTTTAGGGTTGTTGCAATATATTTCTCTTAATTTATCTATTCGTGAAAAGTTTTAATTCTGCACTATTTTTCATGTTTTATGTAATGAATGATAGCTAAGGCTTCTACAAGACCTCCAAAAAGTCAAGTACGCAATTGTTCCGACCTAAGGGTGCTCCCTTCTTCTAGGGGGTACTTTAGGGTCGTTACATATAAGGGGTAGACCCTATGAGATAAACTAAGTTATGATTATTAATGAAAGAAATTTCAAAAGGGTCTCGATCTTAGCACCGAGTGAACTAGAAGTGAGGAGTGTCCCTTCCCACATAGGGAAGGTAGGATCACTAATGTGCTCATGAGATTGGAGACTATAATGCATGTAGCATAAGAGGGTACCAACTACATCTCCTACTTCTTGAACTATGTTGCCCCTATAGGAATGCTAGCTAGTGGATCCACATAGATGCTATGTTCATGTTTTCGTACTACCTTGGCAATTAGTCCGCCTTCTTTCGGTGTAGGGTTCCATGAGACTAGATTCCGCATTAGCTCATGTGGTCTATGTCGGTTAAGGCAAGATGATCCTAAAAGGTAAAAAAAATTAAGTAATGAAGTGAAATCTAACTAGGATGACCTAAGGGGTCTGGCTTAGTCTAGGTAGGGGTATGGTACTCTACCTATACATTGCACCAGTTAGCCTTGAGGGAAGTCTTAGAAGGATTTTCTTATGTGCTTATAAATGTAAATGATATGTATATGATGATCTTACATGTTAATGACACTATGTGATATTGGTTTCACTTATGAACATGCGGTTGGTCTCTATTGTGAAAGTATGATGATGTCTACTCTTAATGATTTAGTAGGTAAAGTTGGACATTTCTTATAGTTCTTGTAATACTCCGAAAAGTCAAGACCTAATTTAGAGCCTAACATGAGTGTATAAAGGTTTAAATATTGTTTTAAGACCAAAAATAATGTATATAAGTCATCCAAGAAGTTTTACAACCAAGACGTCAAAGAGCGTCCATGACGTCAGCAAAGTAGCTTAATTGAACTAGTTGACGTCGCTATGTTTGGGGATGCTTTCAAAGGGTCAAATGAAGTCTAAAACATTAATGAAGACTTTTTTAGGTAGAGTGTAGTATATAGGGTCTAAACATCCAATAACGACTCCCCAAGGACTACCCGAAGGGTCATGGAGGAGGACCCCAACATGGGTGGGCAGGCTGCCGAAGCAGCCTGCGAATGTCAAGAATTAGTGGGCTGCTGTACGACACGCAGACCACACGGACCTCACTGCCTCAAATTATTTTTGGGAAATAAAATATGTGGTGGCCCCGCCACGCGGAGACACTTCTCATATTCGGTAAAATCGTATTTTTGACATTAAGACTTCACAAAAAGACTCATTTAAGTGAGGGATGTTTTGGGTAATTTAGGGGATTATTATATATATACTAAGGGACATTTTAATTCATTAGTCACTCATCCAAACAAAATTCCCAAAACAAAAACCCAAAAGCTCTCACCTCTCTCTACTTTCTCTCTCCACAATTCCTCCATTGAAGATGGAAGAAAGCTTGAAGAAGAAGGTCAATTTCTCTAGGATTTCACTTTAATTTCATGTATTGATCTTCATTATGGTATGTGTTCTTCACTCTTGGGATTCCTTTCCCCAAGAGGTCCTCTCAAAGCTGATTTCAAAATATCCAATTCTATGGGGTTTTTCAATTCTAATGGGTTTTCTTCTAAACTTCAAATTGATGATAAATTATGATTTCCTATGACTAATTGAGTATATATTGTTGATTAATTGATTTTATTTGATGCAATTTCATGTTGATCATTATCCCTTCCCCAATTTCCCAAATCTTGGATCTTGGTTATAAATTGATGGGAATTGAATTATGAATATATTATTAGACTTGTTTTATCTATTTTAATTAATATATGGATTTAATAGGCTAATGTACTGTTGGTATTGGTTCCAATTCATGAGGAACCCTAATTCCCCTAACCCTAGGTTATGAGTTAATGTTAATTGGGATAGTGATGATGCAATTGACCTAGTTCTTGTGTTAATTACTATTGATTGATGTTACTACACCTATTACTGGATATAATTGGTTGGTTTATGGTAAGACCATGATGATGGCTTTTGCAGGAGATTTGGTAAGTCTTCATGATCCTAACCTTTACTTCAAGTATGATGTCTTGTGATTGAGATGTAGTTCAATTGTGTATAGCTTGTGAATTGCCTATGTAGGTGTTGGTATGATGTTGAATTGAAATGTCTTGACTATGAGATTGTGATATTATGCTTAAGATGAAATGATATAAGGTTGGTGATGACTTGACTATGTTCATTATTAGGAAATGATGATGATGATATGTTAATCTCACATATGAGGGTTGCCATGAAAGAATATTCTCATGCAATACCTATTGAGCTAAATGACAATGATTATAGAAGGAATTAGACCCTATTACCTAAATTAACTAATGATTAATAAAGAAAGACATTTCAAAAGGGACTTAGCTTAGCACCGAGTGATCTTGTATATGAGGGGTGTCGCCTTCCCTAGGAGGGAAGGTAGGGTTCACTATAGTCCTCACGAGGTGGATAGCCTCATAGTCCAAAAAGGACATTGAGTGATATTTTCATGACAGCCCCCAAGCTCCATAAACTATGCTTCCACAATAGGAATACTAGCTAGTGGATACACTAGATACTATGTTCATGTTTGGTACGATTTGGCCGGTAGACCACCTTCCATCGATTTAAGGTTTTACAACACCGGATTCCACACTTAGGTCTTGTGGTATATGTCGGTTATGGCAAATGTTCCCAAAAGTAAAATGAAGTAATGATGTGAACTCTAGATATGGGTGACTTGAGAGGTTGGCTTAGTCTAGGTAGGGGTATGGGACTCTACCTAGGCATTACACTAGTTGGCTTTGAGGGAATTCCAAGAAGGATGTTCTTATGACATAATGATCTTATACACTAAATGTTATGCTTATATTGACTTTACATGTTGATGGTCCTATGTGATGTTAGTTTCATTCATGAACATGCTATTGGTGTATATTGCTAAATATGATGATGATTATTGATGCTATGTTATTTTGAGTTATGCATTATTTGTGGTCCTTTGTTTGGTTTACTTGATTGAGTAAGGTTATGGGTCTTTGCTTGGTCATTGCACTTGTAGTCTAAATGGTGGGTTGTGAGTAAGGGTCTTGCTTATATTATGATTTTACCAACTCTTGTATATGTTGACTTGACTATTATGTGTTGATGTTGGTCTTGTTTCATAGATGAGTTTGACTTATGGATTATGTGATTATTGGGTTGTATGTGCATAAAGCTTTTCAAAGTACTTTAGCATGGTTTTGATCAAATGTCCTCTTTAGAATGATTTCAATTGATTTATGTGCATATACCCATACTTGGTACAAGTGTGTACCAACCCATATTTATTGTTTACTACAAATGTAGGATCCGGTCATTGATATTAGAGAAGGCTTTTACTACTACTTGGATTCTTATCTTTCAAGTTCGGTAGGTCCTCACATTCCTAGGACGATGCCATTATCTACCTATTTGATTTTGTTTAGTCATAAAGACACTTTGTTCATTCTCTTTTATTTTGGTACTATAATTGTAAAGTCTATATGTGGCTATAATTATTAATGAAAGGGCTATGCCCAAATTGTTATACTCTTATCGATATGGTTTAATATGAGACAATGTTATAGATTTCTTATGAGAGTATCTTATACTATATATGTGCAATAATAGTAGAAGACTATGCAATGTTCTTATGCAAAGGGTCTATGTATACTCGTTAAATATATATTATGTGTAAGCGAAAGGTCTAAGTAAACCTCAATGTAGAAGTAATCAAAATGTTTTAAATATTCCACTTTTTTAACGTATGAATGTAATGATGTATGCTAAGAGGTTAGTCTTAGTCCTCAAAATGGCCGCCGCCGCCAGATACGTCTAGGGGGTGCTCCCCGAATGTGACCAAGTTGGTATTAGAGCATGAGGTTGGATATCTTTAGTATTGATGTCTCATTAAAACACATCTACATAGATTCTTATTCATAATTGTGAGGCGCTCCACACTTATGAATAAGAGACTATGTGATGCTTAGGAAACTCTCATCTACTTGTAATCCTATGTCGTGCATCTAGAGTCTACTTTATGTGTGGTTTCACCTAAACCTTGTATGGTGGTTATAGGTCTGAATACACGAAGATCAGCCGCAAGAAGGGCCAAAGAAGACATTGCTAATGCGGGAGCACAAGAGAACCAAGTGCCTTCACTTGAAGAAGTTGCTATGGGTGATTAAGTTCCGATTGCTCCTCCTCCCATGTGAATGGGGATATAAGGGAAACTTTTCTCCAAATGGCCCAAGCCATTACAACCCAAGCACAAGTCGTCACTACTCAAGCACAAGCTATGACAGCCCAAGCTAATCGAGAGGTGGTACCCCGAGGAAACCAATAAGTTAGCACCATGGCCTCCCATTTGAGAAAATTCACTAGGATGAATCCCCCTTCTTTCTATGGGTCCAAAGTTGAGAAAGACCCCCAATATTTCATTGATGAAATCTAAGAAATTCTCTATGCTATGTGGTTGACTACTAGTGAGAAAGTCGAGTTAGCCACTTACCAACTCAAAGATTCGGCCCAAACTTGGTATGTCCAATGGAGAGGCAATAGGCCTTTAAGGGGTGGTCTGGTGACATGGGAGATTTTTAAGAAGGCTTTTCTTGATCTGTTCTTTCCTAGAGAGAAGAGGGAAGCCAAAGAGGAAGAATTCATCAACCTTCGTCAAGGAGGTATGCGTCTCATTGACTACTCTTTGAAATTCATTAAATTGTCAAGGTATGGTCCTTCTTTGGTTTCCGACCCTAGAGATGAAATGAGCCTCTTCGTGACGGGAGTGTCAGATTACTTGAAAGAAAAATGTTTTTCGGCTATGCTACATGATCATATGAAAATTTCTCGTCTCATGGTTCATGCTTAACAAGTGGAAGAGACTAGGGTGAAGAGGAAGAGTAAAGATGCCAATAGGGTGAGGTCTTTTGATGGTGGTTCTTCAAAGGGTAGGCTTGACATTCAAGACAACCCTAAGTTCAAGAAGAGGTTCTCCAATAAGGTTCCTTCAAATTTACCTAAGGCTCGTGAGGATAAGGTGACTAAACCTAAGTTCCAAAAGGGAAAGAGTGGAAACTCACCTAATGAGAAGCCTACTTGTACTTAGTGTGGGAAAGGTCACTATGGTGAATGCTTAGTTTGAACGGGCAATTGTTTTAGTTGTGGAAAAAGGGGTCACAAGGTGAGAGATTGCCCTATTTTGAAGGGGCAAGACAAGGGGAGTGAACAAGCAGTAGTTCAAATGACGATGCTCCTAAGAAAAATCATTTCTATGCCCTCCACTCTAAGGGTGAGCAAGAGACTTCTCCCGATGTGGTGACCGATATGTTGAAAGTATTTTCTATTGATGTATATGCTTTACTTGATCCCGGTGCTACCTTGTAATTTGTTACGCCTCTAGTAGCTAAAATGTTTGACATTTTGCTTGATATCTTGAATGAACCTTTTATGGTGACTACCCCGGTGGGTCAGTCGGTTGTTGCTAATAGAGTATATAGAAATTGTCCTATAATGTTGCCCAATAGAGTTACTCATGTGGAGTTAGTAGAACTCAATATGGTTGATTTTGATGTTATTTTTGGTATGTATTGGTTGCATGCTAGTTTCGCCTCCATAGATTGTAGAACAAGGGTGGTGAAGTTTAACTTTCCAAATAAACCCGTTTTAGAGTGGAAGGGGGGAAATTATAATCCTATAGTTCGTATCATTTCTTGTTTTAAAGCTTTTAGGATGATCTCTAAAGGGTGTTTATACCATATTTAGACTCCTAAATTCCTCCCATTGAGTTGGTACCTATAGTGAGGGAATTTCTGGAGGTCTTTCGTAATGATCTTCCCGATATTCCTCCCGGATGGGATATTGATTTTGGTATTGACTTGCTACCAGATACAAATCCTATTTCAATTCCTCTTATCGGATGGCTCCGGACGAATTGAAAGAGTTGAAGGCTCAACTCAAAGACTTACTAGACAAGGGCATTATTCGTTCTAGTATTTCTTCATGGGATTCTCTAGTATTGTTTGTGAAGAAGAAGGATGGGTCCTGTCAGGACCCAGATTCTAGAATTCGAATCGCAACCGGCGTCGTTGACCTCTCAGAGCTCGTAGACAATCCTCTTCTTGCATTCATCACATTCATACGGTTAATTTTTTTGCGTAAAATTTAAAACTTTTTGTTTCTATTTGAAGTGTACATAGACTTCATATAAAAGCATATTTGTAAGGATGTTCATTGCTCATACATCAACCATCTAGTTATAGAAACATACAACTTGAAAGAAATAGAATCTCATGTCATAAGTAATACTTGCAAAGCTGCACTATTACAAACGTCTGAATAAAATAGGAAAGAAACACCAGTGGAACATACTCCACTAGTTCAAACCTACTACTAAGCAAGAAATGTAAAGGCAGGCATCCTCGAATACATCAGGACCTACCAAGTCCGGATGAAATCTCTGAGTTCGAACAGCTGCAATGATACCTTCAACGTCCACCTGAGTCTGAACCTAAAATAGTAATATTGTATGGAATTAGTACACACTTGTACTAAGTATGGGTATATGCAACAACACATAATGGTAATGCATGAACAAGAATGTCTCTTCCTAATCAACATGCTTTCTTAGGAGGTCAAGTCTCTAGACTTGCCTAATTCGTAATAGAAAGGTCATACCATGAATATGTCACACATCACACATACATAGGTTCACATAACATACATTTCATGTTTCATATATTATACATTTCATATCCGCAAGACCTTGGAATCATGAACGTAGCATTAAGACATCTCAAGTGAGGGCCCAACATATGGACCTCAACCCGAGGGCCTCCTTTAACAAACACAGAGTCTGCTACATTCGTTCATTCCTGCTTCACATTATTCATTTAATTCATTCATAGGCTGGTGTAAACACCAGCTATTCCTAGGATGAAGTTTAAGACTATCATCGGGATCATAAAGTGCAATGACCAAGAATGAACTAATGTCATTACTTGAATCCGGTTTCACCTCCTGATTGTCTTGCACAAACACGTTCGGTATCGTTCATTTCATTATCTTTTATACTTTGAAGAACTTCAACCTTAACCGACATAGATCATGTGAGCATCATGAAATCCGGTGTTTCCCCCACACCGAAAAGAGGTTGAGTCACTGGCCAAAGTGAAACCAATACATGCTAGCTTCATGGGTTCGAACCAAGCTAGTTCCCTATGGTGGAAACATAGTTCAAAGACTAGGAGATTTAGGGAGAACCATACCCACCTTGGTGGACAGTCTCATCTCATGAGAATTACATGAACCTCCGCCGTTCCCGAAAGAAGGCATCACCACTCATAACTAGCCTATCGGTGCTCAGTTTAAAGTTCCTATTTTCATTCAACTCATACATCATCGAAGCTTGCTTCTAGCATGAGGTAGTCATAGCTCATTAGATGATTTATCATCTCTTCTTTACGTATTAAGTGTGAATTGTCCTTACACTTACATATAGAATGTGATTGAGACTTGTCTCTTATTATTCAACACTCCCTTAGGTGAGTACTTTTAGTGACCTTTACTCAGTCTTGGTTGAGACTTGTCTCGCCATTCATCTTAGCCTCTTATCATGTTGTCACCATTTTCATTAGCATCATATTTTAAATATAATTACTCACCTCATTACGTGAATGTTCATTTCTTCATCTTGCTGTTAACTTACATCATATGCCATACACATGGACTTTAGTGTACTTTACACTCATGGTAGTACCCCTTTCGGGTTACTCATATTTGGCTAAGTGTTTCATGATCATCTAAGTGCATATTGTGCAAGACTTATGCGTCTTGCACATTCGGTCAAGGGACCTGAGTTCGATGCTTAGTGGCTCCATTTAATTTTATTATATGTAAGACTTATGTGCCTCAAAATTTCGGTCAAGAGGACCCGTGTTCGAATCCCTTGGGCAGCATATAATTTTTAATTATATGTGAGACTTATGTATCTCACACACTTGGCCTTGAGGCCGGGTTCGAATCCCCTATCTCACACTATCTTTTTTTCTTTTAATTCAAGGCCTCTTCTCTGGTATTAGGACCTTAGGTCTCGGCTTCCACCCTCAATGGCAGCATCTCTTTTTCATCATTTCTTTACAAGTGGTTAGCCGAGACTTAGTCAATTAGTATAGGCCTTTAGTTCACTTTCTTGAATTTAGCCTAGGCGTTTGGCTTAGAGTTTTACATGAACTTTTGACCAATATTTTGATCTAAAATAATGTCCATCTAACCGGAGCACCTCTTAAGCTCTAAGGCATCACATTTAGCCCAATTTCTTAATCACAGTAGACTCACATATTCGTATGTATTATCCTTTGTTGTACAATGATTTCATCGTTTATATAGTGAAGCATTCGGGTTCATTAGGATCTTAGATTAGTATTTAGTCCTTGTGGAATTAACATAAATGTTTCTTTGTATAGTTGAGACCATGGCCGAGAGTCTTAGACTCCAAAGAATCGGCAGATTAACATTTTCGTTAAAGGACCATACTTTCATTTTCTTGTTCATGAACATCACAATTTCTTCTTGCATGTTAAACACACCACATTACGTAACACATAATTCACAATTTTGTCAAGTAAACCGTAACAACATATTCACGGAAAACAACATACTTGTGCACATGTAACATTCAACATTCAGGCGTACATAAGAAAATCATAAACAGTCCGAGAACACACATTGCACACAATCACAATCAATCCTAAAATCATGTACCAGAAGTCATACCAACGCATGCATCAATCATTCATAGGATCTAATGACAGACAACCTTAGTTTTTAGATTGGATTTGAACTGAGTCGTAGGGGAATCTTGGGAAAGGGACCAAGAGAGAAGAAAATCCATACCTTTTTCAACATTGACAAGCAGCCACAAACACGTCCTAACCCACGCACAACCCTCTATTCCGAGCCCTGATTCTTGTTCACAAGTGAATTCCTTTACGTGATTTCTTAAAGCACTTAGGCATACAATTTTCTTTTCGTTTTTGATTGATGAAGCCAAGAACTCTTTAGAACAGTAGGATTGTTTTTGTTTTCTGTTTTTAAATTTCAAAGTAAAGATGAAAAACGTTTGTGGATGTATATAATGAATTAAGAGTGCACATGGAGTACACTCCTAGTTGGAGTTGTGCGCCTCTTCCTTGGGGAGTTTGTTGCTGACTTATTCAACATAATTTAAATGATAAAATCAGATTATAATCTACATATCAAGTTACTATAATTCCCCTTCTGATCTTTGTCTAATTTAAAGTCATTTAAATCATCCCTTTAGTGCCTTTAACTCGGCTTGAACCTGAGTGTGGAGATCCGGTCAAACTCAGGTTTGACCACCGAGCTTTGACACATTTTGACTAATTAAAAACCTTATTGAATTAATTAAATATCAACCTAGGGTAGTTAATATACTACCCCTAGCCTTGAAATTACCTTTTTACCCCTAGAACCCTTAAAACCTAGGACTAACCCTCCAAATCCGGTTAAGACTCACCCGGGGGAATCCTAGTGTTCGGGAACCTATAATGGATGGAACCAACCCTTCCTAGCTCAACTAACTCACCAAGTTGGTTGGCTTGGCTGGTGCATAGTTCTAGGGGTCCGGTTCGACGCGCATCAAGCCGTGTGAACCCTGTCTAACCTATGTATTCTAGGTACGTTTAGGTCTTACTTAGCATAGTCATTTTTGGATTATTACAGGTCCCTTAGAATGTGTATCAATTACCGTCAACTCAACACAGTCGCAATTAAGAACAAGTATCCTCTCCCTCGGATTGATGCTTTATTTGATCAACCCAAGGTGCGAGTTACTTTTCTAAGATTGACTTGAGATCGGGATATCACCAACTGAGGGTGAGAGGTGAAGCTATTCCCATGACGGCATTTCAGAATAGATATGGTCACTATGTGTTCTTAGTAATGTCCTTTGGTCTCACTAATTCCTCGGCGGCGTTTATGGACATAATGAATAGGGTGTTTCGAAGTTACCTAGATTCATTTGTCATTATCTTTATTGACGACACCTTGGTGTATTCGAAAAATTAGGGTGAACACATGGATCATTTGAGGGTGGTGTTACAGGTGCTTCAGCAACACCAATTGTTTGCCAAGTATAGAAAATGTGAGTTTTGGTTGAGGTCGGTACCGTTTCTTGGTCATATCATCTCTAGTGAAAGTGTAGAGGTTGATCCAAGAAAGACCAAAGAGGTGAAAAATTGGCCTAGACCTTTGGCTGCTACGGACATTAGAAGTTTCTTAGGCCTAGCCGGTTATTATAGAAGGTTTGTCGACGGGTTTGCATCCATTCCTTCCCCTTTGACAACCTTGACTGAAAAAAATGTGAAATTTCAGTGGTCGCAGGCATGTGAAAAGAGCTTCCAAATGTTGAAGTATAGGCTTAATTCCGCTCGGGTATTGATTCAACCGGAGGGTACTAAGGGTTTTGTGGTATATTGTTATGCATCCCGATTTGGGTTGGGGTGTGTTCTTATGCAACATGGTAAAGTAATAGCCTATGCTTTTAGGCAACTCAAAGTTCATGAGAAGAATTATCCGAATCATGACCTCGAGTTAGCGGTCGTGGTATTTGCCTTGAAAATATGGAGGGATTATCTTTACGGGGTTCATGTTGATGTATATACGGACAATAAAATTCTCCAATATGTATTCACCCAAAAGGATTTGACTCTCCGGCAACGGAGATGGTTAGAGTTGTTGAAAGACTATGATATGAGTGTTCCCGACCACCCCGGCAAGTCTAATATGGTAGGGATACTCTATGTCGATTGTCCATGGGAAGTGTGTCCCATGTGGAAGAATCCAAGAGAAACCTAGTGAAAGATGTTCATAGGTTGGCTCTTTTAGGGGTTCGAATTGAAAGTTCTCCAAATGGTGGTATGGTTGTACATCATAACTCCGAATCGTCTTTGGTGGTTGAGGTGAAGTCTAAGAAACACCTTGAGCCATTGTTGATGGAGTTGAAACAATCGGTTCTTTGTAAGATGAATGAGTCATTCTCCCAAGGGGGGATGGTGATATTAGGTATCAAGGGAGATTGTGTGTGCCTAATGTGGATGATTTGAGGAATAGGATCCTTGAGGAAGCTCATGGAGCCCGTAACTCTATTCATCCGGGTTCTACAAAGATGTACCATGACCTTAGATAAGTGTTTTGCTTGGATGGCCTAAAAAGGGATATTTCAGAGTTTGTTGCAAAGTTTCCCAATTGTCAACAACTAAAGTACGAACACCAAAAACCGAGTGGTCTACTACAAGAAATCTAAATTCCTACTTGGAAGTGGGAAGATGTTAATATGGATTTTGTAGTGGGTTTTTCCCGAACTCGAAAGCCATATGACTCTATATGGGTGGTAGTGGATAGATTGACTTATTCCTGTTAAGTCTACTTATTAGGCGGAAGACTATGCAAGGATCTATATTGATAAGATAGTGAGTCTTCATGGGGATCTTTTGTCCATATATCGGATAGATGTGCTTAATTTACATCTCGGATTTGGAGGTCTTTCCAAAGAGGTTTGGGTACTCAAGTAAAGTTGAGCACCGCTTTTCTTCTTTAAATGGATAGTCAAGCGGAGCGGACTATTCAAGCTCTTGAAGATATACTTAGGGCATGTATCATTTACTTTAAGGGAAATTGGGATGATCACTTGCCTTTGGTGGAGTTCTCATACAACAATAGCTTTCATTCATCCATATCTATGGCTCCTTATGAAGCCGCGTATGATAAGAGGTGTAGGTCTCATATTGGATTGTTTGAGGTTTGAGAATCATTGCTTCTTTGTCCCGATTTTATCTATAAGACTTTGGAGAAAGTTTATATCATAAGGAACCGGTTGCAAACAACCTATAGTCGGCAAAAGTCTTATGCCGATCATAGGAGAGGAGACCTTGAATTTGAAGAGGCTGATAAAGTGTATTTGAAAATTTTTCCCATGAAAGGGGTGGTTAGATTTGGAAAGAAAGGGAAGTTAAGTATTCGTTATGTGGGTCTCTATTAAATCTTGCAAAGGGTTGGTAAGGTTGCATACGAGTTTAAACTCCCTAGTAAACTATCTTCGATTAATCTGGTTTTTCATGTGCCCTTGCTTATGAAGTGCATTGATAATCCCGAGTCCATTCTTCCTATTGAATGTCTTGGTGTGAAAGAGACCTATCCTATGAGAAGATTCCGGCTGAAATCCTTGATCGTCAAGTGACGAGGTTGAGGAACAAAGAGGTGGCCTCCGTAAAAGTGTTATGGAGAAACCACCTAGTTGAGGGAGCAACATGGGAGGCCGATGCCGACATGAAGTCCCGTTATCCTTATCTCTTTTCTAATTAAAGTTAGTTGTTCTCCTTAATAATGAAAAATATTTAGTTGATTGCATTTGACTTGTGTTTCAAATTATGCATATTTATGGTAAAAAGGTTTATATGCTAAAATAAGTTCCATGGGAAAATGCTCTTTTGCTTGACTTGCACTTATTGGTGTATTTGGTATATTGTTGTCTTCATAATATGATAGTGAGCATGCTGATATGTTGATAAAGAATCTTTGTTATAATTGATTCTTAATGATATATTGAGCTCATGTTGTTATTGTGAGGAGAAAAATTCCTCATGTTGTGGCTTTAAGCCTTATATATGCAAAATAGATATTTTGAGTCTTTATGTAAATGCCATATTGTTATTTTGAATTGAGTTGTAACTCATGTGGATGATGTATATTGTTGGTTGGGCTTTTAGACTTGATCCTATCCTTTCCGTTTTAAAAGTTTAGTGTCATTCGGGGACGAATGTTCCTAAGGGGGATAATGTAACACACCAAAAAGTCAAGACCTAATCTAGAGTCTAACATGAGTGTATAAAGGTTTAACTACTGTTTTAAGACCTAAAATAATTTATATAAGTCATCCAAGAAGCTTTAGAGCCAAGACGTCAAAGAACGTCCATGACGTCCGGAAACTAGCTTAATTGAACTAGTTGGCGTCACTATGTTTGGGGATGGTTTCGGAGGGTCAAATTAAGTCTAGAACTTTTAAAAACACTTTGTTTAAGTATATTGTAGTATATAGGGTCTAAACGTCCAATAACGACACCCCAAGGACCACTCGAAGGGTCATGGAGGAGGACCCCAACATGGGTGGGCAGGCTGCCGAAGCAGCCTACGAAAGTCAAGAATCAGTGGGATGCTGTGCGATCCCACACGGACCTCACTTCCTCAAATTATTTTTGGGAAATAAAATGCGTGATGGCCCTACGACGCGGAGCCACTTCCCAAATTCGGTAAAATCGTATTATTGACATTAAGACTTCACAAAAAGACCCATTTAAGTGAGGGGTGTTTTGGGTAATTTAGGGGGTGATTACATAGAGCCTAAGGGTCATTTTAAGTCATTATTCAATCATCCAAACCCAATTCCCAGAACAAAAACCCAAAAGCTCTCACCTCTCTCTACTTTCTCTCTCCCCAATTCCTCCATAGAAGAAGGAAGAAAGCTTAAAGAAGAAGGTCAATTTCTCTAGGATTTAACTTCAATTTAATGGATTAATCTTCATTAATGTATGGGTTCTTCACTCTTGGGATTCCTTTCAGAAGAGGTCTTCTCAAAGTTGATTTCAAAATACCGAATTCCATTGGGTTTTCCAATTCTAATGGGGTTTCTTCTAAACTTCAAATTGATGATAAATTGTGATTTCCTATGACTAATTGAGTATAGATTTGTTTAATAATTGATGTTAATTTATGAAATTTCATCTTGATCATGTTCCCTTCGCCAATTTCTCAAATCTTGGATCTTGGTTATAAAATGATGGGAATTGAATTTTAATTGATTATTAGACTTGTTTTATCTATTCTAATTGATCTATGGATTGACTAGGGTAATGTATTTTTGTGATTTGATAAAATTCATGAGGAACCTTAATTCCCCTAACCCTAGGTTATGAATTGATGTTAATTTGTATAGTGATGATGCAATTGACCTAGTTCTTGTGTTAATTACTATTGATTGATGTTACAACACCTATTATTGGATGTAATTGGTTGGTTGATAGTAAGACCATGATGGTGGCTTTTGAAGGAGATTTGGTAAGTCTTCATGATCCTAACCTTTACTTCAAGTATGATGGCTTGTTATTGACAATGTAGTTCAATTGAGTATACCTTGTAGTTGGTATGATTTTGAATTGAAATGTCTTGACTATGTGATTGTGAGATTATGCTTAAGATTAAATGATATAAGGTTGGTGATGACTTGACTATGTGCCTTATTATGAAATGATAATGATGATATGCTAATCTCACATATGAGGGTTGCCTTAAAGAATATTCTCATGCAATACCAATTGAGCTAAATAACAATGATTAAACAACGGAATATACCATATGACCTAAATTAAGTGATGATTAATAAATAAATACATTTCAAAAGGGTCTTAGCTTAGCACGGAGCGAACTTGTAGATGAGGGGTGGCGCCTTCCCAAAGATGGAAGATAGGGTTCACTATAGTCCTCATGGGGTGGATAGCCTCATAGTCCAAAAAGGACATAGAGTGATGTATCCATGACAGCCCCCAAGCTCCATAAACTATGTTTCCACCATTGGAATACTAGCTAGAGGATCCAACTAGATGCTAAGTTCATGTTTGGTACTACTTTGACCGGTAGACCACCTTCCATAGGTGCAAGATTTTACAACACCAGATTCCACACTTAGCTCTTGTGTTCTATGTCGGTTAAGACAAATGTTCCCGATAGTAAAATGAAGTAATGATGTGATCTCTAGATATGGGTGACTTGAGAGGTTGGCTTAGTCTAGGTAGGGATATGGGACTCTACCTAGGCATTGCACTAGTTGGATTTGAGGGAAGTCATAGAAGGATGTTCTTATGATATAATGATCCTATAAAGTAAAAGTTATGCTTATATTGACTTTACATGTTGATGATCATATGTGTTGTTAGTTTCATTCATGAACATGTTATTGGTCTATATTGCTAAATATGATGATAGTTATTATTACTGCTAAGTTATTTTGAGTTATGCATTATTTGTGGTCCTTTGTTTGGTTAACTTGATTGAGTAAGGTTATGGGGCTTTGCTTGGTCATTGTACTTGTAGGCTAAATGGTGGGTTGTGAGTAAGGGTCTTACTTATATTATGATGTTATGAAATCTTGTATATTTTGACTTGACTATTACGAGTTGATATTTTTCTTGTGTCGTACATGAGGTTGACTTATGGATTATGTGATTATTGGCTTATATGGTTTCTTCATTGTGCATAAGTCTTTTTAAAGTACTTTAGCATGGTTTTGATCGAATTTCCTCTTTAGCATGATTTCAATTATTTTATGTGCATATATCCATACTTAGTACAACTGTGTACTAACCCATGTTTGATGTTTACTACAAATGTAGGATTCGGCCGTTTATAATAGAGAAGGCTTTGAAATCTACTTGGATTCTTAACTTCAAGGTTTGGTATGTCCTCATATTCTGAGGACAATGCCATTATCTACCTATTGGATGTTGTTTAGTCATAAAGACACTTTAAACATTCTATTTTTTGTTGGTACTATAACTTTAAAGCCTATATGTGGCTATAATTGTTGATGTAAGAGCTATGCCCAAATTGTGATACTCTTATCTAGATAGTTTAATATGAGACAATGTTATAGACTTCTTATGAGACTATCTTGTACTATATATGTGCAATAAGAGTAGAAGACTATGTAATATTCTTATACAAAGGATCTATGTATACTCGATAAATATATATTATGTCTAAGCGAGAGGTCTAAGTAAACCTCAATGTAGAAGTAATCAAAAAGTTTTAAATTTTCCGCATTTTTAACCTATGAATGTAATGATGTATGCTAAGAGGCTAGTCTTAGTCCTCAAAGAGGACGACGACGACGGTTACGTCTAGGTGGTGCTCCCCGGATGTGACAGTTCTTGTTGGGTTTACTTGGTTGAGTAAGGTTATGGGGCCTTACTTAGTCATTGCACTAGTGGACTTAATAGGGATTCATGAGTAATGGTCTTGCTTACATTATGATGTTATGAACTCTTATGCATGCTTGTTGGTATTATAACTTGTTGATATAGTAGTCTTGATTATGTACTCAATTATGTTGATATGCATGTTGACTTTACTAGACTTGATATTGTTGGTCTTATAATGTTCATGGTCTTGACTTATGGTATATGTGCTATTGACTTGTATTGGTTCTTGAATGTGCATAAGACTTTTCAAAGTGACTTTGCATACTTTAATGGAATGTCCCTTTTTAGAATGATTTCTATGTTATACGTGCATATGATATTATACTTAGTACAAGTGATGTGCTAACCCCATTTCTCCCCTTTTCCCCAACATATTAGGTTCCGGTTGTTGAAGGGTTCGTGACGAATTTTGAAGGAAGGCTTGGAATCATTCTCTAAGTGGGTATATCCTCAAGTCCTAGGATGGTGCTTGTTATTACTCTAGCCATATTTCTTTGATATAGTTTAAAGACAATCATTTCATTCATGTTGTTACAAGATATTGTAGTAAGCCCTAAGTGGCATTCCTACATTTGTGTAAGGTCTTGTGCCCATATGGTTGACTCCGTTTAGATGGTTTAATATGAGAAATCCCTTCTAAGACAAGGTTATGTATCTTATATATAGATATGTCATAAAAGTAGAAGACTATGTAATCTTCTTATACGAAGGGTCTATGTATACTCGATATGAATATATTGTGTGTACGCAAGAGGTTTAAGTAAACCTCATGAAGAAGATATAGATGAAATGTTTAATATTTTCCACACTTTTTTAACCTATGAATGTTATGACAAATGCTAAGAGGCTAGTCTTAGGCTTCTTTGAGGACGACGACGTTGGTTAAGTCTAGGGCTTGGTTATAACATTTCTAAATCCCAAGGCATGTTGTAAAACTTAACCTAGGCTCCATGAGGTCTAAATCATTGTTCTAAGTCCAATTAGGTGTATATAGAGTGGTTAAGATGTTTAAGAACCAAAATATCAAGAACGTCCATGACGTCCGGAAAGTTGGTTAATAAGGGGGCTAGATTGTCTTAAGCCGTGTGATTAGTTTTAAGAGTTGTAATCGAACGAAAGTAAGTAGAAATATGTGTAACACATGTGAGGGATGTTTCATGATTGAAACGTCCGGGTACGACTCCCCAAGGACAAACCAAGGGCCCCTGAGGAGGACCCTTGTAGCATGGAATGCAACACTGCCTGGCAGTGTGCCTCGACGAAAGGCAGTCAACGGGGCGTCAAGGCCATCATCGTACCACACTTAGTTTATTCCTGAGGATCCCTCATCTGCATAGTATCTTACCAAGGCAACGGAGTGCAGGACAGAGGGAGGGGCTGCCCGTCGACCCACCAACGGCCCGTCAGCGCGGTTCTGTCGGTGAGGGTCTGCAAATTCCTGCACATTTTAAGTTAAAATCATTTAATTAATTAAGTGGTTTAGGGGTAATTGGGGATTAAAGGAAGAATAATTAAGTTGATTTAGTCCCACTATAAATACCCTCAACCCTCATTAGCCTAAACACAACACTCAAAATAAACTCTCTATATTCTCTCTAATTTCTATCTCTATTGTAAGACACCATTGAAGGTTAGCTTAGGAGGTGAATTGGGAAGGACAAATTCACCATCAAAAGGTCATCCAATCTTAAGGTATGGGATCTAATTCACCTTTGAGACTTCTTTCCTCAAAGGGATCCTTCAAAGGTTTTCCAAAAATTGAGTTTCATATGGGTTTCATTCAATTACGAATTTTATGTTATGAATTGAGTTGTTCATGTTTTATTTGGGTTATAATGAGTATATTTATCATGTATTGTAACTTGGTTAGGATGAATTGATATGGTTTGGTCTAGATTGTAGATCATAACCCTTAACCCCTAACCCTAGGCATGATCTTGATATGAATTAGGTTTGGTTTGACGCAATTAATTCTATTATTGATTAAATCATACTTAATGGTTGTTATTACATTGATCATGAATCTATAGTGATGAATTGAAGTCCTTCATGCAAATCCTTGGGTATTGATCTAGGTTAGGAAGATAGGCTTTTATAACATGTTTCCAAGCTTTGATTTAGTAATGAATTATGGTGTAGTGACTCTTCTAAATTCATAATCATATTGGTTGTTGAGTTACATTGGTGTGATGACTCAAATTGGGTTAACCTATGGGTTGATGGTAAGGCCCTTTATGATGAACTGGGGAGGACTGTTGGTAAGTCTTGACTATCCTAATTCTCACTTTAATTATGGTAAATTGTCCTCAAGTTATGATGTTGTATTGAAGTATACCTTGTTTAGAGTGATAGGATGGTATGATGATTGAGTTGAAATGTCTTATGTTTTGGTTGTGAGGTTGCTTAGGGTGTACATTCCAGAGGAATGATAGCATGTGATTATGTACCCTATTATTATGTGATATACAAAAGGTTGACCTCACTTATATGAATTGTGAATGAAAGGACTAATTCTCATACAATTCTTATTGAGCTATGGTGATGAATATATAAGGTCTAGACCCTATGACCTAACTAAGTTATGATTATGATAAGATTAAAGGAATTTTTATAAAAAGGGAATTTTGTTTAGCACCGAGTGAACTTGACAATGGGAGGTGATGACTTGTTCATAAAAGGAAAGATTCATCCTAAAGTTGCCCTTGTGATGCCAAATCCCTTGCTTATAGGGTATGTCATCTAAGGGATTCCCATGAGGAGCGGACCAATTACCACATGGTATGAATAGGGATATTTACCTCTTAGTTCTTGAACTATGTTTCCACCATAGGATACTAGCTAGTGGATCCACCTAGATAGCTACGTTTATGTTAGGTTCTACCTTGGCCGGTAGACCACCTTCCATCGGTGTAAGGTTTTACGACACCGGATTCCACATTAGCTCATGTGGTCTATGTCGGTTAAGGAAAGAGTTCCCTAAACCAAAAAGAATGAACGAAGAATAGACTATTTGAAGTGACTTGAGGGGTTTGAATTTAGCTTAGGTAGGGGTATGGGACTCTGCCTATGCCTTGCACTAGTTTACCTTGATAGAAACTTTGAGAAGTTAATATTATGTCTATAAATGATGATATAATGTAAATTACTTTATATGTTGAATGAGATTCTTATGAAAATGATATTGGTTAACAATGTTAAAGAAAGAATACTATATGAGATGGAAGACTATGCTATGTGAGTGAATTGCTAATTATGATCCTTGGTGGGTTACTTGATTAAGTGGCTTATGGGGCTTTGCTTGGTTATTGCACTTGTGGCTTTTTAAGGATTATAGTGGGATGGTTTTCTTTGCTATTCACAGGATTTACTCTTATTTGTGTTAGTGATGTTATTACTTGATGATAGAGATATATGAGATTATGGGTTTAAGTATGATGACATGCATATGATATAATTAACTTGTTAGTATATTCGAGGGAATGGCTTAAATGACATGATTTTCTTAAATGTTCCTTTTTAGCATACTTTGTTGGTATTTGTGCATATGGTCTCATACTTAGTACATATGGCGTACTAACCTTATTTTCTTCCCTCTTTCCCAAACATTTTAGGTTCCGGTCATTGAAGTTTGACTTGAGGTGATTTGAAGGAAGACTTGGATATTCTATCGTCCAAGTGGTAGGTCCTCATTTCCCCTTGGACGATGCCAATACTCTTTTATGAAGTTACTTAGTTACTAAAACTTTTGTATTGACTCTATTTCCTATTTCAGACAAAGTTGTATAAAGCCTATATGTGGGTTACTTTTATTGATGTAAGGCTATGCCCAATGTTATTGTTCTCGTTTAGATGGTTTATGAGATGAGACGGATTTATGACTCTATTTCTTTATTATATAAGTGTGTGAAATAAAAGTAGAAGACTACGTAATCTTCTTATACGAACGAGTCTATGTATTCTCGATATTATTATGATTATGTGTATGTAGAGGTCTATGTAAACCTCCGATTAGACGTAGTTGAAAAGTTTTAAATTCTTCCGTATCATTAATCGATGAACGCAAAGATGTAAGACTAAGAGGCTTGTCTTAGTCCTCAAAGAGGATGACGATGTCGGTTACGTATGGGGGTATACCCGAATGTGACAAAATTGGTATCAGGGCATGAGGTTGAATATCCTTGATGTTGACGTCTCTGTCAACCATGTCTATGTAGGTTTGTATTCATAATTGTGAAGCGCGCCACACTTATAAATGGGAACTTATTTGATGCTTTGGAATCACTCTCATTTTTGGAAATCCGTTATCGTGCCTCTAAAGTGTAATTTTTATATGATTTGACCTAAACCTTGTATTTTAGTTATAGGAGATGAATACTCGGAGGTATGAGGCTAGGAGACTTGAGGAGGAGATTGCTAAAGTGGGAATACCTCCCCGTGATGATCTAGTTCCTCCTCCTAAAGAGATTGTTATTGATGATCAGGCTCCGGCCAATCCTCCACCTATGAAGGAGGCTCAGATGAGGGATATTCTTGAACAAATGGCCCAAGCCATGACTACTCAAGCCCAAGCCGCAACGGTTCAAGCTCAAGCTTTGACTGCCCAATCCAATAGGGATGTTGCACCTAGGGTTCATGAGCAAACTATGGCTTCTCGACTTAGTGACTTCACACGCATGAATCCTCCTATCTTCTATGGGTCTAAGGTTGATGAAGACCCTCAAGAATTCATTGATGAGGTTTATAAGATACTATATTCTATGGGGTTGTCTTCTAATGAGAATGTCAAGTTGGCCTCATACCAACTCAAGGATGTGTCTCAGACTTGGCATGTGCATTGGAGAGATAATAGGCCACTCCAAGGTGGGCCAGTGACTTGGGAGATTTTATAGGGGGCTTTCCTTGATCAATTTTTCCCTAGAGAGATGAGGGAAGCTAAGGTGGTGGAATTCATCAACCTTCGCCAAGGAGGTATGAGTGTTCATGATAACTCTTTGAAATTCATTTAATTGGCCAAATATGCTCCTTCCTTGGTCTCCGATCTTAGAGACGAGATGAGTCAATTTTTGACAGTTGTGTTGGATGACTTGCAAGAAGAATGTCATTCGTCTATGCTTCATGATAGCATGAATATTGGTCATCTTATGGTGCATGCTAAAAGGGTTGATGAGGCTAGAGCAAAACAAAAGGATAGGGATTCAAAAAGGACAAGGTCTTTTGAGGGTAGAACTACGAAAGATAGGCTTGGAATTCAAGACAAGCCTAGATTCAAGAAGAGGTTCTCAAATCAAGTTCCATCCAAATTTCCCAAGACTAGGGATTCTAAAGCCCCTAGGCCGAGAATTGCAAAGGGAAAGAGTGGAAATTCATTTAATGAGAAGCTTACGTGTGCAAAATGTGGAAAGGAACATTATGGTAAATCCTTGATTGGAACGGGAAATTGCTTTTTTTGCGGGAAGAGCGGTCATAAAGCTATGGACTGCCCTAACATAATAAACCGAGAAAAGAATTCTCAAAACCAAGCAAGTGAGGATCCTAAGAAGAATCGCTTCTATGCCCTTCGTACAAGAGATGACCAAGTGGCCTCTCCCGAGGTGGTGATAGGTATGTTACAAATCTTTGCTATTGATGTGTATTCTTTGCTTAATCCGGGTCCTACTTTGTCTTTTGTTACTCCTTTAGTAGATAAAAAGTTTGATACTTTTCCCGATGTTTTGCATGACCCTTTTGTGGTGTCAACTCCGATGGGTGAGTCAATTGTAGCGAAAAGAGTAAATCAAAATTGTCCTATTACTTTGCCCAATAGAATTTCTCATGTAGATCTAGTTGAACTAGATATGCTTGATTTTGATGTCATTTTGGGTATGGATTGGTTGCATGCTAGTTTCGCTTCTATTGATTGTAGGACTAGAGTTGTGAGGTTTAGTTTCCCAAATGAACTCGTTATTGAGTGGAAGGGTGGGAATTCTATTCCTAGAGGTCGCTTCATATCTTGTCTAAAAACATGTAAAATGATCTCAAAGGGTTTTCTTTATCACATTGTAAGAGTCCAAGAATTGGACTATGAAATTCCTCCTATTGAGTTGGTCCCCGTGGTGAGTGAATTTTCGGAGTCTTTCCTAATGACCTTCCCGGTATTCCTCCCGAATGGGAAATTGATTTTGGTATCAATTTGCTACCGGAAACAAACCCTATTTCGATTCCTCCTTATCGAATGGCTCTAGCCGAATTGAAGGAGTTGAAGGCACAACTTAAAGATTTGCTAGACAAGGTCTTTATAAGGCCTAGCATTTCTCCATGGGGTGCTCCGGTCTTGTTCGTGAAGAAGAAAGATGGGTACTTGAAAATGTGTATTTATTATCGCCAACTCAACAAAGTTACTATAAAAAACAAGTGCCCTCTTCATCGGATTGACGATTTATTTGATCAACTCCAAGGAGCGAGTTACTTTTCAAAGATAGATTTGAGGTCGGGGTATCACCACCTCAGGGTGAGAAATGAAGATATTCCAAAGACGGCCTTTCGGACTCGGTATGGACACTATGAGTTCGTGGTTATGTCTTTTGGCCTCACAAATTCTCCGGCGGCGTTTATGGACCTAATGATTAGGGTGTTTCGAAACTATCTTGACTCATTCATTATAGTGTTTATTGATGATATATTGATGTATTCGAAGAATGAAGTTGATCATGTGGATCATTTAAGGGTGGTATTGCAAACCCTTAAAGAACATTAATTGTTCGCCAAATATAGCAAACGTGAGTTTTGGTTGAGGTCGGTGGCGTTTCTTGGGCACATCATGTCTAGTGAGGGAGTTGAGGTACACCCAAGAAAGACAGATGCAATGAGAAATTGGCCTAGACCTTTGACTCCGTCAGACATTAGGAGTTTCTTGGGTCTAGCGGGCTATTATCGAAGGTTTGTGGATGGTTTTTCATCCATTGCATCTCCTTTGACTACATTGACTCAAAAAGGTAAGAAGTTTGAGTGGTCTAAGGCTTGTGAAAAGAGTTTCCAATTACTGAAGGATAGACTTACTTCGGCTCCGGTGTTGACACTACCGGAAGGTACAAAGGGCTTTGTTGTGTATTGTGATGCATATCGTATAGGTTTGAGGTGTGTCCTTATGCAAAATGGGAAGGTGATTGCCTACGCTTCGAAGAAGCTGAAGGTGCATGAAAGAAACTATCCCACTCATGACCTTGAGTTAGCGGCCGTGGTGTTTGCTTTGAAAATATGGAGGCATTACTTGTATGGTGTCCATGTTGATGTTTTCACCGATCATAAGAGTCTCCAATATGTGTTCACTCAAAAAGAGTTGAATCTCCGGCAAAGGAGGTGGTTAGAATTGTTGAAAGATTATGATATGAGTGTCTTATATCATCCCGGCAAGGCCAATGTGGTTGTAGATGCCCTAAGTCGTATGACTATGGGTAGTGTGTCGCATATGGATGAAGCCAAGAAAGACCTAGTGAAAGATGTTCATAGGTTGGCTAGATTGGGGGTGCAATTGGAAAGTTCTCCAAATGGTGGTGCTACGGTTCATCATAGCTCCGAGTCATCATTGGTGGTTGAGGTTAAGTCCAAACAACACCTTGATCAACTATTGATGGAGTTGAAGGAATCGGTTCTTGGCAAGTTGAATGAGTCTTTCTCCTTGGGGGGGATGGTGTGTTGAGGTACCAAGGGAGATTATGTGTTCCCGATGTTGATGGGTTGAGGGATCGAATCTTTGAGGAAGCCCATGGATCCCACTACTCCATTCATCCGGGTTAAACTAAGATGTACCATGACCTTCGGGAGGTATATTAGTGGGAAGGCTTGAAGAAGGACATAGCGAAATTCATTGCTAAGTGTCCAAATTGCCAACAAGTGAAGGCGGAACATCAAAATCCGGGTGTCTTACTACAAGAGATCCAAATTCCTACTTGGAAGTGGGAATACATTAATATGTACTTTGTGGTAGGGTTGCCTCGGACTCAAACGTCATATGACTCTATATGGGTAAATTGTTGATAGATTGACTATGTCCGCCCATTTTATTCCCGTCAAGTCCACGTATTCAGCGGAGGATTATGCAAAGATATTCATAGATGAGATTGTGTGTCGCCATGGTATTTCGTTATCCATCATTTCGGATCGGGGTGCACAATTTACATCTAGATTTTGGAGGTCCTTTCAAGAAGTTTTGGGTACTAAGGTGAAATTGAGTACCGCTTTACATCCTCAAATGGATGGTCAAGGGGAACGCACTGTTCAAACACTCGAGGATATGCTTAGAGCTTGCATTATTGATTTTGAAGGAAGTTGGGATAAGCACTTGCCGTTGGTGGTGTTTGCTTATAATAATAGTTTTCATTCATCCATCTCCATGTCTCCCTATGAAGCCTTTTATGGTAGGAGTTGTAGGTATCCTATAGGGTGGTTTGAAATTGGTGAGCCATCGATTCTTGGTCTCGATTTGATCTATAGGACCTTGGAGAATGTGAATATCATAAGGAATCGGTTGCTAACAGCCTATAGTCGACAAAAGTCCTATGCCGACAACAGGAGAAGGGATTTGGAGTTTGAAGAAGGTGATAAGGTGTATTTGAAAATTTCACCTATGAAGGGAAAGGTTAGATTTGGGAAGAAAGGAAAGTTGAGTCCTCGTTACGTGGGCCCTTATGAAATTTTGGAAAGGGTTGGTAAGGTTGCCTATCACTTGAAATGCCCTAATGATTTAGCTTTGGTTCATCCGGTTTTTCATATTTCTATGTTAAAGAAGTGTCTGAAATCCCGAGTCTTTTCTTCCTATTGAAGGCCTGGGAGTCAAGGATAATCTCTCTTATGAGGAGGTTCCGGTTCAAATCCTTTATAGGCAAGTGAAGGGGTTGAGAAACAAAGAGGTGGTGTCCGTAAAAGTGTTATGGAAGAACCACCTAGTTGAGGGTCCAACATGGGAGGCCGAGGCCGACATGAAGACCCGTTATCCTCATATTTTCGATGATTAAGGTTAGTAATTCTTTAATAATATAATTATGGCTAGGAATTGTGATTTCTTGATTTTTAGGTTAAGTTTTGCGAAAATTCAAATTTTAGAAACTTCACAGTGATAATACAGTGAAGTCACTGTAACTTGACCTTGGAAGCTTGACAATTTGTTTTACTTCTTGCATATTTGAGTTAAGTCATGTATTGTGATATAGTGAGTCCTTGTGGATATTATATAAAGCATATTGATAAGATGAACTTTGTGCTAATTGACTTATGTAATGAATGATGAGCTTATGTGTGTTGTGAGAAGGAGGTACCTCATGATGAAATTTAGAGCCTATGCGTGATAATTGTGTTTTGAAGTTTGCCTTATTGAAATGACGTGATTCATGATAATTGCATATTTTGAATTGGTTGAGATGCTAATCTTGAGTCTATTCCTTCCTTTAAAAGAGTGTTTTGTGTCATTCGGTGACGAATGTTCCTAAGGGGGTGATAATGTAATATTTCGAAATCCCAAGGCATGTTGTAAACTTTAACCTAGGCTCCATGAGGTCTAAATCACTGTTCTAAGTCAAAATAAGTGTATATAGAGTTGTTAAGGTGTTTAAGAACCAAAATATTCAAGAACGTCCATGACGTCCAGAAAGTTGGTTCATAAGGGGGCTAGTGTGTCTTAAGCCATGTGATTAGTTTTAAAAGTCAAAATCGAACGAAAGTAAGTAGAAATAGGTGTAACACATGTGAGGGATGTTTCATGATTGAAACGTCCGGGTACGACTCCCCAAGTACCAACCAAGGGTCCTTGAGGAGGACCCTTGTAGCATGGAATGCAACACTGCCTGGCAGTGTGCCTCGGCGAAAGAAAGTCGATGGGGCGTCGAGGCCACCGTCGTCCCACTCTTAGTTTATTCCTAAAGAGCCCTTGCCTGCACAGTCTCTTACCAAGGCGACGGAGTGCAGGACGGAGGGAGGGGCGACCCATCGACCCACCGACGGCCCGTCCGCGGGGTTCCGTCGGTGAGGGTATGCAAATCCCTGCACATTTTAAGTTAAAATCATTTAATTAATTAAGTGGTTTAGGGGTAATTGGGTATTAAAGGAATACTAATTCAGTTGATTTAGTCCCACTATAAATACCCTCAACACTCATTAGCCTAAACACAACACTCAAAATAAACTCTCTTCATTCTCTTTACTTTCTCTGTCTATTGGAAGACACCGTTGAAGGTTAGCTTGGGAGGTGAATTGGGGGCTGATTAAGGACAAATTCACCATCAAAAGGTCATCCAATCTTAAGGTATGGGATCTAATTCACCTTTGAGACTTCTTTCCTCAAAGGGCTCCTTCAAAGGTTTTCCAACTTTTCCAAAAGTTGAGTTTCATTCAATTACGAATTTTATGTTATGAATTGAGTTGTTCATGTTTTCTTTGGGTTATAATGAGTAGATTTATCATGTATTGTAACTTGGTTAGGATGAATTGATATGGTTTGGTCTAGATTGTAGATCATGACCCTTAACCCCTAACACTAGGCATGATCTTGATATGAATTAGGTTTGGTTTGATGCAATTGATTCTATTATTGATTAAATCATGCTTAATGGTTGTTATTACATTGATCATGAATCTGTAGTGATGAATTGAAGTCCTTCATGCAAATCCTTGGGTATTGATCTAGGTTAAGAAGATAGGCTTAGATAACATGTTTCCAAACTTTGATTTAGTATTGAATTATGGTGTAGTGACTCTTCTAAATTCATAATTATATTGGTTGTTGAGTTACATTGGTGTGATGACTCAAATTGGGTTATCCTATGGGTTGATGATAAGGCCCTTTATGATGAACTATGGAGGATTGTTGGTAAGTCTTGACTATCCTCATTCTCACTTTAATTATGGTAAATTGTCCTCAAGTTATGTGATTGTATTGAAGTATACCTTGTTTAGAGTGATAGGATAGTATGATGATTCAGTTGAAATGTCTTATGTTTTAGTTGTGAGGTTGCTTAGGGTGTACATTCCATAGGAATGATAACATGTGATTATGTACCCTATTATTATGTGATATACAAAAGGTTGACCTCACTTATATGAATTGTGAATGAAAGGAATAATTCTCATACAATTCTTATTGAGCTATGGTGATGAATATTCAAGGGCTAGACCCTATGACCTTACTAAGTTATGATTATAATAAGATTAAAGGCATTTCTATAAAAAGGGAATTTTGTTTAGCAACCGAGTGAACTTGACAATGGGAGGTGATGACTTGTTCATAAAAGGAAAGATTCATCCTAAAGTTGCCCGTATGATGCCAAATCCCTTGCTTATAAGGTATGTCCTCTAAGGGATTCCCATGAGGAGTATACCAATTACCACATGGTATGAATAGGGAAATCTACCTCTTAGTTCTTGAACTATGTTTCAACCATAGGATACTAGATAGTGGATCCACCTAGATAGCTACGTTTATGTTAGGTTCTACCTTGTCCGGTAGACCACCTTCCATCGATGTAAGGTTTTACGACACCGAATTCCACATTAGCTCATGTGGTCTATTTCGGTTAAGGCAAGAGTTCCCTAACTAAAATGAATGAACGAAAAATAGACTATTTGAAGTGACTTGAGGGGTTTGACTTTAGCTTAGGTAGGGGTATGGGACTCTATCTATGCCTTGCACTAGTTTACCTTGATAGAAGCTTTGAGAAGTTAATATTATGTCTATAAATGATGATACAATGTAAATTACTTTATATTTTCAATGAGATGCTTATGAATATGATATTGGTTAACAATGTTAAAGAAAGAATACTATATGAGATGGAAGACTATGCTATGTGAGTGAATTGCTAATTATGATCCTTGGTGGGTTACTTGATTAAGTGGGGTTATGGGGCTTTGCTTGGTCATTGCACTTGTGGCTTTTTAAGGATTATAGTGGGATGGTTTTCTTTGCTATTCACAGAATTTACTCTTATTCGTGTTAGTGATGTTATTACTTGATGATAGAGATATATGAGATTATGGGTTTAAGTATGATGACATGCATATGATATAATTAACTTGTTAGTATATTCGAGGGAATGGCTTAAATGACATGATTTTCTTAAATGTCTCTTTTTAGCATACTTTGTTGGTATTTGTACATATGGTCTCATACTTAGTACATGTGGCGTACTAACCCCATTTTTTTCACTCTTTCCCAAACATTTTAGGTTCCGGTCGTTGAAGTTTGACTTGAGGTGATTTGAAGGAAGACTTGGATATTCTATCGTTATAGTGGTAGGTCCTCATTTCCTCGAGGACGATGCCAATAATATTTTATGAAGTTACTTAGTTACTACAACTTTTGTATTGACTCTATTTCCTATTTGAGACAAAGTTGTATAAAGCCTACAAGTGGGTTACTTTTATTGATGTAGGGCTATGCCCAATGTTATTGTTCTCGTTTAGATGGTTTATGAGATGAGACAGATTTATGACTCTATTTCTTTATTATATAAGTGTGTGAAATAAAAGTAGAAGACTACGTAATCTTCTTATATGAACGAGTGTATGTATACTCGATATAATTATGATTATGTGTATGTAGAGGTCTATATAAACCTCCGATTAGACATAGTTGAAAAGTTTTAAATTCTGCCGTATCATTAATCGATGAATGCAATGATGTAAGCCTAAGAGGCTTGTCTTAGTCCTCAAAGAGGACGACGATGCCGGTTACGTCTAGGGGTATACCCGAATGTGACAAAATTGGTATCAGAGCATGAGGTTGAATATCCTTGATGTTGACGTCTCTCTCAACCACGTCTATGTAGGTTTGTATCCATAATTGTGAAGCGCGCCACACTTATAAATGGGAACTTATTTGATGCTTTAGAATCACTCTCATTTTTGGAAATCCATTATTGTGCCTCTAGAGTGTACTTCTTATATGATTTCACCTAAACCTTTTATTTTAGTTATAGGAGATGAATACTCGGAGGAACGCGGCTAGGAGACTTGAGGAGGAGATTGCTAATGCGGGAATATCTCCCCGTGATGATCCAGTTCCTCCTCTTGAAGAGATTGTTGTTGATGATCAGGCTCCGGCCGATCCTCCACCTATGAAGGAGGCTCAGATGAGGGCTATTCTTGTACAAATGGCCCAAGCCATGACTACTCAAGCCCAAACCGCAACGGTTCAAGCTCAAGCTATGACCACCCAATCCAATCACGATGTTGCACCTAGGGTTCATGAATAAACTATGGATTCTCGACGTAGGGACATCACACGGATGAATCCTCCTATCTTCTATGGGTCTAAGGTTGATGAAGACCCTCAAGAATTCATTGATGAGGTTTATAAGATACTATGTGCTATGGGGTTGTCTTCTAATGAGAATGTCGAGTTAGCCTCATACCAACTCAAGGATGTGGCTCAGACTTGGCATGTGTAATGGAGAGATAATAGGCCACTTCAAGGTGGGCCAGTGACTTAAGAGATTTTCAAGGGGGCTTTCCTTGATCGGTTTTTCCCTAGAGAGATGAGGGAAGCTAAGGTGGTGGAATTCATCAACCTTCGCCAAGGAGGTATGAGTGTTCATGAATACTCTTTGAAATTCATTCAATTGGACAAATATGCTCCTTCCTTGGTCTCCGCTCCCAGAGACGAGATAAGTCAATTTGTGACGGGTGTGTCGGATGACTTGCAAGAAGAATGTCATTCGGCTATGCTTCATGATAACATGAATATTGGTCGTCTTATGGCACATGCTAAAAGGGTTGATGAGGCTAGAGCAAAAAGAAATGATAGGGATTCAAAAAGGACAAGGTCTTTTGAGGGTAGAAGTACAAAAGATAGGCTTGGATTCAAGACAAACCTAGATTCAAGAAGAGGTTTTTAAATCAAGTTCCATCCAAATTTCCCAAGACTAGGGTCCTAAAGCCCCTAGGCCGAGAATTGCAAAGGCAAAGAATTGAAATTCATTTAATGAGAAGCCTACGTGTGCAAAAGGTGCAAAAGGAACATTATGGTGAATCCTTGACGGAACGGGAAATTGCTTTGGTTGCGGGAAGAGTGGTCACAAAGCTATGGACTTCCCTAACATAAGGAACCGAGAAAAGAATGCTCTAAACCAAGCAAGTGAGTCTCCTAAGAAGAATCGCTTCTATGCCCTTCGTATTAGAGATGACCAAGTGGGCTCTCCCGAGGTGGTGACCAGTATGTTACAAATCTTTGCTATTGATGTGTATGCTTTGCTTGATCCGGGTGCTACTTTGTCTTTTGTTACTCCTTTAGTATCTAAAAAGTTTGATACTTTTCCCAATGTTTTTTATGACCCTTTTGTGGTGTCTACTCCGATGGGTGAGTCCATTGTAGCGAAAAGAGTCTATCGAAATTGTCCTATTACTTTGCCCAATAGAATTTCTCATGTAGATCTAGTTGAACTAGATATGCTTGATTTTGATGTCATTTTGGGTATGGATTGGTTGCATGCTAGTTTCGCTTCTATTGATTGTAGGACTAGAGTTGTGAGGTTTAGTTTCCCAATGAACCCGTTATTGAGTGGAAGGGTGGGAATTCTATTCCTAGAGGTTGCTTCATATCTTGTCTAAAGCATGTAAAATAAACTCAAAGGGTTATCTTTATCACATTGTAAGAGTCCAAGAATTGGACTCTGAAATTCCTCCTACTGAGTCGGTCCCCGTGGTGAGTGAATTTTTGGAGCTCTTTCCTAATGACCTTCCCGGTATTCCTCCCAAATGGGAAATTGATTTTGGTATTGATTTTCTACCGGAAACAAACCCTATTTCAATTCCTCCTTATCGAATGGCTCCAGCCGAATTGAAGGAGTTGAAGGCACAACTTAAAGATTTGCTAGACAAGGTCTTTATAAGGCATAGCATTTCTCCATGGGGTGCTTCGGTCTTGTTCGTGAAGAATAAATATGGGTCCTTGAGAATGTGTATTGATTATCGCCAACTCAACAAATTTACTATCAAAAACAAGTACCCTCTTCCTCGGATTGGCGATTTATTTGATCAACTCCAAGGAGCGATTTACTTTTCAAAGATAGATTTGAGGTCGGGGTATCACCAGCTAAGGGTGAGAAATGAAGATATTCCAAAGATGGCCTTTCGGACTCGGTATGGACACTATGAGTTCATGGTTATGTCTTTTGGCCTCACAAATGCTCCGGCGGTGTTTATGGACCTAATGATTAGGGTGTTTCAAAACTATCTTGACTCATTCATTATAGTGTTTATTGATGATATATTGGTGTATTCGAAGAATGAAGTTGATCACATGGATCATTTAAGGGTGGTATTGCAAACCCTTAAAGAGCATTAATTGTTCGACAAATATAGCAAATGTGAGTTTTCGTTGAGGTCGGTGGCATTTCTTGGGCACATCATCTCTAGTGAGGGAGTTGAGGTAGACCCAAGGAAGACAGATGCAGTGAGAAATTGGCCTAGACCTTTCACTCCGTCAGACATTAGGAGTTTCTTGGGTCTAGCGGGCTATTATCGAAGGTTTGTGGATAGTTTTTCATCCATTGCATCTCCTTTGACTACATTGACTCAAAAAGGTAAGAAGTTTGAGTGGTCGAAGGCTTGTGAAAAGAGTTTCCAATTATTGAAGGATAGACTTACTTCGGCTCCGGTGTTGACACTACCGGAAGGTACAAAGGGCTTTGTTGTGTATTGTGATGCTATCGTATAGGTTTGGGGTGTGTTCTTATGCAAAATGGGAAGGTGATTGCCTACGCTTCGAAGCAGCTAAAGGTGCATGAAAGAAACTATCCCACTCATGACCTTGAGTTAGCGGCCTTGGTGTTTGCTTTGAAAATATTGAGGCATTACTTGTATGGTGTCCATGTTGATGTTTTCACCGATCATAAGAGTCTCAAATATGTGTTTACTCAAAAAGAGTTGAACCTCCGATGAAGTAGCTTGTTAGAATTGTTGAAAGATTATGATATGAGTGTCTTATATCATCCCGGCAAGGCCAATGTGGTTGCAGATGCCCTAAGTCGTATGACTATGGGTAGTGTGTCGCATATGGATGAAGCCAAGAAAGACCTAGTGAAAGATGTTCATAGGTTGGCTAGATTGGGGGTGCGATTGGAAAGTTCTCCAAATGGTGGTGCTACGGTTCATCATAGCTCCGAGTCATCATTAGTGGTTGAGGTTAAGTCCAAACAACACCTTGATCAACTATTGATGGAGTTGAAGAAATCGGTTCTTCGCAAGTTGAATGAGTCTTTCTCCTTAGGGGGGATGGTGTATTGAGGTACCAAGGATTATGTGTTCCCGATGTTGATGGGTTGAGGGATCGAATCCTTGAGGAAGCCCATGGATCCCACTACTCCATTCATCTAGGTTCAACTAAGATGTACCATGAACTTCGGGAGGTATATTGGTGGGAAGGCTTGAAGAAGGACATAGCGGAATTCATTGCTAAGTGTCCAAATTCCCAACAAGTGAAGGCGGAACATCAAAAGCCAGGTGGCTTACTACAAGAGATCCAAATTCCTACTTGGAAGTGGGAAGACATTAATATGGACTTTGTGGTAGGGTTACCTCGGACTCAAAAGTCATATGACTCTATATGGGTGATTGTTGATAGATTGACTAAGTCCGCCCATTTTATTCCTGTCAAGTCCACGTATTCAGCGGAGGATTATGCAAAGATCTTCATAGATGAGATTGTGTGTCGCCATGGTATTCCGTTATCCATCATTTCGGATTGGGGTGCACAATTCACATCTAGATTTTGGAGGTCCTTTCAAGAAGGTTTGGGTACAAAGGTGAAATTGAGTACCGATTTTCATCCTCAAATGGATGGTCAAGCGGAATGCACTATTCAAACCTTCGAGGATATGCTTAGGGATTTCATTATTGATTTTAAATGAAGTTGGGATAATCACTTGCCATTGGAGGAGTTTGCTTATAATAATAGTTTTCATTCATCCATCTCCATGGCTCCCTATGAAGCCTTGTATGGTAGGAGTTGTAGGTATCCTATAGGGTGGTTTGAAATTGGTGAGCCATCGATTCTTCGTCCCGATTTTATTTATAGGACCATGGAGAATGTGCATATCATAAGGAATCAGTTGCAAATAGCCTATAATCGACAAAAGTCCTATGCCGACAATAGGAGAAAGGATTTGGAGTTTAAAGAAGGTGATAAGGTGTATTTGAAAATTTCACCTATGAAGGGAGTGGTTAGATTTGGCAAGAAAGGAAAGTTGAGTCCTCGTTACATGGGCCCTTAGGAGATTTTGGAAAGGGTTGGTAAGGTTTCCTATCGCTTGAAACTCCCTAATGATTTATCTTCGGTTCATCCGGTTTTCCATGTTTCTATGTTGAAGAAGTGTCTCGGAAATCCTGAGTCTATTCTTCCTATTGAAGGCCTGGGAGTAAAGGATAACCTCTCTTATGAGGAGGTTCCGGTTCAAATCCTTGACAGGCAAGTGAAGAGGTTGAGTAACAAAGAGGTGGTGTCCGTAAAAGTGTTATGGAAGAACTACCTAGTTGAGGGTGCAACATGGGAGGCCGAGGCTGACATGAAGACACGTTATCCTCATCTTTTCGATGATTAAGGTTAGTAATTCTTTAATAATATAATTATGGCTAGGAATTGTGATTTCTTGATTTTTAGGTGAAGTTTTGCGAAAATTCAAATTTTAGAAACTTCACAGTGATAATACAGTGAAGTCACTATAAGTTGACCTTGGAAGCTTGAAAATTTGTTTTGCTTCTTGCATATTTGAGTTAAGTCATGTATTGTGATATAGTGAGTCCTTGTGGATATTATATAAAGCATATTGATAAGATGAACTTTGTGCTAATTGACTTATGTAATGAATGATTATCTTATGTGTGTTGTGAGAAGGAGGTACCTCATGATGAAATATAGAGCCTATGCGTGATAATTGAGTTTTGAAGTTTGCCTTATTGAAATGACGTGATTCATGATAATTGCATATTTTGAATTGGTTGAGATGCTAATCTTGAGTCTATTCCTTCCTTTAAAAGAGTGTTTAGTGTCATTCGGGGACGAATGTTCCTAAGGGGGTGATAATGTAATATTTCGAAATCCCAAGGCATGTTGTAAACTTTAACCTAGGCTCCATGAGGTCTAAATCACTGTT
The DNA here is from genome assembly GCA_016801875.1 of Solanum sitiens. Classification (NCBI taxonomy): domain Eukaryota; kingdom Viridiplantae; phylum Streptophyta; class Magnoliopsida; order Solanales; family Solanaceae; genus Solanum; species Solanum sitiens. The sequence continues at coordinate 533,105 of JABWTJ010000060.1, forward strand.
CTAAGTCAAAATAACTGTATATAGAGTTGTTAAGGTGTTTAAGAACCAAAATATTCAAGAACGTCCATGACGTCCAGAAAGTTGGTTCATAAGGGGGCTAGTGTGTCTTAAGCCGTGTGATTAGTTTTAAGAGTCGGAATCGAACATAAGTAAGTAGAAATAGGTGTAAAACATGTGAGGGATATTTCATAATTGAAACGTCTGGTACGACTCCCCAAGTACTAACCAAGGGCCCTTGAGGAGGACCCTTGTAGCATGGAATGCAACACTGCCTGGCAGTGTGCCTCGACGAAAGGAAGTCGACGGGGCATCAGGGGCTCGACGAGACACCGAGGCCACGATCGTCCCACACTTAGTTTATTCCTAAGGAGCTCTTGACTGCACAGTCTCTGACCAAGACGACGAAGTGCAGGACGGAGGGAGGGGCTGCCCGTCGACCCACCGACCGCCCGTCCGCGGGGTTCCGTCGCTGAGGGTCTGCAAATCCCTGCACATTTTAAGTTAAAATCATTTAATTAATTAAGTGGTTTAAGGGTAATTGGGGATTAAAGGAATAATAATTAAGTTTATTTAGTCCCACTATAAATACCCTAAACCCTCATTAGCCTAAACACAACACTCAAAATAAACTCTCTTCATTCTCTCTACTTTCTCTCTCTATTGGAAGACACCATTGAAGGTTATCTTAGGAGGTGAATTGGGGGCAGATTAAGGACGAATTCACCATCAAAAGGTCATCCAATCTTAAGGTATGGGGTCTAATTCAGGTTTGAGACTTCTTCCCTCAAAGGGATCCTTCAAAGGTTTTCCAAAAATTGAGTTTCATATGGGTTTCATTCAATTACGAATTTTATGTTATGAATTGAGTTGTTCATGTTTTTTTTGGGTTATATAATGAGTTGATTTATCATGTGTTGTAACTTGGTTAGGATGAATTGATATGGTTTGGTCTAGATTGTAGATCATGACCCTTAACCCCTAACCCTAGGCATGATCTTGATATGAATTAGGTTTGGTTTGATGCAATTGATTCTATTATTGATTAAATCATACTTAATGGTTGTTATTACATTGATCATGAATCTATAGTGATGAATTGAAGTCCTTCATGCAAATCCTTGGGTATTGATCTAGGTTAAGAAGATAGGTTTAGATAACATGTTTCCAAGCTTTGAATTAGTATTGAATTATGGTGTAGTGACTCTTCTAAATTCATAATCATATTGGTTGTTGAGTTACATTGGTCTGATCACTCAAATTGGGTTAACCTATGGGTTGATGGTAAGGCCCTTTATGATGAACTATGGAGGAGTGTTGGTAAGTCTTGACTATCCTAATTCTCACTTTAATTATGGTAAATTATCCTCAAGTTATGATGTTGTATTGATGTATACCTTGTTTAGAGTGATAGGATGATATGATGATTGGGTTGAAATGTCTTATGTTTTGGTTGTGAGGTTGCTTAGGATGTACATTCCATAGGAATGATAACATTTGATTATGTACCCTATTATTATGTGATATACAAAAGGTTTACCTCACTTATATGAATTGTGAATGAAAGGAATAATTCTCATACAATTCTTATTGAGCTATGGTGATGAATATACAAGGGCTAGACCCTATGACCTAACTAAGTTATGATTCTAATAAAATTAAAGGCATTTCTACAAAAAGGGAATTTTGTTTAGCACCGAGTGAACTTGACAATGGGAGGTGATGACTTGTTCATAAAAGGAAAGATTCATCCTAATGTTGCCCGTGTGATGATAACTCCCTTGCTTATAGGGTATGTCATCTAAGGGATTCCCATGAGGAGCGGCCCAATTACCACATGGTATGAATAGGGATATCTACCTCTTAGTTCTTGAACTATGTTGCAACCATAGGATACTATCTAGTGGATCCACCTAGATAGCTACGTTTATGTTAGGTTCTACCTTGGCCGGTAGACCACCTTCCATCGGTGTAAGGTTTTATTACACTGGATTCCACATTAGCTCATGTGGTCTATGTCAGTTAAGGCAAGAGATCCCTAAACTAAAATGAATTAACGAAGTATAGACTAATTGAAGTGACTTGAGGGGTTTGACTTTAGCTTAGGTAGGGGTATGGGACTCTACCTTTGCCTTGCACTAGTTTACCTTGATAGAAGCTTTGAGAAGTTAATATTATGTCTATAAATGATGATATAATGTAAATTACTTTATATGTTGAATGATATGCTTATGAGAATGATATTGGTTAACAATGTTAAAGAAAGAATACTATATGAGATGGAAGACTATGCTATGTGAAGTGAATTGCTAATTATGATCCTTGGTGGGTTACTTGATTAAGTGGGGTTATGGGGCTTGCTTGGTCATTGCACTTGTGGCTTTTTAAGGATTATAGAGGGATGGTTTGCTTTTCTATTCACATGATTTACTCTTATTCGTGTTTCTTATGTTATTACTTGATGATAGAGATATATGAGATTAAGGGTTTAAGTATGATGACATGCATATGATATAATTAACTTGTTAGTATATTCGAGGAAATGGCTTAAATGACATGATTTTCTTAAATGTTACTGTTTAGCATACTTTGTTGGTATTTGTTCATATGGTCTCATACTTAGTACATGTGGCGTACTAACCCCATTTTCTTCCCTCTTTCCCAAACATTTTAGGTTCCGATCGTTGAAGTTTGACTTGAGGTGATTTGAAGGAAGACTTGGATATTCTATCGTCCAAGTGGTAGGTCCTCATTTCCCCGAGGACGATGCCAATACTCTTTTATGAAGTTACTTAGTTTCTACAACTTTTGTATTGACTCTATTTCCTATTTGAGATAAAGTTGTATAAAGACTATATGTGGCTTACTTTTATTGATGTAGGGCTATGCCCAATGTTATTGTTCTCGTTTAGATGGTTTATAAGATGAGACGGATTTATCACTCTATTTCTTTATTATATAAGTGTGTGAAATAAAAGTAGAAGTCTATGTAATCTTTTTATACGAACGATTCTATGTATACTCAATATTCTTATGATTATGTGTATGTAGAGGTCTATGTAAACCTCCGATTAGACGTAGTTGAAAAGTTTTAATTTCTTCCGTATCATTAATCGATGAATGCAATGATGTAAGACTAAGAGGCTTTTCTTAGTCCTCAAAGAGGATGACGACGCCGGTTACGTCTGTGGGGTATACCTGGATGTGACAACTACATTACTTATTGCCGCATGAGTTTTTGATAAAGACTGGCTATGAGTCATTCGTGTACTTAAAAAGTCATGCTAAGTTAAATAAACAACATGCCAAGTGAGTGGAGTTCATTAAGACATTTTCTTATGTGATTTCATACAAATAAGGTAAGGATAACATTGTGGCTAATGCATTGTCCCGAACGTACATTATTGTTTCTAGTCTTACTTCTAAGCTTATGGGATTTGATAAAATTCATATATGTATATTAATTATTGATACTTTGGATTGCTTATGATGCACGCTTGAAGGGACCCTTTGAATAATTCACTATACGTGATGGTTCCTTTTCAAGAAATTAAGTTGTCTGCCAATATGTTCCTTGTGTGATGTTTTCTAATAGAGGCACATTATTGGGGTGGGGGGGATTATGGGTCACTTTGGAGTACAAAAAATCGTAGATATGCTTGTTGATTATTTTGTTTAAACTGGCAAGAGCATGGATGTAGAAAAAATTTATGCATAATGTTTAAAATGTAAACATGCTAAATCTAGGATTTTACCACATGGGTTGTATACTCCATTTTTGTTCCCATTTAACCTTAGATAGATATATCTAAGGATTTTGTATTAGGTGTAGTAAAAAATAAAGAATGACAAGGATATTGTCTTTGTTGTGGTGGATAGATTCTCCAAGATGGCTCGCTACAGTCCATGCTTGAAAACTAATAATACGTCTCATGTGGATGATTTGTTTGTTAAGGGGGTGGTGAAGTTACATGGAATATCTTGAACTATTGTTAGTGATAATGATGTTAAGCTTTTAAGTCACTTTTGGCATGTTCTTTGGGGAAGGGTAGGGACCAAATTGTTATTTTATACTTCTTGTCACTCACAAACTGGTGGGCAAATTGTGGTGGTGAATATAACCTTAGGGAACATGTTAATGGTTGTTTTGAAGGGTAAATTAACTTCTTTGAAGAGTCACTTGCCTTTGGTGGAATTTGCATATATTAGAACTACTCATTGTTCTACTAGGTCTTCTCCTTTTGAAGTTGTTTATAGTTTTAATCTTCTTACTCCTCTTGATTTAATGCTACTTTCTACTAATGATATTACTAGTCTTGATGTAAATAATAAAGTTGAGATGATGAGGAAGATACCTTGGCATACTGTCGCGACTGGGGAGCACCCCCTAGACGTAATCGGCATCGTCGTCCTTGGAGAGGACTTAGACAAGCCTCTTAGAATTTGTCATAACATATCATAGGTTAAAATGTGGAAAAAATAAAGTTTTTGTTTACATATTGAGGTATACATAGACCTCTCACATACTACATATGTAGTTTACTTAGACTCCACGCATATGAAGCTCACATAGGCTTCTCGTTTAGACAACATGAACAACATATAAGGATTTAGTTTAATAATACCATCTCACATTAAGCCGTCTAAAATGAAGTCGAATATTTGGGTATAGCGCTTATAAAAATTCATATTTGCCATATAGGGCTTACAATAATATCTTGAACAATAGGAAAGAAATAAATGTATTTAGACCATAAAAATACTACTAAGGTAGAGTACGTGAAACCATTCTCGAACTAGAGGACTTACCAAAAACTTGGCTGAAAGTCCAAGTCTTTTTGCAAAGCGACCTTGATACCTCAATGGCCCGAACCTACATTGTTTGGTAAGAGGAAAATGATATGGGTTAGTACAACAACATGTACTAAGTATGGAAACATATGCACATAAAATATTGAAATCATGCTTAAAGGGACATTTAGGTTCAAAACCATGATAAGTCACTTTCAAAAGACTTTCTGCACAATCAAGAACATATACAAGCCATTAGACATAACATGTGACACCTCTAAAATGACATAGGTAAAACTAGAGCCTAATATGATTTTCATGAGGTTCTAAGGTCCTAAAATGGTTTATAATGTGGTTATGAGGCAGTGTCTAATTATTCAGGTGAACTGGAAGTCAAACGTCAAGGGAACACCAAGACGTGCGACGCCTAGTCACCTATATGCTTCATCTGTGTTTAGGTGCTTATATGTGTGCCTTATAAGCTTATGAGATCCTTATATTAGTATGATAGTTTTATAGGAAGTATGTCAAGTTTCATGAAGTTTGAAGGTCAAACGTCCATGAATGTCCAAGACGTTCAAAAGGTTTTACCTTGAAATGTGCTTGTGTGTCTTAACATGTTTCGTCAAGTTTTATGTGTTGATTTGAGTTAAAATTGATGTGAGAGGTTCCTAACAGGTATATTAGTTTAATCGAGGTGCAAACTTCCGAGGAAAACTCTCGAGGACTGACAAAAGGGTCCTAGAGAAGGACCCAAGGCAACAACAATGGCACTTAGTGGGAGCCAGTCCGCGTCACAAACTTGGTCCACCAAGAGCAAAAATTTTGCTCCGCATCGTGGAAACATGAAGGAATCCACTTTTTCGGGATTTAATTTTAAAAAAATCATGCGGGAACAGCTCCGCGTTGCGGACTTGTTTCCCGATGATAATTCCGGAAACTTAAGTTTAGTTTGAGTTGGTTAAAAGGTCCTATAAGTTCAGGGGTCTTTTGGGTATTTTAGGGGTTAGTTATTGGAGGTTATTAGACCTTTTTAAAACCAAATTCACCCTTCAAATCATAACCCTCAAGTCCAAAACAAAATATCTCCATTGTTTCTCTCGAAAAATCTCCATTGATGAATTTTTAAAGCTCCATGAAAGAAGATAGATTTTCCAAGTTTTTCTCCATCAATCTTGTGGGCTTTTCTTCACAAGTAAGGTATGGTTATTCATACTTGAAATCTCTTTCTTCAAGGAGTCAATTGCAATAAATTTTAAATATGATCCAAACCATGAAATCTTCTAAATTGAATTCTAGCCATGGGTCTTTGCATAAAACTTTTTAGATCAATGATTTATGATTGAATTAGTGTTGATTGAATAATTTTACACCAAAATTCCTATGGACCCATGTAAATCATGAAATCCTTATTTTGATTATATTATGGATGCGATGATCTTGTCTTAATGCTTATGAATTCTAAGGTAGTTTTCTATGAGCTTTTGAACGATATATGAATTGTATTGAATTGATGTATAGGATGACTTAGATTTATTAATCTATATTGAATTGACTTAGATTCATTGAGTATTATTATTTATGTATTGAATTGATGATCATGGTCATGGGTAAAGGCCTATTGTTATTGTATTGGACAAATTATCTATGGATTGAAGTGGAGAGAATAGATTGGTGGTACGCTTCCCTAATTCTCTTTATTTTATATAATGTAGGTCTTGAATTATGTTGTGATTGGTATAATTCACTTATGGTGGTGGTGTTATGTGTTATAATTGTGAATGATGTGGCCTTGTTGGCGTTACTTTATGTATTATGAAGATCATGGCCTTGTCGGCACTACTTGAAGTATTACGATGATTTTTGTAGTTTATTATGTGAAGTATGATCATATATACCTATATGTTAATAATGTGGAAGTATGTGTTCTTCTATTGATGTTGTTAGGAGATCATGTTAGACTATGACTATGTCCTTATGTGTGTGTAGTCTTTGAGTTGATGCATGATTCTTGCTACTTGACTATGTGAGTCTATGACAGTTATATTGATGATGTCATACTAGTGTATAGGGTGACCTAAAGATGATGAAGGTTGTGCCTATGTGCTTCTTGAATATGATCTGTTATATGTGGTAAAGTGAAGTATGTATGTGTCTTGTTTTGTCAACTTGTGTCCCTTGTTTCATACCTATATACTGTATATATGAGATGTCTTGACTTAGGATGCTAAATCCTCTTAGTCTTGTATGAATGAATGATATGTGGCCTTGAACATAGTGATAAGGTCAACTTATGTGGAACCTTTGAGAAAGAAGGTTAAGACAAGCTTGAATTCGAAAGCCGTAATGGTATCCTTCTTGTCTGAGTGATGGACTTAGAAATGGTTGAGTGAAATGGCATGAATTATTCTTAAGAAAGTCATTAAGCTATACTCTTCACCATTTTAAGGCAGCCCTAGGGGACCTCTTTGGTAGGGTGAATGTGATTGGGTTATGAACTAGATATGGAACCCCTTCGTATGATCTTTTATGTAAATTACTCTATGAGAACAAAGTCTAGCATCGAGTGAGTATGGTATGGGAAGTAGCTCTATTTGTATTAGGAGAATAGAGGACAAATAAACCCAATCATATTCCCAAACCATATGCCTTCATGGATGTGTCCAAGTTCTACCATTGGCAAGTAGAACACCCTCCATCGGAGTAGGTTACAACTCCGGATTCCATGCTTAGCTACCATGGTCTATGTCTGTTATTTCCTATTCTCATCATATGGGATACCTACTAGTGTTTGAGAAGTCTATGAAGTTTAGGTGGTTGTATGGGACACTACCTAGACTTTGCACCCTTAGGCTTTGAAGATGTAAGTTAGTGAGTCCCTAGGTCTTCTCCAAGACCATTTCTTGAATGTCCTTATGTGTTGAATGTGTCTTAAATGAACTAATGAAGTTAATGACTTATGTTAGGAAACATGTGAATCAATGAGTACCTAATCTAGAGTGACTTTAAGGATTTCCTACTTAAAGTGTGAAGGGTGCATAAAGGATGATCTCTTCATGTCTTATCTAGGGAAGTCTTAAAAATGACTCTAGTTAGGGAAGTTTATTGATACCTTAGACATGATCTAATCTTAGTAAGTCTTAAGGATTATTTAGGTAATCTTGAAGAGGGTGTATAGGCGTTCTCTTCTAGAATTACTTAAGTCTTTTGATAATCTTGGTGAAGTGAATGTCATGTTATACATGGTATGTGTTTTGGTGTATTGTAAGTGTGTTCATCTCATTATAAGTAGTCTTGAGGATCATTTAGGTATGCTTAGAGAGGGTGTATGGGCAGTCTCTCTTTGTCTTACTTAAGTGAGTCTTAGGATATCTCTTAGTGAGAAGGTAGCATGCTTAATTGGATTCACTGTAAAGCTTAAGGTAGTTCACTATAACATTAAGGTTGTCACACTCGAAATCTAGACCCCAGATGAGTCCAGCGTCGTTAACCTCTCAAAGGTCGCAGACAAGCCTCTTCTTAGCTTTCATCATAATCATACAGTTAAATTTGCGGAAAATGTAAAACTTTTTAATACTTATTGAAGTGTACATAGACTTCATGTAAAAGCATAAGAGTGATATACTAATATAGCTCAAACTAAGCAACCATCTATCAATAGATTAAACAATTAAAATAGAGAATCATATTAATAATAATAGTTTGTCAATCGGCCTTATTACAAACGCTTGAACAAATGTTTGAAATGAAACTCTAGGGACAACATCCACCAGCTATGTCTAATGTACTAATCTAGAATAATAAGTGTAGCATCCTCAAACTCAAGAGGACCTACCAAAGTCTGGAGATCGCTAATCCAAACCGCTTTGTCGAATCTTCAATCTTCTTTAGAACCTGAACCTATAAAAATAGTAATAGTATAGGGGTTAATACACACTTGTACAAAGTATGAGTGTATGCACATAAACACATAAGGACTATGCATGATCGAGAAAAGCTCTTCCTAAAGCAACATGTTGTTTTAGGAAAGTAAAGTCACTATACTTTCCTAATTCATTATTCGTGAATCATGCTATGAATATGACATATTCGCATGCATTTAAGGCACACAACTCGTTTTCTATATGAACATCAGACCTTGGAATCATGAACATAATTTTAGAACTACTCAAGCAAAATTTAATAAATTTGCTCCTTTTAGACCGAGAGCTCACCTCTCCAGCCTTAGTTTATTTTTTGGACTGTTCTCTTTCTGTTGTGTATTTCAATGATATCCTCTGATGTTATGTTTTACTTACAAGTGCAATGCTTCATTGTAGTCCCATACCTCGAGTAAGTAATTAACAGACTAAGAAAATGATTTGGCTACCTTACTCACAAGTTAGATATTTCATTCTTGTTAAATTGGGCATGAATGTATTTATAAGCCAATCTTTATTGGCTATGCCCATTATTTGATTATTTGCATAATATATAGATCTTGGGGCATATATGCATACTCCAATATTGGCATAAACCACTAACTTCTTAAAACATCATTCTTATCAAACATTGATGATTGACATACTTAAGCTCTTGCTTACTTAGTTCACTTTGAACTTACGCTTTTTCTTCTTTGATTTGTTGTTCACTTTGAACATGCTACTTTCATTCTTTCTTACTTTCTTAAAGAAATCTTTAGCATTAACTGATATAGATCATGCGAGCTAACATGAATCCAGTGTCTTAACCACACCAAAAAGTATTGGATCACCCGTTAAAGTGAAAGAAAGCTCAGTTTCTTCCCCACACCGAAAATAGGTGGTTCACCGGCTAAAGTGAAGCCAAGTTCAGTGACTTCCCCACACCTAAAAGAGGTGTTTCACGGTTGAAGTGAAACTTAATACTTTCTTGAGGTTTTAATCGATATATATCATGTGAGCTAAGCATGAAATCAGTGTCTTCCCCATACCGAAAATAGGTGGTTTCACCGGCCAAAGCGAAATCGAATACTGCCTAGCATTTTTAGGTGGATTTCTCCACTAGCTTGTCCCTATGCTGGAAACATAGTTCAAAGACTAGGAGGCTTCGGATACCCTGGTCCACCTTGGTTGTGATCTCGTCTCATGAGGCTTACATGTGTTGGCACAAGCTTATTGCTAGTCTATCGGTGCTTAGCTCAGATTTATTTTACTTTACAATTTTTAGAGTTGATTCAAACATTATGGAAGCTTGCTTCTAGTATGAGGTATACTTAGCTCACTCGATGACTGGTCATCCCTTTTCTATACTTGATGAATATGAACTTAAATCTTACATTATCATCATGGTGCGAATTAGACTTGTCTCACGGCTTCTAGCACCCTCTTATGTGAGTATCTTTGACATAATCATTAAAGTGTAAGTGAGGTCTTTCTCACTTCCTTTAACACTCTATATTATGTCAATTTCATAACTTATAAGCTTTTAGTTATTTCATTACTCACATTATCTTGTTCAACGTTAATTGATAGTCTTGTACCATTCTTTATGAAAGTTATGATGTCTTATTCAATGTTATTATATTCACAAGTTCTTGTGGATAGGGTATGTTGGGACATGTCCCAATTATTAGCATACCCTATGTTATGAGTTCATTGAGTTAAGATTGGTATGGCTTTACATATTTTAGAAATAATATTGCTGGCCAATTTATTTGCATAAATCAAACTATGATATTATCACTAGCCAAGTCAATTATTTCATGAATACATTATAGTAATCTTATCATGTTAACAAGCCAACTTTTAACCTTTTATTAGCCTATACGAACAATTCAATGAACAACTTATAACAATTTCATCTTCTCGAACACAAGTAGGCATTACAACATTTACCATCTATTTTAAATAATACCCTAAGTATACGGATCTAACATGTAGATTTATAATCACGAAAACATACACATAATGATCAGTTAGCACCAGATACCAACAACATGCTTGAGATTTACATTATACATACTACAAGAATGGGAAATCCGGAGAACTAGGGAAGTGAACATTCGATTCACTGGGAACAACCCTAGTTTCGATATTCTTGAAGTCTATACGATTAAAAAGCCTCTTGGGGAAAACAATCCATGAGAGAAAACCCATACCTTATTGTAGAATTGAATCTACGAAGATCACCTTGCAGTTTGCACGAAAACCTTGAAGAACTGCTTGGAATCGCCAAAGGTTTTTCTTACGTTTTGCTCGCTGCTTTTAGTCGTAGGGTTTACTGATGAATAACGTGAGTCTATGTCTTTAGGAACTGAATATGACTTCAACTTAGACTAAATAACTTAATTAAATAAATCAATTTGCTAATTACCAAAATGCCCCTCCTAAATTGACTAAATATAGAACACTTGACTAAACAGAAATCTGGAAATTCCTTAAGGGTTTCGGTTTTGACCATATAAATTAATTAATTAAGTTGCTAATTTAATAAATTAAGTAACCTAGGGTAATTACTAAAGTACCCCTAAGTTTTAGGACCATAACTAACCCTTTGGACCATCCTAGGTTAGGTACTAGGATGTTTCTTTAGTTAGTTACTCGGCTTAGTGTCACCCGATTGGATCTTAGTTTATCGGGTCCACTAGTTAGTTATTTTGGGTTAGTCATAGGTTAGTTATCTAGTTAGGTCGATTAGTTAGATCTTAGGACCGGTTAAGGAGCTTGTCCCCACATTACTTGACCCAGACGCGCGCCTGTCCCCTAACCGCTTTAACCGAATTGGTTAGCTTGGTCTCTCGGTCGGTTGCACATGTGCTTGCACAATATGTTGATATGCACTTTCCTAACTAACCACTCTGGAAAGTTCATTTCGAATGTTCACTTATTGTTGTCCCAAGGATCCTCCCTTGGGCACTGCTTAATCTACATGACCATTTTAAGTGATCATGTGCTAGGCTTGACAGTTGGATGCCTAGTACCTAATGAGGGTGTATGTGAAGAATAATTATATTTTAGCTTAGGGTCTTCATTGCAGGTATAATTTCTAAACAAGCTTGGATTGGAGTATTTGACATCGACGTATATTTTAATTTACTTGTGTAGACATTGGCTAACACCCTTAAGCCAATATTCTCTAACATGCCCAATATTTCTCAATATTGGGCATTGGGATGCCTCTGTACCCCAATACATATTCTTAAAGCCTAATAGACTCTTCACTAGACAAGTACATTTTCTGGATTGTTACATAGTAGTTCACAGTAACATTTGTGAGTTGACTGTAATGTTCCTAAAAATATGGGTAAACGCTTATGTGATGTTTTATGTGTTTCTAAGGTGTTAAACGTTGTTCTTATGCTTATACTATGATGTTTTAATCAAAAAGAGCATATTTCCATTAGTTGTCCTTTATCATGATTTTTATGCATTAAGCCATACTTAGTACATGTGTTTGTACTAATTACATATCTTTATCTATCTCTAAATTAATTCATAGGTGAAGTTGCTATTGGAAGAGAAGCTTGGATTGTAGGATGTTCAAGCAAGTTTGAAGTATGTCCTCATTTGACTCGAGGGCATAGATATCTTTAGAGTTTCTTTGATTATGCATTGTAATAGACATATAGTATTATATTTTGATTGTATGGGTCGTGTCCCAAGTATTCATGAGTCTAAGATTTGATAATATGAGACTTAGTATTTCATTTTGTTATATGAAAGATATTTTGAAAGACTATTAGAATGTTTTGTGAAAAGTTTTAATTCCACACTACTTTTAATATATGTATATGTGATTAATGATTTGAACGTGCTTGTACAAGACATCCGAGAGGTCAAGTACGCTGGTTGCAACCTAAGAATGCTCTAACTTCAGGGTATAGGTGTGGGTCGTGACATAATTACACTCAAAGCAAGTCCATATTCAACACAAAACCAATATCATAACAAAGTCAAGTCAACATGGATATTATCAACATAAGGCCACAACAACAATTCCTGTACTAGATTTCATAACATCATTCAACACAAGACCCTGACTCACAACCCCGTCCCAAGCCTACAAGTGCAATGCCTATGTGAAGCCCCATAACCCCACATAGTTAAGTAAACCAAGTAAAGGATCATAAGCAATGTTAACATTCCATATATATTTATATCATGCATATGCTTCATCATATATATCAATTTAGACCAATAGCATGTCCATTCATGATACTAACAATATATAGCATCATCAACATATAAAGTCATCATATACATTTCATTTACATCATGATGACATAAGAACAACCTCCTAGGACTTCCCTCAAGGCCAACTTGTTCCATGTGTAAGTAGAATCTCATAACCCTACCTACACTAAGTAGAACCCCTTAAGTCACCCTAGTTAGTGCTCACTTCATTACATTCATTTTACTCTCGGGAACAATCTTCTTAGCCGACATAGACCATGTGAGCTAAACATGGAATCCGGTGTCATGAAACCCTACACTAAAATAAGGTGGTCTACTTGCCAAGGTAGTACCAAAACATTAACATAACATTCTAGAGGGATCCACTACCTAGTATTCCTATGGAGGCAACATAGTTAAGGAACTAGGAGATATTTCTTGAACCCTCTATATGCCCATTAGCATTTGGAGCCCTCATCTCATAAGAACATTTGGTTAATATCCCTTCTATGGGGAGTCAACACCTCTCATTGTCAAGTTCACTAGATGTTAATCTAAAGTCACTTTTTGAAATGCCATTAAATAATTCTTAATCGATCATAACTTAATATAGATCATAGGAGACTAACCCCTTGTATATAATGTCATTAGCTCATTAGGTATTACATGAGAATGTCCTTTCATAACAACCCTTCATTTGTGAGATCAACACATCATAACCATATCAAAGGAAGGAACACAAGTGATTCACATTCAATCTATATCATCATAGCCTTAACATGATCTCACAATTCATATAGTCAAGACATTTCAACATAATAATCATATCATCATCTTCTTAATCTAATTAAATAGAATACTTCAATTGAACGTCATAATCAAGTGTAAACCATCATCATTGAAGCAAAGAACTCAAGATCATAAAAGTCTTACCAATTATCCTCCAAAACCTTCTTCAATATCATACCCTCAATTCATCACAATCAACCAATGACCCACTCATAATCATCATAATATAGTGAATCAAACAATAACATACTCAATTCCAACAACCCTAATCATCTACAAGTCCACTTGATAGCTAGGGTTAGGGAAAAGGGTTCATTCATGAATTCATTCTATAAGTAGATCCAATCCTAACAATTCATGACAACAGGCATTCCATGATTGGAATAGCATAGATAACACAAGTCTAACACTCAATTCATAGGAAAGATCAAAGACTTGGGGAAAGGACATGGATCACAAGAAATTACCATTGATCAACATCAATTACTCAACAATATATACTTAATTAGCCATAAATAATCACAATTCGTCATAATTAATCATCAATTTCAATTTTAGAAGAAAACCCATTTGTAGAAAAAACCTTGGAATTGGGTAATTTAGAAATAAACTTTGAATGGACCTCTTGGGGAAAGGTATCCCAACAGTGAAAGAATCCATACCTTAGAGAGCTTAATCTACAAAATTTGAGTAAGAACCTTGGAGACTTTGTCTTCTTGTTCAAGCTCCTTGGTTTCTTTAATGGAGGATGAGGTAGAGAGAGAATGTAGAGAGAAGTGGGAGAAATTGGGTTTAAATTTGTGTTTGATGTTTGAAGTGCGAAATGGGTGTTAATCGACCTAAAATCGATGTATAGTGAACCCTCAAAATACCCAAACTACACCTCATTAAGTTGTACTTCCAAAAGTGAAGTCCAACTTAACTTTAACCCCATGTCCACCTTCATGCCCCACTTCATGGTCCGTGAAGTGCTTGATGGACCGTCGGGGTGGTTGTCAAAGGTGAGACAGTAGCTCCCCGAATGAGCCACCTCCATTTTCTTCTAAGTGAACTTCATGATACTCCCCTCCTTTCCGTGAATATGCACCATGGCCCGTTAAGTGGCTCGTGGTGCTCTTAGGCAGTAGCCTCATCCAAAACTTCCTCCTTTTTCCCCACGTCTAAGGCATCTTCACGACTGCCTTCCTTCTTCCGTCAAGTGCACCATGAGTAGTAAAGTGGCTCGTGGTGCCTTGTACAGTATTAACCCTTCATTTCACCATCCCCCTTGGCCAAGGCATCTTCACGAGCTCCCAACTTGGCCGTGGTCATGATCGTTAAGGTTGGGGCAATAGCCTTCCTTCTTGGGCAGCCTTGGACTTTTGGCTTTGACTTGCCCTTGAAGGTTGGCACTCCTCCCTTGTTCTTTCTTCCTTATACCCCTTCTTAGGCACCTAAGTCCACTCCCGTCACCTTCCCATGAACAACCCTTTAGACACCCTTTTTGAAACCATGCTAGCACCACTAGTTCAAGTTACTAGCGCAATGGACGTCATGGTCATTTCTTGACATTTTGATTCTAACACTTCCTATTTAGTCTTAATACATTAATTTAGGCTTCGAAATATCATTTTAAGGCTTGGTTTCCTCATGTTAAGCTCTAGCTAGGTCGTGGAACTCCCGTAGTGTTACATTATCTTCCCTTAAGGAACATTCATCCCTGAATGACACTTAAATAATTTTAATAGGGAGAGGATAGACTCAATACTAGCAGCCCAACCAACAACAACAACAACATAAAATTATTGTGAGTCACAACTCATAGGATTAATTCACAACTCCATTCAACATATAAACATGGCATTTACTCATAGCAACTCAAATCACAATTTACCGTATATAAGAGCTCAACATCACAACATGAGAAACTACCTTCTCAATATCAACATGAGCTCAACATGATCATCAAGTCACTTATGTCAACCTTCTTTCAAAACACATTAACATTATCAATACCATTTAATGAAGGCAACAATAAACAGAACACAAATAAGTGCAAGTTAAGCAAAAGAGCATTTTTCACATGAAAACTCATTTTAGCATGAACCTTTTACCATAAATATGCACATTTTAGGAAAACAAGCCAAATTAAAATTTATTCATTATTCTTAAGAGGGTTATTACTAACCTCAACTTTGGCTAAAATATTGAGGAAAAAGATGAGGATAACGGGACTTCATGTCGGCCTCGGCCTTCCATGTTGCTCCCTCAACTAGGTGGTTTCTCCATAGGACTTTTACGGAAGTCACCTCTTTGTTCCTCAACTTCTTGACTTGGCGATCTACAATTTCCACCAGAACCTCTCATAGGAAAGACTCTCATCCACACCTAACCCTTCATTAAGGAGTATGGATGCGGGGTCGCCAATACACTTCTTAAGCACGGAGACATGAAATATCGGATGAACCGAATCTAGCTCACTAGGTAGTCTCAACTCATATGCAACTTTTCTGACCCATTGCAAAACCTCATAAGGACGCACATACCGGGGACTTAACTTCCCCTTTTTCCAAATCTCATCACCACTTTCATAGGTGAAATATTCAAACGTACCATATCACCCACTTCAAATTCCAGATCTCTTATTCTATTGTCGGCATTGAATTTTTGCCGACAATAGGCCATTTTCAACCTATCCCTTATGAACTCAACCTTCTCCAAAGCTTCATAGATTATTTTGGGACCAAGGAGTGAAGACTCAACAACCTCAAACAACCCAAACGCAGACCTATATCGCCTACCATAGAGTGCTTCAAAAGGTGAAATAGAAATACTCGAATGGTAGCTATTATTATAGGAAAACTCAATCAACAGTAGGTGATGGTCCCAATTACCTTTAATATCTATCACACAATCATTTAACATGTCTTCTGGGGTTAGAATAGTACGCTCTGCTTAACCATCCGTTTGGGAATGAAAAGCGATGCTAAGCTTCACTTGAGTACCCAACCTTTTTTGAAAATACCTCAAAACACGAGAAGTTAATTGAGAACCTCTATGCAATATGATGGACAAAGGGATCCCATGTAAGATCACTATCTCATCAATGTATATCCTTGCATAATATTCTACCGAATAAGTAGACTTAACAGGGATAAAGTGCATGGATTTTGTCAATCTATCCATTATAACCCAAATTGAGTCATTTTGCCTTCGGGTTTGAGGCAACCCAACAACAAAGTCTAGATTAATTTCTTCCCACTTCCAAGTAGGAACTTCCATTATTTGAGTCAAACCACTCCATTTTAGATGCTCGGATTTAACTTGTTGGCAATTTGGACACTTAGATACAAACTCCACTATGTCCCTTTTCAAGCCATACCACTATTATACCTCTTCAAGATCACGATACATTTTGGTGGCACCCGAATGAATAGAATATCGGGAGCCATGAGCTTCTTGAAAAACCTTTCCCTTCAAATCATCAACATCCGGTACATACAATCTAGCTTTATACCTAAACACACCATCAAAACCTTGGGAGAATTACTCATTGAACTTACTAAGTACCGATTTCTGGAACTCC
This sequence comes from Solanum sitiens, assembly GCA_016801875.1. Classification (NCBI taxonomy): domain Eukaryota; kingdom Viridiplantae; phylum Streptophyta; class Magnoliopsida; order Solanales; family Solanaceae; genus Solanum; species Solanum sitiens. The sequence goes on from JABWTJ010000060.1 coordinate 550,379, forward strand.
ATCAATAGCCGATCAATATTTTTCTTAGACTTCACATTAAACACTGAAGATGACTCAGAGTTATTATGAACCATAAAACCACCATTCAGGGAATCTTCCAATCGAACACCCAATCGAGCAAACCTATGAACATCTTTCACTAGTTATTTCTTACATTCTTCTACATGAGACACACTACCCATGGTTGTACGACTTAGAGCATCCGCAACCGCAACCGCAACCGCAACCGCATTGGCCTTGCCGGGGTGGTAGAGAACACTTATGTCGAAATCTTTCAATAATTCCAACTACCTTTTTGTCAGATATTTAACTTCTTTTCAGTGAACACATATTGAAGACTCTTGTGGTTGGTATACACGTCCACATGAACACCATACAAGTAATTCCTCCATATTTTTAAAGAAAACATTACGGCCGCTAATTAAAGATCATGAGTTGGATAATTCTTCTCGTGCACTTTGTGTTGTCTATAGGCATAGTCTACTACCTTTCCGTGTTGCATAACGACACAAATCAAACCCACTCGAGAAGCGTCATAATATACCACAAAACCTTCGGTACCCTTCAGTAAAGTCAACACTGGAGCGGAGGTAAGCCTATCTTTCAAAATTTGGAAGCTTCTTTCACATGCCTCCGATCACTCAAACTTAACACTCTTTTTGGTAAACGTAGTCAAAGAAGAAGAAATGGATGCAAACCCATCCACAAACCTCTTATAGTACTGTGATGAACCATAGAAACTTCTAATGTCAGTTGGAGTCAATGGTCTAGGCCAATTCTTAACCGCCTCGATTTTCTTTGGATCGACCTCTATACCCTTACTTGAGATAATATGACCAAGAAACGTCACCGATCTCAACCAAAACTCACACTTACTATACTTGACAAATAGTTGGTGTTCCTTAAGAATTTGCAATACCACCCTCAAATGGTCCATATGTTCACCCTTATTCTTCAAGTATACCAAGATATCGTCAATGAATACAATCATAAATACATCAAAGTAATTCCAGAACACTCTATTCATAAGGTCCATAAAAGTCGTCGGGGCATTAGTGAGACCAAAAAAAATCACTAGGAACTCATAGTGACCATACCGAGTTCAGAATGCCATTTTAGGTACATCCTCACCTTTCACCCTAAGTAGGTGATACCTCGACTTCAAATCGATTTTTGAAAAGTAGCTTGCCCCTTGGAGTTGATCAAACAAGTCATTAATTCGAGGGAGAGGATACTTGTTCTTAATGGTGACCTTATCAAGTTGACGATGGTCAATGCACATCCTAAGGGACCCATCCTTCTTCTTAACAAACAACACCGGAGCTCCACATGGACAAATACTTGGTTGAATAAATCCCTTGTCTAATAAGTCTTTGAGTTGAAGCTTTAGCTCTTTCAACTCCGCCGGAGCCATCCGGTAAGGATGGATTGAAATGGGATTCATATCCGGTAGTAAGTCAATACCAAAGTCTATTTCCTACTCGGGAGGAATTCCGGGCAAGTCATCAGGAAAGACTTCCAAAAAGTCCATCACTACAAGGACCGACTCTATAGAAGAAATGTCGGACTCAAGATCTTTCACCCTCAAAATTTGGTAGACACCTTTTAGAGATCATTTTACATGCCTTTAGACAAGAAATTATACGACTCTAAGAATTGAGTTACCCCCTTTCCACTCTAAGACGGGTTCATTAGGAAAATTGAACTTAACCACTCTTGTTCGACTATCTATTGAAGCGAAACAATCATGCAACCAATTTATTCCCAAAATGACGTCAAAATCAACCATATCAAGTTCTACCAAATCCATTCATGTAACTCTATTGGGTTAAGAAATAGGATAACTCCTAAAGACTCTTCTAGCCACAACGGAGTCACCCACCGGGGTTGTAACCGAAAATGGTTGAATCAAAATACGGGTAGAACATCAAACTTTTTAGCTACTAGAGGAGTTACAAATGATAAAGTAGCATCAGGGTCAACTAAAGCATAAACATCAATAGATAAGACTTGTAACATACCAGTTACCACATCGGGAGATTCCTCTTGTTGACACTCAATTTTGGCCCTCCCCGATGTAAATTAATTCACGAGCTTCTTAATTTTCAGATGATTTGAAATAATTAGATCTTATAATGTTTGAAATATTTTTCAAATTATTTTAATTTAATCTTTTAACTATTTTTATAATTTTAGGTAATATATACGTATATTAATTAGTATATTCGAAATCGTCTTAAAGGATTTTAGTCAACGTTTTATTATCTTCATCTAGTATTAGTAGTTTATGTGTCGAATCCTTAGTTTATCATTAAGTTGTTTTTTTAGTTTGTTTAAATTTAAGAAGCTCGTTAATTAATTGATGTCAGTTCATCTTAATTATTTATTTTAAGGGAATTCACCTAGTATCTCATTTCGGCTAATTTGACTAATTCTAAAGACCAAGTTGGGCCTTTTTCCCAATCCTTTAGATGATCCAAAAGTGTACCAATTCCCTTTCCCCTTTTCCCAGGCCCAATTTTAATTCAAAATATTTCCAGCAATCCTCAACCCAACCCTCAAGAATCCAGCCCACTCTTTTAATCACCCTCAACCGGGCCCACAAATCTGGTTCACAAAAAGAAAGCCCACCCACGTGAGGAGGTGGAAGGATATCCATCAACTTCAGCATTCTTCACGCTAAGTAACAGCGAAATCGCAGAAGCCCCAAACGCAGCAAGAACAGTGCGCGTGAAGAGGAAAAGCGAGTCTTGTACGCGCATCACGCGAAAGCACGCACGCCAAGCAACAGCAACAAAAACCTAGTCGTCCCCGTACTCTATTGCTTTCACGCGTGACGAGCAACGACATATAATAGAGACCAGTACACTATTTTTTTGTCTTATGCCCCAATGTCCCTTTCTCGCCTGATATCATAGCAGCAAAGCTAGACACGCGAATCGTACTGGACAGCGTGAGATGGCTCCACGTCAACCCGCAAGGACGGATGGAGCGATCTGAACCATCCACGCTACTTTTGTAGTCTCAATTTTGGGGGATTGAGGCGACTTCTCGTACAAAAGCCATCTTTTCCCTCCCTTAAAAAGGAAACTTTTGAATTGGACGGTGAATTGGGAATCACGTCTTTGCCCTTTTCCCTCCAATTTTGTAAACCCTAGCCCCCTCCTATATATATTCTCTTTTGGTTCACTGAATGGGGGGATTTCTTCATTTTGGGAATTTTTTTTCTCTTGAGTTCAAAAGGGGAGAAATTATTTGGGAAAGCTAGGGGAAGAAAATCTTGAAAGAGATATAATCGACTGTGATTTATTAAAAAAAGAAAGGTTTACAAAGGTTCCTAAAAAATTTAAAATAGCTACAGAGGACATACAAGGAACACGACTGAAACAGAGAGAATAGAGAGTTTCGATATTAGTTCGCATTCTCGCTCATTCACTCGAACCCGTTTGAATCTCAGCTCGAAGGTGGAAGCTCTTCACCATTGCTCGCTCTTTTCCCGTCGCTACACCACCAAAGGTAACATTTTCTCCGATAGCTTCTGTCTTCCTCTATTCTGTTAATGTTAAAGGAAAAAAAAAAATCACTACTCTATTGGGTCTTTTGTGATTTCGTTTTTGTTATATGAGTATTTATGGCTCATTGTATTCACTGTCGAAAATTTCCTTAGAATAAGGTGTTTCAGTAGAATATCTTAATGGCTATTTCTTATATGATTTGTGTGAATTTTGTGTTGGCATCAATTGCTTATGTCTTGGTCTTTTGTTCAAGTGTTAAGAGTTTATTTCCTCGTGTCAAAAGGTATTTAATTCGAACGGTAAAGTTTTAATTCATTTTGGGGTTACTTCTAGTTAGGATTTAGAAATCGCAAGATTTCGCACTTCTCCTCCATTTTCTTTTGGCTTGATTTTTGTTATCATAATGCTTTAACATTATCATTTTTCTAACCCCCTTTAATTCTAATGCAATAGTAATGTATATGCTGCTTTTAATTTTCTAAGTTGTTTGATTATTAATTGTTGTCATCATGCTCGAGTTGTTTGTTTTATTTTTTTACATCCTCTTCTATGGCATAATACACACTTGCTCGTGTCTCGGCGTGGTTGGTATTTGTTCAAGTTCGATTCGCTAGCAACCTGCTTCGGTTATTTTTCTTTAGAGTAGATTTCAGCCGCTGGCTTTTTTTAAATTGATCTTACTTGGTTTGAGAACGAGTAAAATGGTTAGGTAAGCTGATTATTCCGAGCTGTTGGAATGTCCATTTTGTTGGCTTGATCTGTTTTCTGTTCTGTTAAGATTACTGTTAAATTTTTTTTACTGCTAGCATGCTAAAGAAGAGATATTAATATGGATCCAAGGTAGTCTTTCATTGAAATGATATTCGATTGTTTCTTTCTTCCTCTCTCTATATTGTTTTAAGGTTTGTTTTCTATGACTTGGCTTGATCAATTTGCGTCTCTTTATTAAATTATCTCTAGTGGGTAATGGTGTATTTTTCTAGTGGTTGTACGCATGTGGGTTTGGATTGGTCTATGATGAGTATAATAGATTAAAAATTGAGTTGCCTTTGTTTCATTTCATCTTTATGTCGAAATCGCCATGCCCGTTTAATTTAGCTATGTGATCATTTATTTATTTATTCCTTTCTCGAATTTGTATCCTTATCAAGTAATAAATGTGCAACCTCCATTTTGTTGTTTTAATCACTGATAGTCATCTTGAATAGTATCCCTTTGAGTAAGGTGCAGCCTTTCCTTTATCTATATTTTTTCTAAGTCGTCTGCCAAATGAGCTTTTAGTGTTATCGATTGGGTTATTCCAATTCTTTAGAACTCATGTTTTAAAGTTATGATTGTTCCTCTAGTCTCCTACTGCCCAACTTGATTTTTCTCTCGTGTTTAAGTCTGTCCTCTTCTGCCCAACATTTTAGTTTTATTAAACTTTAAGTTTCGATCTTTAAGATTACTTAAACAATAAATTTATTGGCATTAATCTCTTATCTGTATAGCAAGCTGATTTTTTTTAAGTATAAGCTCAATTACTAGTGGTTTGATTATGTTATGTGGTTATGGTGCTAGTCTGTAAAAAAAAATGATGAGGCTATGCCTAGTTGACCTCCGTTAAATGAAATCTAACAGATCCTGTGTTAAGCGTTGTTTCTTACTTTACTACTTACTACACCTTGTTTTAGTTTAAGTTTTGGTTAATATGTGGTTAAGTTGTCCATGTTGTTGCTACTGTCCAACATTTCTTCTTCCCTTGACTCATATTTAATGACCATTGTCTTTTGAATTTAATTATTAAAATTTTTATCTGGCTTGATTTCTATCGAGTTTGCATCTGCTTTCATTTTTACTCCAATTTGACTCATATCCTTGTCCCCGGTAATGCTTTTTTTTTTTTCCGGGAAAATGGTGATAATAATTGAAGTGTCTTGGTTTCCAATTGTTAATTCCGGTCAGTTATTAAATCCGGTTAGTTATTAATTCTATTAATCTTATTTTGTTGCATGTGAAACTCGACCGAGTTCGCTATGAACTCTTGCCTCTCCTTTGCATTTGTGAGATGAACTGTAAAGACCCCAAATAATCCTTCATCGAGTCATCACCCTCGATGAGCAGGCCCTGAATTGAAGGAAATCAAAGTGGAAAGAGTTGAAGCAATTGGGTCATTAGGGCCCAAAATTTTATTTTTCTTTAAATTTGTATTTTATTGTCGTTGGGACTAAGCCCATTTAAATATTTTATTTATTGTATCATTAGAGTTTAGGACAGGTACAGGTGAAGTGGGTCAAAAGCCCAAAACAAAAATGGGTCCAAATACCAGTTCAAGCGGACAGAAAACCCAGATTTGGACCCAACTCTCTCTCCCCCTCTCTCTCACTCTCCCTCTCTTATTTTTCGTTGATTTATCTGCTTTATTTGTTGGTAGTTTTAAAGTTAAAGAATCTAAATCCCCGCAAATGCCGTAAATATTTTGTCGACATAAAAAAAATTCTAAATGGTTTCTAAAAGGAAGAATAACTTGCGAATAATATCTTACTAAGATAATAAGTTAAGTATTTCATGTATTCATGTAGCTTTAGTTATTTTTTTATCAAAAGCAAGTTAAAAGTACTAGCTAAATAATTTAGTTATCGGATAACTATATTAAGCGGATATTTTAGGTGCCTTAAACCCCTTCCTAAAATATAAATAAGAATCCCCGAACCCTTTTAAAATTTTCAATTGATTTTTCTGTTTAAGTCGTTTGAAAACAAAGGTTTTCTTAATTTTTCTCAAAAATTAAGTGGCGACTCTAACAAAGTATCAAAGCCATATAAAAAATTATTTTCCGATAAAAACAGAAATGGCGACTCCGCTGGGGATTTGGAGGATTCTAACCTTAAAACTAATGTTATTTGGCTACGTGATATATTTGTTTGCTTGTTTTCTTTATCATAATAATAAACTGTTGCATTTCCATGGCATATTTCCGCCAAATGACAAATAGTTGCATTAGGAAAATGGAAGTTACATGGCTGACCACGGCTTCTTTCAGAAATACACAAGTCTTCATTTGGAAGTAACAAATGAATAGTTGGAATGCGGTCATCCGACGTCATTTGTTAGCTTCACCCCGTTGTCTTTACGACTCGAGTAACCGTCACTTTGAAACAAATTCTAGACAGCCTAAGATAGAGCGAAATCAAAACCAAACTTAAGCATTAGCCTAAGACGGCTTAATACCCAAGGTGTATTAAGTCCATTAGTTGTAACCGCCAAAATCATGTCCAAGGTCTCTGACCTCACGACATATCATTTTGCTTGACATTTGAATGATGTACATGTGGAAACCAATATGGTTGTGGGTTAACCTAACTAGGTTTCTGTTTTGTAGGTATGAATCGGTTTCCCAGATTTGACATGGTCGTAGAAGGAGCACCTCTACTCAAGATGTGGTACAATGACCTTGACGGGGATAATAGAAGGTCCATTAACAAGTATGTGGGCGCCTTGACAGAATTTCTTAATATGAAAGGTTGGCCAGAACTGATCGAAGTCCTCACAGGCTACTGGGATAGCGAAAGAATGGTGTTCTAATTCAGAACTGTGGAAATCACCTCAACTATCGAAGACATTCGATACTGCATCGACACAGTGAGAACAGGGTTGGAAAGAAGAGTAAGAAAGCAAGAAGATATATTCATCCCTAACAAACCTTCTGTGGAGAATATCGCACACTAGCTCGGGTTAGGGAAAGATTATGTCTACTGGTGCGAAGAGTCTAACATATCATTCAGAGACATCTATGTAAGATTCGGGCACGCGAGCTTTTACGCCAATTATAAGCAAGAGTTCAAGATCACCTACATAGAGTGGAACGAAATTCGTCCTTTAGCATTTGTTGTAGCATTGTTAGGAAGAATGGTCTTTCCACATGGCCCGAGTCTGAGTATCAACACCCGAGTTATAATGCTCGCGCACACCTTGTTCAAGGGATATGAGAACTAAGGACAAGTGAAATACTATCCTATTGCTCCGGTCATACTGTCCGACATCTATCGAGCCCTGGGAAAATGCAAAGAAAGGCATCGCTACTTTCAAGGATGTAATTTGCTCCTTCAGTGGTGGATTTTGAGTCATCTAACAAAGGGCGCTGGGACTCGGAAATTACATACTCTGGATGACAAGAAGACTCTTAAAGATTTGAACGACATGATGTTCTGGGTGAATCTGGAGAATCGAAGGACTAGGAAAGGATGGGCTCAGATGTTTTCCGAACTAAGAAAAAAAGATCTCCAATGTATGCTTGATCGATTAATCTCGAGAGACGTCTTCGTAGAGGGCCTCAGACAACTCATACTTCCATTGCCAGGTAATCGGGGAATTTGCCCTTACGCCCCCTTCTGAGTCCTTCGACAGTTTGGTAGGATGCAAACCACACCTCGAGAGGCATACTATGGCGCCTATGTGTACGATATTGGGGATGACGGAGTGCACGATGCTTCAGAAATGCTGAGAGAATGGAAAGGGGTCAAGTGGATGGATAAAGACACCATTGCTCCAGACCGATTTAACGCCGAATATGATTATACTTACAAAGCTTGGTTGAAAGATAACATGCAAAGTATCCCCTCTCCAATCCCGCACAGTTTTTGCAATATAGAATACAAGGAGGCCAAATATGTAATCCAACTAAGGGAGGTAAAACGTGAAGCCCAAGAAATGTACGTCAAGTTTATTGAGAAAAAAAATGCTTTTGAGAAGGGAACTCGAGAAGTGGAAAAGCTAAGACATGGTTATGATGAATTTGACTCATGGGTCAAAGAGAAGGTAGAAAGGAGCAATACGAAAGCTGGGAAGAAAAAGGACGCCTGAGCGAAGGTTTCATGTTGATACTATGATGCATGTTCCAGCAATACAAGACTAAAAAAAAAGCGAAGGAGCAGGTCCATCAGGGACAACATAGTGGATTCGCCCATGTGCGGGTTTTTCTACATGTATTTTGTCATTTTTAGCTCCTGCATGGGCCTGCCATTATTGCATTTTCGTACTTTAAATAGACCCTGCGTAGGTCTGTCCTTTAGTAGTTTGCTCTTTTATTTTTCCCCTTTGTGAACACTAAATATTCAATTGTGAAATATTTTAGGGGGGGGGGTTAGTTATCTGGTTCAATTACATGTGTACATCATTCAAATGCGATAGGCCTACCCTTGGCACAAAAGGGTCTCCTATATGTTTTAGGATGCAATATATGTGCTATTAACTGCTTATGTGCTATGTTGCTGTGAATGAGGATATCAGAAATCCACTCCCTTTCTGAAATTTCCAGAAATATGCAAGTCACTATTACAAAGTCCGACCAAATTTTTCTGAGCCTTAAGTTTCTCAATCAAAAGAAAAATACTATCTCCAAATCCTTAAACACTACCCTACTGTCTCAGGAAAGACAAGATCACTGCTATGGGAACGGTTAAGAGTATCAAAATGGAACTTACTGGAGAGGAGTTGCAAAGGAAGACATAACAAATCACACAGGAAATTCAAGAGGGAATCAGGGTCGAAGTGGCCATAGCGATGTACAAAGCCGCAACCGCGGTGCTCAATGAGGATCTGGGGTCGAAAATGATGAAGAAGAAAGACATTGAGATAGATAAAGAGGACTTAAGTAAGAAATTGGATATGCTTCGACTAATGATTCAGGAAAGAGAAGCAAGAGAAGCAGAGAAAGACTTAGAAGCCGCAAATATGTTAGCCATAAATGCGGCACTTGATGAGGAATTGATGGTGGAGATGGTTGAATTCACTACCATGAGGGAAAGAATGGTCGAATGAGGATGAAGAACAAAGCCTTCCACGAAAACATGATCGTTACACTTCAGAAAATGCGAGGAAAATACAATGTATATGAAAAAGAGGATAACAATGGTCCATAGGATACCCACCCTGGAGCTACTGGGGAAGAGAGCGACGAAGAAATCATATACAAGCCTCCTTTCTTGGGTCGTCTAAGAGGAGGAGGCAAGTGGATCACTCTCCCGGCTTATGAGCCAACACATCGTGTGGGAGAAAGGGTTGTGTCGTGCGCTCACGTGTACGAGTATCTTGAGTGGAAACATTGTGAAGGAGTATCTTCAGACTTTGAGCATGAAAATTCTCCAAGAGAATGCGCCTTCCACCCGAACCAGCGTGGACACACTATAGAGGAATGTGTACAGCTTAAGGCAAGAATCCGCCATCAGATCGACCTTGGTAACATCCCGCACATATGGGGTGAGTATAATGTTCTCACATATGACCATCCGGAACTAGTCGAGAACATTCGGTTTATTTTTTATTATTTTACACCATTTAGAAAGTCAATGTTGCAGATCTACAGTGATTTAGTCAAGAATGGAGTCCTAGCCCCTATACACGAGGATGATAAAGGTCTCGATCCCGTTGGAGCAGAAATCTGGAAACCGTGTGCTTACCACGATGCTATAGATTATTACCTCTCAAGATGCCTTAATTTTTGCTACGACGCCGAAGCCCTCGTCAACATGGGAAAAATTCGAGTCGAGTTTGTTCCCCGTGGCTGTGACGATGTTTGAAGAGAAATGACTGAGATGTAGTCATCGTTTATCTTTAAAGCTTTGTTGTTATCTTTCAATTTCCATGTAACCATCTAGAATGAATGAATGAAATTCAATATTTATTTTCCACTCGAACTACGTTGGGCCTTAATTCTCCTTGTGAGATACGTAGGTAGCCTTCCAAGGACCTACTCCTATCTTTGCAATTTTTATTCTCCCCTTCTCATGTTACGAGAGGCTACGAAGACCGGACCAACGGACGTCAAAGAATAGCTGCAAGAAGAATGTTAGCTCAATGTGATTTAGCCTTTTTGAGATGGTGTCAAACTAAAAATCAGGCAAACTCATTCTTGTTAAAAACCTGTTTCCGTCTTTACTCGTGGGTTAAAGATATACTCAAACAAATCAACTTGTGTGTTTATCTGCTCTCTGTGATATTCTGCATTTTGGTATTCTGAACTTAAACTGACAAATTTGCCTTTGAGTTGTTTTCCTCCTCAGGTACTTTGAAACTGATCTGTGTTCATTAAGCTGACAGATCATCCCTACTTTACTAGAACCAAAGGGTCTGCAGATTCCTTCCCTAGGCAAGATTCAGATGAAGGAAAAACAGTTATGGGAGACAGTTATGAAGAAGTAAGTCTCACCGACATTGTGGTGGCTCAACCCACCATAGTGGACCAGAACAAATTGATTCTGCAATTAATGCAACAGATTGCTGAAATGAGGGTGGAGATGCAAAGGAGACAGGATATGCCCCCACCAGATTTTAGTGTTAATGCTGCTGATGGAAGACCTCCTCTCTACTTCCCTTCTTCGAATATGGATCCAACTCAGAATGTGCCACCTGCTCAGAATCCCTCCATTGTAGACCTGACTGCTCAAAAAACCCAGTACGCTTCGGCTTCTTACCAAATGCCTCCTCCTCAAAATAATCATTCTCAAATACCACCTCTTCCCCAAAATACTCAAACCGCTCCACCTCCACAAAACCAAACCCAAAATCCAAACCAAAATACTTTCCATCCCCAAATATCCCACCATCACTTAAATCAAAACACCAATCCTCAGACTTATCCACAAAACTACAAGACCACACAGAATGCCTAAAGTCCTTCCGTAGCTCCACCCCTACCTAAAAGAACAACTTTCCAGATTCTCGTCCCTACTTAGAACGACGTGCACGGTTCTGAACTGGACTATTAGGAGGAACAGGAAAGAGAATGGAGAGCAAAGGAAGAAGCAAAGATGGATATAAAGGAAGAAATCAGGAAAGCAATGAAAGATTTCCAAAGCATCCCCTACGTCACTGGTCTTCACTATAAGGATCTATGCATTCATCCAAATCTGGACCTCCCAGAAGGGTTCAAGATTCCCAAGTTTGACACTTTTGGAGGAGTAGGGAATCCTATGGCCCATCTAAGAGCCTACTGCGACCAGCTTTTCGGAGTTGGTAGAGACGAAGCTTTGTTGATGTGGCTCTTTAGACACAGTCTATGCGGGGAGGCTCTGGAATGGTTCACGTCCCATGAGACCAGGCAGTGGCCCAGCAGGAATGCTCTGGCAAAGGATTTCATCGATCGGTTTGCTTACAACATAGAAATTGTTCCTGATCGTTACTCTCTCAAAAAGATAAAACAGAAATCCACTAAAAGCTACAGAGAGTTTGTCTACAGGTGGAGAAAGGAAGCCGCAAGAGTAAGTCCGTCTATGTCTGAGAAAGAAATAGTCAAAGTGTTTGTACGGGTGCAAGAGCACGAGTATTACGATAGAATCATGTTGCTCGTTGGAGCAAAATTTGTTGAGATAGTCAAGATTGGTGAGACTATCAAAGATGGTTTGAAAACAGGAAAGATAACCCGTGTAGCCGCGTCTCCTGGATCATCGGGATTATTGAAGAATAAGAGAGAGGATGTTGCTGATATCTCTTATGAGGGAAAGAAAAACCCCAGAAGATCATCATCCTCCCAATGTCGTTCTCGACCTTCCTAGAATTCCTACCAAGCTGGCTACACGCAAGATGATCATCCAAATAATCCTCATCCAATCTATCAAAACGCTACCTCCAACTACCCGAATACCCCTCCAAATTACCAAAATCCATCTCCTGTTTACCAAAATCCTCATCCACTTTACCAAATTCCATCCCCCCACTACCAAAATGTTGCTCCTAACTACGCCAACGTGCATTCAATCTACAGATCACACCCTCCAATCTATCAAGTCCAAGCTCTACTCTACCAAAATACCCTTCTAAATTACCATGCTCCATCGACAAATTATCCAATAAACCAAACTCCCTGTCCAAATACCAGAAGTTATCAACAGATGCCTCCTCCACAAGGAAGATATGTCCACCTCGACCTAGATTCGATAAGAAGACTCCTAGGAACTTTACCGCGCTCACCGAAAGTCGAACAAAGTTGTACGAGCGAATGGCTGCGGCTGGATACATTCACCCTATGGGGCCCAAGCCGGTGGATACTAGTTCTAAATTTTACAGCCCCCATCAAAGGTATGCGTATCATTCCAACAGTGTTGGATATGATACTGAGGACTGTATCAACCTCAAACACAAGATTCAAGATCTGATCGACCAAGAGGTGGTTTCTCTTCAAGAAGATAGAGACATTAATATCAACATGATAGAGACGTTAATATCAACATGATAGAGACAGATGATGATTGGTGCGTGACTAAGGTGATAACTCCAATTGCCCATGATGAGTTAGAAAGGGTTGTGGCCTCATTGAGCGTCAAAGAAAAAAAGAGTTCGTGATCCTGACACCCGCAAAGATTGTTGCCTTGGTGCCATCAGAAACTCTTGTCAAGCCAAAATTTGTGATTGAAACGGCTGTCGCTCAAGGTATGACCCGATCTGCGAGGTGTTATACTTCTGAAGAGTTGGCTTTTGGTGGACAGAAGAAGGATCAGGGTAAAAAGCCCATAAGTTTAGGCGAGACAGAGGAGTTCTAGAGAAAGATGCAGCCAAAAGACTATTCAATTGTGAAGCATTCGGAAAAAGCCCCAGCCCAGATTTTTGTGTGGGCCCTGTTTATGAGCTCCTAGCTGCACAGTCAGTCCTTGATAAAGGATTTTGTTTATACGTATGTGCCCGTGGGCACAAGCAGTGATAACGTGGCAGCTATGATCAACCAAGTTATCCGAGGGCATCAGATTAGCTTTTTCGATGACGATTTGCCTTTTGAAGGGAAGTCACACAACAAGGCATTTCACATGCCATGAGAAAGTCATAAATCGCGTCTTGGTGGATGACAGATCTGGTCTAAACATTTGCCCGTTGTCGACTTTGAGGTAGTTAAGGTTTGATTTGGGGAAGTTGGAACAAAACCAAGTCAATGTGATAGCCTTTGATGGTGTTCAAGAGACACGTTGGGAGCGGTAAATGTGGTCATCCAAATGGAACACAGTGCACAGTTTCAAGTCTTGGACATTGACACCGACTATAACCTTCTTCTGGGAAGGCCTTTCATCCATATGGCTGGAGTTGTGCCCTCTACTCTTCATCAGATTATGAAACTCGTTTGGAAGGACGAAGAACTGGTTATTCAATGCGAAGGGAGTCACTCTGGTAGGCAAGCGCCAATTATTGATGAAGTCTCGAGAGGTACCGATTTTTACACGGTGGAGCTGGTAAATGCCACCGGTGGGGATTTGGCCCCAAAGCCTCCTACGCCTGTCGTGTACAAGATGATCGCCACTGTCATGCTGCAGAATGGTTTTGAACCAGGATTCGTGTTGGGACCAAATTCCCAAGGGATTATTGAGTCCATTCAAGTTCCCGTCAAAGGAGTGAGATATGGTTTGGGGTACATCCCCACAGATGATGAGGTGAAGATGAAGAAGAAAAATGATTAAGCATTGGCTAAGCCAATCCCCCATCTGTATCAATCATTTCCAGTCTGGGAGTACATCGATCATGATGACCTTGGGGAAGGGAACTGTGGCCTCTTTGAAGAGATGGATATTGTCATTGAGGACGAGGTCGATCTGGGAGGAATCCGCGATGCTGAGCCTGAGGAGGTGCTGCAGAATTGGATCTCCATGCTAATTTTGATTCCCCGAACTCCTAGTAATTTTAATTTAAACCCTGCCAATGTCATGTCATGTCACGAGCTTAAAGAACAAAATGAGGAGTGTGATGATGAGGTTCAAGGGTTTGACGAGGAAAATGAGGTACCAGAGTATGTTGCCAAGGAATTTTGGCAGTTTAAAAATCAGCATAAGCCAAATTTGGAAGAAACGGAAAATGTGAATCTGGGAGACCCAGAGTGTGGCAAAGAGTTCAAAATCAGCGTCCACCTGAATGAAACTCAAAGAAAGGATCTGATTCATTTTCTTACTGAATACGTTGATGTGTTCATCTGGAAGATCAGCGACATGCTAGGGCTGAGTACCAACGTCGTGTCTCACAAGTTGCCGATTAATCCAGGGTTCTGTCCCATGAAATCAAAGGATAAGAAGTTCAAGCCCGAGTTGAGTTTAAAGATTAAAGAGGAGATCACCAAGCAGATCGAGTCTCAGTTGGTGGAAGTGACGTAATACCCAACTTGGTTGGCCAATGTTGTCCCGGTCACCAAAAAGGATGGGAAGATCAGAATTTGCATCGATTATAGAGATCTCAACAAAGCTAGACCGAAGATAATTTTCCATTACCAAACATTCATATTTTGATCGATAATTGTGCTAAACATGAAATGCAGTCATTTGTGGATTGTTATGCAGTTTATGATCAGATCCTGATGGACGAGGAAGATGCAGAAAAGACAGCTTTTATTACACCTTGGGGTGTGTATCATTACAGAGTGATGCCATTTGGTCTCAATAATGCTAGTGCCACTTATATGAGGGCAATGAAGACCATATTTCATTGTATGATTCATAAGGAGATCGAGGTGTACGTAGATGACATCATAATCAAGTCCCGCGAGAGTTCACACCACTTGACACATCTAAGGAAGTTCTTTGATAGTCTGCGTCGTTATAACTTGAAGTTAAATCCCACTAAGTGCGCTTTTGGGGTGCCAGCCGACAAATTGTTTGGATTTATAGTCAGCAGAAGGGGCATTGAGCTCAACCCTTCCAAGATTAATGAAATTCAAGAGTTACCTCCGCTAAAGACGAGGAACAAGGTGATGAGTTTCTTAGGGAGGTTGAACTACATCAGTAGATTCATAGATCAATCAATTGTAGTGTGTGAACATATCTTCAAGCTGTGAAAGAAAGACGCTTTGACAAAGTGGACTAAAAAATGTCAAACTAATTTTGATGCTATCAAGAACTATTTATCCAATCCACTGGTGTTAGTTCCTTCGAGTGAAAGGAGTACTTTGTTATTATATACGTCTGTCTTAGATAACGCCTTTGGATGCGTGCTTGGTCAATATGACGAGACAGGGAAGAAAGAGCGAGCCATCTACTACATAAGCAAAAAAATTCACTTCAAATTACTCTCGTTATACTCTTCTGGAAAGGACATGTTCTGCTTTGACATGGCTTTCCCAGAAGTTGAGACATTATCTGTCTTCTTATACTACATATCTCATTTAAAGAATGGATCCGTTGAAGTACATCTTTTAGAAGGCGATGCCGACCGGAAAGTTGGCCAAATGGCAGATGATGTTGAGTGAACTTGATGTTCTATATGTGACTCAGAAGGCGTAAAAGTACAGGCCTTGGCTGATCATCTTGTAGAAAATCTTGTTGATGAAGAATATATGAACCGCTTAAGACTTATTTTCACGATGAAGAGGTATCGTTTGTGGGTGAACATATTTCTGAAGCATACCCTGTTTGGAGATTATTCTTTGATGGAGCGCCGAACCACCAAGGGAAAGGTATTGGAGCGGTCTTGGTGTCATAATCTGGTCAGCATTATCCCATGGCATCTAAACTCTGATTTAATTTCACAAACAACATAGCTGAATATGAAGCCTATATTCTTGGCTTGAAAATGGCCATTGACATAAATGTCCATGAGATATTGGTCATTGGAGACTCAAATTTGTTGATTCTGTAGGTTCAAGGAGAATGGGCCGTGAAGAACCCAAAGATTACACCATATGTGCAATATGAACAAAAATTATGCAAGAGATTCCGCAAGATTGAGTTCAGACACAATCCCAGAATATAGAATGAGTTGGCCGATGCTCTTGTCACCATCGCGTCGATGATTAAGAATCCAGATACTGATTATATTGATCCTCTTGATATAGAGATGAAAGAACATCCGGTCTATTGTTCGCATGTTGAAGCGGAACCAGATGGTTTGTCATGGTATTTGGATGTCAAGAAATATTTGGGGTCTGGGATTTATCCTGAGAATGCGACATCCAACCAGAAGAAGTCGATACGCCGTATGGATCTCAATTTCTTTCTAAGTAGAGAAATTCTTTATAGAAGAACCCCAGACTTAGGTCTTCTTAGATGTGTCGATGCCGTTGAAGCTGCAAAACTTATTGAACAAATACATGCTGGAGTTTGTGGCACGCATATGAATGGGCTCACTTTGGCAAGAAAGATCCTTCGAGCCGGTTATTTCTGGATGACTATGGAGAATGATTGTTTCAAGTTTGTGCAGAAATGTCATAAATGTCAGGTGTACGGTGATTTGATTTGAGTGTCGCCTCACGAACTCAATGTTATGAGTTCACCTTGCCCATTTGTAGCTTGGGCATGGATGTCATCGGTCCAATAGAGCCAGCCGCTTCTAACGGACACAGATTTATTTTGGTTGCCATTGATTATTTCACTAAGTGGGTGGAAGCATCTTCGTACAAGTCGGTGACCAAGAAAGTTGTAGCTGATTTTGTTCGCAATAATTTGATATACAGGTTTGGATTACCGGAATCCATCATTACTGATAATGGTGCAAATCTCAATAGTCTTTTGATGAGAGAGATATGTAAGCAATTCAAGATCACTCATCGAAACTCAACCGCTTATCATCTTCAAATGAATCGAGTTGTAGAGGCTGCCAATAAGAATATCAAGAAGATTCTGAAGAAAATGATTGACAATCATCGAGGTTGGCATGAGATGTTTCCCTATGATTTGCTGGGTAATCGAACGACCGTCAGAACGTCGACCGGAGCTACGCCGTACTTGTTAGTATATAGAACTGAAGCGGTCATACCTGCTGAAGTTGAGATACCGTCGCTGAGAATTATCCAAGAAGCTGAGTTGAGTAATGCGGAATGGGTGAGCAAGCGGATCGATCAATTGACATTGATTGATGAGAAGAGAATGGTTGTTGTTCGTCATGGTCAGTTGTATCGACAGATAATGATTCGTGCTTTCCACTAGAAAGTTAGTCCTTAAGCGCATTTTTCCCCATCAAGATGAGTACAAAGGGAACTTCGCACCAAATTGGCAAGGACCTTACATGGTTCGCAATGTATTATCTGTAGGTTCTTTGGTCTTGTCAGAGATGGATGGCACCGCATGGCCGAAGCCGATAAACTCAGATGCTGTTAAGAGATATTATGTGTAAAGCTTCAGTTTGAATTATTGTCATTTGCTTGTACTCGTTCTATTTGCTTGTATTTGTTTTTTTTAAAATCTTATCCCCTCTGTAATGAACTACGTCTGACCTAAATTCTCAAAATGAAATACGTAGGTGGCCTATGTCGGCCTCGGTCATCCCATCTATCCCTTTAATTTTTCTTTGTACTTGAACTACGTTCGACCTGAATTCTCAAGAATTAGATACGTAGGCGGCCTATGTCGGCCTCGGTCGGTTTATTTGTAAATTTCTTATTTGTCGTTACCTTTGAGGGGAAACTACGTTTGACCTGATTCCTGCCTCAATGGGATACGTAGGTGCCATAAGTTTTCAGTCATATCTCCCGTAAGATTTCTATTCCTCTTTACAATAGAAACTGGGACAGAATTTTTGAGAGGTTCTCAAAAATTCTCAAGAAGATTTTTTCCTGAGCAAGTCAAGATCGAAGATACTTCAAAATTTGCAACTGGGACAGAATTTTTGAGAGGATCTCGAAAATTACATGATTTACTTATCGACAGTTGAAGATAAGCCGAAACTTCTAACTGGACAAAAATTTTGAGGAAGGCCTCCAAATTAGAACTTGGGTTCATCAACAGTCTATAGTTGACTATGAATACTCCTCATAGAATAATAAGATAGACCTCCAAGCATCAGACTCAAAGAAGTCCGCTAAGCCTGACGTGATATGACACTTGATAATAACCCTTTTCAAAATGCTACTTTTTGAAAAATAATTTTTTCTTAAAATGTTATCTCTGTGTTTCATTTGTTTTGGCTTAAAACATATTTTGTCTTATCTATCAAGAGTCAGGAGATCACAAAAATCAACCGTAGATAGCATGACAAGGAGCAGACAATCGAAGAATCATCACAGATCGGTTCATTTTAAAAACAAATGATTTTTCTGTGAACGCAGGTTTATAGTCTCGCTCTGAAATCACCAAATTTCTACGATCGATGAATATGGAGAAGTCAAGGGGGCAAAGGCATCTCCTAATTTACAAATTTTCCGTGGATGCAGGAATTATTTTATATTGCTCATATCGAAGATTTGGAAATGTGAATGGTTTATTTAATTCAATTCTCAACAACATGAAGTCTATAAGGAGCGTCCAGCTAGGTTCAAAGATGAACCAAATGAAAACCCCGAGAAAGATAGCTTACGGTTTTTCATCAAGGACGTCATCTGCATCACATTATCAGACACGATAGTGTCTCTACCAGAAGGGTTATTTTATTAGTATTGTCGTTTGAGACGATACGCTACCTGGAGGATCAGTGTATTTCTATTGTCGATTGAGACGATACACTACCTGAGGGTTCATTTTACCGTTATTGTCAAGTGAGACGATATTATTATCCAGAAGGCACTCAGAAGATAACTATGTTGCTCGACTAAAGCATTATCTTCATTTGTCACCAAGGATGACATCAAGAGTTAATATTCACGCATTGCGAGAAGATATTCATGCTCCGTAGAAAATCATACATCGCGGAAAATCATGCATCACGAGTCAATATTCATACATCGCGAGTTAATATTCACATATCGCGGGAAGATATTCATGCCCCGCAAGAAATCACACATTGCGGGCAGATATTCATACCCCGCAGAAAATCATGCATCGCGGAAAGTCATCCATCGCGAGTCAATATTCATGCATCACGGAAGATCATGCATCGCGAGTTAATATTCATGCATCGCGGGAAGATATTCATGCCCCACAAGAAATCACGCTTCGCGGGAAGATATTCATGCCCCGTAGAAAATCATGCATCGCGGAATATCATGTATCGCGAGTCAATATTCATGCATCGCGAGTTAATCATGCATTTAATATCCATGCATCGTGGAAAATCATGCATCACGAGTCAATACTCATGCATCGCGGAATATCATGCATCGAAAGTTAATATTCATGCATCGCAGAAGATCATGCATCGCGAGTCAAATATCATGCATCTCGGAATA
The DNA here is from genome assembly GCA_016801875.1 of Solanum sitiens. Taxonomy (NCBI): domain Eukaryota; kingdom Viridiplantae; phylum Streptophyta; class Magnoliopsida; order Solanales; family Solanaceae; genus Solanum; species Solanum sitiens. The sequence continues at coordinate 569,933 of JABWTJ010000060.1, forward strand.
CCATGCATTGCGAGTTAATATTTACGCATCGCGAGAAGATATTCATGTCCCGCAAGAAATCACGCACCGAGAGAAGATATTCATGACCCGCAGAAATCATGCACTGCCTGAGAAGGAAATTGTGCATCCCGAGAGAATATTTTTTCATCAACATCAACTGCATTCTTTTATTTTGACAAAAGTAAACGTTAAGAAGAGCATCAAAGACGACATCAAGAGAAATATCAGCACAATCAACTTTTATTTATTTTGACATCAAATGAAGAATACATCGAAGATTATATTGCAAACATAAGACATAATTTTTAATTGCTTTACGTCAAACCGATCAAGTTGACGTCAAATGTTGAAGGAGAGCAACTAAATGTCAACACGGTAAAAGACACTATATCCCATTTGAATTGCATTTCTATGCTAATGAGGTTTATCTCAGCCTTTGTCGAGAGCATCCAAAAGGATGAATTCTCCAAAAAAACAAACCATAGGTGTGGACGACATCAAAAGGGATGCAGCACAACATGGAACTTTTTCTTAGCAGCGAACTGGAACATAGTCCAAAGAGGAGTTTCAAACTCTTAGGACGCGAGCAGAGGAGCGACTTCCACCACAATCAAACCACACCCCTGTCAGAAGGCATATGGGTTTTTCTTTGGCTTTTGTCAGTTTCGCTTTCGTATCCGGATTTTTTGGTGTCTACCGGAGGCAAGTTTCCAATATGAGTGACAATACACCAAGAGTTTTGGAAATTATGTCCGTGTAAGTTCTTACCTATGGATGTGAAGAGCTCCACCTTCATGGCTAAGAGGTTGCAAGCCTCTTTTTCATACTCGCTTAAGTTGTCACTTGTCTAAAACCAAAGGTTATCTAGCATAATAGATTTCTTTTTAGTCGATCGAGTCGAACTACACGCAGTCTGATTCCTTGAGATTTAAGGATATGTAGGAGGTCTAAATGTTGAAAACTCAGTTGTATTCCAACATTCGCTCTTAAATCTTATCCCCGAGCATTTTGGTCTCATTATAATTTGGTATCGAGATATCTTTTGAATTCTTTCAAAATCGTGCATTAAATTGAGCGTATTGAACTACAAGTGGCCTAAATTGTCATATAGCCTGAGATATGTAGGAAACCTATTTCCGTGGTTCGACCATAATTCCTACGATCCGTACCAAATTCCTTTCCTAGATGAATATGTGGTCAGTCAAAATTGGTTTGGTCAATTTCATTTTCCTCGAATTTCTTGCATCAATCCAAGTAAAATGAGGGACAGTTGTTGACACCCAATGTTGGCTCTCCCCGATGTAAATTAATTCACGAGCTTCTTTATTTTCAGACGATTTGAAATAATTAGATATTATAACGTTTAAAATATTTTTCAAATTATTTTAAATTAATCTTTTAACTATTTTTATAATTTTAGGTAATATATATGTATATTAATTTGAATATTCTAAATCATCTTAAAGGATTTTAGTCAACGTTTTATTATCTTCGTCTAGTATTAGTAGTTTATGTGTCGAATCCTTAGTTTATAATTAAGTTGTCTTTTTTAGTTTGTTTAAATTGAAGAAGCTCGTTAATTAATTGATTTCAATTCATATTAATTATTTATTTTAGCGGAATTCACCTAGTATCTCATTTCGGCTAATTTGACTATTTCTAAAGACCAAGTTAGGCCTTTTTCCCAATCCTTTAGATGATCCAAAAGTGGACCAATTCCCTTTCCCTTTCCCTAGGCCCAATTTTAATTCAAAATATTTCCAGCAATCCTCAACCCAACCCTCCAGAATCCATCCCACTCTTTTAATAACCCTCAACCCGGCCCACAAATCTAGTTCACAAAAAGAAATCCCACCCACATGAGCAGGTGGAAGGATATCCATCAACTTCAGCGTTCTTCACGCTTAGTAACAGCGAAATCGTAGCATCCCCAAACGCAGCAAGAACGGTGTGCGTGAAGAGGAAAAGCAATTGTTGTACGCGCATCACGAGACAGCACGCACGCCAAGCGATAGCAGCAAAAACCTAGTCGTCCCCGTACTCAGTATTGCTTTCACGCGCGACGAGCAACGGCCAAGAACCGAGACCGGTACGCTGGTTTTTTGTCTTATGCCTCAACGTCCCTTTCTCGCCTGATATCATAGCAGCAAAGCGAGACACGCGAATCGTACTTGCAAGCGTGAAATGGCTCCACGTCAAGCCGCAAGGACGGATGGAGCGATCTGAACCGTCCATGCTACTCCTGCAGTCCTTATTTCGGGGGGATTGATGCGATTTCTCGTACAAAAGACGGCTTTTCCCTCCCTTTGAAACAAAAATTTTGAATTGGAGTGTGAATTGGGAATCTCGTCTTTGCCCTTTTCCCTCCAATTTTGTAAACCCTAGCCCCCTCCTATATATATTCTCTTTTGGTTAACTGAATGGGGGGATTTCTTCATTTTGGGATTTTTTTTCTCTCTTGAGTTCAAAAGGGGAGAAATATTTTGGGAAAGCTAGGGGAAGAAAATTTTGAAAGTGATAGAATCGACCGCGATTTATTTAGAAAAAGAACGATTTACAAAGTTTACTAAAAATTTTAAAATAGCTACAGAGGACATATAAGGAACACGACTGAAACAGAGAGAAAATAGAGTTTCGATATTAGTTTGCATTCTCGCTCATTCACTTTTTTCCCGTCGCTACACCGTCAAAGGTAACATTTTCTCCGATAGCTTTTGTCTTCCTCTATTTTGTTAATGTTAAAGAAAATATAAAAAAAAATCACTGCTCTATTGGGTCTTCTGTGATATCGTTTTTGTTTGTTTTAAATATGAGTATTTATGGCTCATTGTATTCACTGTCAAAAATTTCCTTAGAACAAGGTGTTCCAGTAGAATATCTTAATGTCTATTTCTTATATAATTTGTGTGAATTTTGTGTTGGCATCAATTGCTTATGGCTTGGTCTTTTGTTTAAGTGTTAAGAGTCAATTTCCTCGTGTCAAAAGGTATTTATTTCGAACGGTAAAGGTTGAATTCATTTTGGGGTTACTTCTAGTTAGGATTTAGAAATCGCAAGATTTCGCACTTCTCCTCCATTTTCTTTTGGCTTGTTTTCTGTTAGCATAATGCTTTAAAATTCCATTTTTCTAACCCCCTTAAATTCTAATGCAATAGTATATGTATATGCTGCTTTTAATTTTCTAAGTTGTTTGATTGTTAATTCTTTTCATCATGCTCGAGTCGTTTGTTTTATTTTTTTTACATTCTCTTCCATGGCATAATACACACTTGCTCGTTTCTCGGCGTGGTTGGTATTTGTTCAAGTTTGATTTGCTAGCAACCTGCTTCGGTTATTTTTCTTTAGAGTCGATTCAACCGTTGTCTTTTTTTTAATTGATCTTACTTGGTTTGAGAACGAGTAAAATGGTTAGGTAAGATGATTATTCCGAGCTGTTCGAATGTCCATTTTGTTGGCTTGATCTGTTTACTGTTCTGTTAAGATTATTGTTAATTTTTTTTAATGCTAGCATGCTAAATAAGGGACATTCATATGGATCCAAGGTAGTCTTTCATTACAATGATATTCGAATGTTTCTTTCTTCCTCTCTCTATATTGTTTTGGGGTTTGTTTTCTATGACTTGGCTTGATAAATTTGCTTCTCTTTATTAAATTATCTCTAGTGGCTAATGGTGTATTTTTCTTGTGGTTGTACGCATGTGGGTTTGGATTTGGTGTATGATGAGTATAATAGATTAAAAATGAGTTGCCTTTGTTTCATTTCATCTTTATGTATAAATCGCCATGCCCGTTTAATTTACCTATGTGATCATTTATTTATTTATTCCTTTCTCGAATTTGTATCCTTATCAAGTAATAAATGTGCAACCTCCATTTTGTTGTTTTAATCACTGATAATCTTCTGGAATAGTATCCCTTAGAGTAAGGTGTAACCTTTCCTTTATCTATATTTTTTCTAATTCGCCTGCCAAATGATCTTTTAGTATTACCGATTGGCTTATTCCAATTCTTTAGAACTCATGTTTTAAAGTTATGATTGTTCCTCTAGTCTCCTACTGCCCAACTTGATTTTTCTCTCGTGTTTAAGTCTGTCCTCTTCTGCCCAGCATTTTAGTTTTATTAAACTTTAAGTTTCTATATTTAAAATTTCTTAAACCATGAATTTATTGGTGTTAATGTCTCATGTGTATAGCACACTGATTTTTCTTTAGTATAAGCTTAATTACTAGTGGTTTGATTATGTTATGTGGTTATGGTGCTAGTCTATAAAAAAATGATGAGGCTATGCCTAGTTGACATCCGTTTAATGAAATCTAACAGATCTTGTGTTAAGCATTGTTGCTTACTTTACTACTTAGTACGCCTTGTTTTAGTTTGAGTTTTGGTGAATCTGTGGTTATGTTGTCCATGTTGCTGCTACTGTCCAACATTGCTTCTTCCCTTGACTTATATTTAATGACCATTGTCTACTTAATTTAATTATTAAAATTTATATCTGGCTTGATTTGTATCGAGGTTGCATCTGCTTTCATTTTTACTCCAATTTGTCTCATATACTTGTCCCCGGTAATGCTTTTTTTTCCGGGAAAATGGTAATAATAATTGAAGTGTCTTGGTTTCCAATTGTTACTTCCGGTCAGTTATTAATTCCATTAATCTTATATTGTTGCATGTAAAACTCAACCGAGTTCGCTATGAACTCTTACCTCTCCTTTGCATTTGTGAGATGAACCGTAAAGACCCCAAATAATCCTTCATCGAGTCATCACCCTCGACGAGCAGGCCCTGAATTGAAGGAAATCAAAGTGGAAAGAGTTGAAGAAATTGGGTCATTAGGGCCCAAAATTTTATTTCTCTTAAAATTTATATTTTGCTGTCGTTGGGCCTAATCCCAATTAATTATTTTATTTATTGTATCATTAGAGTTTAGGACAGGTACAGGTGAAGTGGGCAAAAAGCCCAAAACAAAAATATATCAAAATACCGGTCCAGGCGGACAGAAAACCCGGATTTGGACCCAACTTTCTCTCCCCCCCCCCCTCTCTCTCTCCCTCTCTTATTTTTTGTTTATTTATCTGCTTTATTTGTCTGTAGTTTTAAAGTTAAAGAATCCAAATCCACGCAAATGTCGTAAATGTTTTATCGACTTAAAAATAATTCTAAATGGTTTCTAAAAGGAAGAATAACTTGCGAATCAATTCTTACTAAGATAATAAGTTAAGTACTTCATGTTTTCAAGTAGCTTTAGTTAATTTTTTATCAAAAGCAAGTTAAAATTTCTAGCCAAATTATTTAGTTATCGGATAACCGTATTAAGCGGATATTTTAAGTGCGTTAAACCCCTTTCTAAAATATAAATAAGAATCCCCGAACCCTTTTAAAGTTTTCAATTGATTTGAAAACAACGGTTTTCTTAATTTTTCTCAAAAATTAAGTGGCGACTCTAACAAAGTCTCAAAACCATATAAAAAATTATTTTTCGATAAAGCACCTCTTGCTCACCCCTAGAGTGGAGAGCATAAGAGTGGTTCCTTTTTGGAGCATCGGAACTAGGACCCCTTGCTTGAGCTTGACCACTCCCCTTCTCTAGACTCTTCACATTAGGACAATCCCTAACCTTATGGACCTCTTTCCAGAACCAAAGCAATTTCCCGTTCCCACCAAGCATTCACTCATATTCTTCTTACCACACTTGACACAGGTAGGTTTCTCACTAGGTGAAATTCCACTTCTTCCCTTTTGGGATATAGGGTTAGACACCCTTTCGTTGTTAGCCTTTTGGAAATTGGAAGAACTTGGTTTGAGACCCTCTTCTTGAACCTAGGCTTGTCTTGAATTTCAAGCCTACCTTTGGACGTACCTCCCTCATAAGACTTGGCCCACTTAAACTCCCTATTCTTCCGCTTGAGTCTAGTCTCCTAAACTTGTTGAGCATGAAGCATCAAACAAGAAATATCCATAATATCATGTACCATCGCCGAACGACACTCTTAATCTAGATCATCGGACACTACCATCACAAAGCGGCTCATATCATCCCTAGAGTTAGATACCAAGGAAAGAGCATACTTTGAAAATTTAGTGAACTTCAAGGAGTAATCTTCCACACTCATACCTCCTTGATGAAGGTTGATAAACTCTTCAACCATAGCCTCCCTTTTCTCCCTTGGAAAGAATGTAAGATCTCAAAAATGACTTAGGTGAAGCTAGAGCATAACATGGTTTCCATGATGGTATAAGGTCCTAAATTGGTCTATAATGTGGTATATAGGCAGTGTCTAAGAGTTTAGGTGCATTGGAAGTCAAACGTCAAGGGATGACCAAGAGTTCGACGACTAAGTCACCTATGTGCCTCGTATGTGTTTTATGTGTTTATGTGTGATTCATGAGGTTATTAGGTCCGTAAATGAGTTATTATGGTGTATATTGGCAGTGTGTCAAGTTTTGTAAAGTTAATAGGTCAAATGTCCAAGAACGTCCATGACTTTCGAAAGATGTTCCTTGAAATGACCTTGTGTGTCTAAGCATGTTTCGTCAAATTTTACGTGTTCGTTTTGGGTGAAATTCATGTGAGAGGTCCTAAACTCGTATACTATCATGTTTGGGTTGGAAAAGTTTGGTCAAACATCACCAAGGACCATCCAAGGGTCCTTGAGGAAGGACCCTACAAGACTGCCCAAGACTGCCCAAGATAGCCCACCAACGGATGGCAATCGACGCCCAGTGGGTTAGTCGACACCCCGTTGGTGAGGTCTCGTCGATTGGTACTTAGGCGTGGGAAAGGAGAGTACAAAGACCAGACTCAGTCCCAGACCATGAACCAGAAGGACGGTCCGTTAGTCAAGGGACGGTCCGTCGATGGTCTCTCCGTCTATGAGGCAGTTCCTGTGCAGCTTCACTGTTAAGTGAGGGGTGAAGTTAGAAATTCACCCCAAGTATTATAAAATAGGAGGACAGTTGTTTTAGGTGTTTGTCGGTATTTTAAGAGTATATAAGTCATTAAACTCTTATTTAAACCCTAGCACTTAGATCAAAACTCTTTCCCTCCTAAAGTTTCTCAAAAACAAAAACATGAGAGATCAAGGTGAAGATGGAGATTGAAGATGGATCTTCGATGGAGTTTCTTCTTCAATTATCATTGGGTTCTACTAATAATGTATGGGAGTTCTTCATCTAAGGCTTGCTATCACCTTAGACAATTTCAAAGATGATTTTCAAAGATTTCAAAAAGATGAAAAGGTTCAATTTCTACTCTAAGTCTTGGGTTCTTGCATGAAACGTTTTCAAATCTTAATATATGATGTTATTGCTGTATAATTGATGTTTTCCAATGAAATTCTACGCAAACTCTTGATCTTCTCAAATCTCTAAATTTGACTAAAATATGGATGAATTGATCATGCTTTGATATTAATGAATTCATGTGTAGATTGTTATGGGATTTTGATTTATGTATAGATTATAGTTGTATGTTTTATAGGCTGTTTCAATTTGATCAATTTAGTTTGAATACTCTTAGATCTATTGTATGTTAATCTTGTTGAATTGATATTGACTTAATTTTTATAGATTCTAGTGTAGTTTTCTATCACTATTGAATAATGTAAGGATTGTATTTAATTGATGTATAGGTTGTATTAGATAATAACTCTATATTGAATTAACCTCGAATCATTGAGTATTATGGTTATTGTATTGAATTTATGTTCATGGCCATGGGTAAGGGCCATATGGTATCGGGATTGAAGTGGTGAGATTAATTGGGTGGTACGCTTCCCTAACTCTCTTTATATTATGTATATCTATTGTTATTTAGCTCTTGGATTATATGTGATTGGTACGGACCACTTATTCTGGAGGTGTTATGTGAATGATATGGCCTTGTCGGCGTTACTTTATGTAATATGATGATTATGGCCTTGACATCACTACTTGAAGTATTATGATGATTTATGTAGTTTATTGTCTGAAGTATGATCATATCTAACTACATGTGAAGTAATATAAAAGTATGTGGTTTCTTCTATTGATGTTATTTAGGTGATCATGTTAGACTATGACTATTTATTTATGTGTGTAGTCTTATAATTGATACATGATTATTCCTACTTGGCTATATGAGTCTATGATGGTTACATTGATGATGTTATAGTAGTGTGTAGGGTGACCTAAAAGATGATGAAGGTTGTGCCTATGTGCTTCTTGAATATGATATGCTATATGTGATAAAGTGAATTAATGATGTGTCTTGTTTAGGTAGACTTAAGTCCATCTTCTTGATGCATGTATGAATGTGAATATGAGATGTCTTGACTTAGGATGCTAAAGCCTCTTAGTATTGAATGTATGAATGTTATCTGAGACCTTGAATGATAATAAGAAGGTCTTTTATGTGAAACATTAAACCTAGTGGTAAGGTTATGAAACTTGAAGTCGAATGTCGTAATGGTATCCTTCTTGTAATGAATGATGGACATAAGGTTGATTGGCTAGAATGGAATCATATCAGTCCTTAGGAAAGTCATTATGAGCTTCTTGTCACCATTGTAAGGCAGCCCTAGAAGACCTCTTTCGTAGGGTAAATGTAATTGTGTTATGAACTTGATATGGAACCCTTTTGTATGAACCTTAATGTGAATTAATCTATGAGAACAAAGGCTCTGAGTAAGTGTGGTAAGGGAAGTAGCTCTAGTTAAAGGATGAGGCTAGAGTACAAAGTAAGCCCTTCATACTCCTTAACCATGTGCCTACATGGGATGTGTCCATGTTCTATCATTGGCAAGTAGAACAACCTCCATCGAAGTAGGTTACAACTCCACATTCCATGCTTCGTTACCATGGTCTATGTCGTTTATTGCCTATTCTCATCATGTGGGATACCTACTAGTATTAGAAAAGTTCTATAAAGGTTAGGTGGTGGTAGACGCTATCTTGACATTGCACAATAGGCTTTGAAGATGTTAGTGAGAGTCCGTAGGTCTTCTTCAAGACCATTACTTGAATATCCTTATGTGATGAATGTATCCTAAATGAACTAAGGAATGTAATGACTTAAGTTAAGAAAGCATGTTAAATGAATAAGTTCTTATCTAGAGTAGTTAAGGGTTGTCTAGTTAATGTATGAAGGGGGCATAGGAATGGTCACTTCATCTCTTACCTAGATAAGTCTTAATAATGATTCTAGTTAATAAAATTTATTGATTATATGGACATGATCCAAACTTAGGTAAGTCTTTTGGATTACTTAGGGAATCTTGAAGAGGTCAATTATGGACATTATCTTCTTGAGTTACTTGAGTCGGTCTTTTGATAACCTTTGTAAGGGAGATCATGTTTTATCTATGTTATTGTATTAAGTGAGAATGATTCTTCTTAGGTAGTCTATAGGATCCTTTCAGTGTGTGTGATAAGGAATTGTATGGGCGTTCGCTTCACAACTAACTCAAGTGAACCTTAGAATCACCTTTGGTTGGAGGATCTCATGTGCATGTGCTTGATATATTGTTAAAGGATGTATCTCATTCTAAGTAGTCTTGAGGATCATTTAGGCATGCCAAGAGAGGGTGTATGGGCGGTCTCTCTTAAAGTTGCTTAAGTGAGTCTTAGGATAGCATTTAGTTAGGGAATTACATGTTAACTAGTGTCTAAGGTGACATTAAGGAACTTCACTGTAACAGTGAAGTAGTTCACTGCACAGTGAAGTAGTTCACTGGAAAGTGTTCTTAAAAATGTGAATAATCGCATAAATGATTTCTTGTATGTTCCTAAGGTGTTTAATGTTGTTCTTATGATTATAGTATGATGTTTTAATCAAAATTTATGACAAGCATGCTATTCACTAAATGTCCCTTTTTCATGGTTTTTGCATGGCTTCCATATTTAGTGCATCTAATGTGCCAACCCCTAATTTTCCCTTTTGACTAAAGTGTAGGGAATTGGAAGTCTTTATGTGCCATGGAGGATGGATAGGTTTCTAAGGGTTGAAGATGAAGTATTGGTGAGTCCTAATCGATTCGAGGACAATATCCACATGTTTCTTTATTGTCTTAGTCTTTATTTTATGTCTTGTATGGGATTAGTCCCAAGTGTTCTAGACTCCAAAGTTTATATGGTTAAATGCGATATTGTAAAAGTTTAATGTCTTAATGAAAGTCTTCCGCTTGCGTATTGATTATGGAAACAGTTCTTCGTGTGTGAAGAAAGTTTTAAATTCTTACTCGTTTTAGAATGTTTATTATGCAATGAATGGTACCAGTGGCTCAAGTGAGACTTCTTGAAGTCTCATTTTCCGTGTGACGACTCAAGGATGCTCTAACTTCTAGGGTGTAGTTGAGGGTCGTGACAAACTTAGTATCATAGCCAGGTTTAGGAGTGTCTTAGTTGTCTCATGAACCACATCTAGTAGAGTCTTGTTCATAATGTGAAGCGCACCACATTATGAATAGGAGGATATTGGGTGCTACGAAAAGTTTCACTTAATCATTCATCTAATTGTCCCTAAGAGCTTTGTATATGGTGTCTTTCCCTTGTCTCCCTTATGTGTTTTGTCATTTGAGTGTGACTTTATGAAGATTGGGTTGAGGGAGAGAAAATATGTGATGTGACTTGTTAGATGAGGTGTGAAAGATGGTGTTGATGACCTTAGCTTGGTGTAGTTACCTTTTGAAAGGTAGTGTAATTGGAAAGAATGGTAAGGTATAGAGTTATAAATGTGAAGGAGTGGTTGTTGAGGTGGTTTGAAGTTGTTTAAGACCATCCATAGAAAGGAAGTGAAGAGATTTGAAAGAGCAAAGGTGAGTTTCTCCTAGTAAGGGGGATGTAGTGGTTAGATGTTTGAACCTTTGAGAGTCTTTAGTTTTCATGAGCTAGATTTTGGGTGAGAAAGTATTATTAAGGTTTAAGGTGCCTTGAATAAGTTCCTTGTGGTTGATGTTATGTTGACCTTAGAATGGGTTTCTCCTAAGTGGGGGAGTATGGTGAAGAGTATGGTTGTTGGAAGTGACGTACCCTTACCCTTTCTTTATGTGTTTATTCAAGCCTAAAACAAAGAGTTCCTAGTAACTTGATTTATGTAGAAGTCTTTGGTGGAAAATGAGTTCCAAACATTCTCCTTATGATATGCATGTTTTGGTTGAAGTTTTGTTGAATGATAAAATGAGTTTTCATGCATGGTATCTTCCTCATGATTCATGTGCATCTAGTGTAGGTTGTTATTGTTTCATAAAGATGAATAGTGAGAATGTTTAAATGGTTATATGATATTGGTTTGTTGAGAATTTATAAGAAATTTCTTAAGTGTTGCATTGATTAGATTGTGAAGCATGTTCACTGTAAAGTTTCCAGGGATTTCTGTTCACTGTAAGGTTTTGAAAAAAAAATTGACTAATTCATTCCTTGATTGAAAATTGTTATAATGTGGTTAGAACTTATGTATATGAGTATTATAATTAATATAAATGAGTTTTTTGCTATTAGGAATGACGGATGTGAGTTTTGTAGCATGATGAATTATAGAGTCTATTCTAGTTTCTTGTTGTGTTGTGAATCTCTTGATTATGTGAGATTGATTTTTTGTCCTTGATTGTGTGTTATATGGTATTGTTATGAGCTTCTAATTGAATTTATATTCTTGTAAATGTTCGGAGAGTGACAAGTGTCATTCGAGGACGAATGTTGTCCAAGTAGGGGAGATTGTAACATCTCCAAAATGACTTAGGTGTAGCTAGAGCCTAACATGGTTGCCATGATGGTCTAAGGTAGTAAATTGGTCTATAATATGGTATAGAGGCAGTGTCTAAGAGTTTAGGTGCATTGGTAGACAAACGTCAAGGGACGACCTAGACATTCAATGACTAAGTCACATATGTGTCTCGTATGTGTTTATGTGTTTATGTGTGATTCATGAGGTTATGAGTTCCTTAAATGAGTTGTTATTATGTATATAGGCAGTGTGTCAAGTTTCGTGAAGTTTGGAGGTCAAACGTCCAAGAACGTCCATGACTTTCGGAAAATGTGCCTTGAAATGACCTTGTGTGTCTACTTTAACTTTATCAAAAAAAAATTACCTTGTGTGTCTAAGCATGTTTCATCGACTTTTACGTGTTTGTTTTGGGTGAAATTCATGTGAGAGGTCCTAAGCTCATATACGATCATATTTGGGTTGGAAACATCCGGGAAAACATTCCCAAGGACCATCTAAGGGTCCTTGAGGAAGGACCCTTCAAGAGTGCCCAAGACTACCCAAGACAGCCCACCAACGGATGGCAATCGATGTCCTGTGGGTCAGTCAACGCCCCGTTGGTAAGGTATCATCCATTGGCACATAGGCGTGGGAGATGAGAGGCCAAATACCAGCCTCAGTCCCAGACCACGGACCTGCAGGACGGTCCATTGGTCAAGTGATGGGCCGTCGATGGTCCCTCCGTCTGTGAGGCAGTTCGTGCGCAGCTTCACTTTTAAGTGAGTGGTGAAGTTGGAAATTCACCCCAAGTCTTATAAATAAAGGAGGACGGTTGTTTTAGGTGTTTATAGGTATTTTTAGAGTATATAAGTCATTAAAATCTTATTTAAACCCTAGAACTTAGATCAAAACTCTTTCCCTCCTAAAGTTTCTCAAAAATCCCCCATGAGAGCTCAAAGTAAAGATGGAGCTTGAAGATGGATATTCAATGGAGTTTCTTATTTAATTATCATTGGGTTCTACTAATGAGGTATGGGAGTTCTTCATCTAAGGCTTGCTATCACCTTAGAGCCAATTTCAAAGATGATTTTCAAAGATTTCAAAAAGAAGAAAACGTCCAATTTCTACTCTAAGTCTTGGTTCTTGCATGAAACGTTTTCAAACCTTAAGATAAGATGTTATTGATGTATAATTGATGTTTTCCAATGAAATTCTCCATGAACCCTTGATGTTCTCAAATCTCTAAATTTGACTAAAATATGGTTGAATTGATCATGCTTTGATATTAATGAATTCATGTGTAGATTGTTATAGGCTTTTGATTTATGTATTATGGTTGTATGGTTTATAGGATTTTCAATTTGATCAATTGAGTATTTAATACTCTTATATATATTGTATGTTAATCTTTTTGAATTGATATTGACTTAATGCTTATAGATTCTAGTGTAGTTTTCTATCACTATTAAATGATATAAGGATTGTATTTAATTGATGTATAGGTTGTATTAGATTAATAACTCTATAATTAATTAACCTAGATTCATTGACTATTATGGTTATTGTACTGAATTTATGTTCATGTCCATGGGTAAGGGCCTTATGGTATCGAATTGAATGATTTAGCTTTGGATTGAAGTGGTGAGACTAATTGGGTGGTACGCTGCCCTAACTCTCTTAATATTATGTATAGCTATTTTTATTTAGATCTTGGATTATATTTGATTGGTATGGCCCACTTATGGTGGCGGTGTTATGTGAATAATGTGGTCTTGTCGCTGTTACTTTATCTAATGTGATGATCATGTCCTTGTCGGCACTACTTGAAGTATCATGATGATTTGTGTAGTTGATTATGTGAAGTATTATCATATCTACCTACATGTTACGTAATGTTAAAGTATGTGGTTTCTTCTGTTGATGCTATTTAGGAGATCATGTTAGACTAAGACTATGTCTTTATGTGTGTAGTCTTAGAATTGATACATGATTTTTCCTACTTTGCTATATGAGTCAATGATGGTTACATTGATGATGTTATAGTAGTGTCTAGGCTGACCTAAAAGATGATGAATGTTATGCCTATGTGCTTCTTGAATATGATATGCTATATGTGATAAAGTGAAGTAATGATGTATCTTGATTAGGTAGACTTAAGTCACTCTTCTTGATGCATATATGAATGTGAATATAAGATGTCTTGACTTAGGATGCTAAAGTCTCTTAGTTTTAAATGTATGAATGATATGTGAGACCTTGAATGATGATAAGAAGGTCCTTTATATGTAACCTTGAACCTAGTGGTAAGGTTATTAAAATTGATGTTAAAAGTCGTAATGGTATCCTTCTTGTAATGAATAATGGACTTAAGGTTGATTGGATGGAACGGCATCATATCAATCCTTAGAAAATTCATTATGAGCTTCTTGTCGCCATTGTAAGGCAACCCTAGGGGACCTCTTAGGTAGGGTAAATGTAATTGGGTTATGAACTTGATATGGAACCCTTTTGTATGAACCTTAATGTGAATTAATCTATGAGAACAAAGGCTAGCACCGAGTGAGTATGGTAAGAGAAGAAGCTCTATTTAATAGATGAGGCTAGAGTATAAAGTAAGCCCTTCATATTCCTTAACCATGTGCCTACACGGGATGTGTCCATGTTCTACCATTTGCAAGTACAACACCCTCCATTGGAGTAGGTTACAACTCTGGATTCCATGGTTTTCTACCATGGTCTTTGTCGGTTATTGCCTATTCTCATCATGTGGGATACCTACTAGTATTGGAGAAGTTCTATGAAGTTTAGGTGGTGGTATGGGACGCTATCTAGACATTGCACAATAGGCTTCGAAGATGTTAGTGAGAGTCCCTAGGTCTTCTTCAAGACATTACTTGAATGTCCTTATGTTATGAATGTATCCTAAATTAAATAAGGAATGTAATGACTTAAGTTAAGAAATCTTGTTAAATGAATAAGTTCTTATCTAGAGTAGTTAAGGGTTGTCTAGTTAAGGTATGAAGGGGGCATAGGCATGGTCATTTCATCTCTTACTTAGATAAGTCTGAATAATGATTCTAGTTAATGAAATTGATTGATATGTGGACATGATCCACACTTAGGTAAGTCTTAAGGATTACTTAGGTAATCTTGAAGAGGTCAATTATGGACATTATCTTCTTGAGTTACTTGAGTAGGTCTTTTGATAACCTTTGAAAGGGAGAATGTCGTGTTTTATGTATGCTATTGTATTAAGTGAGAATGGTTCTATCTTAGGTAGTCTACAGGATCCCTTGAGTGTGTGTGAAAGGGATTGTATGGGCGGTCGCTTCACAAATCACTCAAGTGAACCTTAGAATCACCTTTGGTAGGAGGATCTCATGTTCATGTGCTTGATGTATTGTAAATGGATGTATCTCATTCTAAGTAGTCTTGAGTATCATTTAGGCATGCTTAGAGAGAGTGTATGGGCGGTCTCCTCTTTGTGTTGATTAAGTGAGTCTTAGGATAGCTTTTAGTGAGGGAATTACATGTTAACTACTGTCTAAGGTAAAATTAGGAACTTCACTGTAACAGTGAAGGAGTTCACTGTACAGTGAAGTAATTCACTGGAAAGTGTTTGTCACATCCGGGGGAACCCCCTAGACGTACCACGGCGTACTTGACCTCTCGAAGGTCTTATACAAGCCCATAGTTATCACTCCTCGCATTGGCATAGTAAATTTAGCGGAAAATTTAAAACTTTTCATAGCACATCATATGCTAGAAACTTCAACTCATATATGTATAAAACATAAGCCATACTACATTTATAGACCTTAAGTCTCTTTGCCATCTTAGACTCAATAAATTTTAGAGTACATTAGGGACACGGCCCATAAGACACATTATATAACTATACAATATTGAAAGACTTAACAATAAAGACATTAGTAGGACATCCTTGAACTTTAAGGATTCCTTTCATTGAGCTTGGGAATCATCTATAAAGCTCTTCACCATTCAAGACATCCTTTAAGCATCCATAACCTACACTTTGTGTAAAAAGTAGAGAAGAATGGGATTAGCACAAGAATGTACTAAGTATGGCAATCATGCAAAAACATGCATTTAAGAGGGACATTTTCCTTGAAATCATACTTCATGCCATTTTGAGTAAATCATCATAAAATCTTTAACCAATAGCATTTATATCATTCACATATATCATATAAACATATTTAAAGGCCAAACATCACATAAGATCACATTTAGAATTTATTGCATCCTTAAGGCAAATTACAGTAAGCTCTTTATCCCTTAATAGTGAACTCTTTTCTCCTTTATTCATTAACCTTCCAAGTAACCCTTTAGTGATACTTGGTGCAATGCATCACCTTAAGGCCACAAGGAAACGTACATATCATCTACACAAGACAAGACATACCATCATAGAAATATAGTACAACATAGACATAGTTAAGTCAAGAGTATAAGGACATTACAATGAACTCCTAGTCATTATGCACATATACTTATTTTACTTCACATAGAACCTTATAAAACATAACGCATTCCCCCAATTTAATTCTACTAGTGAAATGTAAATGTAAGGCCCCATAACCTCACACATACTTAGTAAACCTATCATGAGACCACAAGCCTTTACATCCAAATCATATATCAACATAGTAAGAGAAGACAACTTCATTTATGTCAACAATCTTCATTATATAGTTATTAGGACTCTCATAGTGCATATAAGAATAATACCATATCACATAGACTCCAACCATGCACAACTTCATGACAAGTAGACAATTACTACCATACCATGCATAAAGACATATTCATAACCATACACCTTAGAACACCTTCCTAGGACTTCCTAAGGATCCACTTGTGCAATGTCTAGATGGGTTCATTACTTCCACCTATACTAAGTAACTAACCTTAAGTCCTCCTAGTTAGGATCCTATTCATTTACTTCCATTGTCCATTTTACTTTAGGGAAACTATAGCCTTAACCGACACTAAGACCATGGGTGCTAAACATGGAATTTGGTGTTGTAGATCCTTACACCAATGGAAGGTGTTCCTACCTAGCCAAGGTACAACAATAACATACATCCTAGCATCCCAAGTGAATTCACTTTGCCAGATCCTATGTGGCAAGCATAGTTTATGGAACTTGGGGCAATCATGGAAATATCAACTCTACACCCTTTGTTGGGTCATGAGGCTATCCATCCCGTGTGGACCGTAGTGAACCCTACCTCCCCTATTTGGGAAAGTGTCACTCCCTCACATGAGGACCGTAGTGAACCCTACCTTCCCTATTTGGAAAGTGTCACCCCCTCATCTACAAGTTCACTCGGTGCTAAGCTAAGTTTACTTTATTGAAAAAGCCTTTATTTTCATTTTATTTATAAAACATAGGTTTAAGAGAGTCATCCCCTCATATGCTTAACTTATAGGTCATAGATGAAAGTTCATCAACCTAATTCATGTGAGAAACCCTTTCACATGGACATAGCATATGTATTAGCACTATCTAGTCAAGGATACACTTAAGAACACCTTTCAAGGCTCCTCTATTGACTAGATCATCATTCATATGTGTGTGTATACATATATGTGAGAAACCCTTTCACATAACACCTTAAGTCACACATATTCATACATCATATTCATGCATATAGAAACCAAAGCTAGAACTATCCTATCAAGGTATACATGTACAATGCATAGGCAAAGTCCCATACCCTTGCCCATACTAGTACACCTATCAAGTCATCCTAGATAAGGAAACACATATCATACTTTCATAAAAATCATCTTAACATACATAGTAATTGTAATAACCCTAAAAATGAATAACATAAATGCTTAACGTGTCAAGAATGCTTGTGATTAGACCAAGGTTCACACGGATTAATACGCGTAGAACCAGACCTCAGAACCCTTACTACGGCCAAGACAACTAACTTGGGGAGTTAGTTGATCTTGGAAAGGTTGGAACCAACCATGTAGGGCTTTTGAAAATGAAGATTTAATCGAAGGAGTCCTTACCGCACTTAAAAAGAAGAAATCTTAAGTTTTGAGGGTCTAATGGTAAAATGGTCTTTTCTAGGCCAAGGGTAATATTGTAATTATCCTAAGGAATTAATTAATTAATCAATTAATTTAATAAAAGATCCGGATAGGGTAGGGTCGACCCGGAATGACCCATTTCGCAAGGGTCACTCCACCCGAGTTCGATCCCCAATGGAAGCAAAAAATTGGTGATTTATTTATTATTTAAAATCTGATTTTTAAGGGAAAAATGATCCTTTCATGTATAATTAATTAAATCAGATTTTAAGTATTACGGAGAGTCCTAAATTGACTGAGTCATCATCTAATCCTAAACAACTTCACACGTTACACTCTCTCACGTCTATCACATCCTCACGTTCAAAACTCCATTGTTCTGTCTGCCAATTAACGTGAATAATAGAAAATATAACAAAAGTTCTTCACACTTGAAGAACTCACAAAAAAATTCTAAGAAAAGAAAGCTAATAAAAAACGTTAGGCAAAAGAAAGTTGTCCGTCGAGTGGTGTGGACGTTGAGGAGTCTTGGATGTGATTTTGGAGAGGGTTTTGGGCAGCAAGTTCAACGTTTGAACATCAATTAAGGTATGGGTTTCTTCCTTCTTTGTCCCTTTCCCAAGAGACCCTTTAAGATTCAAGATATTCACTCCGAAAACTAGGGTTGTTCCCCGTTAGATGTCCCTGTCACTAGCTCCCAATGATTCATAGGTTGGGCTTGTTTGCTGGTAGATTTAGGTATGTGTGATGTTTTTGTGTTGAATGTGAATATTTTTATGTACGTGAAATCACGAAAATGACAACCAATGTGTGATCGGAAAAAAAATGATGTGTGTGTGCAAAGTGTGGCAGTGAATATACTCACTGTTGGAGGTGTGAACTAGCATGTTTAATCCTTGTATTTTATGTGCAAAAGTTGTACACAATGTGATGTTCTTATGGGGTTTGAAGTTATTGATTTTGAGTGAAAAACTCTTGGCTAATGTAACAACTAAACTACACCTAATAATGCACTAAATGTTTCATGAAATGCGCTAAGAACTAACGTGAAAAGGTTGATGAAAGGAAGCTAAAAACTATGAATAAATTTCCAGCTTGGTGTACTTTAGGTTTGGTCAAAAAGAAGGTTCAAATCTGGGTTTTTAATTGAAAATAAAATAGGTGAGGCCAATGGGGATTGAACCCAAGACCTCACATGTGAAGGAATGCTAAAAACATAAAAAGGGGAAAATGGGGTTAAGGGGAATCGAACCCGTGTGGCTACTGTAATTCGCGAAAAGAAGAAATGAAAAACGGGGGTGGGGAATTCGAAATCAGGTTACTGGAAGAGAATGAGAGAATAATTAATTAATTAATTAAATGGGAGGCGTGGGAATCTAACCCACGACCTCCAGGCTGCGAATGAGAGAAGAGAAAATTTAAGAAAAAGAAGATGTGAGGCGTGGGAATTGAACCCACGACCTCAAGGCTGGAAAGGAGAGGGGCAAAATAAATAAGAAAATAAAGTGAGGTTGTGGGGGCTCGATCCCACAACCTCACTGCCAAACGCCTAGCCTAGGGGAGTTTTAATTAAAAATAAAAATAGGAGGCTGTGGGGGTTCGAACCCACAACCTCACAGCCCCTAGCGAATTTAAATTAAAATAAGTAGGCTGTGGGGGTTCGAACCCACAACCTCCCAATTTCCCAGCGAAATAAAGAGCAAATTAAAAGAGGCTGTGGGGGTTTGATCCCACAACCTCTTGGTTTAGGCGAAATGGGACAAGAAGACTTTAAGGAAAAAATAAAAAGGGGTTGTGGGGGTTTGAACCCACAACCCTTCGGCCAAATTAAGAGGAAAACCAAGTAGAAAACTAAAGATACAATGTTAATGTTGGGGTTCAATCTAGAGTCCCAATGTCATGGAGATTAAAAATAAAATCAATGAAAAATGTAAATGTTATCCAAGTGATTCGAACTTGGGTTTCCTTCCCCAAACATCCGTATTGATACATAAGTCATACGTGAACAAAATATCCAAGAATAATGCCACCTACTTAGATCAAAATCAAGATCTTGGCATCTATACAAGATACATAAGTCTTGTACTACATAATCTGAGGAATGTATGAATAACTTAACGAATAATGAATGAAGCCTCATGGCTTGTGTGTATAGACTTATAAGTCTAGCATACGTTTTAAAGAAGTGAACCTGCGATGTATGTAATGAAAGGATGTAACCCTAGAAGGGTTAAGTATAAGTGTAAAACACACTAAATGGCCTAGTGCATTGGCATATGATGAAATGGTTATTATGTAATGAAATGACGAAACCCTAGAAGGGTTAAGTAAGAGTGTGAAACACACAAATGGCCAAATATATTGGCATATGATGAAATGAACATTCACGTAAAATGGGGTGAGTAATTATGAAGAGTAAATGTGCTAATGTTAATGAATGTGGTGACAACATGATATGAGGCTAATATAAAAGATGATAACAATCTCAAATGAGCCTAAGTAAATGTTACCAAAACGTACTCACCTATGAGAGTGTAAAGTTAATGAAGAGAACAGTCTCTATGAACACTCTAATGAAAGTATTGAGATTAACACACTTAATACTAATGATGTGATGAGAAATCATCTATTTAGCTATGATGTCCTCATACTAGAAGCCAGCTTCCATGACGTATGAGTTGAATGTAATGGAACTTTATACTAAGCACCGATAGACTAGCTATGAGCGGTGATGCCTTCTTTCGTCAAGGGCGGAGGTTCACGTAACTCTCATGAGATGAGACTGTCCGGCTTTCCGAGTATGGGTCTCCTTATATCTCCTGGTCTTCGAACCTATACTGTCAATATAGGGATCTGGCGGGGTTAAATTCCTATGTACGCTAGCATGTTTTTGGGTCACCTTGGTCGGTGATTCCACCTCTTTTTGGTGTGGGGGAGACACTGGATTTCATCATGCTCACATGATCTATGTCGGTTAAAGTTAAAGTTTCCAATGAATGAATGAGGCCAGCCTCAAATAAAGCACATAATGAAATGAATGATACCAAAGGTGTTAGGATAGGATAATCAAGAGATGATCTAGACTCATGTAATGACACTAGGTTATTCTTGATTATTGCACAGCAAACCCGATGAAAGTCTTAAACTACACCCTTGGTATAGCTGGTGTTCACACTGGCCTATGAACGAAATTAAATGAAGTACGTATGAATGAATGAAGGAGACTCTGTGTTTGCTAATGAAGACTCCCTAGTTGAGGTCCCATATGTTGAGCCCTCATTCTGGGAAGTCTTAATGTTAAGTCCATGATTCCAAGGTCTCATGGCATATGAATGAATGATATGAAAGAAGCTATGTGCTATATGTTATATGCTATATGTAATACGATATGTGCTATGTGTAAGATGTTATGTGTTGTGTGCAATATGATATTTATGATGATGCATGTTACTCTCATGGCATGACTTTCCTAATCCAAATTTGGAAAGATCATTGACTTTCCTAATCCAAATTTGGAAAGCTCCCTGACTTTCCTAATCCAAATTTGGAAGGTTCACTAACTTTCCTAATCTCAATTTGGCAAGTCCACTGACTTGACTTTCCATAATCATGATGTTAGGGAAGAGCTATTTTTTCTCATGCATGTCCTTGGTGTGTGCTTGCATATACCCATACTTAGTACAAGTGTGTACTAACCTTATTCAACTATACAATTTTTAGGTGCAGGCACAGGTGGACGCTAGAGCTACAAGTTGACGCTGAAGCTATCCAGACGTCGAGCATTCATCCAGACTTGGTAGGCCCTCATGCTTTTGAGGATGCTGCCATTTATATTCTAGCTTAGTTTTAGACTTGAGCTAGTGGAGCGTGTTCCACTAGCATTTCTTTCATGTTTTATTCAGATATTGTATTGATGCCATTTTGGCAAGTACATCTTTATTACTATGTTAGACTATTTCTTTCATTTGATAATCTTGATATTAGATGGTTGATGGTGAACAATTATGTATTAATGAAAATGTTTAATAAGTATGTTAAGAAACAAAAAGTTTCAAACTTTCCGCTAAAATTAACCTAACTGAAGTAAGATTGACGTATGTAGGCTTGTCTGCGACCTCTGAGAAGTCAACGACGCTGGTCTCGTTGGGGTCTAGATTCTAGTCGTGACAAAGTTGGTATCAGAGCACTAGGTTAAGTTCCGAGAATAATGAGTTCACATCAACCACATTGAGTAGTTTCTAAGTCATGGTAGTGAAGTGCACCACTATCCTGGATTAGAGACTGCATGATGCGTAGGAAAATTTCTCTTCTTCTGATCTTATCGTGATTTTCCTAATGTCTAATTTCTTGGTCTTATGAGCGTGTATAACATCAATTCTTGTTGTTTTTGGAGAATGAATACTAGGAGAACCATTGGTCAGAGGAGAGGAGGAGCAGCTGCTGGGAACAATCAGGTTCCACCCCAGGCTCCAGCTGAAGGAGTGGATATGCCAGTTAACCCAGCTGGGTTTACTGATGCTGAGGTGAGGGCATCTCTGGCCCAGATGGCACAGGCCATTACTATGCAGGCCCAGGCTATGACTGCCCAGGTCAACCGGCAGGATGTTCAGAGGGAGAACCCACCGGTTTATAGCATGGCTGACAGGCTGAGAGACTTTACGAGGATTAATCCTCCTATTTTCGCAGGGTCCAAGACTTCAGAGGATCCCCAGGAGTTTGTGGATGAGGTGCATAAGATTTTGGTGGCTATGGGGGCCACAGATACTGAGAAGGCGGATCTGGCTTCTTATCAGCTCAAGGATGTTGCACAGAGTTGGTGCAAGATGTGGCAGGATAGCCGAGCGTTGGGCGGAGTTGCAGTCACTTGGGAGCTATTTAAGACAGCCTTTATGGAGAGATTCTTTCCTAGAGAAATGAGGGAAGCAAAGGTTAAGGAGTTTATCAACCTTAAGCAGGGATCTATGAAAGTCAGGGAGTATTCCCTGAAATCTATTAAACTATCGAGGTATGCTACTTTCCTTACTATCTAACAGCAAGGATGAAATGAGTACTGAAGTTTGTTAAATTATCCAGGTATGCTACTTCCCTTGTGTCTAACAGCAGGGATGAGATGAGCATATTCCTCACAGGAATCAATGGAGATCTGGAGGAAGAGTGTCGGTCTGCGATGCTCCATGATAATATGGACCTCTCCAGGTTGATGGTGCATGTCCAGCAGGTAGAGTACAGCCGCAAAAATAGGGGTATTCGTTATGCTAGGAGGCCTTAGCCTCAAGATCAAGCAGGTCCCAGCCATGGAGGCCACAAAAACAATTTTGGCGTCCGTGAGCAGCCCAGGTTCAAGAAGGGGCAACAGAGTTCTGGGAACTCTAACTTTTAGAGGAGTACAGCACCTAGAGGAGGCAGACCTGAGCCTAAGAGGGGCAATGGAGGTGAGATGCAGCGTCCTAAAAAGAATTATGCTAAGTGTGGCCGAGCTCACAATGTAGAGTGCAGACAGGGCACCAATGACTGCTTCGGTTGAGGTAAGAGTGGGCACATGGTTAGAGACTGCCCACAGAACAGAGGTCAGGCTGGAGGTAATGCTCAGCCTAGGCCTAACCCACAGGGTGCAGTAGTAGCCGATCCTCCTAAGAGGAACAGGTTCTATGCCCTGAAGGGCAGGGAGGAGCAGGAGAAGTCCGCTGATGTGGTCACAGGTATGCTGCAAGTATTCTCAACTTCTGTTTATGCTTTACTTGATCCAGGGTCTACGCTTTCCTTTGTAACTCCTTTGCTTGCTCTCACTTTTGAGATATTGCCTGAAGTTCTGCATGATCCTATTGTGGTTAGTACACCTTTAGGAGAAATTGTAAGAACTGATAGAGTATACAAGGATTGCCAATAGTGATAAGTGGTAAGACTATGTGTGTAGACTTGGTTGAGTTACCCATGCATGATTTTCATGTTATTCTTTGCATGGACTGGCTTCACAGTTGTTATGCTTGCTTGGATTGTCGTAATAGAGTGGTGAGATTTCATTTCCCTAATGAAGAGGAGCTAGTCTGGGAGGGGTACAACTCGAATCGTCCTATTAATTTCTAACCTTAAGGCCAATAAAATGATGTCCAAGGGGTTGTTGTGTCATCTTGTGAGTGTTAATGATTTAGATCATGACATTCCTTCCATAGACTCAGTGCCTGTAGTGAATGAGTTCCTAGATATATTTCCTGATGATTTCCCTGGAGTCCCTCCCCCTCGAGAGATTGATTTTGGTATCGACTTAGAACCCGCTACTAAACCAATTTCAATTCCTCCTTACAGAATGGCTCCAGCTGAATTCAAAAAGTTGAAGCTGCAGTTAATAGATCTCACTGACAAGGGTTTCATTCAGCCGAGCATATCCCCTTGGGGAGCTCCAGTGTTGTTTGTGAAAAAGAAAGATGGAACCCTTAGAATATGTATCGATTATCGGCAGCTTAACAAAGTCACTATAAAGAATAAGTATCCACTTCCCAGAATAGATGATTTGTTTGATCAGCTCCAAGGGTCTAGTTTCTTCTCTAAGATTGATCTTCATTCAGGGTATCATCAGCTTAGGGTTAGGGATGGAGATATCCCAAAGACAGCCTTTCGTACCCGTTATGGTCACTATGAGTTCTTAGTCATGTCATTTGGTCTTACGAATGCACCTGCTGCATTTATGGACCTCATGAACCGGGTCTTCCGTGAATACCTTGACTCCTTCGTCATAGTATTCATTGATGACATTCTCATCTAC
Organism: Solanum sitiens; assembly: GCA_016801875.1. Taxonomy (NCBI): domain Eukaryota; kingdom Viridiplantae; phylum Streptophyta; class Magnoliopsida; order Solanales; family Solanaceae; genus Solanum; species Solanum sitiens. Next base: position 594,445 of record JABWTJ010000060.1, read on the forward strand.
TCTAGGACCAAGGAAGAGCATGAACAACATTTGAGACTAACCTTGCAGGTACTTAGACAACATCAGTTGTATGCCAAATTCAACAAGTGTGAATTTTGGCTTAGATCAATGACATTCTTGGGTCATGTTGTGTCTGATCAGGGCGTGGAGGTGGATCCCAAGAAGGCTGAGGCTGTGAAGAACTGGCCAAAGCCTCTTACTCCCACAGATATCCGTAGTTTTTTGGGATTGGCTGGTTACTACCGCAGGTTTGTGGAGGGCTTTTCTTACATTGCTGCCCCATTGACAGCTTTGCCTAAGAAGAAATCCAAGTTTGAATGGACGAAGACTTGTGAGAAGAGTTTCGAGGAGCTCAAGGACAGACTCACTTCAGCTCCGGTGCTTACTTTGCCTAAGTGTGGTGAGAATTACACTATTTACTACGATGCATCTAGGGTTGGTTTGGGTTGTGTTCTTATGCATGTTGGTAAGGTGATAGCCTATGCGTCCAGACAGCTCAAGGTTCATGAGAAGAATTATCCCACTCATGACCTGGAGTTGGCAGCTGTGGTGTTTGCACTGAAGCTGTGGAGGCACTACTTGTATGGAGTGCATGTGGATGTATTCACAGACCACAAGAGTCTCCAGTACGTGTTCACACAGAGGGAGTTGAATCTACGTCAGCGGAGATGGTTGGAGATGTTGAAGGATTATGACATGAATGTTCACTACCATCCAGGTAAGGCTAATGTTGTAGCTGATGCTTTGAGCAGGATGAGCATGGGAAGTACAACCCACGTTGAGGATGAAAAGAAGGAGTTGGTGAGAGATGTACACAGACTGCCAGACTGGGTGTGCGATTGGTTGACTCTACTAGTGGGGGTGTTTCAGTTCATCCTAGTTCTGAATCATCCTTGGTAGTTGAAGTCAAATAGGGTCAGCATCTAGATCTTGTGTTAATGGAGCTGAAGGACTCAGTGTTGATAAAGATGAATGAGTCTTTCGCTTTGGGAGGTGATGGCATACTTAGGTATCAGGACAGGCTGTGTGTACCAGATATGTATGATTTGCGGACCAGGATTATTGCAGAGGCCCATGGTTCCAGATATTCCATACATCCAGGTTCCACCAAGATGTATCATGATCTTAAGCAATTTATTGGTGGGACGGCATGAAGAAGGACATTGCAGAATATGTGGCCAAGTGTCCTAATTGTCAGCAGGTTAAGGCAGAGCATCTTAGGCCTGGCGGTCTGACTCAGATTATTGAGGTGCGACTTGGAAGTGGGAGGCCATTAATATGAACTTCGTGGTTGGTCTTCCGAGGACTAGGAGGCAGCATGACTCCAGATGGGTTATTGTGGACAGATTGACTAAGTCTGCCCACTTTATCCTTGTGAAGTCTACTTCCATAGCCGAGGATTATGTGAGACTCTACATTGATGAGATTGTGAGATGGCACGGGATTCCTTTGTCTATCATTTCAGATAGAGGAGCTCAGTTTACTTCATATTTGTGGAGATCTTTTTAGAAGAGCTTGGGAACGCAGGTAAAGCTTAGCACTGCCTTTCATCTTCAGACAGATGGGCAGGCACAGTGCACCATTCAGACATTGGAGGACATATTGAGAGCATGTGTGATTGACTTCAGAGGTAGCTGGGATGACCATCTGCCATTGATAGAGTTCTCGTATAATAATAGCTATCACTCCAGCATTGGGATGGCACCGTTTGAGGCACTGTATGGTAGGAGGTGTAGATCTCCAGTTGGGTCGTTCAAGGTTGGAGAGTCATCCATTTTGGATCCAGAGATCATTCATGAGGCCTTAGAGAAGGTCAGAGTGATTAGGGACAAGTTGGCTACTGCTTACAGTCGGCAGAAGTCATATGCAGATAACAGAAAATAGCCCTTAGAGTTTGATGTTGGTGACCAGGTTTATCTAAAGATATCACCTATGAAGGGGGTGATGAGATTTGGCAGGAAGGGGAAGCTGAGTCCGAGGTATGTTGGGCCATATGAGATCCTACAGCGTGTGGGTGAGGTGGCCTATGAGTTAGCATTGCCTGCGGAGCTAGCTTCTGTTCATCCAGCCTTTCATGTTTCTATGTTGAAGAAGTGCTTAGATGATCCAGCATCAATTCTACCTGTGGAAGGTTTGGGGGTTGATGAAGACTTGTCTTATGAGGAGGTACCTGTTGAGATCTTAGACAGACAGGTCAAGCGGCTGAGGAACAAGGAGATAGCCACAGTGAAGGTATTATGGAGAAATCATCTTGTTGATGGTGCTACGTGGGAGGCTGAGGCCGACATGAGATCCCGCTACCCTCATCTTTACAGCTCTTGAGGTTAGACTTCCTACTCTTAAGTCTAAGTTTCCTTATCTCTCCGTATTTTGTTGCTATTGCGTGACTGTGCATAGTGATTATGTTATGATCTGACTGGCATTAATATATGTAGTGGTAGTGTCATTCGGGGACGAATGTTCCTAAGGGGGGGATAATGTAACAACTCTAAAAATGAATAAGATAAATGCTTAAGGTGTCAAGAATGCTTGCGATTAGACCAAGGTTCACACGGATTGATACGCGTAGAACCAGACCTCAGAATCCTTACTACGGCCAAGCCAACTAACTTGGGGAGTTAGTTGAGCTTGGAAAGGTTGGAACCAACTATGTAGGGCTCTCGAAAACAAAGATTTAATCGAAGGAGTCCTTACCGGACTTAAAAAGAAGAAATCTTATGTTTTGAGGGTCCAGGGGTAAAATGGTCTTTTCCAGACCAAGCGTAATATTGTAATTACCCTAAGGAATTAATTTATTAATTAATTAATTTAATAAAAGAGCCGGATAGGGTAGGGTCGACCCGAAATGACCCATTTTGCAGGGGTCACTCCACCCGAGTTCGAGCCCCAATGGAAGTAACAAATTGGTGATTTATTTATTATTTAAAATCTGATTTTTAAGGGCAAAATGGTCCTTTCATGTATAATTAATTAAATCAGATTTTAAGTATTAAGGAGAGTCCTAAATTGACTAAGTCATCATCTAATCCTAAAAAACTTCACACGTTTCACTCTCTCACGTCTATCACATCCTCACGTTCACAACTCTCTTGTTCTCTCTGCCAATTAACGTGAAGAACAGAAAATATAACAAAAGTTCTTCACTCTTGAATAACTCAAAAAAAAATTCTAAGAAAATAAAGCTAATAAAAAACGTTAGGCAAAAGGAAGTTGTCCGTCGAGTGGTGTGGACGTTGAGGAGGCTTGGAATTGATTTTGGAGAGGGTTTTGGGCAGCAAGTTCAACGTTTGAACATCAATTAAGGTATGGGTTTCTTCCATCTTGGTCCCTTTCCCAAGATACCCCTTAAGATTCAAGATATTCACTCCGAAAACTAGAGTTGTTCCCCGTTAGATGTCCCTGTCACTAGCTCCCAATCATTCGTAGGTTGGGTTTGTTTGCTGGTAGATTTAGGTCTGTGTGATGTTTTTATGTTGAATGTGAATATGTTTATGTACGTGAAATCACGAAAAAGAAAAATAATGTGTGATCGGAAAAAAAATGATGTGTGTGCAAAGTGTGGCAGTGAATATACTCACTGTTGGAGGTGTGAAATAGCATGTTTAATCCTTGTGTTTTATGCGCAAAAGTTGTACACAATGTGATGTTCTTATGGGGTTTGAAGTTATTGATTTTGAGTGAAAAACTCTTGGCTAATGTAACTACTAAACTACACCTAATAATGCACTAAATGTTTCATGAAATTCCCTAAGAACTAACGTGAAAAGGTTGATGAAAGGAAGCTAAAAACTATGAATAAATTTCCAGCTTGGTGTACTTTAGTTTCGGTCAAAAAGAAGGTTAAAATCTGGTTTTTTAATTGAAAATAAAATAAGTGAGGTCAATGGGGATTGAACCCAAGACCTCACATGTGAAGGAATGCTAAAAACGTAAAAAGGGGGAAATGGGGTTAAGGGGAATCAAACCCGTTTGGCTACTGTAATTCGCGAAAAGAAGAAATGAAAAAGGGGGCTGGGGAATTCGAAATCGGATTACTGGAAGAGAAAGGGCAGAATAATTAATTAATTCAATAAATGGGAGGCATGGGAATAGAACCCACGACCTCCAGGCTACAAATGAGAGAAGAGAAAATTTAAGAAAAAGAAGATTTGAGGCGTGGGAATCGAACCCACGACCTCAAGGCTGGAAAGGAGAGGGGCGAAATAAATAAGAAAATAAAGTGAGGCTATGGGGGCTCGATCCCACAACCTCACTGCCAAACGCCTAGCCTAGGGGAGTTTTAATTAAAAATAAAAATAGGAGGCTGTGGTGGTTCGAACCCACAACCTCACAGCCCCTAGCGAATTTAAATTAAAATAAGGAGGTTGTGGGGGTTCGAACCAACAACCTCCCAATTTCCCAACGAAATAAAGAGTAAATTAAAAGAGGCTGTGGGGGTTTGATCCCACAACCTCTTGGTTTAGGCGAAATGGGACAAGAAGACTTTAAGGAAAAAATAAAAAGGGGTTGTGGGGGTTCGAACCCACAACCCTTCGGCCAAATTAAGAGAAAAAACAATGTAAATGTAAATGTTGGTGTTCAATATAGAGTCCCAATGTCATGGAGATTAAAAATAAAATCAATGAAAAATGTAAATGTTATCCAAGTGATTCGAACTTGGGTTACCTTGCCCAAACTTCTGTATTGATATATAAGTCATACGTGAACAAATATCCAAGAATAATGCCACCCACTTAGATCAAAATCAAGATCTTGACATATATACAAAATACATAAGTCTTCTACTAAATAATCTTAGGAATGTATGAATCACTTAACGAATTATGAATGAAGCCTCATGGCTTGTGTGTATAGACTCATAAGTCTAGCATACGTTTTAAATAAGTGAACCTAAGATGTATGAAATAAAAGGATGTAACCCTAGAAGGGTTAAGTATGAGTGTAAAACTCACTAAATGGCCTAGTGCATTGGCATACGATGAAATGGTTATTATGTTATGAAATGACAAAACCCTAGAAGGGTTAAGTAAGAGTGTGAAACACACAAATGGCCAAATATGTTGGCATATGATTAAATGAACATTCACGTAAAATGGGGTGAGTAATTATGAAGAGTAAATGTGCTAATGTTAATGAATGTGGTGACAACATGATATGAGGCTAATGTAAAAGATGAGAACAATCTCAAATGAGCCTAAGTAAATGTTACCAAAACTTACTCACCTATGAGACTGTAAAGTTAATGAAGAGACCAGTCTCTATGAACACTCTAATGAAAGTATTGAGATTAACACACTTAATACTAATGATGAGATAAGAAATCATCTATTGAGCTATGATGTCCTCATACTAGAAGCCAGCTTCCATGACGTATGAGTTGAATGTAATGGAACTTTATACTGAGCACCGATAGACTAGCTATGAGCGGTGATGCCTTCTTTCGGGAAGGGCGGAGGTTCACGTAACTCTCATGAGATGAGACTGTCCGGCTTGCCGGTTATGGGTCTCCTTATTTCTCGTGGTCTTCGAACCTATACTTCCAATATAGGGATCTGGCGGGGTTAAATTCCCATGTACGATAGCATGTTTTTGGGTCACCTTGGACGGTGATTCCACCTCTTTTCGGTGTGGGGGAGACACTGTATTTCATGATGCTCACATGATCTATGTCGGTTAAAGTTAAAGTTCCCAATGAATGAATGAGGCCAGCCTCAAATGAAGCACATAATGAAATGAATGATACCAAAGGTGTTAGGAAAGGATAATCAAGAGGTGAGCTAGACTCAGGTAATGACACTAGGTTATTCTTGATCATTGCACAGCAAAACCGATGAAAGTCTTAAACTACAACCTAGGTATAGCTGGTGTTCACACTGGCCTATGAACGAAATGAAATGAAGTACTTATGAATGAATGAAGCAGACTCTGTGTTTGCTAATGAAGACTCCCTAGTTGAGGTCCCATATGTTGAGCCCTCATTCTGGGAAGTCTTAATGTTAAGTCCATGATTACAAGGTCTCATGGCATATGAATGAATGATATGAAAGAAGCTATGTGCTATATGTTATGTGCTATATGTAATACGATATGTGCTATGTGTAAGATGTTATATGCTGTGTGCAATATGATATTTATGATGATGCATGTTACTCTCATGGAATGACTTTCCTAATCCAAATTTGGAAAGCTCATTGACTTTCCTAATCCAAATTTGGAAAGCTCCCTGACTTTCCTAATCCAAATTTTGAAGGTTCACTAACTTTCCTAATCTCAATTTGGCAAGTCCACTGACTTGACTTTCCATAATCATGTTGTTAGGGAAGAGCTATTCTTTCTCATGCATGTCCTTGGAGTGTGCTTTCATATACCCATACTTAGTACAAGTGTGTACTAACCCTATACAACTCTACAATTTTTAGGTGCAGGCACAGGTGGACGCTAGAGCTACAGGTTGACGCTGAAGCTATCTGGACGTCGAACATTCATCCGGACTTGGTAGGCCCTCATACTTTCGAGAATGCTGCCATTTATATTCTAGCTTAGTTTTAGAGTTGAGCTAGTGGAGCATGTTCCACTAGCGTTTCTTTCCTGTTTTATTCAGACAATGTATTGGTGCCATTTTTGCAAGTACATCTTTATTACTATGTTAGACTATTTCTTTCATTTGATAATCTTGATATTAGATGGTTGATGGTGAACAATTATGTATTAATGAAAATGTTTAATAAGTATATTAAGAAACAAAAAGTTTCAAATTTTCTGCTAAAATTAACCTAAATGAAGTAAGAATGACGTATGTAGGCTTGTCTGCGACCTCTGAGAGGTCAACGACGCCGGTCTCGTCTGGGGTCTAGATTCCAGTCGTGACAGTAATAGACACTAGTAAATATGAGAACTACCTTTCATTTAGACACCATGACTTATACAACTTATAACATGCATGTAAAGTGAGTGTGTGTGTACATTGGTCAACATGATCACACAATTGATATCAACAACACATTGAGACCTCCACCCTCTTAGACCATAATGCTCTTTCAAGCATAGACCACAAAACACACAATAGCATAGGAGACAAGTCAACTTCACATTACACTTAAGACTCCTAACTTGTACTATTCATGCATTCACATAGGGGTGCATAGGTAAGGGATTATTAACCATTTTAACACATCAATGGAAGCACCTATACTTTACCCTAACATGGATACACACATGCTTATACAATAGCCATACAACCTAGATCACAACTAGAATAGGAAAGTAGGCATAAGCTTCTCATAGTATCATCTTAAGAAAATGTTCATAAGTTCATCAATTTTCCTTCAAGGCCATGGTAAACACATATATAATGACAATAAACTAAACACCACCACCATAAGTGGACCATACCACACAATGTCATACAAGGCTTCATCAACATTATTATAGAAGAATAGAGAAGTAGAAAAGTTGAGGAAATAGGCATTCTTACCAACTCCTCAACCTTTGATCCTCATTGACCAATACACCTTGTTTATCAATAATTCATATATATGGCAGTAGCTAAATGTACATTAAACATATAAGAAACCATGTACAAGTCGCTACAAGATTATACCATAACATACACATCACATACTAGGAAAGTAGAAGAACATAGATCATTAACCAATTTCATTCATATGGATTATAGGTCATATTTCATGAATCATATCACTCTAAGGCAGTAGCTAATGACATTATAATCTATATGAGACACTACTACAATTTGCCATTAAGGTCGATACAAGCATGCTTCATATAAGGAGTTCATGGAAGGTAAGTTTACATAGGTTAATCCTATTCAACCTATCATGAATTGACCCATATTGTAGTAATTACATAAAATTCATCCTTATATTTTGTTATAGGCAGCAGCGATAGACATTAACCATGATCAATTCCTATAGCAACCAACCTAAGTCAAGATCACAAGTTACAACTCCATAGACAAGAAGAACCTAGATTAATTCAAACCAAGCCTTCTCTACTTTGGTCATACATGATTTATATGCACAATTCAACCATGGTATTAACCTAAAACAATAGCTACAAGAACCACAACTTAATCGAAATTCACTTTAGATCATAAGGAAGCCAATGTTACAGTGAACTATAGAAACTAGGCTAAACATGCTCAAATCTTCATACATTGTTCCTCATGGATCCTTCAACATCAACTCAACATAAATTCATGTAAATAACAGAATATACAATCACTTCAACGTAATGGAATCATAATTCAATCGATAACAAGTCATGATCACAAAGCCCATGCAAGGCTAAATCGTTTAGTGAAGGAGCATGGGTTCATCATGCAATTGGAGTAAAATTCACGTTAAAACTACTGTATTAACTTCAATTAATCATGATTCAATCGTTCAAATCCTTATTAGAAAGAACCCATGGCAGATTGAAGAAGAAGGACTTTGATCATATTTTTCTTCTTTGAAATCTTTGAGAATGACTCTGTAGATGAAAAGATAACTAGAGATGAAGATCACCATACCTTTATCCACATGAAAACCTCTAAGAATTTATGATTCATCCATGGAAAACCCAGCTTAAAGCTGATCTTGAGCTTCACCAACAATGGTGGTTTTAGAGAGAACATTTTTGGAGGGAAGAGCTCAAAACATGTGAGTTGATTTTAGAATTGGTTGATCACGTTTTAGATGACTTATATACACCTAAAATTAACTAAATAAACCTATTATAGTAAGTTTAGGATGTGGGGTGAATTTCCCATTCACCCCTTTAATTAACAGCACGCAGGCTGCCAGTTGCAGGCCACCCTCGACGATGGTAATGATGGGGCGTCGAGGCCATGATTGGCTGTGCCTGGCCTCCGTCACCTGAAACGTAGCCAAAATTGTCTTAAGACCTGCCCAAGGAATGTGTCCCTCGATGAGACCTTCTCGACGGGCCGTTGGTGGACCAACGATCGTCATTGGGTCCATCAATGGACACTGCCCAGGCAGTGTCTTAGGCAGCTTTGGGTCCTTCTTGTGGGGCCTCTTGTGGGGCCCTTTAGAAGTCGTACCGGGACGTTTCCAATGCGATTATAAACCTTAACAAGTTATAGACCTTCCACATAAATTTCATCCAAAACAAACACCTACAAGACGTCCAAACAGGCCAAGCCCCATCATGACATACGTTGAACGTCTTAAGGGCTATGTTTTTAACGCCTTGGACGTTCTTGGTCGTTTAACCTCCAAACTTCTCGAAACTTAATATACTATAGTTAAATATAATTTTAAACCATTTAAAGACTTATTAAGATCATGAAACACAGTATATAAACACATGAGGCACACAGGCGACTAGTCATCGAACGTTTTGGTCGTCCGTTGACGTTCGACTTCCAAATCACTTCAAACTTTGCACACTGCCTCTATAGCATATAATAAGGCATTTTAGGATATTATAACCTTAATACGAACATGTTAGTCTCTATACCCTTATCTCATTTTCGGGGTCTTACAATATCCCCCACTTGGGAACATTCGTCCTCGAATGACACTTAGAACACTTTAATCGAAACAAAGACTTCAATGCATATTAGAGCAGTTCATATAAATCATAACATCATCACATAGAAGTTAATGTACCATACTTTACAAGGAATACAAGTTCACATCATTTAGCACTCAATGCACACAGGCAAGCAAAAACTTAAACTCACTCACTCTTTAATACATCAAACACAAAGGCTCTTTTCATGTTCATAGGAGAACATCCTTCTCCCAATCATAACATGGTCATTACACCTTAATTCTTTACATTATCATCTTGCAAAGCCACACAAAGGCATATTTCAACAATACTAAAACAAGTAGGCACTCATACTTCAATGCACATAGACTTGAGTAAGATAGGTTGACAATTGATTCTCACAAGTTAGACCTAGTGCTATGAAGGTCATACTCAACCATACCATGCTTAGTTGTGTCCATGTAGGAATGTTCTTCTCCTCAACATACTTACATGTATCATGAGTTCACACCTTAGCAAAGTACAAGGTCAATTCCCTTTTAAAATGAGAAATCTCAACTTTTAAACCAAGGCATGAGAATGTATTCTTCCTAGTGAAGTCTAAACGGTAGATCACACCAAATACATCACAACAATTAGGAAGGCATTTCACAAAGTTTCATTTTCTAACATAGTACTCACCCTTACAGTAATCCTCATTTTAGAAAAATAACACAATTTATAGGCACATGAACACTTAACTAAACATGCTTTCATTTTCAAGAATGAGCCTACAATTATGCATTCCAAATCATAAAGTCACATAGTTTTCAAGAGAGTCAACATATTTCATTGTAAAAGAGACTCAATTTCAATTATAAGGCTAAACAATTTTCCTCACAAGTGACTATTACAAAGTTCCTTGTCCTATCTCATGAAGTCAAATGCACAACTAACATATCAAGATGTAATTCAACATGAGAAAACATGGATGTTCATCAAAAAAATTCTTTCATACCCTTTGGAACATTCATAATGTCTTCGAGATGAAGCCAATCAATACACACCAAACATATAAAGTTCATGCAACTCATACTTTATGCAAGACTATATTCATGAACAAGCTTACTAAGAATTCATTATTTTCAAGTTCAAGTAAGAATAGAAGGTTAAGGTAGACAATTTCTACGACCTTACTACTCAATCACCATCCCCCACTTAGGGTAAGCCCAATTAAGAGCAACTTAACCCAACCTTAAAAGGATCTTTAACTAAACAACCTTCATTTCCATCATTCACAAGATTACCATTTAGAAGGAATTTAAAGTAAGCCAACATAGTAACACCAAGGTACTCTAAGCCTTATCACCTAGGCAATTCATCCAAAATAATTATCAAGTTAGGTTATCTCATTCAACCACATACGGTTTGTATATAATACAATTGACACCAAGGTCATACATCATTAGGGTAAACAATATAGGAGACTTAGTCTCAAGGACTCTTTCTTTCTTTCAACATTAAGGTAAGGTAACTTCTAGGTCAATCAAACCCACATCATCACCCTACAAAGATAAGAATACTACCCTCAATTCTAGGGGAAACATCAATTCCACAATATTAAGGGACTCACAACACAATAAGAAGTTAGAAACAAATCTACGACTCATCATGCCATAAGACTCTCATTCTTCATTCCAAATAGCAAATCTCCCTTCTTCTTTTTTTACATTCATTATCATGTTCATATACATCTATTCTATACACATTTTATTAATATAAAATCAAAGAACAGTTTAGTTGATTCTCCAAAAAAAATGTTACAATAAGTTGCCTAGATTTACAGTGAGCATGCTTCCAAATATCCAAAAATGCAACATTTAGACAATTGAGAGGGACAAGCATGGCAATATAAGATACAAAGCTTTACCAACTCATCCTCCATAACCATGCATACTATCATCACAACTAGGATCAAGTCTTTACAAAAGACTCCAATTTATACTAGCAACTCATCAAGTACCACTTATATACAAAGGAAAACAATGCACACTTTTAAACACATATTCTTAGGGTAGCATACTCCCATAGGTATTCACTACACATCTCAAGTTCAAATAATAGTATTAGGCTACCAAGATATAATGCCATATAGTAATACAACATTCCAAAAGAATTCACTTTAACCATAATAACTTTTAACATGCTTTAACTATATCATGACATACATTTCTCAATATAACAAGCTTATTCACATAATTTTCACATATAGCCATAATTGGCATCACATCATCAAAACATGTCAAGATTCACCTTCACACATACTCATTCAACCATAAAACCAAGTTAAGCATTAAATCACCTTTTTCTCCCTTAAGCATAGAGAACAAACCTCAACCAAGCAATCACATCTAAAAGACCACCGGACAAGAAAACCTAAGAGAGAGACCTTATAGAGTTAAGTTCTATGGTACGATATGAGAATGATGAAGAAGGGAAACTCTATCGTCCTATAGCCTCTCGTACCATTTGATGTGTCGTGACTCACCACGAATGATACAAGACTCTACTAGATGTGGCAATATGAGACTCTTAGAACCTAAGACCACTATATAAACCTCGTACTCTGATGCCACGTTTGTCACATCCAGGGAACCCCCTAGAAGTAACACGGCGTACTTGACCTCTCAGAGGTCTTATACAAGCCCATAGTTATCATTCATCGCATTGGCATAGTAAATTTAAAACTTTTCATAGCACATCATATGCTAGAAACTTCAACTCTTATATGTATAAAACATAAGCCATAATACATTTATAGACCTTAAGTCTCTTTGCCATCTTAGACTAAATAACTTTTAGAGTACATTAGGGACACGGCCCATAAGACACATTACATAACTATACAATATTGAAAGACTTAACAATAAAGACATTAGTAGGACATCCTTGAACTCTAAGGATTTCTTTCATTGAACTTGGGAATCATCTATCAAGCTCTTCACCATTCAAGACATCCTTTAAGCATTCATAACCTACACTTTGTGTAAAAAGTTGAGAAGAATGGGATTAGCACAAGAATGTACTAAGAAATGCAATCATGCAAAAACATGCATTTAAAAGGGACATTTTCCTTGAAATCATACTTCATGCCATTTTTAGTAAATCATCATAAAACCTTTAACCAATAGAATTTATATCATTCACATATATATGATATAAACATATTTAAAGGCCAAACATCACATAAGATCACATTTAGAATTTATTGCATCCTTAAGGCAAATTACAGTAAGCTCTTTATCCCTTAACAGTGAACTCTTTTCTCCTTTATTCATTAACCTTCCAAGTAACCCTTTAGTGATACTTGGTGCAATGCATCACCTTAAGGCCACAAGGAAACGTACATATCATCTACACAAGACAACACATACCATGATAGAAATATAGTACACATAGACATAGTTAAGTCAAGAGTATAAGCACATTACAATGAACTCCTAGTCATTATGCACATATACTTATTTTACTTCACATAGAACCTTGTAAAACATAACTCATTCCCCCAATCTAGGTGTACTAGTGCAAAGTAAATGTAAAGCCCCATAACCTCACACATACTTAGTAAACCTATCATGAGACCACAAGCCTTTACATCCAAATCATATATCAACATAGTAAGAGAAGACAACTTCATTTATGTCAACAATCTTCATTATATAGTTATTAGGACTCTCATAGTGCATATAAGAAAAAGACCATATCACATAGACTCCAACCATGCACAACTTCATGACAAGTAGATAATTACTACCATACCATGCATAAAAACATATTCATAACCATACACCTTAGAACACCTTCCTAGGACTTCCTAAGGATCCACTTGTGCAATGTGTAGATGGGTTCATTACTTCCACCTATACTAAGTAACTTACTTTAATTCCTCCTAGTTAGGATCCTATTCATTTACTTTCATAGTCCCTTTTACTTTAGGGAAACTATAGCCTTAACCGACACTAAGACATGGGTGCTAAACATGAAATTTAGTGTTGTAGATCCTTACACCAATGGAAGGTGTTCCTACCTAGCCAAGGTAGAACATTAACATACATCCTAGCATCCCAAGTGAATTCACTTTTCTAGATCCTATGTGGCAAGCATAGTTTTTAGAACTTGGGGAAATCATGGAAATATCAACTCTACACCCTTTGTTGGTCATGAGGCTATCCATCCCGTGAGGACCGTAGTGAACCCTACCTCCCCTATTTGGAAAAGTGTCACTCCCTCACATGAGGACCGTAGTGAACCCTACCTTCCCTATTTGGAAAGTGTCACCCCGTCATCTACAAGTTCACTCAGTGCTAAGCTAAGTTTCCTTTATTAAAAAAGCCTTTATTTTCATTTTCTTTATAAAACATAGGTTTAAGAGAGTCATCCCCTCATATAATTAACTTATAGGTAATAGATGAAAGTTCATCAACCTAATTCATGTGAGAAACCCTTTCACATGGACATAGCATATGTATTAGCACTATCTAGTCAAGGATACACTTAAGAATACCTTTCAAGGCTCCTCTATTGACTAGATCATCATTCATGTGTGTGTGTATACATATATGTGAGCAACCCTTTCACATAACACCTTAAGTCACACATATTCATACATCATATTCATGCATATAGAAACCAAAGCTAGAACTATATTCTCAAGTTATACATGTGCAATGCATAGGCAAAGTCCCATACCCTTGCCCATACTAGTACACCTATCAAGTCATATTAGCTAAGGAAACACATATCATACTTTCATAAAAATCACCTTAACATACATAGTAATAGACACTAGTGAATATGAGAACTACCTAATAGACACTAGTGAATATGAGAACTACCTTTCATTTAGACACCATGATTTATACTACTTATAACATGCGTGTAAAGTAAGTGTGTGTGTACATTGGTCAACATGATCACACAATTGATATAAACAACACATTGAGACCGCCACCCTCTTAGACCATAATTCTCTTTCAAGCATAGACCACACAACACACAATAGCATAGGAGACAAGTCAACTTCACATTACACTTAAGACTCCTAACTTGTACTATTCATGCATTCACATAGGGGTGCATAGGTAAGGGATTATTAACCATTTTAAAACATAAATGGCAGCACCTATACTTTACCCTAACATGGATACACACATGCTTATACAATAGCCATACAACCTAGATCACAACTAGAATAGGAAAGTAGGCATAAGCTTCTCATAGTATCATCTTAAGCACATATTCATAAGTTCATCAATTTGCCTTCAAGGCCATGGTTAACACATATATAATGACAATAAAGTAAACACCGCCACCGTAAGTGGACCATACCACACAATGCCATACAAGGCTTCATCAACATTATTATAGAAGAATAGAGAAGTAGAAAAGTAGAGGAAATAGGCATTCTTACCAACTCCTCAACCTTTGATCCTCATTCACCAATACACCTTGTTTATAAACAATTCATATATATGGTAGTAGCTAAATGTACTTTAAACATATAAGAAACCATGTACAAGTCGCTACAAGATTATACCATAACGTACACATCACATACTAGGAAAGTAGAAGAACATAGATCATTAACCAATTTCATTCATATGGATTATAGGTCATATTTCATGAACCATATCACTCTAAAGCAGTAGCTAATGAAATCATAATCTAGATGAGACACTACTACAATTTACCATTAAGGTCGATACAAGCATGCTTCACATAAGGAGTTCATGGAAGGTAAGTTTACATAGGTTAATACTATTCAACCTATAATGAATTGACCCATATTGTAGTAATTACATATAATTCATCCTTATATTTCGTTATAGGCAGCAGCTATAGACATTAACCATGATCAATTCCTATAGCAACTAACCTAACGTCAAGATCACAAGTTACAACTCCATAGACAACAAGAACCTAGATTAATTCAAACCAATCCTTATCTACTTTGGTCATACATGATTTATATCCACAATTAAACCATGGTATTAACCTAAAACAGTAGTTACAAGAACCACAACTTAATCGAAATTCACTTTAGATCATAAGGAAGCCAATGTTACAGTGAATTATAGAAACTAGGCTAAACATGCTCAAATCTTCATACATTGTCCCTCATGGATACTTCAACATCAACTAAACATAAATTCATGTAAATAACAGCATATACATTCACTTCAACGTAATGGAATCATAATTCAATCGATAACAAGTCAAGATCACAAAGCCCATGCAAGGCTAAATCGTTTAGTGAAGGAGCATGGGTTCATCATGCAATTGGAGTAAAATTCACGTTAAAATTACTGTATTAACTTCAATTAATCATGATTCAATCGTTCAAAACCTTTTCAGAAAGAACCCATGGCAGATTGAAGAAGAAGGACTTTGATCGTATTTTTCTTATTTGAAATCTTTGAGAATGGCTCTCTAGATGAAAATATAACTAGAGATGAAGATCACCATACCTTTATCCACATGAAAACCTCTAAGACTTGATGATTCATCCATGGAAAACCCAGCTTAAACCTGATCTTGAGCTTCATCAAAAATTGTGGTTTTAGATAGAACATTTATGGAGGGAAGAGCTCAAAACATGTGAGTTGATTTTAGAATGGATTGATCACGTTTTAGATTTCTTATATACACCTAAAATTAGCTAAATAAACCTATTATAGTCAGGTTAGGACGTGGGGTGAATTTCCCATTCACCCCTTTAATTAACAGCACGCAGGCTGCCAGTTGCAGGCCACCCTCGACGATGGTAATGACGGGGCGTCGAGGCCATGACGGGCCGTGCCTGGCCTCCGTCGCTTGACACTTAGCCAAAATTGGCTTAAGACCTGCCCAATGCATGTGTACCTCTACGATACCTGCTCAACGGGCCGTTGGTGGACCAACGATCCGTCGTTGGATCCGTCAATGGACACTGCCCAGGCAGTGTCTTAGGCAGCTTTGGGTCCTTCTTTTGGGGCCTCTTGTGGGGCCCTTTATAAGTCGTACCGGGACGTTTCCAATGCAATTATAAACTTTAACAAGTTATAGACCTTCCACATAAATTTCATCCAAAACAAACACATACAAGACGTCCAAATAGGTCAAGCCCCATCATGACATACGTTGAACGTCTTAAGGGCTATCTTTTAAACGCCTAAGACGTTCTTGGTCGTTTAACCTCCAAACTTCTCGAAACTTCATATGCTATAGTTAAACATAATTTAAAACCATTTAAAGACTTATTAATCTCATGAAACACAGTATATAAACACATATGTACACATGAGGCACACAGGAGACTAGTCATCGAACGTTTTGGTCGTCCGTTGACGTTCGACTTCCAAATCACTTCAAACTTTGCACACTGCCTCTATACCATATAATAAGGCATTTTAGGATCTTATAACCTTAAGACGAACATGTTAGGCTCTACACACCTTATCTCATTTTTGGGGTCTTACAGTGTTCTTAAAAATGTGAATAATTGCTTAAATGATTTCTTATGTGTTCCGAAGGTGTTAAATATTTTTCTTATGCTTATAGTATAATGTTTTAATCAAAATTTATAAAAAGCATGCTATTCACTAAATGTCCCTTTTTCATGGTTTTTGCATGGCTTCCATACCTAGTGCATCTAATGTGCTAACCCCTTCTTTTCCCTTTTTGACTTAAGTGTAGGGAATTGGAAGTCTTGATGTGCCAAGGAGGATGGATAGGTTTCTAAGGGTTGAAGATGAAGTATTAGTGAGTCCTCATCGATTCAAGGACAATATCCACATGTTCCTTTAATGTCTTAGTCTTTATTTTATGTCTTGTATGGGATTAATCCCAAGTGTTCTATACTCCAAAGTTTAGATGGTTCACTGGGATATTGTAAAAGTTTAATGTTTTAATGAAAGTCTTACGCTTGCGTCTTGATTATGGAAAGAGTTCTTTGTTTGTGAAGAAGGTTTTAAATTCTTACTCATTTTAGAATGTTTATTATGCAATGAATGGTACGAGTGTCTCAAGTGAGACTTCTTGAAGTCTCATTTGCCGTGTGACGACTCAAGGATTCTCTAATTTCTAGGGTGTACTTGAGGGTCGTGACAAATAACCTATCAAGAAAAGCCCTTCTAAACACCTCCCAATTTATAGGACCCTCTCTCAAAGTCCTATTGTCTCTCCATTGGGTATACCTTCTCATTAGAACTCACACCCATAGCATAGAGGATCTTATAAACCTCATCAAGAAAATCTTAGGGATATTCATTCACCTTAGACCCAAATAACATAGAAGGGTTCATCATTGTGAAGTCCCTCAAGCGAGAAGCCATGGTACTAGCATTTGTTGAACACGGGGTCCAACCTCCAGATTTGCTTGAGCCGTCATGGCTTGATATTGAGTATCTACCGCTTCTGCTTGGGTAGTCATAGCTTGGGCCAAACATAGAAAAGCCGACCTTATTTCTCCATCCGTCATAGGTGGAGGAATGGCCGGAGTTTGGTCTTGTGGAGGAACTCCTGCATTAGCCAAATCATCCTCCACTCTCCTTGCAGTCGTCCTTCTCGTATTCATCTCCTATATCCACAAGAAAAGGATTTGCAAAAAAAGGTCCACATAGAGTTTCAACTCTCAAGGCACGACTTTCAAGATTACTAATAATCAAGAATTCCTAAGTGTCATGTAGCCTCTCATTGATAAGTATGGCGCACTTCAAACCCATGAACAAGACTCTACGTAGACATGGTTTAGTGAGACATCAATCCTAACGTTACTTCAACCTCATACTTTGATAGCAAGTTTGTCACAACCGGGGAGCACCCCTTAGACGTAACCGGTGATGTCTTCCTCAAAGAGGACTTACACAAGCCTTTTAGCATTCATCATAACATATCATAGGTTAAAATGCAGAAAAATTAAAGTTTTTTACATATTGAGGTATACATAGACCACTCACATACTACATATGGAGTTTACTTAGACTCCTCGCATATGAATCTTACATAGGCTTCTAGTTTAGACAACATAACCAACATATAAGTATTTAATCTAATAATATTGTCTCACATTGAACCGTCTAAAATGAAAGTCGAACATTTGGGCATGGCCCTTATACAAATTCATATTTGCCACATAGGGCTTACAACAATATCTTCAATAATAACAAAGAAATGAATGTCTTTAGACTATGAAAATACTACTAAGGTAGTGTACGTGGAACCATCCTCGAACTAGAGGACCTACTAAACACTTGGGGAAAAGTCCAAGTCTTCCTGCAAAGCGGCCTTGATACCTCAATGGCCGAACCTACATTATTTGGGAAAAGGGAAAGAATATGGGTTAGTACAACCACATGTACTAAGTATGGAAACATATGCACATTAAATAATGAAATCACGCTTTAAAGAGACATTTAGTTCAAAACCATGCAAAGTCACTTTCAAAAGCCTTTATGCACAATGAAGCACATAAATAAGCCATTAGACATAACAACACTCAAAGCAAGTCCATATTCAACACAAGACCAATATCATAACAAAGTCAAGTCAACATGGATATTATCAACATAAGGTCATAAAAACAATTCATGTACTAGAGTTCATAACATCACACAACCAAGACCCTTACTCACAACCCCTTCCCAAGCCTACAAGAACAATGCCTATGTGAAGCTCCATAACCCCACATAGTCAAGTAAACCAAGTAAAGGATCATAAGCACTGTCAACATTCCATATATCTTAATATCATGCATGTGCTTCATCATATATATCAATTTAGACCAATAGCATGTCCATTCATGAGACTAACATCATATAGCATCAACAACATATAAAGTCATCATATATATTTCATTTACATCTTGATTACATAACAACAACCTCCTAGGACTTCCCTCAATGACAACTTGTGCCATGTGTAAGTAGAGGCTCATACGCCTACCGACACTAAGTATATCCTTGTTAGTGTTCACTTCATTACTTTCATTTTACTTTAGGGAACAATCTCCTTATCCGACATAGACAATGTGAGCTAAGCATGGAATCTGGTGTCATGAAACCCTACAATGAAAGAAGTGTAACATTTTGAAATACCGAGGTCATGTGATAAGACTTAAATGGTCTCCTTAGGATCTAAACAAGTGTTCCTAGCCAATTAGGCATATTAGAGTCTTTGAAGTGGTGTTGGAACCGAAACTCTTAAACGTCCGGCAAATTGGTTCATAAGAGGGCTAGAGTGTCCTTTTGATATAACCAAGTTAAAGAGTCGGAATTTGGTAAACAGTTGTAACCACAGGTGTAAAATATTGTGTGGGATGGTATCATGCTGGAAAAGTCAGGGGACGACTCCCCAAGGACCAAACAAGGACCCTCTAGGAGGACCATTAAAGCAGCAGGGCATGACGGACCCCATGACGGGGCGTCACAGGCGCGACGGGGCGTCGAGGCCTCCGTCGTGCCAGCCTTAGCGCTTGGACTTTTCCTCCGCCTGCACAAGTCTCTGACAAGAGTGACGGATGTGCAGGACGGAGGGAAGCCAGTCCGTCACGGCCACGACAGTCCATCGTCGTGGAACCGTCATGCGCTTGGGGAGAAAGCCTCCGCCTGCACAAGTCTCTGACCAACGTGACGGATGTGCAGAACGGAGGGATGTCAGTCCGTCATGCCCACGATGGACCGTCGTCGGGGATCCGTCGGGGAAGGTCTGTGGCAGTTATGGAAAAGTTATTTTTTTAGTTAGTTAATTAATTAATTGACTTAGGGGTAATTAAGGGTTTAAGAGAGACTAATTAAGTGACTTAAGACCCCACTATAAATACCCAACCCTCATTAGCCTAATCATTCTCTCAAAAACAAAACTCTCTTCCTTCTCTCTACTTTCTCTCTCTATTGGAAGACTCCATTGGAGATCAACTTGGGGAGATCATTGGGGGTTGATTTAGCACGAAATTCACCATCAAAACGTCATCAAACCTTAAGGTATGGGATCTAATTCACCTTTGAGATTCTTTCCTCAAAGGGTTCCTTCAAAGCTTTTTCCAAAAAGTTGAGTTTCTTATGGGTTTCATCCAAATCCGAATTTGATCATGTGAATTGAGTTAATTATGTATTCTTTGGGTTAGAATGAGTAGATTATCATGAATTGTAACTTGATTATGGTGAATGGAAGTAGTTTGATCTAGATTGTGGGTGATGACCCCTAACCCTTAACCCTAAATGTTGAATTGATATGGATTAGGTTGAGTTTGATAAAATTGACCTCATAATAAGTTAAATGGTCTTTAATGATTGTCATTGTATTGATTATGGGTCTATTATGATGAATTGAAGTTCGTCACACCTATGTTCTTGAATATTAAATCTAAGTTAAGAAGATACACTTGAGATCATGTTACTAAGCTTTGATGTAGTATTGCTTCATAGTATAGTGCTTCTCCTTGATTAGTTCTTGTGATTTATTATTGAATTACATCGATGTGATGATCTAAGATTGGTTGATCTATGGGTTGATGGTAAGGCCCTTTATTGATGGACTAGGGAGGAGTATTGGTAAGTCTTGATGATCCTAGCCTTCACTTCAAATTATGGTTAATTGTCATCAAGTGATAATGTTATGTTGAAGTATGCTTTGATTGATGTGATAAGATGATATGATACATGAACTTATATGCTTAGGTTGGTTGTGAGGTTGCTAAGTGTAATGTAATATAGGGAAGTTGTTTGATGTGCCCTATTATGATGAGATGTACGAGGGTTGACTTCACCTATATGAATTGTTAATGAAAGGACATAATTCTCATACAATTCTTATTTGAGCTATAATGATGATATACAAGGGATTGACCCTTCTATCTAATTAAATTAAGAATATTAATAAAGATTAAAGGCTTCTCTACAAATGGGGACTTACCTTAGCACCGAGCGAACTTGACATTGAGAGGTGTTGACTTCCCTTAGAGGAATATTCACCATTTGTTCCTTATAGAGTATTGACTTCCCTTAGAGGAATACTCACCTATGGATCTACGTGAAGTGTTGACTTTCCTTGAGAAATATTCACTCATGAATTCTCATGAGATGAGGCCCCATTACTGAATGGTATATAGAGGGAATACCTATCTCTTAGTTCTTGAACTATGTTGCCACCATAGGATACTAGCTAGTGGATCCACCTAGATAGCTATGTTCACGTTAGGTTCTACCTTGGACGGTAGACCACCTTCCATCGGTGTAAGGTTTCATGACACCGGATTCCACATTCGATTATGTGGTCTATGTCGGTTAAGGCAAATGTTCCCTAAATTAAAATGAATGAATAAGGTATAGGCCAATCAAAGTAACTTGAGAGGTTGGCTATAGCTTAGGTAGGGGTATGGGACTCTACCTACGCCTTGCACTAGTTTTTCCTTGATAGGAACTTTGAGAGGTCAATATTATATATGTAAAGAGATGGTATGATATAAATGGTTTGTATGTTGAATAACATGCTTATGAATATAATGTTGTTGTCTTTGCTTGAAGAAGGACGTATTATGATATGAAGAGTATGTTGGTAAGTAAATTGTTAATTGTAGTCTTGGTAGGTTACTTGATTGAGTAGGAGACATGGTAATTTTACTTGATCATTGCACTAGTGACTTATTGAAGGTTATCATTAGTATGCTTTGCTTTGCTATGGTTTAATTGCATATGTAGTCTATTATGTTTTCATAAATGTCCCTTTTTAAATATATTTGATTGGTAATTGTATATGAGATTCCATACTTAGTACATGTGGAGTACTAATCCCTTTTCTTTCCCTTTTCCCCAAACATTTTAGGTTCGGGTCGTTGAGCTTGATCCAAATTGCTAGGAAGGAAGACTTGGGTAATTTGTCATCCAAGTGGTAGGTCCTCACTCTCTCGAGGACGTGGCCGATATCTCTCTTTTATGATGTGTAGTTACTATGATTCTATGTTGACTCTATTGTTCTCTTGAGACGATGTAGTAGACAGCCTATATGCGGCTTCTTTCATTTGATGTAGGGCTATGCCCAAGATTTATTGTAATCGATAGATGGTTCATGAGATGAGATGGTTTTATGACTATTATTTTCTAAATATATAAGTGTAAGAAATAAAAGTAGAAGACTAAGTAATCTTCGTATATGAACAAGTCTATGTATACTTGATATATATAATGATGTGTATGTAGAGGTCTATGTAAACCTCCGAGTAGTTCTAGATAAAAAGTTTTTAATTCTTACTGATTTTTAGTCGATGAATGCTATGACGAAGCTAAGAGGCTTGTCTTAGTCCTCCGAGAGGACGACGACGCCGGTTACGTCTAGGGGGTAAACCCGGATGTGACAAACTTGGTATCAGAGCATGAGGTTGAATATCCTTGATGTTAACGTCTCTCTCTCAACCACGTTATTTAAGTTTGTATTCATAATTGTGAAGCGCGCCACACTTATGAATAGGAACTTATTTGGCGATTAGGAATCATTCTCATTGTTGGAAATCCATATCGTGCCCCTAGAATGTACGTCGGATATGCTTTCGCCTGAACCTTGTGTTTTGGTTATAGGAGATGAATACTAGAAGAAATGCGGCTCGAAGACTTGAGGAAGAGATGGCTGCTGCGGGAATTCCTCGTGACGAACCTGCTCCTCCTCTTGAAGAGGTTGCTATTGATGACCAGGTTCCTGCTGATCCTCCACCGATGACAGAAGCTCAGATGAGAGCTATTATTGCTCAAATGGCTCAAGCCATGACTACTCAAGCTCAAGCCGCAACAGTGCAAGTCCAAGCTATGACTGCCCAAGCCAATAGGGATTTGGCACCTAGAGTCCATGAACAGACTATGGCCTCCAGACTTAGGGATTTCACTCGAATGAATCCTCCTGTCTTTTATGGGTCGAAGGTTGATGAAGACCCTCAGGAATTTATTGATGAGGTTCACAAGATTTTGTGTGCTATGGGGCTGTCGTCTAGCGAGAATGCCGAGTTGGCCTCCTACCAACTCAAGGATGTCGCTCAGATATGGTATGCGCAATGGAAGGACAACAGGCCACTTGGAAGTGGGTTAGTGACGTGGGAGTTATTCAAAGGGGCCTTCATTGATCGGTTCTTCCCTAGAGAGATGAGGGAAACGAAGGTGGTGGAATTCATCAATCTCCGCTAAGGAACGATGAGTGTTCATGAGTATTCTCTGAAATTTACTCAATTGGCCAAATATGCTCCGTCTTTGGTCTCCGATCCTAGAGACGAAATGAGTCGATATGTGACAGGTATATCGGACGATTTACAAGAGGAGTGTCAATCGGCTATGCTACATGATAACATGAACATTGGTCGTCTCATGGTGCATGCAAGAAGGGTTGAGGAGGCTAGATCAAAAAGGAAGGATAAGGACTCAAGGAGGACAAGGTCTTCTGAGAGTGAAACTGCCAAAGATAGGTTGGGAATTCAAGACAGGCCTAGATTCAAAAAGAGGTTCTCAAACCATGTTCCATCCAAATTTCCCAAGACTAGGGATTCTAAAGCTCCTAGACCAAAAGTTGCCAAGGGAAAGGATGGGAACTCATCTAATGAGAAGCCTACATGTTCTAAGTGTGGGAAAGGTCACTATGGAGAATGTTTGATTGGAATGGGAAATTGCTTTGGTTCTGGAAAGATTGGTCACAAGGTGCGGGATTGTCCAAATGCTAAGGGACAAGAGAGGGGTGGTCATCCAAGTGGTTCTAATAGTGCTCCCAAAAAGAACCGTGTTTATGCTCTTCGTACTAGAGATGACCAAGAGGCCTCTCCCGATGTGGTGACTGGTATGTTACAAATCTTTGCCATTGATGTGTATGCATTACTAGATCCGAGTGCTACGTTGTCTTTCGTTACTCCATTGGTAGCTAAGAAGTTTAGTACATTACCCGATGTTTTGCATGAACCTATTTTGGTGTCTACCCCGGAGGTGAGTCAGTGGTAGCAAAAAGAGTCTATCGAAATTGTCCTATTTCAATACCTCATAGAGTTTCTCATATTGATCTAGTTGAGCTAGACATGATTGATTTTGATGTCATATTAGGTATGGACTGGTTGCATGCTAGTTTCGCTTCCATCAATTGTAGGACCAAAATTGTGAGGTTTTGTTTCCCAAATGAACCCGTTATAGAGTGGAAGGGTGGAAATTCTCTTCCTAGAGGTCGTTTCATAACATGCCTAAAGGCGTGTAAAATGATCTCGAAGGGGTGTCTCTACCATATTGTGAGAGTCCAAGAAGTGGATTCCGAAGTTCCTCCTATAGAGTCAGTCCCCGTGGTGAGTGAATTTATGGAGGTCTTTCCTGATGACCTTCCTGGCATTCCTCCCAAACGGGAAATCGATTTCGGTATCGATTTGCTACCGGAAACAAATCCTATTTCTATTCCTCCTTATAGAATGGCTCCGGCCGAGTTAAAGGAATTGAAGGCACAACTTAAAGATTTGCTAGACAAGGGCTTTATAAGGCCTAGCATTTCTCCATGGGGTGCTCCGGTCTTGTTCGTGAAAAAGAAAGATGGGTCCTTGAGGATGTGTATTGATTACCGGCAACTCAACAAGGTTACCATCAAGAACAAGTATCCTCTTCCTCGGATTGATGATTTATTTGATCAACTTCAAGGAGCGAGTTACTTCTCAAATATTGATTTGAGGTCCGGATACCACCAGCTTAGAGTGAGAAATGAAGATATTCCAAAGACAGCTTTTCGGACTCGATATGGACATTATGAGTTCGTGGTTATGTCCTTTGGTCTCACAAATGCTCCGGTGGCATTTATGGATCTGATGAACAGGGTGTTTCGAAAGTACCTTGATTCATTCGTTATTGTATTTATCGATGATATCTTGGTGTATTCGAAAAATGAGGTTGACCACATGGATCATCTAAGGGTAGTATTGCAAACCCTTAGGGAACATAAATTGTTCACCAAGTATAGCAAGTGCGAGTTTTGGCTGAGGTCGGTGGCATTTCTTGGGCACATCATCTCTAGTGAGGGAGTTGAGGTAGACCCAAGGAAGACAGATGCGGTAAGAAACTGGCCTAGACCCTTGACCCCAACTGACATTAGGAGTTTCTTGGGTCTAGCGGGTTATTATCGAAGGTTCATAGAAGGCTTTTCATCCATTGTATCTCCTTTGACTTCATTGACTAAAAAAGGTAAAAAGTTTGAATGGTCAGAGGCATGCGAGAAGAGTTTTCAATTATTGAAGGATAGGCTTACTTCCGCTCCGGTGTTAACTTTACCGGAAGGATCTAAAGGGTTCATTGTGTATTGTGATGCATCCCGCATAGGTTTGGGGTGTGTGCTTATGCAGAATGGGAAGGTGATTGCCTATGCTTCGCGGCAACTTAAGGTGCATGAGAGAAATTATCCGACTCATGACCTTGAGTTAGCGGCCGTGGTGTTTGCTTTAAAAATATGGAGACACTACTTGTATGGTGTTCATGTAGATGTTTTCACTGATCATAAGAGCCTTCAATATGTGTTTACTCAAAAAGATTTGAATCTTCGACAAAGAAGGTGGTTAGAGTTGTTGAAAGATTATGATATGAGTGTCCTATATCATCCCGGCAAGGCAAATGTGGTGGCAGATGCTTTAAGCCGTATGACTATGGGTGGTGTGACTCATATAGATGAAGACAAGAAAGATCTAGTAAAAGATGTTCATCGTTTGACTAGATTGGGAGTCCGATTGGTGAGTTCGCTAAATGGAGGTGCCACGGTTCATCATAGCTCTGAGTCATCATTGGTGGTTGAGGTGAAGTCCAAACAACACCTTGACCAACTATTGATGGAATTAAAGGAATTGGTTCTTGGCAAGGCGAACGAGTCTTTCTCCTTAGGAGAAGATAGTGTATTGAGGTATCAAGGGAGGTTGTGTGTTCCTGATGTGGATGGATTGAGGGATCGGATCCTTGATGAAGCCCATGGATCCCACTATTCCATCCATCCCGGTTCTACAAAGATGTATCATGACCTTCGAGAAATATATTGGTGGGAAGGTTTGAAGAAGGATATAGCGGAATTTGTTGCTAAATGTCCGAATTGTCAACAAGTGAAGGCGGAACATCAAAAGCCGGGTGGCTTACTACAGGAGATCCAAATTCCTACTTGGAAGTGGGAAGACATTAATATGGATTTCGTAGTAGGGTTGCCTCGGACTCAAAAGTCATTTGATTCTATATGGGTGATTGTTGATAGATTGACTAAGTCCGCTCACTTTATCCCCGTCAAATCTACGTATTCGGCGGAAGATTATGCGAAGATTTTCATAGATGAGATTGTGTGTCGTCATGGTATTCCGTTATCCATCATTTCGGATAGAGGTGCACAATTCACATCTAGATTTTGGAAGTCGTTTCAAAAAGGTTTGGGTACTAAAGTGAAATTAAGTACCGCCTTCCATCCTCAAACGGATGGTCAAGCGGAACGCACGATTCAAACTCTTGAGGATATGCTTAGAGCTTGCATCATTGATTTTAAAGGGAGTTGGGATAAGCATTTGCCGTTGGTGGAGTTTGCGTATAATAATAGTTTTCATTCGTCCATCTCCATGGCTCCCTATGAAGCCTTGTATGGAAGGAGGTGTAGGTCTCCTATAGGATGGTTTGAAGTAGGTGAGTCATCGATATTCGGTCCCGACTTGATTTACAAGACATTGGAGAATGTACATATCATAAGAAATAGGTTGTAAACAGCCTATAGTCGACAAAAGTCCTATGCCGATAATAGAAGAAGGGACTTGGAGTTTGAAGAGGGTGATAAGGTGTATTTAAAAATCTCACCTATGAAGGGTGTGGTAAGATTTGGCAAGAAAGGGAAGTTGAGCCCTCGATATGTAGGCCCTTATGAGATTTTAGAAAGGGTTGGTAAAGTTGCCTATCGTTTAAGATTACCCAATGAGCTAGCTTTGGTTCATCCGGTTTTCCATGTCTCCATGTTGAAGAAGTGTGTCGGGAATCCCGAGTCTATTCTTCCTCTTGAAGGCCTCGGAGTCAAGGATAACCTCTCTTATGAGGAGGTTCCGGTTCAAATCCTTGATAGGCAAGTGAAAAGGTTGAGGAACAAAGAGGTGGTTTCCGTAAAGGTGCTATGGAGGAACCACCTAGTTGAGGGTGCAACATGGGAGGCGGAAGCCGACATGAAAACCCGTTATCCTCATCTTTTTGATGTTTAAGGTTAGTACCTCTCTCTAATGATATAAATACGTTAGATATTGTGAATCTCTGTTGTTTTTTGTGAAACTTTGCAAAACTCCTAGTTTGGAGACTTCTAAAATGAAGTCGCTTTAAGGTGACCTTAGATAAATTTGGAAGTTGTTTGGTTTCTTGCATATTTGAGACAAGTTTGGTGATTTAGATATGGTAAATTGATGTTTTGAAGTATTTTTATGAAATAATATAGTTCATGCTAACTAAATATTGTGAATTGGTTAAGCTGCTAGTCTTGAGTCTACTCCCACATTTTAAGAGTGTTTGGTGTCATTCAGGGATGAATGTTCATAAGGGGGGGATAATGTAACATTTTGAAATACCGAGGTCATGTGATAAGACTTAAATGGTCTCCTTAGGATCTAAACCAGTGTTCCTAGCCAATTAGGCATATTCGAGTCTTTGAAGTGGTGTTGGAACCGAAACTCTTAAACGTCCGGCAAATTGGTTCATAAGAGGGCTAGAGTGTCCTTTTGATATAACTAAGTTAAAGAGTCGGAATTTGGTAAACAGTTGTAACCACAGGTGTAAAATATTGTGTGGGATGGTATCATGCTGGAAAAGTCAGGGGACGACTCCCCAAGGACCAAACAAGGACCCTCGAGGAGGACCATTAAAGCAGCAGGGCATGACGGACCCCATGACGGGGCGTCACAGGCGCGACGGGGCATCGAGGCCTCCATCGTACCAGCCTTAGCGCTTGGACTTTTCCTCCGCCTGCACAAGTCTCTGACAAGTGTGATGGATGTGCAGGACGGCGGGAAGCCAGTCCGTCACGGCCACGACGGTCCGTCATCGTGGAACCGTCATGCGCTTGGGGAGAAAGCCTCCGCCTGCACAAGTCTCTGACCAACGTGATGGATGTGCAGGACGGAGGGATGTCAGTCCGTCACGCCCACGACGGACCGTCGTCGGGGATCCGTCGTGGAAGGTCTGTGGCAGTTATGGAAAAGTTATTTTTTTAGTTAGTTAATTAATTAATTGACTTAGGGGTAATTAAGGGTTTAAGAGAGACTAATTAAGTGACTTAAGACCCCACTATAAATACCCAACCCTCATTAGCCTAATCATTCTCTCAAAAACAAAACTCTCTTCCTTCTCTCTACTTTCTCTCTCTATTGGAAGACTCCATTGGAGATCAACTTGGGGAGATCATTGGGGGTTGATTTAGCACGAAATTCACCATCAAAACGTCATCAAACCTTAAGGTATGGGATCTAAATCACCTTTGAGATTCTTTCCTCAAAGGGTTCCTTCAAAGCTTTTTCCAAAAAGTTGAGTTTCTTATGGGTTTCATCCAAATCCGAATTTGATCATGTGAATTGAGTTAATTATGTATTCTTTGGGTTAGAATGAGTAGATTATCATGAATTGTAACTTGATTATGGTGAATGGAAGTAGTTTGATCTAGATTGTGGGTGATGACCCCTAACCCTTAACCATAAATGTTGAATTGATATGGATTAGGTTGAGTTTGATAAAATTGACCTCATAATAAGTTAAATGGTCTTTAATGATTGTCATTGTATTGATTATGGGTCTATTATGATGAATTGAAGTTCTTCACACCTATGTTCTTGAATATTATATCTAAGTTAAGAAGATACACTTGAGATCATGTTACTAAGCTTTGATGTAGTATTGCTTCATAGTATAGTGCTTCTCCTTGATTAGTTCTTGTGATTTATTATTGAATTACATCGATGTGATGATCTAAGATTGGTTGATCTATGGGTTGATGGTAAGGCCCTTTATTGATGGACTAGGGAGGAGTATTGGTAAGTCTTGATGATCCTAGCCTTCACTTCAAATTATGGTTAATTGTCATCAAGTGATAATGTTATGTTGAAGTATGCTTTGATTGATGTGATAAGATGATATGATACATGAACTTATATGCTTAGGTTGGTTGTGAGGTTGCTAAGTGTAATGTAATATAGGAAAGTTGTTTGATGTGCCCTATTATGATGATATGTACGAGGGTTGACTTCACCTATATGAATTGTTAATGAAAGGACATAATTCTCATACAATTCTTATTTGAGCTATAATGATGATATACAAGGGATTGACCCTTCTATCTAATTAAATTGAGAAGATTAATAAAGATTAAAGGCTTCTCTACAAATGGGGACTTAGCTTAGCACCAAGCGAACTTGACATTGAGAGGTGTTGACTTCCCTTAGAGGAATATTCACCATTTGTTCCTTATAGAGTGTTGACTTCCCTTAGAGGAATACTCACCTATGGAGCTACGTGAAGTGTTGACTTTCCTTGAGAAATATTCACTCATGAATTCTCATGAGATGAGGCCCCATTACCGAATGGTATATAGAGGGAATACCTATCTCTTAGTTCTTGAACTATGTTGCCACCATAGGATACTAGCTAGTGGATCCACCTAGATAGCTATGTTCACATTAGGTTCTACCTTGGCCGGTAGACCACCTTCCATCGGTGTAAGGTTTCATGACACCGGATTCCACATTCGATTATGTGGTCTATGTCGGTTAAGGCAAATGTTCCCTAAATTAAAATGAATGAATAAGGTATAGGCCAATCAAAGTAACTTGAGAGGTTGGCTATAGCTTAGGTAGGGGTATGGGACTCTACCTACGCCTTGCACTAGTTTTTCCTTGATAGGAACTTTGAGAGGTCAATATTATATATGTAAAGAGATGGTATGATATAAATGGTTTGTATGTTGAATAACATGCTTATGAATATAATGTTGTTGTCTTTGCTTGAAGAAGGACGTATTATGATATGAAGAGTATGTTGGTAAGCAAATTGCTAATTGTAGTCTTGGTAGGTTACTTGATTGAGTAGGAGACATGGTAATTTTACTTGATCATTGCACTTGTGACTTATTGAAGGTTATCATTAGTATGCTTTGCTTTGCTATGGTTTAATTGCATATGTAGTCTATTATGTTTTCATAAATGTCCCTTTTTAAATATATTTGATTGGTAATTGTATATGAGATTCCATACTTAGTACATGTGGAGTACTAATCCCTTTTCTTTCCCTTTTCCCCAAACATTTTAGGTTCGGGTCGTTGAGCTTGATCCAAATTGCTAGGAAGGAAGACTTGGGTAATTTGTCATCCAAGTGGTAGGTCCTCACTCTCTCGAGGACGTGGCCGATATCTCTCTTTTATGATGTGTAGTTACTATGATTCTATGTTGACTCTATTGTTCTCTTGAGACGATGTAGTAGACAGCCTATATGCGGCTTCTTTCATTTGATGTAGGGCTATGCCCAAGATTTATTGTAATCGATAGATGGTTCATGAGATGAGATGGTTTTATGACTATTATTTTCTAAATATATAAGTGTAAGAAATAAAAGTAGAAGACTAAGTAATCTTCGTATATGAACAAGTCTATGTATACTTGATATATATAATGATGTGTATGTAGAGGTCTATGTAAACCTCCGAGTAGTTCTAGATAAAAAGTTTTAATTGTTACTGATTTTTAGTCGATGAATGCTATGACGAAGCTAAGAGGCTTGTCTTAGTCCTCCGAGAGGACGACGACGCCGGTTACGTCTAGGGGGTAAACTCGGATGTGACAAGAAGGTGGTGTACTTGCTAAGGTAGTACAAAAACATGATATAGCATTCTATGTTGATCCACTATCTAGTAATCCTATGGAGGCAATATAGTTAAGGAACTAGGAGATATGTCTATTAGCATTTGGAGCTCTCATCGCATAAGAACACGTGGTGAATCTCTCTTCTATGAGGAGTCAACACCTCTCATTGTCAAGTTCACTCGGTGCTAAGCTAAAGTCCCTTTTTTAAAACGATTAAATCATAGCTTAATATAGGTCATATGAGACTAACCCGTTGTATATCATGTCATTAGCACATTAGATATTGCATGAGAATGTCCTTTCATAACAACCCTTAATTTGTGAGATCAACACATCATAATCATATCATAGTAAGGAACACAAGTGATTCACATTCAACCTTATATCATCATAAACTTAACATGATCTCACAATTCATATAGTTAAAACATTTCATCATAATCATCATATCATCATCTTCTTAATCTAATCACATAGAATACTTCAATTGAACATTATAATCAAGTGCAAACCGTCATCATTGAAGTAAAGAACTCAAGATCATAAAGGTCTTACCAATTAGCCTCCAAAACCTTCTTGAAGATCATACCCTCAATTCATCAGAATCAACTAATTATCCACTAATCATCATCATCATATAGTGAATGAAACATTAACATACTTAATTCCAACAAACCTAATCATCTACAAGTCCACTTAATAGCTAGGGTTATGGAAAAGGGTTCATTCTTGAATTCATTCTAGAAGTAGATCTAATCCCAACAATTCATGACAATAGGCAGTCCATTATTGGAATAGCATAGATAACACAAGTCTAACACTTTATTCATAGGCAAGATCCAAGACTTGGGGAATGGACATTGATCACACGAAATCACCATTCATCAACATCAATTACTCAATAATATATGCTTAATTATCCATAGGTAATCACAATTCGTCATAATTAATCATCAATTTTAATTCTGGAAGAAAACCCATTTGTAGAGAATAACCCTTGGAGTTGGGTTCTTTATAAATCAACTTTGAATGTACCTCTTGGAGAATGAAATACCAAGAGTGAAAGAATACATACCTTAGAGAGCTTAATCCACCAAATTTGAGTAAGAACTTTGGAGACTTTCTCTTTTTCTTCAAGCTTCTGGGTTTCTTCAATAGAGAATGAGGTAAAGAGAGAATGTAGAGAGATGTGTGAGAACATGTGTTTCAATTTGTGGTTGAAGTTTGTAGTGGAAATGGGTGTTAATTGACCTAAAATCAATATATAGTCAACCTCAAAAATTCCCAAACTACCCCGCATTAAATTGGACTTCCAAAAGTGAAGTCCAACTTAACTTTAACTGTGAAGCCCCGTCCACCTTCACGCCCCATTTCACGGTCCGTCAAGTGCTTGATGAATCGTGGTAGTGGTCGTCAAAGGTTAGACAGTAGCTCTCCTAACGATCCACCTCTATTTTCTTAAAGTGAATTTCACGATAACCCCCTCCCTTCCATGAACATGCACCACAGCCATTTAAGTAGCTCGTGGTGCTCTTAGGCAGTAGCCTCTTCCAAAACACCCTCTTTTTTCCCCACTTCTAAGCCATCTTCATGATCGCCTTCCTCCTTCCGTCAAGTGCACCACGAGTCGTGAAGTGGCTCATATTTCCTTGGATAGTAGCTATTCCATCATGTCACCTTCCCCCTTGGACAAGCCATCTTCACGAACTCCCCACTTGTCCGTGGTCATGACCACGAGCCATGGTCATGCTCGTGAAGGTTGAGGCAGTAGCCTTCCTTCTTGGGAAGCCTTGGCCTTTTGGATTTCGCTTGCCCATGAAGGTTAGCACTCCTCCCTTGGTCTTGCTTCCTTATACCCCTTCTTAGGAACCTAGGTCCACTCCCATCACCTTCCCATGAATAACTGTCACGGCCGGGGAGCACCCCCTAGAAGTAACATGGAGTACTTGACCTCTTGAAGGTCTTATACAAGATCATAGTTACCATTCATCGCATTATCATAGGTAAATTTAGCGAAAAAATTAAAACTTTCATAGCACATCATATGCTAGAACATCACTTCCATTATATAGATAAAATATCATAATACATATTTAAAGACTCTAAGTCTCTTTGCCATCTTAGACTCAACATCATTATAGTATAATAGGGACACGGACCATCCAACATAAATTATAAACTAAACTATTACAAGACTTTACATAAAACATGACATAGGAAATCCTTGAACTTAAGGATCCCTTTCCTTGAGCTTGGGAAACACATATCAAGCCCTTCACCTTAGAGACATCCTTTAATAATCCATAACCTACACTTTGTGTAAAAAGGTAAAGAAGAATGGTGTTAGTACAAGAATTCACTAAGTATGGCAACCATGCAAAAACATGCATTAAAAAGGGATATTTAACTTTGAAACCATGCATCATGCCTTTTTGTGAAAACTTCATAAAACTTTGGTACGATAAGCATCATACAATTCACATACTTCATTTAGGCATATACAATAGTTACAACATCACATAAAACCATACATTACATTTAAAGCACAATTAGAATCACTTTACAGTAAGCTCACTTTACAGTAACCTCAGTTTATAGTAAGCTCTTTTTTTCTCTTTACAGTAAGCTCTTTTTCTTTTCTCTTTACTTTCACTCATTGGCTTCCCAAGTAACCCTCTAGTGATACTTGGTGCAATGTATATATAATGTCCCATTACACTATCCACACTCAAGCATCACCTTAAGCCACAAGGAAACTATGCATAAAACCTTCATTAATCCAACACATGCACTCGTAATACCATTTCATATAATAAGACATCTAACTCACATTTGACTAAATACACTTTATGCACCACATAGAAAAACTCATTACAAGGTCAGACATAAGTCAAGACTTACCAATATCATCATAAGATGCATTAGTCAATTAATAGCATATTTAGACTTCACACCACTTAAACATCATAAGACCTTACTCATAATCTCATTCTAAGCCTACTAGTGCAATGTACATGTGAAGTCCCATAACCTCACACATACTAAGTAAACCTACAAAGAGACTACCAGCACAAGAGAAGTATAAACCTTCATCATATGGTCAATAAGACCCACCTTATGCATATAAGGTAAGGCCACATCATATAGACTCATTAGGACTCATACCATGCATATCATCACCACAAGTAGAGAACACTACAATGTCGTGCATAAGAAACATAAACATATACATATACATTAGACCACCATCCTAGAACTCCCTTCAAGATCTACTTGTGCAATGCATAGGAAAAGTCCCATACCCTCACCTACACTAAGCAACTTATCCTAGTTAGGGTCCTTACTTTACTTCCATTGTCCATTTTAATTTAGGTAAATTATAGCCTTAACCGACACTAAGACCATGGGTTCTAAACATGGAATTTGGTGTTGTAGAACCATACACCAAGGTAAGGTTCTCTACCTTGCCAAAGTAGAACATTAACATCATGCTCGCATATTAGGTGATATCACTTGCTAGATCCTATGGGGCAAGCATAGTTTATGGAACTTGGAGGCATATATGGAAACCCTCTTTATGCCAAATGGGGCATTGTAGTTATCCATGTCGTGAAGAATATGGTGAACAAGCCTTACCACATTGGGAAGGGTCACCCATCATCTAAGTTCACTCGGTGCTAAGCTAAGTTCCCTTTATTGAAAATCCAATATTAATCATTACTTTATAAAAGTAGGCTTTAGGAGAATGACTCCTCATATGCTTAGATCATAGGTTATAGATGAGAGTATCATTTCATCAACCTAAATCATGTGAGAAAACCTTTCACATGGACATAGCATATTCAAGCACCATCTAGTTTAGGATACCCTTGAGAACACTTTTCAAAAGCCCCTCTATTTACTAGATCATCATACATGCATAATGGACATGTTTTCATGTGTGTGTACATATATGTGAGCAAGACTTTCACATAAACACCCTTAGGACACACATGTTCATACTTCACTTCATTCATGCTTAAGTGTATAGGTGTAACTATCCTATCAAGGTACACATGTGCAATGCAGAGACAAGGTCCCGTACCCTTGTCCATACTAGAACACCTATCAAGTCATCCTAGTTAAGGGATAAATAACATACTTAATGGACATATAATCAACATGCATAGTAGTAGACAAAAGTGCATATGAGAATACCTTTTAATTTGACACCATGAAGCTATACTACCTGTAAGCATGCATGAGGAGTGAGTGTGTGTACATTGGTAAACATGATCACATAATGGCTATCAACATCACCTTGAGTTAGCCACCCTCTTAAGACCATAATTCACATTCAATCATATAAAACACATCACATATTAGCATAGGAGACAAGACAACTTCACATTATATCCAATACTCCTAAATGTAAGACCCCCAAAGTGAGTTAAGGTGTTTAGAGCATAACATGTGTCTTATAAGCTTGTTAATATGTTAAATTAAGTGTTTTATAGTATGCATGAATTATTTGAAGTAATTTGGAAGTCAAACATACAAAAATGTCCAAGACGTTCGAAAGTTAGCCCTTGAGACGTGCATGTATGACTTGAGTGTGCCTATCTTGTTTGGATGTGTTGCGAGTGTTGTTTATTACTCAAACTGGTATGGAAAGTCTTTAACATGTTAAGGTGTGTATTTACATAGTAAACTTCTAGGTACGACTCCCCAAGGGCCCCGCAAGAGGCCCTCAAGGAGGACACAAAGGTTGTCGAGACACTGCCTTGGCAGTGTCAATCGACTAACCCAAATGATGCCTCGTCATTGCACCTACGCCCCGTCGATGGGGGGTGTCGTTCAATACTTAGAATGGTGAAGTATCAAGCCTTTTGACAGGCCTCAGACCCAAACGACGGCCAGTAGTACGGTCTATGATTGGACCTACTGGGCGTCGATGGGTCCGTTGATGCAGCCTGTGTTAAGCTGCGAGGCGCACTGTTAAGTGAAGGAGTGAATGGGAAATTCACCCCACGTCCTAACCTGACCCTAGGTGGTTTATTTGGTTATTTTTGGGTATATTAAGTTGGTTTATAACATGAAAACCCCATACCCAATTCATTATTAAAAATTAGATTTCCCTCTCCCAAAAAACAACTCTCTAGAAACCGCCATTGGAGATGAAGCTCAAGAATAGCCATGGCGATGGATTATCAAGCTTTATTCACCAAGTTTCCGTGGTTCTCTTCTACAATAAGCTATGGTGATCCTTCATCCTTAGTCAACCTTTCTTCTAAGGAGTTCCTTCTAATGTTTTCAATGAAAGTTCATGATCAAACCTCCAATCTTCCAATCTAGCCGTGGATTCTTTCTCAAAACATTTTCAAAAGCTTATCTATCATGAATTGATGTTAATGTACTTATTATAAAGTGAATTTCAATCCAATTGCATGATTAACCCATGTTCCATCCAAACTCTCGATTTAGACTATTTGTAGGCATTGTTTTCTTGATTTCATGTTAAGTGAATTATAATTCTAGCAAGTTGAATTGTCCATTGCTACTGTTTTATATTCAAATTGATGGTGGATAATTGATGAGTTATCAATGATGATCAAGGCTTGGAAGTTGGTAAGGTTGAACTATACTCATATGCCTTCTATAGTTGATGAAATAGTGTATATGATTTGGCATTGATTCTATGATGATTGGATCATGACTTCATATATGATTATTGTACTTTGGTTACTGCCTATGATGTAAAGTTACGGTGAATTATGTAAAATTGATCGATGTGGATCAAGTTTTGTAGATTTACCTATGTCCTCCTATCCACTATATATTAATAATGTTATGTACATAATGTGACCTTAATTCTAGGGTAGATGAAGCATGATTTCGTTTATGTTAATATAAATATAGATACTTCCCTATATTGGTAATATTGATGAAAAAGGAGTATTGATCAATGATGATTAAAGGGTGAGAAATTTGAAAGATGACTTATTCCTCTGCTTTTCTTATAGAATTGCTAGATGATCGGCCTTATATGTCATTGTTAGTATGGTCCACTTATGGTGGCGGTGTTTAACTTATTGTCAATATATATGTGATGTGATCATGGCCTTAGAGTCAATTGTATTTGGAATGTGTGGTGGTGATGATCACCCAATGTGAAGTCTCGTGCCTAGTTTCCATTCTAGTTGTGATCTAGGTTATATTGGTAAGGTTACAAACATGTGTATGACTATGTTAGGGTGGTTTAGGTTCTTAGCTTGATGAGTTATAATGGTTAATGAACCCTTGCCTATGTACCCCTATATGAATGTGTGATTAGATATGGTTAGGAGTCTTATATGCAAGTGTTGTAGTTATCTTGTCTTCTATGCTATTATGTGTTGTGTGATCTATACTTGGATGTGCATTGTGGTCTTAAGAGGGTGGCTGCCTCAATATGTTGTTGATAGCCATTATGTGATCATGTTGACCAATGTACACACACTCACACATTATGAATGCTTACAAGTAGTATAGGTTCATGGTGTCCAATGAAAGGTTATTCTCATATGCACTCATGTCTATGAAGTATGTTATGTATCCCTTAACTAGGATGACTTGATAGTTGTACTAGTATCGATAAGGGTATGGGACCTTGTCTATGCATTGCACATGTGTGCCTTGATAGGATAGTCCTTGGTTTGTGATTTAAGTATGTCGCATCCGGGGTGCACCCGCTAGAAGTAACATGGCGCACTTGACCTCTCAGAGGTCTTGTACAAGCCCATAGCTATCATTCATTGCATTGTCATATGTAAAATAGCGTAAAATTTAAAACTTTTCATAGAACATCATATGCTAGAAACTTCACTTCATATATATAAAATATCATAAGTACATATTTAGACTCTAGTCTCTTTTTGCCATCATGGACTCAACATCTAAAGAGTAATTTAGGGACACATCCCTTACAATATAATATATAAGTACAATAATACTACTCTTTACAGTAAACCATACTTTAGGAGATCCTTGGACTTAAGGATCCGTTTCCTTGAGCTTGGGGAAACATCTATCAAGTTCTTCACCATTAGATACATCCTTTAAGCATCCATAACCTACACTTTGTGTAAAAAATATAGAAGAATGGAGTTAGTACAAGAATACACTAAGTATGGCAACCATGCAAAAAACATGCATTTAAAAGGGACATATTACTTGAAATCAAATTTCGTGCCTTTTTGTAAAAACTTCATAAAATCTTGATAAAATAGCATTTATATCATTTACATACTTCATAGAGACATATTCAAAGGCCAAACATTATATAAAATCACATATAGAATTTAAGCCACAGTTGAGGTCACTTTACGGTGACTAATTCCCTTTTTACAGTGAACATGTTTTCCTTTAACTCCTTAACCTCTCAAGTAACCCTCTAGTGATACTTGGTGCAATGCATCACCTTAGGGCCACAAAGAAAGCATACATACAACCTACATAAGCCAACACATATCATGGTAGAAGTATAATACATCATAGACACATTTTAGTCAAGACGCTAATGGTTTTATAGTAAGCTACATCAACTTGCACATTTATTCACTTGACTTCACATAGAGAATTATAAAGCCTTACTCACAATCCCAATCTAATTCCACTAGTGCAATGTACATGTAAAGCCCCATAACCTCACACATACTTAGTAAACCTATCATGAGACCACAAGCCTTAATACTTCATACATCAACATAGCAAGTAAAGACAACTTTATCCAAACTAGGCAAGACCTTCATCACATAGTCAATAAGACCACTATTATGCATATCATCACATCATGTAGACCCTAACACAATGTCATGCAAGAGAACCATAACATATGCACATACATTAGACCACCTTCCTAGAAATCCCTTAGAGAGCTACTTGTGCAATGTCTAGGTGGGTTCATTACTTCAACCTATCCTAGGTATCTTCTCTTAGGTTATCCTAGTTAGGGTCCTTTACTTTACTTTAACTCCATTGTACATTTTACATTACGGAAGCTAATCCTTAATCGTCACTAAGACCATGGGTGCTAAACATGAAATTTGGTGTTGTAGAGCCTTACACCAAAGGAAGGTGTTCTTACCTATCCAAGGTAGAACATTAACACATGCTAGCATACTAAGTGAATTCACTTGCTAAATCCTATGTGGCAAGCATAGTTATGGAACTTGGAGCTACATGTGGAAACTCTCGTTATGTCTAATGAGACATTGTTGTTATACACTCATTGAAATATCACTCTATGCCATTTGGCTAAGAGGCTAACCACCTCATGAGGTCTATGGTGACATACCTTCCTACAATGGAAAGGGACACCCCTTATCTTCAAGTTCACTCGGTACTAAGCTAAGTTCCATTTATTAAAAGCCTTTATTAACATTACTTTATAAATTAGGCTTTAGGAGATTGACTACCTATATGCTTAGCTCATAGGTCCTAGATGAAAGTTCATGAACCTAAATCATGTGAGAAACCCTTTCACATGGACATAGCATATATCATAAGAAATATCTAGTTTAGGGTACAACTTGGGAACACCTTCCAAGTGCACCTCTTTTGACTAGATAATATAACATGTGTGTGTATGCATATATGTGAGCAATCCTTTCACATAACACTTTAAAGTCGCACATGTTCATAGTTCATTTCATTCATGCAAAAGTGTACAGGTGTAACTATATGAGCCATGCTTTCATATAAACACAATTAGACACTAGGTATAATCATACTTCATCATATCACATACTTCACATTATACTATAAGACATGTTCATAACATACTCATGCATTCATAGCCATGTACATAAGAGACTAAACCTAGGAACTATCCTATAAAGGTACACATGTACAATGCATAGACAAGGTCCCATACCCTTGCCATACTAGTACACCTATCAAGTCATCCTAGTTAACGGATACATAACATACTTTCATGGACTTAAGCTTAGCATGCATAATAGTTGACATTAGTGAATATGAGAAGTACCTTTCATTTAGACACCATGATCCTATACTACTTGTAAGCATGCATGTAGAGTGAGGGTGTGTGTGCATTGGTCAACATGATCACATAATGGCTATCAACAACACATTGAGGCAGCCACCCTCTTAGGACCACAATACACAACCAAGCAAAGATCACACAACACATAATAGCATAGGAGACAAGTTATCTTCATATTACACTTAAGATTCCTAACTTTTGCTATTCATGCATTCACATAGGGGTACATAGGTAGGGGTCATCATTACTTAATACTTAATTAATGGCAGAACCTACACATAACCCTAACATAATCATTCACATGCTCATAACAATAGCAACATAACCTAGATTCACAACTAGAGTAGAAGACTAGGCACAAGTTACACATAAGGTGATCATCATAATCACACACTCATATATTCATAAATTTGCCTTCGAAGCCATAGTCAAAACATATATAATGACAATAAAGTAAACACCGCCACCAAAAGTGGACCTTACCACACAATACCATACAAGGCTTCATCAATTAACAATAGTATAGAAAAGTAGAGGGAAAAAGCCATCCTTACCAATTTATAATCCTTTGATCATCATTGATCAATACACCCTTTCCATCAACAATACATTATAGGGCAGTAGCTAAATATACCCTTAACATAAACGAAATCATACTTAAATCCCTGCAAGATCATGATACCAACCTAGGCACTAAACTAGCAATTCAATAGAGAGTGGAGGAAGTAGGCAATCTTACCAATTCCCAAAGCCTTGATCATCAATCATATTTTATCAATAATTGACATGTTAGGCAGTAGCTAAAGTTATATAAAGCAAGACTAAATCATGATTCATTCATCCTAGAATTTAGATCACCTCACATACATAGCATTATCAATTCATAGACTAGAAGAACCTAGATCAATTCATACCAAACCTTCTTTACTTTGATAATACATGTCACGACCCGAGCTACCCCCGAGACGCGTACACGGGACCTAGGACCACAAGTGATCCCAAGCTAACCCTGCTGGCATGATCATGAGCATACTAAAGAATATAAACTGATGCGGAAGATAAATCATTATAATGATAAGATGGGGAATACCCATATGCTAAAACTGAGATAATATGAAAACTGATGAGTTTAACACAAAGAAATTATTAACTCAATACTAAGCTAAAACTAACTATGTCTGAAAATAGCATCTAAACTGGGCTAGAAATAATGGGACAAGCCCCAGCTAAGTCTAGTAAAAAAAAACTGAAACTAAAGGACTAAATACTGAAAGGAAACTCATGACTATTGTCCTCGGATAATGAGGACTCACCACTGAATCTGCTGAACTGGAGATTGGGAATCGATCTATGCGTGATCTGGATGCTGAGAACCTGAACCTACATCACGAGAAGAGGTAGCGCACGTATGCGTCAGTACTTGAAGGTAGTGAGCATGTAGAATAGAGTAAAGTTGAAATAAAACATAACTGAACAAGCACAAAAGCAAGTATGGAAATTTGAACATGATATACTGAATGCTGAGAAAAATGAATGCAATGACCAATTTATAACATGTTGAAACTAAATACTGAATATACTGATAAATGGTCAATGCAATAGAGTCTGACTAAACTGTGGGAGCTACTAATAACTGATAATAAAACCACATAAGCAAATGTGGAGTCCGATTTATACGCCCCATCGATAGGACCCAATATACCCTGCCAGAGGTATAAAGGCATGCTGGCATGATCACTAAACTGATTGCCCACATAAGGGACTTACAACCTACTTAGCTAGTAGTCTGGGACTAATTGGGTACTCTGAACCCTAGTCCAACTCGGTATTATGCTACTCCCAATGAATAAAGTGATTAAGACATTATGATTGAATTTCTGTAAATACTGGATAGCTCAAAACGAGAATGCAACAATTAATCTGATAATGATT
Source organism: Solanum sitiens (assembly GCA_016801875.1). NCBI lineage: Eukaryota > Viridiplantae > Streptophyta > Magnoliopsida > Solanales > Solanaceae > Solanum > Solanum sitiens. The sequence continues at coordinate 636,768 of JABWTJ010000060.1, forward strand.
CATTAATAACTGAGACATGTATATCTGAAGTAACTGAAATATCTGACCTAGCATATGTAATTCAAGAACTAAAGAAATACATAGCTAGGGTTATGAAATTCATGCAATTATCTGAGTAATAACATGGAAATTTAATTTGGAACATATAACTAATTATATATGAAGTTTTGTTGAAGTTCTAGAAGCCCTAGGTTTAATCATGAAATGGAAATCAAGAATCTAACTGAAAACTAGGAATCTATTGGGTGAAAGGATCCTACTAGTGAAATCCCACATACCTGGTGATGAAATTCACGGAGAAATAGTTAGATTTCAGGGCTGGAACTGCTGGAACCTTACTGCGTTCTTGAACTAGGTTTCTTGACTTTTTTTCTCCTTTCTTCCTTCTAATTTTCTAAGTTTTGATTTATGATTTTTACTTAGGTAAGTTCTAGTTATGTTTCTAGGATTAAACTGACTAAAATATGATGATTTAGGGTCAAAACGACGTATCTTAGAGTTTAAACGAAGTGGGAAAAGACCAAAAGACCCCTGATTTAGTTGTTGTCGGACCAAACGACGACCGGGACTGACGGTCCGTCGTTCAATCAACGGTCCGTCGTTTGGGTCTGTAGGTTGAGTCTGTTTGACAGGGGGGCATAACTGTTTACTAGGAGGTCTGATTTTAGCAAGGTTGGTGGATATGGAAAGCTAATTCAATTATCTATCTTTCAGTATGTCATTAGACACCTAATTCACTTTGTGCTTAGAGTTATGATCATTTGAAGTTGATCCAATTGCAATTTCCCCCTAACTGTCTGCTAATTTCCACCCACGGTCATACCTATGGTCCTTGGGTCCATCTATGGACCGTGCTGGTCAATCGTGGTTCTTTTCAGAGAGCGGGTAAATGGGGTGTTAATCAACGAACAGAGACTACGGACTGTAGGTCCGTCCGTCGTTCGACACTTAGTCAAATTGTCTGGGCAGAGTTTTTGGGGGGGGGTTCTGACTCAATCGACGTATGTGCAAGACGGAACGTGGGTCAGGCTACAGTCCGTAGATTGCATTTGTAGATTTTCTAAAAAAATGGTTTTTGGTCTATTTTATATACGGGGGGTTGCATTATCTCCCCCTTGGGAAGATTCGTCCTTGAATGAAGACTAAACTAGCTGAAATAGAGGAAGAGAGATGCAAACCCTACTACTAAGCATTGAGAACTGAGTTTCTGACTAAATTGAGTTCCGGGAACATGCAAATACGCTGAAAATGCAAGTACAAACTAAGGGAACATGATTCTAAGGCTGAATTCATGCATGAATGATTGAAAAATTAAAGAGGAACTATTACCTCAAGCTAGAGTGGAATCGGAAGGAAAGAGGTGATGGTACTTTGCTTTCATGGCTGCTTCTGCTTCCCAAGTAGCTCCCTCTACGGATTAACTCCTCCACAAAACCTAGACTGAAGCGAATTATTTATTTCTCAACCTTCTAACCTGACGGTCAAGAATCTCAACTGGTACATCCTCATAAGAAAGACTATATTTCACTGCCGCACCCTCTAATGGCACTACAGATGCTGGATCACCCACACACTTCTTCAAGAGCGAGATGTGGAAGAACGGATGCACTGCTGCTAAGTCTACGTAACTCTAACTCACATTCCAACTTGTCAATCCTTCTCAAGATCTTGTAAGGGCCTACATATCTAGGACTGAGCTTCCCTTTTTTCCAAATTTCATAGGTGACACTTTCAGAAAAACCCAATCATCAACTTGGAACTCTAGTTCCCTCCTCCTTACATCTGCATAAGATTTCTTACGACTCTGGGTTGTCTTAAGTCTATCTCTAATGAGTTTCACTTTCTCCATAGCATAAAGGACTCAATCTGGACCTATTAAAGTTGTTTCATCAAACCAACCAACAGGATATCTACATCTATGCCCATACAGTGCCTCATAAGGGGCCATTTGAATGTTGGAATGGTAGCTATTGTTGTAGTCAAACTCAATCAGAGGAAGGTGATCATCCCAACTATCTTTGAAATCGATCACACAAACTCTTAACATATCCTCTAGGGTCTGAATGGTACGCTCTTCCTGTCCATCCGTCTGCGGATGAAATATTGTGGTAAGGTTAACTTGAGTACCAAGACCCTTCTGAAACGACTTCCATAAATGAGAGGTAAACTGAGGACCTCTATCTGAGATGATAGACAAAGGAACCCCATGCAACCTCACAATTTCCCTTAATGTAATGCTTGGCATAGTCCTCTGTCGAATCTGTAGTCTTGACCAACAAAAAGCGAGAAGACTTAGTCATCCTATTAGCTATCACCCAAATGGAGTCATGTTATCTGCGAGTACGTGGTAACCCTATGATGAAATCCATATTGATCACTTCCTTTTTCCAAGTAGGAATGTCGATCTATTGAGTCATACCCCCTAGTTTCTAATGTTCTACCTTGACTTGTTGGCAATTGGGGCACTTACTCACCAAATATGCTATATCCCTCTTCATGACATTCCACCAATAGACTTCCCGCAGATCGCGGTACATCTTAGTGGCACTTGGATGAATAGAATATCTAGAGTTATGGGCTTCTACAAGAATATGATGTCTCAACTTGCCCACATCAGGAACACACAATCTACCTTGGTAGCGAAGTACACCATCTCCCCCTTGGGAGAAAACCTCCACTCTCTGATTATGGACTGCACCCTTATGTTCAGGCAAGATTGGATCACTGTCTTGCTTTTCCTTAACCTCCACTACCAAAGAAGATTCTGCCCCATTCTGAACTGTTACACCACTATCTGATATGCTCATAATGCGAACTCCTAAGCGAGCAAGACTGTGAACATCCTTCACTAGATCTTTCCTTTCTTCTTCAACATGGGCTACACTACCCATAGATAATCTACTAAGAGCATATGCTACTACATTAGCCTTACCAGGATGATAATGCACACTCATATCATAATCCTTAAAGACTCAAGCTATCTTCTCTGGCGAAGATTCAACTCTTTCTAGGTGAACACATACTGAAGGCTCTTATGGTCAGTGAACACACCTACATTAACACCATACCAGTAGTGTCTCCAGATCTCGAGTGCAAATACCACTGCTGCAAGCTCGAGGTCATGAGTAGAGTCAACACAAGAGCTGTAGTCAATCTAGTTTTCAATTCTGCAAAGTTTTTCTCACAATCATCTGACCATTGAAACTTGACCATCTTTTGAGTCAACCTAGTCAATGGTGAGGCTATAGATGAAAATGCTTCCACGAATAGACCTAAGAAACTTCTGATATATGTAGCAGAGGTAGGTCTGGGCCATTGTTTTAGTGTTTCTATCTTCTGTGAATCCACTCGAATCCCTTTGCTAAATACAATGTGACCAAGGAAAGCAACGGATTGCAACCAGAACTCACATTTGCTAAACTTAGCGAATAATTGGCGATCTTTGAGAGTCCACAAAACAACTCTCAAATGACTTGCATGTTCTTCCTCATTAATAGAGTAAATAAGGATATCATCAATAAATACGATAACGAACAAGTCCACGTACTATTTCAACACTCTGTTCATCAGACCCATGAAAGTTGTAGGAGCATTAGTTAGTCCAAACGACATTACTACAAATTCAGAATGACTATACGGAGTTCTGAAGGGTGTTTTTGGAATGTCACTATCTCTGACTCTGAGCTGATGATAACTCGATCTGAGGTCTATCTTTGAGAAATGGCTAGCACCCTGAAGTTGGTCAAACAAGTCATTAATCCTGGGGATGGGGTACTTATTCTTGATGGTGACTTTGTTCAACTGTCTATATTCAATGCACATTCTGAGAGAACCATCTTTCATCTTTACGAACAACAGTGGTGCACCCCTATGGAGAAATACTAGTTCTGATGAAACCCTTATCTAGAAGGTATTTCAACTGCTCCTTCAATTCCTTAAGCTCTACTTGAGCCATTCTATAAGGAGGAATAGAAATAGGCTGGGTATCTGGAAGGAGATCAATTCCAAAGTTGATTTCCCTTTCGGGAAGAACTCCGGGAAGATCTTCTAGAAACACTTCTCGAAACTCACTGACTACTGGAACTGACTCAAGAGTTGGGGTTTCAGAGCTAGAATCCTTAACCCAAACTAGATGATAGAGATAACCCTTAGAGATCAACTTTCTGTCCTTAAGGTAAGAAATAAATCGACCCATAGGCGCTAAGCTACTACCCTTCCATTCTAAGATTGGTTCGTCTGGAAAATTGAAAACGAACAATCCTAGTTCTACAATCGACTGAGGCATAACATGAATGTAACCAATCCATGCCTATAATGATATCAAAATCTACCATTTCTAACTCTACAAGATCTGCTGAGGTGACTTTCTAAGAGACTATGACAGGGCAATGTTTGTATACCTGTCTAGCTATAAATAGGTCACCGACTAGAGTAGAGACTGAGAAAGGTTCTGAGAGAGTTTCTAGACTGACACTGAATTGGACTGCTATGTAAGGAGTTACAAAAGAATGAGTAGCCCCTGGATCTAATAATGCATAAACATCAAGGTCAAAGTCTCGTAACGTACCAGTAACTACATCAGGAGAACCTTCCTGATCTTGGTTAGCGTAAACAGCATACAACCTGTTCTGGCGCTGACCGCCACCTGTACGAGATGAGTTACCCTGCTGAGTCGGGCGACTTTGTGGTGCTGATGAAGTTGTAGACTGAACTCTATCATTTACACCTCCTTGACCCTGTCTAGAAGGACAATCCCTCAACCTCTGACCAGATTGACCGCACCCAAAACACCCTTCCTTTCCTGCAAGTCACTCGCCTGGATGGTTATTACTACACTTAGGGCAAGTGAGGTAAGTCTTGGTGCCTGAAATACTTCCTTGAGACTTAGATCTTGGTTCTCTAACCTTCTGGTCAAACCTGTTCTTGGAGTATGGAACACTAGCTGATGAAGGGGATGGAGATGAAAACTTTTGTTGACTCTGGAGAGATTTCCGCCACCTGATTTCTGCTGAGAATAGTCATAGTTCCCAGTCCTAGCCTTCTTATTCTCCTTAGCCTGTTTCCTAAGCTTATCACCCTCAACCTGCTGAGCATGAGTCATAAGCCTACAGATGTTCATATCTCCTAGTAACATAGCATTTCTGCACTCAGTTTTCGCCAAATCTGACACTCCATACAAATACTTATTCATCTGAGCACTGGAGTCAGAAACCATGTGAGGAGCATACCTAGAGAGTTGGTTAAACTTCAATCCATACTCTTGGACCGTCATGTTTCTCTGCCTCAAAGTTCATGAATTCCTGAGCCTTTGCTTCTTTCAACTCTATTGGGATAAACCTGTCCAGAAAGGTCTCACTAAAGCAATCCCAAGTAATGGGAGCTGCATCTGCACCCCTATTTCCCTTCCACTTAGTGTACCAGATATGAGCAACATCCTTCAACTAGTATGATGCCAACTCAACCCGATCATTCCCAGTGACTTGCATTACCTCAAATATCTTCTTGATCTCATCAAAGAAATTATGAGGATCCTCATTAGTTTGCGATCCTTAGAACTCAGGTGGATTCATCCTAACAAAGTCACGGACCCTTGCTACTGCTGATCCACTATTTTCATTCACAGGGGCATGAACCCGATTGTTCTGGTTGGTCATACTTTGAGCCAACATCTGTATGGCATTCCTGAACTCAGCATTCGAGACTTCTTGATCTGGGACTGGAGGATATGCATTTGCATTCCTGACATTCGCATTGCTAGCGTTAGCTCTACGAGAAGGCATGATCTGAAACGTAAAACATCAAGTTAGAATGGAATTAGATCATACCTTACGCACGATAATAGTAACAAGAAAGTGAAGTTTTTCCTAGAACACTTCATAGCCTCCCTCTCATTAGATGTGGTGCACTTCACAACCATGAAAAGGACTCTACTTCGTGCGGCTCTTCAAACATCCTAGGAAACTTAAACCTAGTGCTTTGATACCAACTTTGTCACAACCCGAGCTACCACCGAGCGCGGACACGGGACCTAGGATCCCAAGTGATCCCAAGCTAACCCTGCAAGCATGATCATGAGCATACTAAAGCTAAATCATAATTTATAATGATAAGATGAGGAATACCCATATGCTAAAACTGATGAGTTTATTACAAAGAAGTTATTAACTCAATACTAAGCTGAAACTAACAATGTCTGAAAATAGCCTCTAAACTGGACTAGAAATACTGGGACAAGCCCAGCTAAATCTAGCAAAAAAACTGAAACTACAGGACTAAATACTAAAAGGAAACTCATGACTATTGTCCTCGGAGGATGAGGACTCACCACTGAATATGCTAAACTGGAGATCGGAAATCGATCTATGCGTGATTTGGATGCTAAGAATTTGAACCTACATCACGAGAAGATATATCGCACATATGCGTTAGTACTTGAAGGTACTGAGCATGTAGGATAGAGTAAAGTTGAAATAAAACATAAGTGAACAAGCACAAAAGCAAGTATGGAAATTTGAACATGATATTGATTGCTGAGATAACTGAATGCTATGACCAATTTATAACATGCTGAAATTAAATACTGAATATACTGATAAATGGTCAATGCAATAGAGTCTGACTGAACTGTGGGAGCTACTAATAATCAATAATAAAACCACATGAGCTAAATGTGGAATCCGATGTATACGCCCCATGGCTAGGACCCAATATATCCTGCCAGCGGTATAAAGGCATGCTGGCGTGATCATTAAACTGATTGACCACAGAGGGGACTTACAACCTACTTGGCTAGTAGTTCTGGGACTAATTGGGTACGTTGAACCCTAGTCCAACTCGGTATTATGCTACTCCCCATGAATAAAGTGATTAAGACATTATGACTGATTTTCTATAAATATTGGATACCTCAAAACTGAACATGCAAACTGAGAATGGAACAATTAATCTGATAATGATGCATTAATAACTGAGACATGTATATCTGAAGTAACTGAAATATCTTACCTAGCATATGTAATTCAAGAACTAAAGAAATACATAGCTAGAGTTCTGAAATTCATGCAATAATCTTAGTAATAACATGGAAATCTAATTTGGAACATATAACTAATTAGTTCATGAACTTATGTTGAAGTTCAAGAAGCCCTAGGTTTAATCATGATATGGGATTCAAGAATCTAACTGAAAACTAGGGATCTAATGGGTGAAAGGAACCCACTAGTGAAATCCCACATACCTGGTGATGAAATTCACGAAGAAATAGTTAGATTTCAAGGCTGGAACTACTGGAACCTTGTTGCGTTCTTCTACTATGGTTCTTGACATTTTTTTCTCCTTTCTTGCTTCTAATTTTCTAAGTTTTGATTTATGATTTTGACTTAGGTAAGTTCTAGTTATGTTTCTAGCCTTAAACTGACTAAAATCTTATGATTTAGTGTCAAAATGACGTATCTTAGAGTTTAAACGAAGTGGGAAAAGACCAAAAGACCGTTGAGTTAGTTCTTGTCGGACAAAATGACGACCAGGACTGATGGTCCGTCGTTCAATCAACGGTCCGTCGTTTGGGTTCGTTGGTTGGGTCTGTTCGATAGTCCTTTACTAAAACAGGCATAAATTTTTAGTCGAAGGTCTGATTTTATGAAGGTCAGTGGCTATGAAAAGATAATTCAATGATATATCTTTTGTTATGTCATGAGACACCTAATTCATTTTGTGCTAAGAGTTATGATCATTTAAAGTTGACCCAACTGTAATTTCCCCCTAACTATCTGCTAATTTCCACCAACGGTCATACCTACGATCTGTGGGTCCATCTACGGACCGTGTTGGTCAATCGTAGTTCTTGTCAGAGAGTGGGTAAATGGAGTGTTGATCGACTGACACAGACTACGGATCGTAGTCTGACCTACGGACCGTAGGTCCTTCCGTCGTTCGATATATATTCAAATTTTCTGCACTGAGTTTTTGGGGGTTTTATGACTCAATAGATGGATGTGCAGGACGGACCGTGGGTCAGGCTACGGTCCATCGATGGCAACCGTCGATTGCACCTGTAAATTTTTCTAAAAAACTACTTTTTGGTCTGTTTTAGATACGGGGTGTTACAATACAAGATTCATACCCACAATTAAAACATGATATTAACCTAAGGCAGTAACTACAAGCATCTTAACATAAACAAATTCCACTTTCATACATTTTAAGATCAATGTTACAGTGAACACATGGAGGCATAGGCTAGTCATTTCCAAATCTTCATACATTGATCCACATGGATCATTCATCAACAACTCATCATCAATATACTTAAATAACAGTAGACATGAGCCCATATAGTAGACATCATCAATATACTTAAATAACTCATCATCACGTTAAAACCAATACATTATCATCAATTCATCATGATTAAACCTTTAAAAACGTTTTTAGAAAGAACCCATCGCTAGATTGAAGAAGGAGAAGGTTGATCATGAAATCTCTTTTGAAAACATTGAGATTATCTCTCTAGATGGAAGGATAACTAGAGATGAAGGATCACCAAAACTTAACAAAGAAGAAAACCTCTAAAACTTGATGAAGAATCCATGGGAATCCAATCTCCAAGTTGTTCTTGAGCTTCACCTTCTATGGAGGTTTCTAGGGAGAATTGGTTTTGGAGGGAAGTCTAATTTTTGTGAATTGGATTGGGAATGGGTTGATCACGTTTTTGATCACTTATATACACCCAAAAATAACCAAATAAATCAAGTAGGGTCAGGTTAGGACGTGGGGTGAATTTCCCATTCACCTTTTAAATGAAACAGTGCGTAGGCAGCTTGACACATCCTGCACCAACGGCCACAATCGACGCCCAGTAAGTCAATTGACGGAACGTCTGTGGCTTCCGTCAATTGGGTCTTGGGATGTATTTTGGCTGAGCCTTATCCAGGCTAAGTGTACATCGACTACACCACCATTAACGGGACGTTTGTCAACAAATGGGGTGGCGTTTGGTTCAGTCGATTGACGCTGCCAAGGTTGTGTCTCGACAGTCTTGGTCCTTCTTGTGGGCCCTTTTGCGGGGCCCGTAGGAAGTTGTACCCGGACGTTTCCAAAGTTAATATACACATTAACCTGATGAATACCTTCCATGCAAGTTTCACCCAAAATAAACACGTAAAACACATCAAAACATGCAAGGCACACTCAAGACACACATGAACGTCTCAAGGCTAATTTTTGAACGTCTTAGACGTTCTTGGACGTTTGACCTCCAAATTTCATGAAACTACATATACTTCATATAAACATAATTATAACTCATTTTAAGACTTAATACGCTCATGAAATACAAATATAAGGATGTATAGACACATGAGTCATATAGGGGACTAGTCGTCGAACGTCTTGGTCGTCCCTTGACGTTTGACTTCCAAATAACCTCAAAATTTATACACTGCCTCAATACCACATTATAAACCATTTTAGGACCTTATACCCTTATGACAAATATGTTAGGATCTAGGCACCCTAACTCATTTGGGGGGTCTTACAAAGTACATGAATATGAATGCAAGAATATGTTATGAACATGTCTTATATGATATGATGTCAAGTATATGATATGATGAAGTATGAATATGCATAGTGTCTAAATGTGTTTGTATGAAAAGTTTTCTCATATAGTTACACTATACTCTTATGCATGAACGAAGTAAAGTATGAACATGTGTGGTCTAAAGGTGTTATGTGAAAGGTTTGCTCACATGTATGTACACACACATGTATGATGATCTAGTCAATAGAGGGGATATTGAAGGGTATTATCAAGAGTATCCTAAACTAGATGGTGCTTGAATATGCTATGTCCATGTGAAAGGATTTTCACGTGATTTAGGTTGATGAACTCTCATCTATGCCCTATGATCTAAGCATATGAGGAGTCAATCTACTAAGCCTATACTTTATAAATTAAAGATAATAATGGTTTTTCAATAAAGGGAACTTAGCTCAGGACCGAGTGAACATAGATGAGGGGTGCCCCTTACCAATGTTGGAAGGCTTCTTTACCATAGTTCTCACGAGGTGGATAACTACAATGCCTCAATAGGCATAAGGAGGGTTTCCACATATACCTCCAAGTTCCATAAACTATGCTTTCTCCATAGGATCTAGAAAGTGATATCACTTAATATCATAGCATGTGTTAATGATCTACCTTGGCTAGGTAGAGAAGCTTCCATTGGTGTAAGGCTCTACAACACCAAATTCCATGTTTAGCACCCATGGTCTTAGTGTCGGTTAAGGCTATAGTTTCCCTAAAGTAAAATGGACAATGGAAGTATAATAAGGACCCAAACTAGGATAACTTACGGGTAGTTTCTTAGTGTAGGTGGGGGTATGGGACTTCACCTATGCATTGCACAAGTAGCTCTTGAGGGAAGTTCTAGGAAGGTGTTCTAATGCATGTGACGATGTTTATGTTCCTTATGCATGACATTGTAGTGTAGTCTACTTGTTGTGATGATATGCATGGTATGAGTCTTAATGAGTCTATATGAAGTTTCTTACCTTATATGCACTATGTAGTCTTATTGACTATATGATAAAGGTTTTGCTTGGCATGAATGAAGTTGTATATGCTTGTCTTGTTGATGTATAAAGTGAATTGTTAAGGCTTGTGGTCTCATGATAGGTTTACTAAGTATGTGTGAGGTTATGGGGCTTCACATTTACATTTCACTAGTAGACTTAGATTGGGATTATGAGTAAGGGATTATAATATTCTATGTGAAGTGAAGTTAGCATATGTGCAAGTAGACTATGGTTCACTATAATGATGTTGTAAGTCTTGACTAAATGTGTCTTGTAATATGTTACACTTCTATGAATATATGTATTGGGTTAGTAAGGTTAATGTATGAGTGCCTTGTGGCCTTAAGGTCATGCATTGCACCAAATATCACTAGAGGGTTACTTGAGAAATTAAGAAGTAAAGAAGTTAAAGAAAAAGAAGCTCACTGTAAAGAGAAAAAGAGCTTACTGTAAAGAAATAGTAGTTACTGTAAAGTGATGAAAAAGGTGTCTTAAATGCAATGTGTGATCTTATGTGATATTTTGCCCATTGAATATGCCTATATGAAGTATGTGAATTGTATGATGCTTATTATTTTAAAGTTTTATGAAGTTTTCACAAAAAGGCATGATGCATGGTTTCAAGTAAAATGTCCCTTTTAAATACATGTTTTTGCATGGTTGCCATACTTAGTGCATTCTTGTACTAATACCATTCTTCTCTACCTTTTTACACAAAGTGTAGGTTATGGATGCTTAAGGGATGTCTATATGGTGAAGATATTGATATGTGTTTCCCAAGCTCAAGGAAAGGAATCCTTAAGATTCAAGGATGTCCAATGTCAACTTTTATATAAAGTTTTGTAATAGTGAGTTAATGTTTTATGTTATAAGGGTCGTGTACCTATTAAACTCTAATGATGTTGAGTCTAGGATGGCAAAAAGAGACTAGAGTCTTTAACTATGTATTATGATATTTTATATATAATGGAAGTGATGTTCTAGCATATGATGTGCTAAGAAAGTTTCAAATTTCCGCTAAATTTATCTATGACAATGCGATGAATGATAGCTATGGGCTTGTACAAGACCTCCAAGAGATCAAGTACACCATGTTAATTCTAGGGGGTGATCCCCAGTCGTGACACTAACATTAGCTAATCACAGATTCATATAGGGGTACATAGGTAGAGGGTCATTAACCATTATTACTTCATCAATGGCAGCACCTAAACCAAACCTAACATAGTCATCCACATACTCATAACATTAGCAATACAACCTAAATCATAATTAGAATGGAAGACTAGGCATAATACTTCACATTGGGTGATCATCATCACCACACATTCATAATACAATTGCCTTCAAGGCCATGATCACATCACATATATATAGACAATAAGGTAAACACCGCCACCATAAGTGGACCATACCACACAATGTCATTAAAGGTCAATCATCTAGTAATTCTATAGAAAAGTAAAGGAATAGAGCAATCTTACCAAATCTCCCTTGCTTTGAACATAAATGATCAATACTCATAATTTATCAATAATACAATTATAGGGCAGTAGCTAAAAGTATCATAATATAGAGGAAATCATGCTTCATTTAGTATAGGATCGAGATCACATTGATTACACTACATTAGCAATTTATAGAAAGTGGAAGAACATAGGTCAACCTTACCAAATCTTCAAACCTTGATCCACATTGTATGAACTACACATAATTCATCATCAATTTACAGCATAGTTAGTATTTAAATCAATTTATCATAATTGAATCTCATAACAATCATTCTAGCATCAAGATCACAATATACTACAATAGAGGCTAAAACGAGATTTGGGAGGGATCATTGGTTCATCATAAAATTGGATTGAATTCAACATGAAAACAGTAGTTAATCATCAATTTGACATAAGCATTCTTTTGAAAACGTTTTGAGAAAGAAGTCATGGCTAGATTGAAAGATAGAAGGTTTGATCATGAACATTCATTGAAAACATTGGAAGGAACTCTTTAGAAGAAAGGTTGACTAAGGATGAAGAATCACCATACATCATTGTAGGATAAAACCACAAAATATTGGGTAATAATCCATGGGAATCCAATCTACAAGTTGTTCTTGAGATTCATCTCCAATGGAGGTTTCTAGGGAGGTTTCTTTTGGAGAGGGAAGTCTAATTTTGAATAATGAATTGGCTATTGGGTTTTGATCTTAATAACCAACTTAATATACCCAAAAGTACCTAAATTAACCACGTAGGGTCAGGTTAGAACGTGGGGTGAATTTCCCATTCACCCCTTAATGAACAAGTGCGCCTGGCAGCAATTGCAGGTTGCATCAATGCCCACCATCGATGCCAAGTAGACCCATCGATGGGCCGTACTGGAAACCGTTGTTTTGGTCGGATAATTTTCATTTGAGGGATTTATCTCCCACTCTAAGTGTGGGGCGACTCCCCCCACCACCACCACCACCATCGACGGGCGTAGGGGCACTGACGAGGCATCGTTCTAGGCTCGTAGGTAGACACTGCCAAGTGTCTAGGCAGCTTTTGTGGTCCTACTTGAGGGACTTTTGCGGGGCCCTTGGGGAGTCATACCCAGAAGTTTCCAATGTAAATACACTCATTAAAATGTTAGTGACCTTACACATAAGTTTCAACCAAAAAGAACAAGTAAAACATGCCAAGACACACATGCACGTCTCAAGGCTATCTTTTAAACTCATCGGACGTTCTTGGACGTTTGACCTCCGAATGACTTCAAAAACATGTATACTTTAAAACACTTATTTAACATATTTTAAACCTTTATAGACACATGTGAGGCTCTAATAACCTTAATTCAATTTGAGGGTCCTTATAACAACCCTTTGGACACCCTTTTTGAAACCTTGCTAGCACCACTAGTTCAAGTTACTAGCTCACCGGACGTCACAGTCAATTCTTGATGTTTTAATTCTAACACTTCCCAATTAGTCTTAATACATTAATCTAGGCTTATAAACATCATTTTAAGTCTTTGTTTCCTCATGTGAAGATTTATCTAGGTCATGGAACCTCCGAAGTGTTATACATACTAACCTTGCCACTAAAAGATGGAATAAACAAGTTCCCTTGAGAAGAAACAAAGGGGGAAATTAAATCACTTTGCGCTTGGGGACTAAGTTTTGATTCACTTGCGTAAATAACGTTTTCCCTCCCAAAAAAAAGTCTAAATTACACCCTAGAGGCGATGGACCTTTCAATGTTCTCGAGCGAATTGAAGACAATGCTTACAAATTGGATTTGCATGGTATCAAGTAAGTGTTACTTTCGATGTTGCTGACTTGTCCTAGTTTGTTGTAGGATCTAATATGAGGATAAATCCTTTACAATAAGAGGGGGATGAAGCTCTATGGACACAGATGAGGCTATAGAAGCCCTAAGAAGACAATTAAGGTCTTAAGAGAATGAGTTGCAGGAATGATCGTTGGGCTTCAATGACAAATCAAGAAAATGCTTATAATGGAAGAAAATCGCAAGAACGAGCGCAAAAATAGGGGAAAATAATGGAGTAGGTACTGTACATATTTTATCGTTCAAGTTCAAGCCTAAATGGAAGAAGATTTGGCCCATGAAGCTCAATAAAAGAGTCTAAAAAGCTGAACGACTAAAGTCAAGTTTCCTAGTTTAAAAGTTCTTTATTTAAAGTTTTTTAACTTAAAAGTTTCCTAGTTTAAAGTTCTTCAAGTTTAAAGATTTTCTCGTTTAAAGTTGTCCTAGTTTAAAGTTCCCATAAAGTAAGAACTGAATCTCATTCTATGTGGGATATGTTTTTGCTATATATAGGGGATGGTTTTATTATTGTCACATCCCAAGAGTATACCCTAGAATATATGGCACTCTCGGAGTGCAACCTGCGTACTCGACCTCTCAGAGGTCTTAAACAAGCCCTTTCGTATCGTTCATCGCATATACATAGTGAAAAGTAGTGCGGAATTAAAACTTTTCACAAATATTATCATAGTATTTAAAAATCTCTTTTATATAAAACTCATAGGAAATACTAAGTTTCAATCTCATCAAAGCTTAGACACAAAAGTACTTGGGACACGGCACATACACAATAGAAATATAGTACTACTAAGTCTATTACAATACTTCAATAAGAGAAATGAAAGACATCTATGCCCTCGAGTCAAATGTGGACATACTTCAACTTCACTTGAACGATGCTACGATCCAAGTCTTATTTCCAAAAATGCTCCTCTCCTACTATAACATTCCATAAAATGTACTTGTCTAGTGAAGAGCCTATAGGTTTTAAGAATATGTATTGAGGTACATAGGCATCCCATTGTCCAATATTTAGTAATATTGGGTATGTTAGAGAATATTGGCTTAAGGGTGTTAGCCAATTTCTATGTATACACAAGTAGCTTATAACTTAAAACACACTTTGATGTTCAAATGCTCCAATCCAAGCTTGTTTAGGAATTGTACCTGCAATGAAGACCCTATGCTAAAATTCTTAATCTCTTCAATTCTTAACCTCATCTCTTACTCACATCAGGTACTAGGCATCCAAGTGTCAAGCCTAGGTACTATAGCACATGATCATTTAAAATGATAGTGTGGATTAAGCACTGCCCAAGGACATAGTGAGGATCCTTGGATAAGAAGTGAACTTTCCAGAAGTGCACGGTTAGGAAAGTGCACAGCAACACATGTGCAACCGGCCGAGAGACAAGCCACACTGATTCGGTTAGGGCAGTCAGGGGACAGGCGTGTCGGATCAAGCCACGTGGGGCCGAGCCTCCTAACCAAACCTAGGTTCCAGCTAACCGACCTAACTAACTAACCAACCTAGGATTAAATAAAATAAACTAACTAGTGTGCCCAAAATCCTAAGACCTAACCGACTGACACTAGCCGAGTATCTAACTAAAGAAACATCCTAGTACCTAACCTAGGATGGTCCAAAGTGGTTGGTTATGGTCCTAACGACTTAGGGGTAGTTTATTAATTACCATAGGTCACTTAATTAATAAAATTAGCAACTTAATTAATTAATTTAATTCCTGGTCAAACCCGAGACCCTTAGTAAAATGCCTTCCTATTTGTAGTCGATTTAGGAGGGGCATTTTGGTAATTTAAGTGGATGGTCTTTTGGGTAATACATGGGACGACTATATTGATATTAGGTCAGTTTTAGACCACTTTTACACGTCTCAAATCAGATAACACGAAATTTCTCTCAGTCTCTCAAGAACGCTCTCTTTTCCAAACTCCATTGAAGAACAAGAAAAGCTTAAGGAAGAAGACGAAGGTTTCAAAGTTTCCAATCAGATTTCATAGATTCTTCATCTATAAGTTATGGGTTTTCACTCTTGGGATTCCTTTCCCCAAGAGCTCCTTTCAATATAAGTTTTCAAGAACTTCAAATACTAGGGTTTTTACTCTACAAAAACGATTTTCTTCCTAACCCTAGATTTATGATTTTCAACGAAAAGTAAACGTTTTCTATATTTAATTTCACACGAATTGTTGAGTATTTGATTGATAATGTTTGAATGACGTGTGATACATGATCTCTCTCTATGTGATGGTTTCGAATGGGTTGTTTGTAGTGTTTGATAATGTGAAAACGTTAGGGTTAGAATTTAAGGTTTGAATGAACTCTTTTATGACCCGTTTACCTTCTCCTATGCTACGGATTGATCTTGTACATGATTTGATGAGTTGTTCTTGATTATGCCATTGAGTATTTCACTATGTATGATTATGAATATTGCATGATGAATAAGATTCTTGGAAGCAAGAGGTAAGTCTTCTAAGTGTGATTACTCTTAAATGTTTATGTTAGCCTATAAACTATGATGCTATGTTATGAAAAGTATGTATGATGTTGATATGTGAATATGCTGGGCTATGAACATGTTACTTGTGAGATTATGATAAGAATACGAATATGCAACTTATGATACTCTCTTGTATGCTTTACACAAGATGATTATGCCATGTAAATCTCACAAAAGAAAGATATGATGAAAGGAAATTCTTGTCTAATCTAAAAGAGCTCATGATCATGTTATACAAGGAGTTAATCTCCTATGACCTATGATAAGTTTATGATAAAAGAAAACTTAAAGGTTATTTCAAGAAAGGGACTTAAGCTAAGCACCGGTGAACTAGATATGGGAAGTGTCCCTTCCCTAGCGGGAAGGTAGGTTCACAATGATTCTCATGAGATTGAGGCTTCCATGTAATGTGGAACTATGGGTCTGTAATACATCTCCTAGTTCTTGAATTGTGCTGCTGATGTACCGTGGTTTCACGGTACTTTCAATGCTTTTTCCTTAAGTTTAGTATGTGTCAAGGGTCCTTTTGTAGTAATTTTAATGTTTTTATCTTTGTTTTGCAGGAAAGTTGTCCAAAATGGAAATGGAGAAGACTGCAGAAATCAGTTCAGAAGTGACCACCTACGAAGCCATCGACGGCCCGTCATCTCATTGACGGACCGTAAGTGGTGGCCGTCGACTGAAGGTTTGAGCATCTGGAAGCAACTCGGGGAATTGTGACTAAGTATGGGTCTACAGAAGGATCAACGGACCGTGCTGGCGAATCGTCAATGTGATCAGAGACTGCCCTAAAACCCGGTGTTGGACAAAAGTTTAAGTGTGGAACGACGGTAGGCACCGACGGACCGTAAGTGCACCGACAGACCGTGATGTTGGTCCGTCGATTGGATCAGAGAAGGTGCAAGTTGAAGGCTTGAAGAAGATGCCAAGTATGGATCGACGGAAGCAGTCGATGGTCCGTCGATCCATCGACGGACCGTAAGTGGGGTCGTCGATTAAAGACGTGTTTTGAGCCAAACTTTACTTATTTTGAACTCTTTTAGTTTAGGACTTTGTTATTATATATAGGGTTAAAAACCTCATTTTTGGGGTTAGACTTTTTATTAGTTTTCATACTTTTGTTCTTGGCACTTTGACTTTGCAATTTAGCAATTTTATTCAAGTTTCCGGATTCGATTATCAAGTAAATTTTGCTATTTCAAGTGTGATTTCTAGATTTTCTTCAAACTTATCAAAGTAAGTACATGAATTCTTATCAAACAATCATGAATTGTGTATTTCTAAGCATGGGTAACTAAATCCAGAACTAGGGTTGTGGGAACCATGGGTGATTAACAAGGTAAAACTAGATAAATAATAATTCCAGAATAGGTTCTTGCATGTATTGATAATTCTTTCGTTTAGAAGTCTTTTTAACGAGTGCACGCGTTAGAACTTGCCCTATTTCTATTTGACGAACCAAGGGGGTAGTTAATAGGTAAAGAATTATCAACATAGATTTAGTAAATACTATCTAATAGGCTAGTTTTGATTGGTTCGAAGTAATAACTAAGCCACACATCGAATATAATGCTTAATATGAAGTAAAGGTAATGTTTAGTAACTTATACACACGTAGCTGGACCAAGGTACGGAGTGAAATTCTCTAAATGCCGGACCAAGGATTTAGAGATACATAAATTATCACTTTGCATGCAAGACACTAGGAAAGAATTGTTATATCTAGGATTACCGCGTTATGAACCTATGGGGAACACTTACACCCTAGTTTCTCGCATCACTTGATAAAAAAAACCAAAGTTTTAATCTTGCTACTTGTTTTATTTAGAAATAATTGAACACTTTTAGTTTCACAACCCCCCCCCCTTAATTAACCGTTTTCAAAAAGGACTTGACTAAATAGAAGTAGTTGTATATTGAAGTTAAGTCTAAGCCATTTTCGTTTTGGGATCGACCCCAAACTACTTGTTAGGTTCTTTACCTGATACGACCGCTTATATTTCTGTAAAGAAGTGTAATTTGAGCGTATCAAATTTTGGCGCCGCTGCCGGGGAAAGTGGCTTTTAGATTAACTTTAACCACATAACCGAATGTTAGTCAACAATTTCCTATTTTTACTTTTTGTTTTTGTTTTTGTCCCTCTCAGGTCTAGCTCTAGTGTATGCCAAGTACACAGAGTCGAGGATAGACAATACTTCCACTTGATCCTGAACTAAATCGTACACTCCGCAGAATGAACGATCCACACAATCCTGCTAATCTTGGTGATGGGATCAACCGTCAACTTCCTCAATCGATTGATGCTTATAATCAAGTGTTAGTGGAGAACCCTGATGAAGGTTATCTGAGAAGGCAACCTCCCGCCTCACGTCCTCAAGAGTACTATAGGGGCAATGTTAACATCACTAATTCTGATGGGCCACTTGTCCTACCTCCTCTACCACATGGTTATACTTTCGTGGTAACTAGTAGTTTCATGCATATTCTCACTGCCAGAGGTTTGTTTTTGGGTCTACTATCTGAGGATCCACATGCTCACATATCCAAGCTGAGGTCGGTGTGTAAGAGTTGTGTAGGGAGGACTGACTTCCACATGGATGTCATCGGGTTAAGAGTGTTCCCACTCTCACTGACGGGAGAGGCTTATATATGGTTTACTGATTTGCCTTATAACTCAATCTATACTTGGAACCAGTTGAGGGATCTGTTCCTGGCACGTTACTATCCGGTGTCTAAAAAGATCAACTACAAAGATAGGGTGAACAACTTTGTGCCATTACGTGGGTAGTTAGTAAGTAGTTCTTGGGATAGGTTCACCTCATTTTTGAGAAGTGTCCCAAACCACCGTATTGATGATGAATCATTGAAAGAGTACTTCAATAGGGGGCAAGACGATAATAATAAAGTAGTGCTTGATACAATTGCGGGTGGTTCTTATGGGGAGTGTACTTATGAAGATATCGCCGAGAAGTTAGAGAAAATCTCCCGAAATAATAAAGCTTGGAGCACTAGGAAGTAGGATATTGGGAGAAATACTATTGCGGTGCAAGCCACACACAACCCAGCCACAGATGATTCGTGAAGAGATGGCTCAAATGAGGACTGAGCTAGGGTTGGTGTTGAAACATATCACAGGGGGTGTAGAGAAAGTAAATGCAGTGAATTATTTGGCTAAACCACCACCGCCGGTTGATGAGTACTACTATGAAGAAGATTTTTATGTACTGAATTAGCAGACGGGGGGTTTCCGACCGAACGCCCAAGGCTCCAATCAATAGAATTGGCGCCAAGGTCAAGGAAATCAAGGTCGGAACTATGGGAATTACAATAGAGAAGGATATTATGTTCATGAAGGAAACTATAACCGCAACAACAACTTCAACCAGGGTAACTATGGAAACAGAAACAATCAAAGTGGGCCCTATGTGCTGCCTCAAAATCGGGAAGTCGCTCCTAGGGAAGGTGGAGGTAGTATGGCGCGAGTTGAAGACATGTTGCAAAAGATGAGGAGGAGGTTTGACGCAAGTGATGAGCACGCCATGGAGTTGAAAGGTGATTTGGCTAACATTGGGCAAAAAGTGGATGAACATGCAGTCTCAATCAAGAATCTTGAGTTGCAAATGGCCCAATTGTCGACTACTGTGAACCCTCGTCAACCGGGTACTCTTCCTAGCAATACCGTCCAAAATCCAAAAAATGATGGACATTGTATGGCAGTCACGAATCGAAGGGGTAAGCAAACCATTGATCCACCTATGCCGTCTGGTGTTGAAGATGAGGTAGTAGAAGCTAGTGGTGAGTTGGTAAATGAAGCAGTGAAAGAATCAGAGATGCCCCAAAAGGTGACCCCCGTTCCTAGACCACCACCACCATTCCCACAAAGATTGGTGAAGAAGACCGAGGATGGCAAATACCGGCGTTTTATTACTATGTTGAAACATCTTTCCATCAATGTCCCTTTGATAGAAGCTCTTGAACAAATACCCGGTTATGCCAAGTTTACGAAAGATATGGTTACTAAGAAGAGGTCAATGAGTTTTGAGGATGATGATAGGATGCAACATTGTAGTGCTTTTGCTACAAGGTCACTGGTGCAAAAGAAAGAAGATCCGGGCGCTTTCACTATTCCATGTACTATCGGGTTGTTACACTTTGCTAAAGCACTATGTGATCTTGGTGCAAGCATAAATCTCATGCCTCTATCTATCTACAAGAAGTTACGTTTGGGTAACCCAAAGCCCACTACGATGCGGTTACTGATGGCCGATCGAACGATGAAGAGGCATATTGGGATACTCCATGATGTGTTGGTGAAAGTAGAGTCATTCATATTTCAGGCTGATTTTGTGATTCTTGACTGTGAGGTCGACTTTGAGGTGCCTATTATCCTTGGGAGGCCATTCCTTCCTACTGGTCGCGCTTTGGTCGATATGGAAAAGGGCAGATGAAGTTCTAGTTGAATAATGAAGAGGTAACTTTTAACATTTGTAGGTCCATGAAGCAGAGTGTGAGCTACAAACGGTATCTGCTATATCCTACAGGGTTGAGAGTACGTTTGAGGTTCAAATCGAAGAGCGCTTTGGTGTTGAGGCACTACCGGTAGTGATCTTGAATTTTGAGAGTGATGGTATTGAAGAGTATGGGACATTGGTTGCGGCACTTGATCGAGGTGATTTTTGGTTCAAACCAAAGAAATTGTAGTTAGACATGAAACATCGCGAGTCTCCACCCATGAAACCATCTATTGAAGAGGCTCCAAAATTAGAGCTTAAGGCTCTACCACCTCATCTAAGGTATGTATTCTTGGGGAAAGATGACACTTGCCGGTAATTATTTCGTCAGATTTGAAGGTGCAACAAGTAGAGTGTTTGGTTGAAGTGTTAAAGATGTTCAAGAGAGCTATTGGGTGGACTATTGCGGATATTATTCGGATCCGTCCCGGTGTTTGTTCACACAAAATCCAACTCATGCCCGATCATAAACCAAGTATTGAGCACCAGAGACGTTTGAATCCACCTATGCAAGAGGTTCTGAAGAAAGAGATTATTAAGTGGTTGGATGCCGGAGTCATATATCCCGCAGATAGTAGTTGGGTATGACCTGTTCAGTGTTTGCCCAAAAAGGGGGGAATGACATTGGTACCAAATGAGAAGAATGAGATTGTTCCCATGAGGCCGGTGACCGAATGGAGAGTGTGTATGGATTACTAGAAGTTGAATGCATGAACTGAGAAGGACCATTTTCCTATGCCCTTCATTGATCAGATGTTAGATAGGCTTGCAGGAAAAGGGTGGTATTGTTTTCTTGATGGTTATTCGGGTTACAACCACATCTCTATTGCACCGGAGGATCAAGAGAAAACCACTTTCACTTGCCCTTATGGAACTTTCGCGTTCAAGAGAATGACCTTTGGGTTGTATAATGCACCGGCTACTTTTCAGAGATGTATGATGTTGATATTCTCTGATATGGTGGAGGACACCATTGAGGTGTTTATGGATGATTTTTCTATTGTCGGAGACTCTTTTGATCGTTGTTTGAGTCACATGGCCGGAGTCCTCAAAAGATGTGAAGATTCCAACCTTGTGCTAAATTGGGAGAAATGTCACTTCATGCTGAAAGAGGTTATTGTATTGGGCCATCGCATCTCAGAGAAGGGTATAGAGTTTGATCGAGCCAAAGTTGAGGTGATAGAGAGACTTCCTCCACCCATCTGTAAAAGGTGTGAGGAGTTTTCTTGGGCATGCGGGCTTCTACCGGAGGTTTATCAAGGATTTTTTAAAAATTGCACATGCTCTGTGCAATCTACTTGAGAAAGAGTGTAAATTTTATTTTGATGAATCCTGTCTGAAGGCATTTGGAGAGTTGAAGGAGAAATTGGTGTCTGCGCCCATTATTATTTCCCCGGGTTGGAGCAAATCATTTGAGGTGATGTGTGATGCTAGTGGGGTTGCTCTTGGTGTGGTATTGGGACAAAGAAGGGATAAAATCCATCACCCCGTTTATTACGCCAGTAAGGACCTTAATGAAGCTCAAAAGAACTATACTGTGACTGAACAAGAGCTCCTTGCGTGGTATTTTCTTTTGAAAAATTTTGCTCCTATTTACTTGGCACAAGAGTCATAGTGCATACTGATCATTCTTCTTTGAGATATTTGATGGCAAAGAAGGATGCGAAACCAAAGTTAATTAGATGGGTATTACTGTTGCAAGAGTTTGATTTTGAGGTGAAAGATAGAAAGCGGACCGAAAACCAAGTTGCCGACCACTTGTCCAGATTAGAGGATGAAGCTATGCGAGAGTTGGGTGAAAAGTCTGAAATTGATGATACTTTCCTTGATGAGCATGTATTGGCCGCTTCTCATGACATGATTCCAAGGTTCGCCAATTTTGCGAATTATCTGGCTAGTGAGATAGTCCCATCGGACTTGTCCTTTCATCAAAGGAAAATTTCATGCATGATGGGAAAAAGTTCTTTTGGGATGAGCCTTACTTATACCGGAGTTGTACCGATGGGCTTATTCGCCGATGTGTGCCGGAAGTTGAAATGCTAAGTGTGTTGGAGGCATGCCACTCCTCGCCAGTGGGAGGGCATCATTGTGGTATCCGGACCGCCCATAAGATTTTGCAGTATGGGTACTATTGGTCGACCATCCACCAAGATACTCACGAGTTCACAAAGTCATGTGATAAGTGCCAAAGAGATGGAGGTATTTTGAGGAGGCAAGAGATCCCTTTGAATCCCATTCTAGTAATTGAGTTATTTGATGTATGGGGCATTGATTTTATAGGACCGTTTGTGAGTTCTCATGGGATGAAATGTATTCTTGTGGTGGTGGATTATGTGTCAAAATGGGTGGAAGCCATAGCATTTGCAACAATGAAGGGAAGAGTGTCACCGCTTTCTTGAAAAAGAACATATTTTCCCGATTTGGCACCCCTAGGGCCATTATTAATGATGGGGGATCCCACTTTTACAACAAGTTGTTCAAAGGGTTATTGGAGAAATATGGGGTTTGCCACAATGTAGCCACTCCCTACCATCTACAGACTAGTGGGCAAGTTGAGGTGTCAAACAGAGAAATCAAGCAAATTCTGGCGAAAACGGTGAATGCTAGTAGAACGGATTGGTCAAGGAGGCTTGATGATGCTCTTTGGGCCTACCGGATAGCATACAAGACTCCCATAGGTATGTCTCCTTACCAACTTGTATATGGGAAAGATTGTCACTTACCGGTTGAGTTAGAGCACAAGGCCATGTGGGCGATGAAGAAACTGAAGTTGGATTGGAATGAAGCAGCGGAACAAAGACTAAATGGGTTGAATGAGGTTGATGAGTTTTGCTTGAAGGAATATGAAAGTTTAGCCCTCTACAAAGAAAAGATGAAGAAGTACCATGACCAAAAGATTGAGAAGCGCGAATTTGCGGTTAGGCACTTGGTGCTTTTGTTCAACTCTAGGTTGCGCTTGTTTCTGGGCAAACTCAAGTCCAAATGGACTGGTCCATTCCTTATCACTAAAGTTTTCCCTCATGGCGCAGTTGAGTTGAAGAACAAGAAGGGTGCAAGGTTCACTTTTCATGGGCAAAGAATCAAGATCTACCTTGGGCATGCAGAAAATGCCAATGAAGTGGTTGAGGCATATCATCTTAATGAAGTCTGAGTAATCAAGAGTCTTGCGTCGTACCGCAATGTTAAATCAAGCGCTCATTGGGGGGCAACCCAATGTGTATCCTCTAGCCAACAAGAGGTTTTTCTTGTCTTTGTAGGAATAGTTGCATTACGGTCCGTCGACGGGGAATCGTTAGTTCCCCAGAACACATGACCCAACCCGACCCGACAGGCTATATATTAAAATTACCCTTTCAGTTACCCCCACACCTTTTCAAATTCTCCCCCCAACCGTTTCCCTCCCCTTATTCCCTCACTCCCCGATCAACTCCCAAATTCACTCTAAATTCCCCTCTAATTTAATATTCTCTCATCTTCTCCAAAATCCCAGTACCCTACTCCCCCAATTCCCATCCAATCCAAGCATTTTTCTGGTCGGTGTTCGTAGGCGGGCTTGTCGGTTGTTTTTGCCAGTTCACTCACTCCACTACAGAATACAGGTATGTCCTTCTCATCTACTCACTGATTTCATGTCATTTGCTTGGAAACTGAATTGCTAGCATGTGGGTCTTGACTTAGGGACAACCTTGCATGATTAACTTGTAAAATTGGAGTCCTTGACCCTTAGAATGATGGTAAATGAATGGGTTGGCGGTGCTAAATGATTACATGAACTCGGAATGTGTTTGAATTGTTGTTTTCCGACTTAGGGCTTGATAGACTCTTAGATTCTAGGATCAAAATTGGAATAATCGAAGCCCTAGGAATGACGAAGTTGTTTGCCAATTGCTATTCAATAATTATGTTTCCTACTATGCTTGAATTTGTCCAGTTGGGGATGCATATAATGTTTGCCAAAAATCTGTCTTTGACCGACAGTACGAGACCCCTTCTACGGACAGTCGATGGGTCCATCAATACCTGCACCTCGTATTTTCTTAATTCTCCAATGACAGAAGTGGACTACGGTACGTCAATTGATCGACGGGCCGTTCTGCACATCCGTCGTTTCTAACTGCAACCATGTTCTCTGAAGCTTTCTAAATTTTTCTAAGTGTCCAACGACGGAAGTGGACTACGGTCCGTCAATTCATTGACGGGCTGTTCTGCACGTCCGTCATTTCTAACTGCAACTTCTATGGACTTATGTCCACCAACGGACCCTATCGACGGACCGTCGTTTCATCGACGGACCGTCGATAGTGCCCGTCGTTCAGTTCTGCAGTTTTGCACTTCACTGTGTTTTGTGTTCCAAATTTGGTGTTTATTTCTTTTGAGTGTGTAGGATGATTACAATAAAATTAATAACTCTTCTTTCCAGATACCGATGGCCCCTAAGACTGATATTGTCTACTCTAGAGGACGATCCAAGTCCGTTGCCCCTTCACGCCGGATGATTGGCTCGTCGGATGATGACTGTGATCCCTAATACATGCCACCAGGCACCCAGACACCAAGACAAGCTTCTAGGGCCACTCAGGGCACGCCCAAGAAGGTGGCGTCCGGCGTAGTCACTGTCTCCCGGTCTGATGAGGAGCGCACACTGACCGGCACACCGTCTAGGTTTGACTCGGGTTCTGAGGGAGTGTCTGGCTCCGAGGAGGCTTCTGGTTTTGAGTCGGCCCACTCTACAAGGTTGAATGAGGCCACTGCCTCCGGTTACGGTTCACACGGTGCCCCTGTTCCTGATGCACCTGCACACCCTGCCTCGTCTGATGAGGCCCAGAGTTCGGAGTCTGCTTCAGCCATCTAACATGATGACCCTGCACTGGTTGCTGATCAGCCTAACCGGTGGTGTGTAGAGGGGCAGCACCAAATCTACAGGGATGCCAGGATGCTCAATGATATAGGGGTGATGACCCAGACGCTGAAAGTTGAGCCGCAGGTTCTTACAGGGAGTGTACACACTGTCCCAGCGATACATGCTCTTTTCACCCGCCACGAGCTCGATTGGATGGCCAGGAGTGTGGTGCAATACAGTGAGGAGTTAGTGCGAGAGTTCTACGCTTCTTATGTAGTGACTCTCCGAGGTCAGTTGGATAGGCGGTCTAACCCCGCCAAATAGCCACCACTCACTGAGGTTCGAGTCTGTGGTTTCCCAGTGGATATCTCTTTACCGGCCATTCACCGTTTCCTATATGGAGCAGACATCGATGCCAATAGGGTTCCCCTCACAGCTGAGTTTGACTATAGGTGGAATGTGGTCAAGGAGGGTCATTTCATGCGCGACAAGATTTGAGAGAGACCACCAAGAGGTGGTTTTCCCAGCAAATATCCTTAGACCGTGAGGGCGCAGACTAGGTTGTGCATCCCAGAGGCTTCATCAAGAAGGCCAACCTCACATTTTCAGCCAAGTTCATTTGGATGTTGGTCTGCCACCGTCTATCCCCCACTGCTGCAGACAACATACATACGTGGGATAGTGGTATTGGTAGCTCCTGTGATCGCCGAGTTCGAGATAGAGTTTCCAAGGCTGTTGCTATCTGTCATCCATGAGAGGGATTTTAAGTCCTCGACCACTTACCCTTTTGCTTGTATAATCTTTCAGTTATGCAGGGCTGCAGGAGTGCCCATTTGGCACATAGATGTCCTTCGGACTCCTACAGGGACAGTGGACATAGGTCTCATCTAGGATGAGGCCAATGAGGCGGCACCAAATAGAGGGCCTAGATTGGATGTACAGCCACTGGGTGAGAACCTCGCAGAGACGGTAGAGCAAGCCCAAGGGGATGATCAGGCTGCTTCAGAGCCTACCTACACCACCCCAGTTGAGTCTACCCTGGGCACTAGCAGAGCACCGAGTTCCTCCCGGTCTACACCACCATCAGCAGCACTGGTCCCAATTGCTACGGTCCAGAAGCTAGAGGCCCAGATGGCCACATTGTTGCACCACATCCATCCTTATATGCAGAGGTCCATTGCCGAGGCTGAGGACCGGATTGAGAAGAAGGTTGCTTAGAAGACTGAGAGGAGGATTCACGCATTCCACCAGCCTCTCGATGCTTTTGAGTTGTGGGTACTTGCACGCCCATCCCCCACCATTGATTTGACCGATCTTCAGGGTGCTGTGGCGAGTCTGCGGGCAGACATGGATGCAATACTTGATGTGCGGGTACCCGAGCCTGAGGCCGCACCTGTGGAGCCTGCAGAGGATACGGTGCTCACTATACTATTCCAGACTACCACTTCACCACCGCCTCCGCCATGTGAGCATGCCAAGAGGCACCATTCCAGCCATACTAGTGAGGGTGAGGGTGATCGGGCTAGGAAGAGGGAGCGCTTAGAGATGGAGGCTGCAATGAGAGCCTCATTGATTGATGAGGAGGCCCGGCAAATGTGTGCTATTGAGTTAGCTGCTGGGGCGTCTAGCTTCAGATTAGAGGCCGGTGAGCGGAGCACCACTGAGGGTGCGGACATTGCTGCGGACATTGATGCGGACACTACTGATGGTGTCCCTACTAGTGATGGAGCGGGTTCTGGGCAACCAGACCCGCCTGCTTGTTGATCTTTGGCGCTATGCGCCTCAGGTTTGCTTCACTTACCACCTAATTTTTATATTTCTTATGCATTGGGGACAATTGCATGCTTTCTTGTTGGGGGTGGGGTAAATGGAAAGTGAGTGTTAGGGTGAAGTCTGATTAGCCCAACTCATGATCCTCTCTTGGTGGTTTTCTTGCCTGTGTTCTTTTTCCCCAAGAGACTGGTTATTTTACTGTTGAACCGGCATGTTAGTATCTTGTACAAAGTATGTGAAATCTGAAGCATGATGGCTAAATATAAATGATATCCCATTCTAGAAACAATGCTTGCATGGATTAGGTCTAATGAATGTTGAACATGTTGGCTCTAAGCATGACATAGAGATGCACTACTGCATGACCCTCAAATCGATAACTCAAACTAGGAGTCTTATAATCTGATAGGGTAATGAAATGTCAATAGAGTGTGAGGAAATTTAATTGTTCCACCGTTTGTACCTAGCTAGAACTTGCCCGGTTAGTCCTGCAAAAAGGAATCTGTGTTAGACATTTAGGAAAGGATCATATGCCCTTGTTCAAATTAGCAATATTTAGCCTAAATAAAAGAAAATCAAATGAATCGATCCCCTTTTGATCCAAATCTTTTGAGCTTTAAATAGATCTTTCTTTTCTACACCAAATTGTCTTCCCTGGGTATAATATGTTGGCCCTGGTCCCTCCTTGGACATGTACACCTCAACTTAGGCCAAAAGCATAAGTTAAGGGTGGCTAATGCAGAAACTGACCTCGTCTTGGCCCTGACCCAACATTGGGTATTGTGTACCTTGACTCATGGCAAAGCCATA
The DNA here is from genome assembly GCA_016801875.1 of Solanum sitiens. Classification (NCBI taxonomy): domain Eukaryota; kingdom Viridiplantae; phylum Streptophyta; class Magnoliopsida; order Solanales; family Solanaceae; genus Solanum; species Solanum sitiens. The sequence goes on from JABWTJ010000060.1 coordinate 665,116, forward strand.
AGTTGAGGGTGGCTATTATGAGTAGTGTCCCGAAAAGAGGGGATGAAAAGAGTAATGTGGAAAAATAAAAGAAACAGTGTGCAAGAGAAGTGACTTGGTCAAAATAAAATAAAATAAAAGGGTGTTGAAGGAAAAGAAGTAAAAGTCACTTCCGCAAAAAGGGAAAGAAAGGAGAAAACAAGGCAAAGATTTCAAGAAAAGAAAAGTGGGGCATAAAAGAAAATAAAAGAGGTAGGACGCTTAGCTATAATGTCAAGGAGGGAAACATGTCACTAAAATGTATCCATATGTATCATTCTTGACCCTGAGCCTACGTTACAAGCCAAGAAAGTCCTATCGTGATCCTAAGAGTCTAATATAGTGAACTTAAAGCAGTGAAAATAAGGGCAAGCCTATTGCAACAAGTATCAATTAGGTGTAAAGTTGTTCTGAGCGTGAGTGTTGAATATAATCCTTATACTCAAATTTGAAATCAGTGTGTGAAAAAGGAGGATATTGTTTTTGAAGTGAGGGCACTAGTTGCAATATTGGAAAGTTGGTACATTGGTGAGAGATAAAAGAGGAGAGGTGTCGGTACGTGGTGAGTCTGTGTCATGGTCTGATCCACATGAAGGAACTTAGTGAGCCTAAGAGTAAAAGCATGCACTAAAGCAGTAAACAAATAGGGATTGATAGCTATGATTGTGAAAGATTAAAAAGAGAGTACTTTTGTACAAAAGTGTTGTGGTGAGTTATAGTGCATTGCTTGAGGACAAACAATGAATTTAAGTTGAGGGTGTTGATGTACCGTGGTTTCACGGTACTTTCAATGCTTTTTCATTAAGTTTAGTATGTGTATAGGGCCCTTTTGTAGTAATTTTAATGTATTTTTATATGTGTTTTGCAAGAAAGTTGTCCAAAATGGAAATTGAGAAGACTGCAGATATCAGTCCAGAAGTGACCACCTACGAAGACATCGATGGCCCATCGTCTCATCGACGGATCATAAGTGGTGGACGTCGACTGAAGGTTTGAACATCTGGAAGCAACTCGTGGAATTCTGACTAAGTATGGGGCTATGGAAGGATCGACGGTCCCTCGACTGATCGATGGACCGTGCTGGAAAATCGTCGATGTGATCAGAGACTGACCCAGTACCCGGTGTTGGAGAAAAGTTTAAGTGTGGAACGACGGTAGGCACCGACGGACGTAAGTGCACCAACGGACCATGTTGTTGGTCCGTCGATTGGATCAGAAAAGGTGCAAGATAAAGGATTGGAGAAGATGCCAATTATGGATCGACGGAAGCAGTCGACGGACTGTAAGTGGGATTCTCGATTGAAGACGCGTTTTGGGACAAACTTTCCTTATTTTGAACTCCTTTTAGGTTAGGACTTTGTTATTATATATAGGGTTAAAATCCTCGTTTTTGGGTTAGACTTTTTATTATTTTTCATACTTTTATTCTTGGATCTTTGACTTTGCAATTTAGCAATTTTATTCAAGTTTCCGAATTTGATTATCAAGTAAATTTTGCTATTTCAAGTGTGATTTCTGGATTTTCTTCAAACTTATCAAAGTACATGAATTCTTATCAAACAATCATGAATTGTGTATTTCTAAGCATGGGTAACTAAATCCACAACTAGGGTTGTGGAACCATGGGTGATTAACAAGGTAAAACAAGATATATAACAATTCTAGAATAGGTTCTTGCATGTATTGATAATTCTTTCATTTAGAAGTCTTTTTAACGAGTGCACGTGTTAGAACTTGCCCTATTTCTATTTGCCGAACCAAGAGGGTAATTAATAGGAAAAGAATTATCAACATAGATTTAGTAAATACTATCTAATAGGCTAGTTTCGATTAGTGCGAAGTAATAACTAAGCCATACATCGAATATGATGCTTAATATGAAGTAAAGGTAATGTTTAGTAACTTAGACACACGTAGTTGGACCAAGGTACGGGGTGAAATTCTCTAAAGTCTGGACCAAGGATTTAGAGATACATAAATTATCACTTTGCATGCAAGACACTAGGAAAGAATTGTTATAGCTAGGATTACCGCGTTATGAACCTATGGGGAACACTTACACCCTAGTCAATGTGTATCCTACTTCTTGAACTATGCTGCCACCATAGGATACTAGCTATTGGATCCACCTAGAAAGCTTTGTCATGTTAGGTTTTACTTTGGCCGGTAGACCACCTCTTTTTGGTGTGGGGAAGACACCGGATTCCATGTTTAGCTCACATGGTCTATGTCGGTTAATGCGTATGTTCCCTCATGTAAAATGAAAGACAAGTAAATGAACGTTGACTAGGGTGACTTTAGGAGTTTGCTTAGTATAGATAGTGGTATGGGACACTACCTAGACATTGCACAAGTTAACTCTAAGGGAAGTCCTAGAGATTGTTCGCATGTAATATGATGATATGAAAGATATATGTTTATGATATATGATGTTACTTTTATATGAATGTTGGCTATTATGATGAATACGTTATTTGGTTATATTGTTATATGAGGTGATGACTACTTATGTTACAAGTACATGAAGCAAGACTTTACTTATGGTCTCCTATCTTATCTACTTGGTTATGTGGTGTTATGGGGCTTCACATGACCATTGCACTTGTAGGTTGGGGATGATGTCATTGGTAATTATTTTGTATGTTATGTTTATATGATCTATTGAATATGAAATGTTAACATGACTCTATGAGAAGATTTGTTTATTATGATCATGCTTTAACTTGTATATGTTATATGGTATGTGCATTGAAGACTTTCATATGACTTAGCATGTTTTCTAAAGAGATGATAAATGATCCTTTTTCATGCATGTCCCTATGTGTTATGTGCATATACCCATACTTAGTACATGTGGCGTACTAACCCCATTACTTTATATTACTACAACTGTAGGTTCCGGCCATTGAAGTTAAGGAGGTCGATTTGAAGAAGCTTGGAACTCTTTCTCCAAGTCTTGGTAGGTCCTCATGTTCGGGACGCTATCACTTATATTCCAGCCTATGAAGACTTTGTAGTTTTTAGAATACGTTATTTCATTTATGTTCTTTGGATTCTTTTGTATTAAGGCCTATATGGCATATTGACTATTATTGGCTAAGTCCAGATTTGCACTCTTAGATGGTTTCTATATATGTGAGACAGTTTTAGAATATCGTATGTTCTTTGTGAATCTTAAGTATGAAGTCTAAGTATACTTCAATAGTATGTTAAAAGTTTTAATTTTCCGCAAAAATTTAACTGTATGATTGTGATGAAAGCTAAGAAGAGGCTTGTCTGCGACCTCTGAGAGGTTAACGACGTCGGTCTCATCCGGGCCGTAGGATCCGGGTGTGACAAACTTGGTATCAGCGCATGAGGTTAAATATCCTTAGGATCAATGTCTCACTAAACCACATTACCTAGTGTCTTGTTCATGGTTGTGAAGCGTGCCACAATCGTGGGCGAGGGGCTATGTGATGATTAGGAAACTTCTCTTTTCTTGATACTTCTATGCCGTGCCTTTAGAGTTTTGACACTATGTGTCTATTAGCATCTAATCCCTTTCTTGTGTATATAGGCAATGAACATAAAAAGGACAGCCGCTATAAGGGTAGGAGGGGAGGTTGCGAATGCAGGAGCTACTCCCCAAGGTAACCGAAATGCTCCTGAAGTGCAAGCTGCTGCAAATGATCAAGTTCCGGTGAATCCTCCGGCTATGACGGATGGTGAGGTGAGGGCAGCCCTATTCCAAATGACCCAAGCCATCACGACCAAAGCTCAAGCCATCACGGCTTAAGCTAACAGAGAGGTTACACCTCGAGAAAACCAGTATGCTATTACTATGGCTAGCCGTTTGAGAGACTTTGCGAGGATGAATCCTCCCATGTACTTTGGATCAAAAGTTGATGAGGACCCCCAAGACTTCCTAGATGAGTTCTACAAGATTTTGTTTGCTATGGGGGTGAGTACTACTGAGAAGGCTGTACTTGCTACTTATCAACTCAAGGACGTGGCTCAGACATGGTACAACCTGTGGAAGGATAGTAGGGCTTTAGGAGATGGTAACGTGACTTGGGAGATCTTCAAAAAGACCTTTCTTGACAGATTCTTTCCAAGGGAACAAAGAGAAGCTAAGGTAGAGGAGTTCATTAACCTTCGTCAAGGAGGTATGAGTGTTAACGAATACTCCTTGAAGTTCATTAAGTTGTCCAAATATGCTTCTTCTTTGGTTTCTAATGCTAGGGATGAAATGAGTCGTTATGTAATGGGCATGTCCGAAGAGCCTGAAGAAAAATGTCATGCAGCCATGCTTCATGAAAATATTGATATTTCTAGGTTGATGGTTCATGCTCAACAAGTTGAGGAAAGTCGCCTAAGGAAGAGGAATAGGGAAGCTAATAAGGCAAAGTCTTTTGAGAGTGGTACTCCTAAAAGTAGGTTTGATGTTCAAGACAAGCCTAAGTTTAAGAAAAGGTTTTCAAACCAAGTTCCTTCAGATTTATCCAAGAATCACAATGATAGAGGTTCTAATCCTAAACCTCAAGAGGGGAGAAATGTTAATCCACCAAGAGAAAGACCAACTTGTGGTAAGTGTGGTAAGAAGCATGGGGCGAATGTCTTGTTGGAACTAATAGTTGTTATGGTTTTGGCAAAGGTGGCCATATGGTAAAAGATTGTCCTAATGTAAGAAGTCAAGGTAAGGGTAATAGTCAAGCTCAACCAAGCGGTCAAAATTCTGAAGCTCCGAAAAGGAACCGTCTCTATGCACTCAAGGCTAGGGGTGAGCAAGAAAGCTCTCCAGATGTTGTGACGGGTAGGTTACAAGTTTTCTCTGTTAATGTTTATGCTTTGATTAACCTAGGTGCTACTCTTTCTTTCGTTACACCTTTAGTAGCTAGGAAGTTTGATGTACTTCCCGATGTTTTGATTGAGCCCTTTTTCCATTTGTACCCCAATGGGTGACTGTGTAGTTACAAAAAGAGTCTATAGGAAATGCCCTGTCATGCTTGCCAATAGAGTTACTCTTATTGATTTTGTAGAACTTGACATTTTTATTTTGATATCATCTTGGGTATGGATTGACTTCATGATAGTTTTGCTTTCGTAGATTGTAGAACAAGGGTAGTGAAGTTTCAATTCCCTAATGAACCTATTCTAGAGTGGAAGGGGGGAAATTCTATGCCAAGGGGTCAAATAATTTTGTGTTTAAATCCTTGTAAGATGATAGCCAAGTGTTGTTTATACCATGTGTTGAGGATAAAAGAGGCTTTTCAAACGTATTGAATTCAAGAAAACCGAAACTAGGGTTGTTCCCAATGAAATTGTTGAATGTTAATCTCCCTAGTTCTCCCTATTTCCAATTCTGGTAGTATGTATAATACTCAAGATTTCAGTAAGAAAGAAAGAAAGAAAGAAGAAGAAGGGTAAGTTCAAAGTGAACTAAGTAAGCAAAGCATGAGAATATCAAATCATCAGTGTTGGATAATATATTCATGTAGTAATTGCTTTGGCTAGTGATAATATCATGACAAGTGTTTAGTGAACGTTTGATTTTATGCCAACAAATTGGGTAGCAATATTATTTCCAAAATATGTAATTGAATTGGCCAATGACTAAGTCATACCAATCTTATATGGATGATGTATTGTAAGCCCAAATATATGTTAAAGATTGACTTGACAAGATGGAACTCAATAAACTCATAACAGAGGGTATGACAATGATTGGGACAAGTCCCAACATACCCTATCTAAATGAACTTGTGAACATAGTAGTACATTGAATAAGTCCTTATAACGTTCATAAAGAATGGTACAAGACTACCAAATAACTTTGAACAGGATAAGGTGAGTAACGAAATAACTAAAAGCTTATGAGTTATGTAATTGACCTAGAATGAGGTGTGAAAGGAAGTGAGACAAGTCTCACTTGCACCTAAACAATTATGTCAAAGATACTCACATAAGAGGGTGTTAGAAATCATGAGAGAAATATCACTCACACCATGATGATAATGTAAGATTTAAGTTCACATTCATATATTAAAGAAAGGGATGACCAATTATCCATTGAGCTAAGCATACCTCATACTAGAAGCAAGCTTCCACAATGTATGAGTCAACTATAAAAGTTGTAAAGTATAATAAATTTGAGCTAAGAACCGATAGACTAGCAATGAGCTTGTGAAAGCACATGTAAGCCTCATGAGACGAGACTACCACCAAGGTGGATCAGAGTCTCCAAGGTCTCCTAGTCTTTGAACTATGTCGCCATCATAGGTTACTAGCTAGTGGATTCCACCTAAGAAAGCTAGGCAGTATTCGGTTTCACTTTGGCCGGTGAAGCACCTCTTTTCGGTGTGGGGAAGACACTGGATTTCATGTCATCTCACATGATTTATGTCGGTTAATGCTAAAGATTTCAGTAAGAAAGTAAGTAAGAAAGAAAGAAAGAAGTAGGAAGATGAGGGGTGTTCGGATAGGATGACCAAAGGATGAGGTTAGACTAAGTAATGATGTAAGTCATTCTTAGTCCTTGCACAAAAAGATCCCAATGGAAGTCTTAAAAGCATATCCTAAGTAAACCTAGCATGTTCAAAGTGAACATGAGATCAAAGAAGGAGAAATGTAAGTTCAAGGTGAACTGAGTAAGCAAAGCATGAGAATATCAAATCATTAGTGTTTGATAAGATTGAAGTTTTAACAGTTATTGGTTTATGCCAATATTGGAGTATGAATAGATCATAATTAGAATGGAATAGGCATAATACTTCACATTGGGTGATCATCATCACCACACATTCATAATACAATTGCCTTCAAGGCCATGATCACATCACATATATATAGACAATAAGGTAAACACCGCCACCATAAGTGGATCATACCACACAATGTCATTCAAGGCCAATCATCTAGTAATTCTATATAAAAGTAAAGGAATAGAGCAATCTTACCAAATCTCCCTTGCTTTGATCATAAATGGTCAATACTCATAATTCATCAATAATACAATTATAGGGCATTAGCTAAAAGTATCATAATATAGACGAAATCATGCTTCATTTAGTATAGGATCGAGATCACATTGATTACACTACATTAGCAATTTATAGAAAGTGGAAGAACGTAGGTCAACCTTACCAAATCTTCAAACCTTGATCCACATTGTATGAACTACACATAATTCATCATCAATTTACAGCATAGTTAGTATTTAAATCAATTTATCATAATTGAATCTCATAACAATCATTCTAGCATCAAGATCACAATATACTACAATAGAGGGTAAAATGAGATTTGGCAGGGATCATGGGTTCATCATGAAATTGGATTGAATTCAATATTAAAATAGTAGTTAATCATAAATTTGACATAAGCATTCTTTTGAAAACGTTTTGAGAAAGAAGTCATGGCTAGATTGAAAAATAGAAGGTTTGATCATGAACATTCATTGAAAACATTGGAAGGAACTCTTTAGAAGAAAGGTTGACCAAGGATGAAGGATCACCATACCTCATTGTAGGAGAAAACCACGAAATATTGGGTAAGAATCCATGGGAATCCAATCAACAAGTTGTTCTTGAGATTCATCTCCAATGGAGGTTTCTATGGAGGTTTCTTTTGGAGAGGGAAGTCTAATTTTGAATAATGAATTGGGTATGGGGTTTTGATCTTAATAACCAACTTAATACACCCAAAAATACCTAAATTAACCACGTAGGGTGAGGTTAGAACGTGGGGTGAATTTCTCATTCACCCCTTAATGAACAAGTGCGCCTGGCAGCAATTGCAGGATGCATCGATGCCCACCATCGACGCCAAGTAGACCCATCGATGGGCCGTACTGGCAACTGTTGTTTTGGTCGGAGGCTTTTCATTTGAGGGATTTATCTCCCACTCTATGTGTGGGGCGAATCCCCCACCCCACCCCACCATCGACGGGGAGTAGGTGCACTGACGAGGCGTCATTCTAGGCTCGTAGGTAGACACTGCCAAGTGTCTAGGCACCTTTTGCAATCCTACTTGAGAGACTTTTGCGGGGCCATTGGGGAGTCATACCCAGATGTTTCCAATGTAAATACACTCATTAAAATGTTAGGGACCTTCCACTTAAATTTCAACCAAAACGAACACGTAAAATATGCCAAGACACACATGCACGTCTCAAGGCTATCTTTTAAACTCATCGGACGTTCTTGGACGTTTGACCTCCAAATGACTTCAAATTAAACATGTATACTTTAAAACACTTATTTAACATATTTAAACCTTTATAGACACATGTGAGGCTATAATAACCTTAATTCATTTTGAGGGTCCTTACAACAACCCTTTGGACACCCTTTTTGAAACCTTGCTAGCACCACTAGTTCAAGTTACTAGCTCACCGGACGTCACAGTCAATTCTTGACATTTTAATTCTAACACTTCCCAATTAGTCTTAATACATTAATTTAGGCTTAGAAACATCATTTTAAGGCTTTGTTTCCTCATGTGAAGATTTAGCTATGTCATGGAACTTCCGAAGTGTTATACATACTAAACTTGCCACTAAAAGATGGAATAAACAAGTTCCCTTGAGAAGAAACAAAGGGAGAAATTAAATCACTTTGCGCTTGGGGACTTAGTTTTGATTCACTTGCGTAAGTAACGTTTTCCCTCCCAATAAGAGGGGGATGATAGCTCTATGGACACAGATGAGGCTATAGAAGCCCTAAGAAGACCATCAAGGTCTTAAGAGAATGAGTTGCAGGAATGATCGTTGGGTCTTAAAAGTTTCCTAGTTTAAAGTTCTTCAAGTTTAAAGATTTTCTCGTTTAAAGTTGTCCTAGTTTAAAGTTCCCATAAAGTAAGAACTGAATCTCATTCTATGTGGGATATGTTTTTGCTATATATAGGGGATGGTTTTATTATTGTCACATCCCAAGAGTATACCCTAGAATATATGGCACTCTCGGAGTGCAACCTGCGTACTCGACCTCTCAGATGTCTTAAACAAGCCCTTTCGTATCGTTCATCGCATATATATAGTGAAAAGTAGTGCGGAATTAAAACTTTTCACAAATATTATCATAGTATTTAAAAATCTCTTTTATATAAAACTCATAGGAAATACTAAGTTTCAATCTCATCAAAGCTTAGACACAAAAGTACATGGGACACGGCACATACACAATAGAAATATAGTACTACTAAGTCTATTACAATACTTCAATAAGAGAAATAAAAGACATCTATGCCCTCGAGTCAAATGTGGACATACTTCAACTTCACTTGAACGATGCTACGATCCAAGTCTTATTTACAAAAATGCTCCTCTCCTACTATAAGATTCCATAAAATGTACTTGTCTAGTAAAGAGCCTATAGGTTTTAAGAATATGTATTGAGGTACATAGACATCCCGTTGTCCAATATTTAGTAATATTGGGTATGTTAGAGAATATTGGCTTAAGGGTGTTAGGCAATTTCTATGTATACACAAGTAACTTATAACTTAAAACAAACTTTGATGTTCAAATGCTCCAATCCAAGCTTGTTTAGGAATTGTACCTGCAATGAAGACCCTAAGCTAAAATTCTTAATCTCTTCAATTCTTAACCTCATCTCTTACTCACATCAGGTACTAGGCATCCAAGTGTCAAGCCTAGGTACCATAGCACATGATCATTTAAAATGATAGTGTAGATTAAGCAGTGCCCAAGGACATAGTGAGGATCCTTGGATAAGAAGTGAACTTTCCAGAAGTGCACGGTTAGGAAAGTGCACAGCAACACATGTGCAATCGGCTGAGAGACAAGCCCAACCGATTCGGTTAGGGCGGTTAGGGAACAGGCATGTCGGATCAAGCCACGTGGGGCCGAGCCTCCTAACCAAACCTAGGTTCCAGCTAACCGACCTAACTAACTAACTAACCTAGGATTAAATAAAATAAACTAACTAGTGTGCCCGAAATCCTAAGACCTAACCGGGTGACACTAGTCGAGTATCTAACTAAAGAAACATCCTAGTACCTAACATAGGATGGTCCAAAGGGGTTGGTTATGGTCCTAACGATTAGGGGTACTTTATTAATTATCATAGGTCACTTAATTAATAAAATTAGCAACTTAATTAATTAATTTAATTCCTGGTCAAACCCAAGACCCTTAGTCAAATGCTCTCCTATTTGTAGTCGATTTAGGAGGGGCATTTTGGTAATTTAAGTGGAGGGTCTTTTGGGTAATACATGGGACGACTATATATATTGATATTAGGTCAGTTTTAGACCACTTTTACACGTCTCAAATCAGATCAAATGAAATTTCTCTCAATCTCTCAAGAACGCTCTCTTTTCCAAACTCCATTGAAGAACAAAAAAAGCTTAAGGAAGAAGACGAAGGTTTCAAAGTTTCCAATCAGATTTCGTAGATTCTTCATCTATAAGGTATGGGTTTTCACTCTTGGGATTACTTTCCCCAAGAGGTCCTTTAAAATATAAGTTTTCAAGAACTTCAAATACTAGGGTTTTTACTCTACAAAACGGATTTTCTTCCTAACCCTAGATTTATGATTTTCAACAAAAAGTAAGCGTTTTCTATATTTAATTTCACACGAATTGTTGAGTATTTGATTGATAATTTTTAAATGTCGTGTGATACATGATCTTTCTCTATGTGATGGTTTCGAATGGGTTGTTTGTAGTGTTTGATAACGTGAAAATGTTAGGGTTAGAATTTAAGGTTTGAATGAACTCTTTTATGACCCGTTTACCTTCTCCTATGCTATGCATTGACCTTGTACATGATTTGATGAGTTGTTCTTGATTATGCCATTGAGTATTTCACTATGTATGATTATAAATATTGCATGATGAATAAGATTCTTGGAAGCAAGAGGTAAGTCTTCTAAGTGTGATTACTCTTAAATGTTTATGTTAGCCTATAAACTATGATGCTATGTTATGAAAAGTATGTATGATGTTGATATGTGAATATGCTGGGCTATGAACATGTTACTTGTGAGATTATGATAAGAATACGAATATGCAAGTTATGATACTCTCTTGTATGCTTTACACAAGATGATTATGCCATGTAAATCTCACAAAAGAAACGTTATGATGAAAGGAAATTCTTGTCTAATCTAAAAGAGCTCATGATCATGTTATACAAGGAGTTGATCTCCTATGACCTATGATAAGTTTATGATAAAAAAAAAACTTAAAGGTTATTTCAAGAAAGGGACTTAAGCTAAGCATCGGTGAACTATATATGGGAAGTGTCCCTTCCCTAGCGGGAAGGTAGGTTCACAATGATTCTCATGAGATTGAGGCTGCCATGTAATGTGGAACTATGGGTCTCTAATACATCTCCTAGTTCTTGAATTGTGCTGCTGATGTACCGTGGTTTAATGGTACTTTCAATGCTTTTTCCTTAAGTTTAGTGTGTGTCAAGGGCCCTTTTCTAGTAATTGTAATGTTTTTATCTTTGTTTTGCAGGAAAGTTTTCCAAAATGGAAATGGAGAAGACTGCAGAAATCAGTGTAAAAGTGACCACCTACGAAGCCATCGACGGCCCGTCGTCTTATCGACGGACCGTAAGTGGTGGCCGTCGACTGAAGGTTTGAGCATCTAGAAGCAACTCGGAGAATTCTGACTAAGTGTGGGGCTACGGAAGGATCGACGGACTGTGCTGGCAAATCGTCGATGTGATCAGAGACTGCCCCAAAAGTCGGTGTTGGAGAAAAGTTAAAGTGTGGAACGACGGTAGGCACCGACGGACCGTGATGTTGGTCCGTCAATTGGATCAGAGAAGGTGCAAGTTGAAGGCTTGAAGAAGATGCCAAGTATGGATCGACGGAAGCAGTCGATGGTTCGTCGATCCATCGACGGACCGTAAGTGGGGTCGTCGATTAAAGACGCATTTTGAGACAAACTTTACTTATTTTGAACTCCTTTTAATTTTGGACTTTGTTATTATATATAGGATTAAAAACCTCATTTTTGGGGTTAGACTTTTTATTAGTTTTCATACTTTTGTTCTTGGCGCTTTGGCTTTGCAATTTAGCAATTTTATTCAAGTTTCCGGATTCGATTATCAAGTAAATTTTGCTATTTCAAGTGTGATTTCTAGATTTTCTTCAAACTTATCAAAGTATGTACATGAATTCTTATCAAACAATTATGAATTGTGTATTTCTAAGCATGGGTAACTAAATCCACAACTAGGGTTGTGGGAACCATTGGTGATTAACAAGGTAAAACTAGATAAATAATAATTCCAGAATAGGTTCTTGCATGTATTGATAATTCTTTCGTTTAGAAGTCTTTTTAACGAGTGCACGCGTTAGAACTTGCCCTATTTCTATTTGACGAACCAAGGGGGTAGTTAATAGGTAAAGAATTATCAACATAGATTTAGTAAATACTATCTAATAGGCTAGTTTTGATTGGTGCGAAGTAATAACTAAGCCACACATCGAATATAATGCTTAATATGAAGTAAAGGTAATGTTTAGTAACTTATACACACGTAGCTGGACCAAGGTACGGAGTGAAATTCTCTAAATGCCGGACCAAGGATTTAGAGATACATAAATTATCACTTTGCATGCAAGACACTAGGAAAGAATTGTTATAGCTAGGATTACCGCGTTATGAACCTATGGGGAACACTTACACCCTAGTTTCTCGCATCACTTGATAAAAAAAACCAAAGTTTTAATCTTGCTACTTGTTTTATTTAGAAATAATTGAACACTTTTAGTTTCACAACCCCCCCCCCCTTTAATTAACTGTTTTCAGAAAGGACTTGACTAAATAGAAGTAGTTGTATATTGAAGTTAAGTCTAAGCCATTTTCCTTTTGGGATCGACCCCAAACTACTTGTTAGGTTCTTTACTTGATACGACCGCTTATATTTCTGTAAAGAAGTGTAATTTGAGCGTATCATATTTTGGCGCCGCTGCCGGGGAAAGTGGCTTTTAGATTAACTTTAACCACATTACCGAATGTTAGTCAACAATTTCCTAATTTTACTTTTTCTTTTTGTTTTTGTCTCTCTCAGGTCTAGCTCTAGTGTATGCCAAGTACACGGAGTCGAGGATAGACAATACTTCCACTTGATCCTGAACTAAATCGTACACTCCGCAGAATGAACGATCCACACAATCCTGCTAATCTTGGTGATGGGATCAACCGTCAACTTCCTCAGTCGATTGATACTCATAATCAAGTGTTAGTGGAGAACCCTGATGAAGGTTATCTAAGAAGGCAACCTCCTGCCTCACGTCCTCAAGAGTACTATAGGGGCAATGTTAACATCACTAATTCTGATGGGCCACTTGTCCTACCTCCTCTACCACATGGTTATACTTTCGTGGTAACTAGTAGTTTGATGCATATTCTCACTGCCAAAGGTTTGTTTTTGGGTCTACTATCTGAGGATCCACATGCTCACATATCCAAGCTGAGGTCGGTGTGTAAGATTTGTGTAGGGAGGACTGACTTCAACATGGATGTCATCGGGTTAAGAGTGTTCCCTCTCTTACTGACGGGAGAGGCTTATATATGGTTTACTGATTTGCCTTATAACTCGATCTATACTTGGAACCAGTTGAGGGATCTGTTCCTGGCACGTTACTATCCGGTGTCTAAAAAGATCAACTACAAAGATAGGATGAACAACTTTGTGGCATTACGTGGGTAGTCAGTAAGTAGTTCTTGGGATAGGTTCACCTCATTTTTGAGAAGTGTCCCAAACCACTGTATTGATGATGAATCATTGAAAGAGTACTTCAATAGGGGGCAAGACGATAATAATAAAGCAGTGATTGATACAATTGCGGGTGGTTCTTATGGGGAGTGTACTTATGAAGATATCGCCGAGAAGTTAGAGAAAATCTCCCGAAATAATAAAGCTTGGAGCACTAGGAAGTAGGATATTGGGAGAAATACTATTGCGGTGCAAGCCACACACAACCCAGCCACAGATGATTCGTGAAGAGATGGCTCAAATGAGGACTGAGCTAGGGTTGGTGTTGAAACATGTCACAGGGGTGTAGAGAAAGTAAATGCAGTGAATTATTTGGCTAAACCACCACCGCCGGTTGATGAGTACTACTATGAAGAAGATTTTTATGTACTGAATTAGCAGACGGGGGGTTTCCGGCCGAACGCCCAAGGCTCCAATCAATAGAATTAGCACCAAGGTCAAGGAAATCAAGGTCGGAACTATGGGAATTACAATAGAGAAGGACATTATGTTCATGAAGGAAACTATAACCGTAACAACAACTTCAACCAGGGTAACTATGGAAACAGAAACAATCAAAGTGGGCCCTATGTGCTACCTCAAAATCGGGAAGTTGCTCCTACGGAAGGTGGAGGTAGTATGGCGCGAGTTGAAGACATGTTGCAAAAGATGAGGAGGAGGTTTGATGCAAGTGATGAGCACGCCAAGGAGTTGAGAGGTGATTTGGCTAAAATTGGGCAAAAAGTGGATGAACATGCAGTCTCAATCAAGAATCTTGAGTTGCAAATGGCCCAATTGTCCACTACTGTGAACCCTCGTCAACCGGGTACTCTTCCTAGCAATACCGTCCAAAATCCAAAAAATGATGGACATTGTATGGCAGTCACAAATCGAGGGGGTAAGCAAACCATTGATCCACCTATGCCGTCTGGTGTTGAAGATGAGGTAGTAGAAGCTAGTGGTGAGTTGGTAAATGAAGCGGTGAAAGAATCAGAGATGCCCCAAAAGGTGACCCCCGTTCCTAGACCACCACCACCATTCCCACAAAGATTGGTGAAGAAGACCGAGGATGGCAAATACCGGCATTTTATTACTATGTTGAAACATCTTTCCATCAATGTCCCTTTGATAGAAGCTCTTGAACAAATGCCCGGTTATGCCAAGTTTACGAAAGATATGGTTACTAAGAAGAGGTCAATGAGTTTTGAGGATGATGATAGGATGCAACATTGTAGTGCTTTTGCTACAAGGTCACTGGTGCAAAAGAAAGAAGATCCAGGCGCTTTCACTATTCCATGTACTATCGGGTTGTTACACTTTGCTACAGCACTATGTGATCTTGGTGCAAGCATAAATCTCATGCCTCTATCTATCTACAAGAAGTTACGTTTGGGTAACCCAAAGCCCACTACGATGCGGTTACTGATGGCTGATCGAACGATGAAGAGGCATATTGGGATACTCCATGATGTGTTGGTGAAAGTAGAGTCATTCATATTTCTGGCTGATTTTGTGATTCTTGACTGTGAGGTCGACTTTGAGGTGCCTATTATCCTTGGGAGGCCATTCCTTGCTACTGGTCGCGCTTTGGTCGATATGGAAAAGGGCAGATGAAGTTCCGGTTGAATAATGAAGAGGCAACTTTTAACATTTGTAGGTCCATGAAGCAGAGTGTGAGCTGCAAACGGTATCTGCTATATCCTACAGGGTTGAGAGTACGTTTGAGGTTCAAATCGAAGAGCGCCTTGGTGTTGAGGCACTAGCGGTAGTGATCTTGAATTTTGAGAGTGATGGTATTGAAGAGTATGGGACATTCGTTGCGGCACTTGATCGAGGTGATTTTTGGTTCAAACCAAAGAAATTGTAGTTAGACATGAAACATTGCGAGTCTCCACCCATGAAACCATCTATTGAAGAGGCTCCAAAATTAGAGCTTAAGGCTCTACCACCTCATCTAAGGTATGTATTCTTGGGGAAAGATGACACTTGCCGGTAATTATTTCGTCAGATTTGAAGGTGCAACAAATAGAGTGTTTGGTTGAAGTGTTAAAGATGTTCAAGAGAGCTATTGGGTGGACTATTGCGGATATTATTCGGATCCCTCCCAGGATTTGTTCACACAAAATCCAACTCATGCTCGATCATAAACCAAGTATTGAGCACCAGAGACGTTTGAATCCACCTATGCAAGAGGTTGTGAAGAAAGAGATTATTAAGTGGTTGGATGCCGGAGTCATATATCCCGTAGATAGTAGTTGGGTATGACCTGTTCAGTGTTTGCCCAAAAAGGGGGGAATGACATTGGTACCAAATGAGAAGAATGAGATTGTTCCCATGAGGCCGGTGACCGAATGGAGAGTGTGTATGGATTACTAGAAGTTGAATGCATGAACTGAGAAGGACCATTTTCCTATGCCCTTCATGGATCAGATGTTAGATAGGCTTGCAGGAAAAGGGTGGTATTGTTTTCTTGATGGTTATTCGGGTTACAACCACATCTCTATTGCACCGGAGGATCAAGAGAAAACCACTTTCACTTGCCCTTATGGAACTTTCGCGTTCAAGAGAATGACCTTTGGTTTGTGTAATGCACCGGCTACTTTTCAGAGATGTATGATATTGATATTCTCTGATATGGTGGAGGACACCATTGAGGTGCTTATGGATGATTTTTCTATTATCGGAGACTCTTTTGATCGTTGTTTGAGTCACATGGCCGAAGTCCTCAAAAGATGTGAAGATTCCAACCTTGTGCTAAATTGGGAGAAATGTCACTTCATGGTGAAAGAGGTTATTGTATTGGGCCATCGCATCTCAGAGAAGGGTATAGAGTTTGATCGAGCCAAAGTTGAGGTGATAGAGAGACTTCCTCCACCCATCTCTGTAAAAGGTGTGAGGAGTTTTCTTGGGCATGCGGGCTTCTACCGGAGGTTTATCAAGGATTTTTTAAAAATTGCACATCCTCTGTGCAATCTACTTGATAAAGAGTGTAAATTTTATTTTGATGAATCCTGTCTGAAGGCATTTGGAGAGTTGAAGGAGAAATTGGTGTCTGCGCCATTATTATTTCCCCGGATTGGAGCAAATCATTTGAGGTGATGTGTGATGCTAGTGGGGTTGCCCTTGGTGTGGTATTGGGACAAAGAAGGGATAAAATCCTTCACCCCATTTATTACGCCAGTAAGGACCTTAATGAAGCTCAAAAGAACTATACTGTGACTGAACAAGAGCTCCTTGCGTGGTATTTGCTTTTGAAAAATTTTGCTCCTATTTACTTGGCACAAGAGTCATAGTGCATACTGATCATTCTTCTTTGAGATATTTGATGGCAAAGAAGGATGCGAAACCAAAGTTGATTAGATGGGTATTACTATTGCAAGAGTTTGATTTCGAGGTGAAAGACAGAAAGGGGACCGAAAACCAAGTTGCCGACCACTTGTCCAGATTAGAGGATGAAGCTATGCGAGAGTTGGGTGAAAAGTCTGAAATTGATGATACTTTCCTTGATGAGCATGTATTGGCCGCTTCTCATGACTTGATTCCAAGGTTCGCCGATTTTGCAAATTATCTGGCTAGTGAGATAGTCCCATCGGACTTGTCCTTTCATCAAAGGAAAATTTCATGCATGATGGGAAAAAGTTCTTTTGGGATGAGCCTTACTTATACCGGAGTTGTGCCGATGGGCTTATTCGCCGATGTGTGCCGGAAGTTGAAATGTTGTGTGTGTTGGAGGTATGCCACTCCTCACCAGTGGGAGGGCATCATTGTGGTATCCGGACCGCCCATAAGATTTTGCAGTGTGGGTACTATTGGCCGACCATCCACCAAGATGCTCACGAGTTCACAAAGTCATGTGACAAGTGCCAAAGAGATGGAGGTATTTTGAGGAGGCAAGAGATCCCTTTGAATCCCATTCTAGTAATTGAGTTGTTTGATGTATGGGGCATTCATTTTATGGGACCGTTTGTGAGTTCTCATGGGATGAAATATATTCTTGTGGTGGTGGATTATGTGTCAAAATGGGTGGAAGCCATAGCATTTGCAACAATGAAGGGAAGAGTGTCACCGCTTTCTTGAAAAAGAACATATTTTCCCGATTTCGCACCCCTAGGGCCATTATTAATGATGGGGGATCCCACTTTTACAACAAGTTGTTCAAAGGGTTATTGGAGAAATATGGGGTTCGCCACAATGTAGCCACTCCCTACCATCTACAGACTAGTGGGCAAGTTGAGGTGTCAAACAGAGAAATCAAGCAAATTCTGGCGAAAACGATGAATGCTAGTAGAACGGATTGGTCAAGGAGGCTTGATGATGCTCTTTGGGCCTACCGGACAGCATACAAGACTCCCATAGGTATGTCTCCTTACCAACTTGTATATGGGAAAGATTGTCACTTACCGGTTGAGTTAGAGCACAAGGCCATGTGGGCGATGAAGAAACTGAAGTTGGATTGGAATGAAGCAGCGGAACAAAGACTAAATGGGTTGAATGAGCTTGATGAGTTTTGCTTGAAGGAATATGAAAGTTCAGCCCTCTACAAAGAAAAGATGAAGAAGTACCACGACCAAAAGATTGAGAAGCGCGAATTTGCGGTTAGGCACTTGGTGCTTTTGTTCAACTCTAGATTGCGCTTGTTTATGGGCAAACTCAAGTCCAAATGGACTGGTCCATTCCTTATCACTAAATTTTTCCCTCATGGCGCAGTTCAGTTGGAGAACAAGAAGGGTGCAAGGTTCACTTTTCATGGGCAAAGAATCAAGATCTACCTTGGGCATGCAGAAAATGCCAATGAAGTGGTTGAGGCATATCATCTTAATGAAGTCTGAGTAATCAAGAGTCTTGCGTCGTGCCGCAATGTTAAATCAAGCGCTAATTGGGGGGCAACCCAATGTGTATCCTCTAGCCAACAAGAGGTTTTTCTTGTCTTTGTAGGAATAGTTGCATTATGGTCCGTCGACGGGGAATCGTTAGTTCCCCATAACACATGACCCAACCCGACCCGACAGGCTATATATTAAAATTACCCTTTCAGTTACCCCCACACCTTTTCAAATTCTCCCCCCAACCGTTTCCCTCCCCTTATTCCCTCACTCCCCGATCAACTCCCACATTAATTCACTCTAAATTCCCCTCTAATTTAATATTCTCTCATTTTCTCCAAAATCCCAGTACCCTACTCCCCCAATTCCCATCCAATCCAAGCATTTTTCTGGTCGGTGTTCGTAGGCGGGCTTGTCGGTTGTTTTTGCCAGTTCACTCACTCCACTACAGAATACAGGTATGTCCTTCTCATCTACTCACTGATTTCATGTCATTTGCTTGGAAACTGAATTGCTAGCATGTGGGTCTTGACTTAGGGACAACCTTGCATGATTAACTTGTAAAATTGGAGTCCTTGACCCTTAGAATGATGGTAAATGAATGGGTTGGTGGTGCTAAATGATTACATGAACTCGGAATGTGTTTGAATTGTTGTTTTCCGACTTAGGGCTTGATAGACTCTTAGATTCTAGGATCAAAATTGGAATAATCGAAGCCCTAGGAATGACGAAGTTGTTTGCCAATTGCTATTCAATAATTGTGTTTCCTACTATGCTTGAATTTGTCCAGTTGGGGATGCATATAATGTTTGCCGAAAATCTGTCTCTGACAGACAGTACGAGACCCCTTCTACGGACCGTCGGTCAATCGACGGACCGTCGATGGGTCCATCAATACCTGCACCTCGTATTTTCTTAACTCTCCAATGACATAAGTGGACTACGGTCCGTCAATTGATCGACGGGCCGTTCTGCACATTCGTCGTTTCTAACTGCAACCATGTTCTCTGAAGCTTTCTAAATTTTTCTAAGTGTCCAACGACGGAAGTGGACTACGGTCCATCGATTCATCGACGGGCTGTTCTGCACGTCCGTCATTTCTAACTGCAACTTCTGTGGACTTATGTCCACCGACGGACCCTATAGACAGACCGTCGTTTCATCGACGGACAGTCGATAGTGCCCGTCGTTCAGTTCTGCAGTTTTGCACTTCACTGTGTTTTGTGTTCCAAATTTGGTGTTTATTTCTTTTGAGTGTGTAGGATGATTACAATAAAATTAATAACTCTTCTTTCTAGATACCGATGGCCCCCAAGACTAATATTGTCTACTCTAGAGGACGATCCAAGTCCATTGCCCCTTCACGCCGGATGATTGGCTTGTTGGATGATGACTGTGATCCCTAATACATGCCACTAGGCACCCAGACACCAAGACAAGCTTCTAGGGCCACTCAGGGCACGCCCAAGAAGGTGGAGTCCGGCGTAGTCACTGTCTCTCAGTCTGATGAGGAGCGTACACTGACCGGCACACCGTCTAGGTTTGACTCGGGTTCTGAGGGAGTGTCTGGCTCCGAGGAGGCTTCTGGTTTTGAGTCGGCCCACTCTACAAGGTTGAATGAGGCCACTGCCTCCAGTTACGGTTCACACGGTGCCCCTGTTCCTGATGCACCTGCACACCCTGCCTCATCTGATGAGGCCCAGAGTTCAGAGTCTGCTTCATCCATCTGACATGATGACCCTGCACTGGTTGCTGATCAGCCTAACCAGTGGTGTGTAGAGGGGCAGCACCAAATCTACAGGGATACCAGGATGCTCAATGATAAAGGGGTGATGACCCGGACGCTGAAAGTTGAGCCGCAGGTTCTTACAGGGAGTGTACACACTGTCCCAGCGATACATGCTCTTTTCACCCACCACGAGCTCGATTGGATGGCCAGGAGTGTGGTGCAATATAGTGAGGAGTTAGTGCGAGAGTTCTACGCTTCTTATGTAGTGACTCTCCAAAGTCAGTTGGATAGGCGGTCTAACCCCGCCAAATAGCCACCACTCACTGAGGTTCGAGTCTGTGGTTTCCCAGTGGATATCTCTTTGCCGGCCATTCACCGTTTCCTATATGGAGCAGACATCGATGCCAATAGGGTTCCCCTTACAGCTGAGTTTGACTATAGGTGGAATGTGGTCAAGGAGGGTCATTTCATGCGTGACAAGATCTGAGAGAGACCACCAAGAGGTGGTTTTCCCAGCACATATCCTTAGACCGTGAGGGCGCAGACTAGGTTGTGCATCCCAGAGGCTTCATCAAGAAGGCCAACCTCACATTTTTAGCCAAGTTCATCTGGATGTTGGTCTGCCACCGTCTATCCCCCACTGCTGCAGACAACATACTTACGTGGGATAGAGCGGTATTGGTAGCTCCTATGATCGCCGGGTTCGAGATAGAGTTTCCGAGGCTGTTGCTATCTGTCATCCATGAGAGGGATTTTAAGTCCTCGACCACTTACCCTTTTCCTTGTATGATCTTTCAGGTGTGCAGGGCTGCAGGAGTGCCCATTTGGCACATAGATGTCCTTCGGACTCCTACAGGGACAGTGGACATAGGTCTCATCTGGGATGAGGCCAATGAGGCGGCACCAAACAGAGGGCCTAGATTGGATGTACAGCCACTGGGTGAGAACCTCGCAGAGACGGTAGAGGAAGCCCAAGGGGATGATCAGGCTGCTTCAGATCCTACCTACACCACCCCGGTTGAGTCTACCCCGGGCACTAGCAGAGCACCGAGTTCCTCCCGGTCTACACCACCATCAGCAGCACTGGTCCCAATTGCTACGGTCCAGAAGCTAGAGGCCCAGATGGCCACATTGTTGCACCACATCCATCCTTATATGCAGAGGTCCATTGCCGAGGCTGAGGACCAGATTGAGGCTGAGGACCGGATTGAGAAGAAGGTTGCTCAGAAGACTGAGAGGAGGATTCACGCAGTCCACCAGCCTCTCGATGCTTTTGAGTTATGGGTACTTGCACGCCCATCCCCCACCATTGATTTGACCGATCTTCAGGGTGCTCTGGCGAGTCTGCGGGCAGACATGGATGCAATACTTGATGTCCGGGTACCCGAGCCTGAGGCCGCACCTGTGGAGCCTGCGGAGGATACGGTGCTCACTACACTATTCCAGACTACCACTTCACCACCGCCTCCGCCATGTGAGCATGCCAAGAGGCACCATTCCAGCCATACTAGTGAGGGTGAGGGTGCTCGGGCTAGGAACAGGGAGCGCTTAGAGATGGAGGCTGCGATGAGAGCCTCATTGATTGATGAGGAGGCCTGGCAAATGTGGGCTATTGAGTTAGCTGCTGGGGCGTCTAGCTTCAGATTAGAGGCCGGTGAGCGGAGCACCACTGAGGGTGCGGACATTGCTGCGGACATTAATGCGGACACTACTGATGGTGTCCCTACTACTGATGGAGCGGGTTCTGGGAAACCAGACCCGCCTGCGTGTTGATCTTTGGCGCTATACGCCTCAGGTTTTCTTCACTTACCACCTTATTTTTATATTTCATATTCATTGGGGACAATTGCATGCTTTCTTGTTGGGGGTGGGGTAAATGGAAAGTGAGTGTTAGGGTGAAGTCTGATTAGCCCAACTCATGATCCTCTCTTGGTGGTTTTCTTGCCTGTGTTCTTTTTCCCCAAGAGACTGGTTATTTTACTGTTGAACCGGCATGTTAGTATCTTGTACAAAGTATGTGAAATCTGAAGCATGATGGCTAAATATAAATGATATCCCATTCTAGAAACAATGCTTGCATGGATTAGGTCTAATGAATGTTGAACATGTTGGCTCTAAGCATGACATAGAGATGCACTACTGCATGACCCTCAAATCGATAACTCAAACTAGGAGTCTTATAATCTGATAGGGTAATGAAATGTCAATAGAGTGTGAGGAAATTTGATTGTTCTGCCGTTTGTACCTAGCTAGAACTTGCCCGGTTAGTCCTGCAAAAAGGAATTTGTGTTAGACATTTAGGAAAGGATCATATGCCCTTGTTCAAATTAGCAATATTTAGCCTAAATAAAAGAAAATCAAATGAATCGATCCTCTTTTGATCCAAATCTTTTGAGCTTTAAATAGATCTTCCTTTTCTACACCACATTGTCTTCCCTAGGTATAATGTGTTGGCCCTGGTCCCTCCTTGGACATGTGCACCTCAACTTAGGCCAAAAGCATAAGTTAAGGGTGGCTAATGCAGAAACTGACCTCGTCTTGGCCCTGACCCAACATTGGGTATTGTGTACCTTGACTCATGGCAAAGCCATAAGTTGAGGGTGGCTATTATGAGTAGTGTCCCGAAAAGAGGGGATGAAAAGAGTAATGTGGAAAAATAAAAGAAACAGTGTGCAAGAGAAGTGACTTGGTCAAAATAAAATAAAATAAAAGGGTGTTGAAGGAAAAGAAGTAAAAGTCACTTCCGCAAAAAGGGAAAGAAAGGAGAAAACAAGGCAAAGATTTCAAGAAAAGAAAAGTGGGGCATAAAAGAAAATAAAAGAGGTAGGACGCTTAGCTATAATGTCAAGGAGGGAAACATGTCACTAAAATGTATCCATATGTATCATTCTTGACCCTGAGCCTACGTTACAAGCCAAGAAAGTCCTATCGTGATCCTAAGAGTCTAATATAGTGAACTTAAAGCAGTGAAAATAAGGGCAAGCCTATTGCAACAAGTATCAATTAGGTGTAAAGTTGTTCTGAGCGTGAGTGTTGAATATAATCCTTATACTCAAATTTGAAATCAGTGTGTGAAAAAGGAGGATATTGTTTTTGAAGTGAGGGCACTAGTTGCAAT
Source organism: Solanum sitiens (assembly GCA_016801875.1). Classification (NCBI taxonomy): domain Eukaryota; kingdom Viridiplantae; phylum Streptophyta; class Magnoliopsida; order Solanales; family Solanaceae; genus Solanum; species Solanum sitiens. The sequence goes on from JABWTJ010000060.1 coordinate 688,524, forward strand.
ATTGGAAAGTTGGTACATTGGTGAGAGATAAAAGAGGAGAGGTGTCGGTACGTGGTGAGTCTGTGTCATGGTCTGATCCACATGAAGGAACTTAGTGAGCCTAAGAGTAAAAGCATGCACTAAAGCAGTAAACAAATAGGGATTGATAGCTATGATTGTGAAAGATTAAAAAGAGAGTACTTTTGTACAAAAGTGTTGTGGTGAGTTATAGTGCATTGCTTGAGGACAAACAATGAATTTAAGTTGAGGGTGTTGATGTACCGTGGTTTCACGGTACTTTCAATGCTTTTTCCTTAAGTTTAGTGTGTGTATAGGGCCCTTTTGTAGTAATTTTAATGTATTTTTATATGTGTTTTGCAAGAAAGTTGTCCAAATTGGAAATTGAGAAGACTGCAGATATCAGTGCAGAAGTGACCACCTACGAAGACATCGATGGCCCATCGTCTCATCGACGGATCATAAGTGGTGGACGTCGACTGAAGGTTTGAATATCTGGAAGCAACTCGTGGAATTCTGACTAAGTATGGGGCTACGGAAGGATCGACGGTCCCTCGACTGATCGATGGACCGTGCTGGAAAATCGTCGATGTGATCAGAGACTGACCCAGTACCCGGTGTTGGAGAAAAGTTTAAGTGTGGAACGACGGTAGGCACCGACGGACGTAAGTGCACCGATGGACCGTGTTGTTGGTCCGTCAATTGGATCAGAAAAGGTGCAAGATAAAGGCTTGGAGAAGATGCCAATTATGGATCGACGGAAGCAGTCGACGGTCCGTCAATCCATCAACGGACTGTAAGTGGGATCCTCGATTGAAGACGCATTTTGGGACAAACTTTCCTTATTTTGAACTCCTTTTATGTTAGGACTTTGTTATTATATATAGGGTTAAAATCCTCGTTTTTGGGTTAGACTTTTTATTATTTTTCATACTTTTATTCTTGGATCTTTGACTTTGCAATTTAGCAATTTTATTCAAGTTTCCGAATTCGATTATCAAGTAAATTTTGCTATTTCAAGTGTGATTTCTGGATTTTCTTCAAACTTATCAAAGTACATGAATTCTTATCAAACAATCATGAATTGTGTATTTCTAAGCATGGGTAACTAAATTCATAACTAGGGTTGTGGAACCATGGGTGATTAACAAGGTAAAACAAGATATATAACAATTCTAGAATAGGTTCTTGCATGTATTGATAATTCTTTCATTTAGAAGTCTTTTTAACGAGTGCACGTGTTAGAACTTGCCCTATATCTATTTGCCGAACCAAGAGGGTAATTAATAGGAAAAGAATTATCAACATAGATTTAGTAAATAATATCTAATAGGCTAGTTTCGATTAGTGCGAAGTAATAACTAAGCCATACATCGAATATGATGCTTAATATGAAGTAAAGGTAATGTTTAGTAACTTAGACACACGTAGTTGGACCAAGGTAAGGGGTGAAATTCTCTAAAGTCTGGACCAAGGATTTAGAGATACATAAATTATCACTTTGCATGCAAGACACTAGGAAAGAATTGTTATAGCTAGGATTACCGCGTTATGAACCTATGGGGAACACTTACACCCTAGTCAATGTGTATCCTACTTCTTGAACTATGCTGCCACCATAGGATACTAGCGATTGGATCCACCTAGAAAGCTTTGTCATGTTAGGTTTTACTTTGGCCGGTAGACCACCTCTTTTTGGTGTGGGGAAGACACTGGATTCCATGTTTAGCTCACATGGTCTATGTCGGTTAATGCGTATGTTCCCTCATGTAAAATGAAAGACAAGTAAATGAACGTTGACTAGGGTGACTTTAGGAGTTTGCTTAGTATAGATAGTGGTATGGGACGCTACCTAGACATTGCACAAGTTAACTCTAAGGGAAGTCCTAGGAGATTGTTCGCATGTAATATGATGATATGAAAGATATATGTTTATGATATATGATGTTACTTTTATATGAATGTTGGCTATTATGATGAATACGTTATTTGGTTATATTGTTATATGAGGTGATGACTACTTATGTTACAAGTACATGAAGCAAGACTTTACTTATGGTCTCCTATCTTATCTACTTGGTTATGTGGGGTTATAGAGCTTCACATGACCATTGCACTTGTAGGTTGGGGATGATGTCATTGGTAATTATTTTGTATGTTATGTTTATATGATCTATTGAATATGAAATGTTAACATGACTCTATGAGAAGATTTGTTTATTATGATCATGTTTTAACTTGTATATGTTATATGGTTTGTGCATTGAAGACTTTCATATGACTTAGCATGTTTTCTAAAGAGATGATAAATGATCCTTTTTCATGCATGTCCCTATGTGTTATGTGCATATACCCATACTTAGTACATGTGGCGTACTAACCCCATTACTTTATATTACTACAACTGTAGGTTCCGGCCATTGAAGTTAAGGAGGTCGATTTGAAGAAGCTTGGAACTCTTTCTCCAAGTCTTGGTAGGTCCTCATGTTCTGGACGCTATCACTTATATTCCAGCCTATGAAGACTTTGTAGTTTTTAGAATACGTTATTTCGTTTATGTTCTTTGGATTCTTTTGTATTAAGGCCTATATGGCATATTGACTATTATTGGCTAAGTCCAGATTTGCACTCTTAGATGGTTTCTATATATGTGAGACAGTTTTAGAATATCGTATGTTCTTTGTGAATCTTAAGTATGAAGTCTAAGTATACTTCAATAGTATGTTAAAAGTTTTAATTTTCCGCAAAAATTTAACTGTATGATTGTGATGAAAGCTAAGAAGAGGCTTGTCTGCGACCTCTGAGAGGTTAACGACGTCGGTCTCATCCGGGCCGTAGGATCCGGGTGTGACAAACTTGGTATCAGCGCATGAGGTTAAATATCCTTAGGATCAATGTCTCACTAAACCACATTACCTAGTGTCTTGTTCATGGTTGTGAAGCGTGCCACAATCGTGGGCGAGGGGCTATGTGATAATTAGGAAACTTCTCTTTTCTTGATACTTCTATGACGTGCCTTTAGAGTTTTGACACTATGTGTCTATTAGCATCTAATCCCTTTCTTGTGTATATAGGCGATGAACAGAAGAAGGACAGCCGCTATAAGGGGAGGAGGGGAGGTTGCGAATGCGGGAGCTACTCCCCAAGGTAACCGAAATGCTCCTAAAGTGCAAGTTGCTGCAAATGATCAAGTTCCGGTGAATCCTCCGGCTATGACGGATGGTGAGGTGAGGGCAGCCCTGTTCCAAATGACCCAAGCCATCACGACCAAAGCTCAAGCCATCACGGCTTAAGCTAACAGAGAGGTTGCACCTCGAGAAAACCAGTATGCTATTACTATGGCTAGCCGTTTGAGAGACTTCGCGAGGATGAATCCTCCCATGTACTTTGGATCAAAAGTTGATGAGGACCCCCAAGACTTCCTAGATGAGTTCTATAAGATTTTGTTTGCTATGGGGGTGAGTACTACTAAGAAGGCTATACTTGCTACTTATCAACTCAAGGACGTGGCTCAGACATGGTACAATCTGTGGAAGGATAGTAGGGCTTTAGGAGATGGTCACGTGACTTGGGAGATCTTCAAAAAGACCTTTCTTGACAGATTCTTTCCAAGGGAACAAAGAGAAGCTAAGGTAGAGGAGTTCATTAACCTTCGTCAAGGAGGTATGAGTGTTAACGAATACTCTTTGAAGTTCATTAAGTTGTCCAAATATGCTTCTTCTTTGGTTTCTAATGCTAGGGATGAAATGAGTCGTTATGTAATGGGCATGTCCGAAGAGCCTGAAGAAAAATGTCATGCAGCCATGCTTCATGAAAATATGGATATTTCTTGGTTGATGGTTCATGCTCAACAAGTTGAGGAAAGTCGCCTAAGGAAGAGGAATAGGGAAGCTAATAAGGCAAAGTCTTTTGAGAGTGGTACTCCTAAAAGTAGGTTTGATGTTCAAGACAAGCCTAAGTTTAAGAAGAGGTTTTCAAACCAAGTTCCTTCAGATTTATCCAAGAATCACAATGATAGAGGTTCTAATCCTAAACCTCAGGAGGGGAGAAATGTTAATCCACCAAGAGAAAGACCAACTTGTGGTAAGTGTGGTAAGAAGCATGGGGGCGAATGTCTTGTTGGAACTAATAGTTGTTATGGTTTTGGCAAAGGTGGCCATATGGTAAAAGATTGTCCTAATGTAAGAAGTCAAGGTAAGGGTAATAGTCAAGCTCAACCAAGCGGTCCAAATTCTGAAGCTCCAAAAAGGAACCGTCTCTATGCACTCAAGGCTAGAGGTGAGCAAGAAAGCTCTCCCGATGTTGTGATGGGTAGGTTACAAGTTTTCTCTGTTAATGTTTATGCTTTGATTAACCTAGGTGCTACTCTTTCTTTCGTTACACCTTTAGTAGCTAGGAAGTTTGATGTACTTCCCGATGTTTTGATTGAGCCCTTTTTCCGTTTGTACCCCAATGGGTAACTGTGTAGTTACAAAAAGAGTCTATAGGAAATGCCCTGTCATGCTTGCCAATAGAGTTACTCTTATTGATTTTGTAGAACTTGACATTTTTATTTTGATATCATCTTGGGTATGGATTGGCTTAATGATAGTTTTGCTTTCGTAGATTGTAGAACAAGGGTAGTGAAGTTTCAATTCCCTAATGAACCTATTCTAGAGTGGAAGGGGGGAAATTCTATGCCAAGGGTTCAAATAATTTCGTGTTTAAATTCTTGTAAGATGATAGCCAAGGGTTGTTTATACCATGTGGTGAGGATAAAAGAGGCTTTTCAAACGTATTGAATTCAAGAAAACCGAAACTAGGGTTGTTCCCAATGAAATTGTTGAATGTTAATCTCCCTAGTTCTCCCTAGTTCCGATTCTGGTAGTATGTATAATGCTCAAGATTTCAGTAAGAAAGAAAGAAAGAAAGAAGAAGAAGGGTAAGTTCAAAGTGAACTAAGTAAGCAAAGCATGAGAATATCAAATCATCAGTGTTGGATAATATATTCATGTAGTAATTGCTTTGGCTAGTGATAATATCATGACAAGTGTTTAGTGAACGTTTGATTTTATGCCAACAAATTGGGTAGCAATATTATTTCCAAAATATGTAATAGAATTGGCCAATGACTAAGTCATACCAATCTTATATGGATGATGTATTGTAAGGCCAAATACATGTTAAAGATTGACTTGACAAGATGGAACTCAATAAACTCATAACAGAGGGTATGACAATGATTGGGACAAGTCCCAACATACCCTATCTAAATGAACTTGTGAACATAGTAGTACATTGAATAAGTCCTTATAACGTTCATAAAGAATGGTACAAGACTACCAAATAACTTTGAACAGGATAAGGTGAGTAACGAAATAACTAAAAGCTTATGAGTTATGTAATTGACCTAGAATGAGGTGTGAAAGGAAGTGAGACAAGTCTCACTTGCACCTAAACAATTATGTCAAAGATACTCACATAAGAGGGTGTTAGAAATCGTGAGAGAAATATCACTCACACCATGATGATAATGTAAGATTTAAGTTCACATTCATATATTAAAGAAAAGGATGACCAGTTATCCATTGAGCTAAGCATACCTCATACTAGAAGCAAGCTTCCACAATGTATGAGTCAACTATAAAAGTTGTAAAGTATAATAAATTTGAGCTAAGAACCGATAGACTAGCAATGAGCTTGTGAAAGCACATGTAAGCCTCATGAGACGAGACTACCACCAAGGTGGATCAGAGTCTCCAAGGTCTCCTAGTCTTTGAACTATGTCGCCATCATAGGTTACTAGCTAGTGGATTCCACCTAAGAAAGCTAGGCAGTATTCGGTTTCATTTTGGCCGGTGAAGCACCTCTTTTCGGTGTGGGGAAGACACTGGATTTCATGTCATCTCACATGATTTATGTCGGTTAATGCTAAAGATTTCAGTAAGAAAGTAAGTAAGAAAGAAAGAAAGAAGTAGGAAGATGAGGGGTGTTCGGATAGGATGACCAAAGGGTGAGGTTAGACTAAGTAATGATGTAAGTCATTCTTAGTCCTTGCACAAAAAGATCCCAATGGAAGTCTTAAAAGCATATCCTAAGTAAACCTAGCAAGTTCAAAGTGAACATGAGATCAAAGAAGGAGAAATGTAAGTTCAAGGTGAACTGAGTAAGCAAAGCATGAGAATATCAAATCATTAGTGTTTGATAAGATTGAAGTTTTAACAGTTATTGGTTTATGCCAATATTGGAGTATGAATATATGACCCACGAACTATATGTTATGCAAATAATCAAAGAATGGGCAGAGCCAATAAAGATTGTCTTATAAAGACTTCATGAAAAAAAAAATTAACTTGTTTACTAAATAGGTGCATGTTTTGGTAAAAAATAGTACCAACTAGAGTTTTAAGATGTTTTCATACTCTATTCTTGCACTTATGTGAAACTTGTATGCATATGTTTTCTTGAGATTTTGTTGTTTTGTTGATATTTTGAGAATATTGAGAGCATGGTAACTCTTTGATGCAATTTGAGCTTATGATAAGGTTGAGAAGGAAATTCTCACTATGTGTTATAAATATGTAGCTCTTATATGTTTGTGCATCATGAATTGAGTGCTAAGTGTAATGATATGTTATGTGCTGTTGTGCTGCTAGTATTGAGTCTTTTCCTACCCTCCAAAAGATTTTAGTGTCATTCGGGGACGAATGTTCCTAAGGGGGGGATAATGTAACATTCCAGAAAATGTACTTGTCTAGTGAAGAGCCTATTAGGTTATAAGAATATGTATTGAGGTACATAGGCATCCCATTGTCCAATATTTAGTAATATTGGGCATGTTAGAGAACATCAATTACATAACCATTGACGGGCCGTTTGTCAACAAATGGGGTGGCGTTTGGTTCAGTCGATTGACGTTGCCAAGGTTGTGTCTCGACAGCCTTGGTCCTCCTTGTGGGCCCTTTTGCGAGGCCCTTAGGAAGTCGTACTCGGACGTTTCCAAATTTAATATACACATTAACATGTTGAATACCTTCCATGCAAGTTTCACCCAAAATAAACACGTAAAACACATCAAAACATGCAAGGCACACTCAAGACACACATGAACGTCTCAAGGCTAATTTTCGAACGTCTTAGACGTTTGACCTCCAAATTTCATGAAACTGCATATACTTTATATAAACATCATTTTAACTCATTTTAAGACTTAATAAGCTCATGAAATACAAATATAAGGATGTATAGACACATGAGTCATATAGGTGACTAGTCGTCGAACGTCTTGGTCGTCCCTTGACGTTTGACTTCCAAATAATCTCAAACTTTATACACTGCCTCAATACCACATTATAAACCATTTTAGGACCTTATACCCTTATGACAAACATGTTAGGATTTAGGCACCCTAACTCATTTTGGGGGTCTTACAAAGTACATGAATATGAATGCAAGAATATGTATGAAAATGTCTTATATGATATGATGTCAAGTATATGATATGATGAAGTATGAATGTGCATAGTGTCTAAATGTCTTTATATGAAAGGTTTTCTCATATAGTTACACTATACTCATATGCATGAACAAAGTAAAGTATGAACATGTGTGGTCTAAAGGTGTTATGTGAAAGGTTTGCTCACATGTATGTACACACACATGTATGATGATCTAGTCAATAGAGGGGGTCTTAAATGGTGTTATCAAGAGTATCCTAAACCAGATGGTGCTTGAATATGCTATGTCCATGTGAAAGGATTTTCACGTGATTTAGGTTGATGAACTCTCATCTATGCCCTATGATCTAAGCATATGAGGAGTCAATACCCTAAGCCTACACTTTATAAATTAAAGATAATAATGGTTTTTCAATAAAGGGAACTTAGCTTAGGACCAAGTGAACTTAGATGAGGGGTGCCCCTTACCAATGTTGGAAGGCTTGTTTACCATAGTCCTCACGAGGTGGATAACTACAATGTCTCAATAGGCATAAGGAGGGTTTCCACATATACCTCCAAGTTCCATAAACTATGCTTTCCCCATAGGATCTAGAAAGTTATATCACTTAATATCCTAGCATGTGTTAATGTTCTACCTTGGCTAGGTAGAGAAGCTTCCATTGGTGTAAGGCTCTCAACACCAAATTCCATGTTTAGCACCCATGGTCTTAGTGTCGGTTAAGGCTATAGTTTTCCTAAAGTAAAATGGACAATGGAAGTATAATAAGGACCCTAACTAGGATAACTTACGGGTAGTTTCTTAGTGTAGGTGGGGGTATGGGACTTCACGTATGTATTGCACAAGTAGCTCTTGACGGAAGTTCTAGGAAGGTGTTCTAATGCATGTGACGATGTTTATGTTCCTTATGCATGACATTTTAGTGTAGTCTACTTGTTGTGATGATATGCATGGTATGAGTCTTAATGAGTCTATATGAAGTTTCTTACCTTATATGCACTATGTAGTCTTATTGACTATATGATGAAGGTTTTGCTTGGCATGAATGAAGTTGTATATGCTTGTCTTGTTGATGTATGAAGTGAATTGTTAAGGCTTGTGGTCTCATTATAGGTTTACTAAGTATGTGTGAGGTTATGGGGCTTCACATTTACATTTCACTAGTAGACTTAGATTTGGATTATGAGTAAGGTATTATAATATTATATGTGAAGTGAAGTTAGCATATGTGCAAGTAGACTATGGTTCACTATAATGATGTTGTAAGTCTTGACTAAATGTGTCTTGTACTATGTTACACTTCTATGAATATATGTATTGGGTTAGTAAGGTTAATGTATGAGTGCCGTGTGGCCTTAAGGTCATGCATTGCACCAAATATCACTAGAGGGTTACTTGGGAAATTAAGAAGTAAAGAAGTTAAAGAAAAAGAAGCTCACGGTAAAGAGAAAAAGAGCTTACTGTAAAGAAATAGTAGTACTGTAAAGTGATGAAAAAGGTGTCTTAAATGCAATGTGTGATCTTATGTGATATTTTGACCATTGAATATGCCTATATGAAGTATGTGAATTGTATGATGCTTATTATTTCAAAGTTTTATTAAGTTTTCACAAAAAGGCATGATGCATGGTTTCAAGTAAAATATCCCTTTTGAATGCATGTTTTGGCATGGTTGCCATACTTAGTGCATTCTTGTACTAATACCATTCTTCTCTACCTTTTTACACAAAGTGTAGGTTATGGATGCTTAAGGGATGTCTCTAAGGTGAAGATATTGATATGTGTTTCCCAAGCTCAAGGAAAGGAATCCTTAAGAATCAAGGATGTCCTATGTCAACTTTTATATAAATTTTTGTAATAGTTAGTTAATGTCTTATGTTATAAGGGTTGTGTCCCTATTATACTCTAATGATGTTGAGTCTAGGATGGCAAAAAGAGACTAGAGTCTTTAACTATGTATTATGATATTTTATATATAATGGAAGTGATGTTCTAGCATATGATGTGCTAAGAAAGTTTTAAATTTCCGCTAAATTTATCTATGACAATGCGATGAAGATAGCTATGGGCTTGTACAAGACCTCCAAGAGATCAAGTACACCATGTCACTTCTAGGGGGTGATCCCCGATCATGACACTAACATTAGCTAATGACACATTCATATAGGGGTACATAGGTAGAGGGTCATTAACCATTATTACTTCATCAATGGCAGCACCTAAACCAAACCTAACATAGTCATCCACATACTCATAATATTAGCAATACAACCTAGATCATAATTAGAATGGAATAGGCATAATACTTCACATTGGGTGATCATCATCACCACACATTCATAATACAATTGCCTTCAAGGCCATTATCACATCACATATATATAGACAATAAGGTAAACACCGCCACCATAAGTGGATCATACCACACAATGTCATTCAAGGCCAATCATCTAGTAATTCTATATAAAAGTAAAGGAATAGAGCAATCTTACCAAATCTCCCTTGCTTTGATCATAAATGGTCAATACTCATAATTCATCAATAATACAATTATAGGGCATTAGCTAAAAGTATCATAATATAGACGAAATCATGCTTCATTTAGTATAGGATCGAGATCACATTGATTACACTACATTAGCAATTTATAGAAAGTGGAAGAACGTAGGTCAACCTTACCAAATCTTCAAACCTTGATCCACATTGTATGAACTACACATAATTCATCATCAATTTACAGCATAGTTAGTATTTAAATCAATTTATCATAATTGAATCTCATAACAATCATTCTAGCATTAAGATCACAATATACTACAATAGAGGCTAAAACGAGATTTGGCAGGGATCATGGGTTCATCATGAAATTGGATTGAATTCAACATGAAAACAGTAGTTAATCATAAATTTGACATAAGCATTCTTTTGAAAACGTTTTGAGAAAGAAGTCATGGCTAGATTGAAAAATAGAAGGTTTGATCATGAACATTCATTGAAAACATTGGAAGGAACTCTTTATAAGAAAGGTTGACTAAGGATGAAGGATCACCATACCTCATTGTAGGAGAAAACCACGAAATATTGGGTAAGAATCCATGGGAATCCAATCAACAAGTTGTTCTTGAGATTCATCTCCAATGGAGGTTTCTATGGAGGTTTCTTTTGGAGAGGGAAGTCTAATTTTGAATAATGAATTGGGTATGGGGTTTTGATCTTAATAACCAACTTAATATACCCAAAAATACCTAAATTAACCACGTAGGGTGAGGTTAGAACGTGGGGTGAATTTCTCATTCACCCCTTAATGAACAAGTGCGCCTGGCAGCAATTGCAGGTTGCATCGATGCCCACCATCGACGCCAAGTAGACCCATCGATGGTCCGTACTGGCAACTGTTGTTTTGGTCGGAGGCTTTTCATTTGAGGGCTTTATCTCCCACTCTATGTGTGGGGCGACTCCCCCACCCCACCCCACCATCGACGGGGCGTAGGTGCACTGACGAGGCGTCGTTCTAGGCTCGTAGGTAGACACTGCCAAGTGTCTAGGCACCTTTTGCAGTCCTACTTGAGAGCCTTTTGTGGGGCCATTGGGGAGTCATACCCAGATGTTTCCAATGTAAATACACTCATTAAAATGTTAGGGACCTTCCACATAAGTTTCAACCAAAACGAACACGTAAAATATGCCAAGACACACATGCACGTCTCAAGGCTATCTTTTAAACTCATCGGACGTTCTTGGACGTTTGACCTCCAAATGACTTCAAATTAAACATGTATACTTTAAAACACTTATTTAACATATTTAAACCTTTATAGACACATGTGAGGCTCTAATAACCTTAATTCATTTTGAGGGTCCTTACAACAACCCTTTGGACACCCTTTTTGAAACCTTGCTAGCACCACTAGTTCAAGTTACTAGCTCACCGGACGTCACAGTCAATTCTTGACATTTTAATTCTAACACTTCCCAATTAGTCTTAATACATTAATTTAGGCTTAGAAACATCATTTTAAGGCTTTGTTTCCTCATGTGAAGATTTAGCTATGTCATGGAACTTCCGAAGTGTTATACATACTAAACTTGCCACTAAAAGATGGAATAAACAAGTTCCCTTGAGACTTTGCGCTTGGGGACTTAGTTTTGATTCACTTGCGTAAGCAACGTTTTCCCTCCCAAAAAAAGTCTAAATTGCACCCTAGAGGCGATGGACCTTTCAATGTTCTCGAGCGAATTGAAGACAATGCTTACAAATTAGATTTGCCTGGTATCAAGTAAGTGTTACTTTCGATATTGCTGACTTGTCCTAGTTTGTTGTAGGATCTAATATGAGGATAAGTCCTTTACAATAAGAGGGGGATGATAGCTCTATGGACACAGATGAGGCTATAGAAGCCCTAAGAAGACCATCAAGGTCTTAAGAGAATGAGTTGCAGGAATGATCGTTGGGCTTCAATGACAAATCAACAAAATGCTTATAATGGAAGAAAATCGCAAGAACGAGCGTAAAAATAGGGGAAAATAATGGAGTAGGTACTGCACATATTTTATCGTTCAAGTTCAAGCCTAAATGGAAGAAGATTTAGCCCATGAAGCCCAACAAAAGAGTCTAAAAAGCTGAACGACTAAAGTCAAGTTTCCTAGTTTAAAAGTTCTTTATTTTAAAGTTTTTTAATTTAAAAGTTTCCTAGTTTAAAGTTCTTCAAGTTTAAAGATTTTCTCGTTTAAAGTTGTCCTAGTTTAAAGTTTCCATAAAGTAAGAACTGAATCTCATTCTATGTGGAATATGTTTTTGCTATATATAGGGGATGGTTTTATTATTGTCACATCCCAAGAGTATACCCTAGAATATCTGGCACTCTCGGAGTGCAACCTACGTACTCGACCTCTCAGAGGTCTTAAACAAGCCCTTTTGTATCGTTCATCGCATATACATAGTGAAAAGTAGTGCGGAATTAAAACTTTTCACAAATATTATCATAGTATTTAAAAATCTCTTTTATATAAAACTCATAGGAAATACTAAGTTTCAATCTCATCAAAGCTTAGACACAAAAGTACATGGGACACGGCACATACACAATAGAAATATAGTACTACTAAGTCTATTACAATACTTCAATAAGAGAAATAAAAGACATCTATGCCCTCGAGTCAAATGTGGACATACTTCAACTTCACTTGAACGATGCTACGATCCAAGTCTTATTTACAAAAATGCTCCTCTCCTACTGTAAGATTCCATAAAATGTACTTGTCTAGTAAAGAGCCTATAGGTTTTAAGAATATGTATTGAGGTACATAGACATCCCGTTGTCCAATATTTAGTAATATTGGGTATGTTAGAGAATATTGGCTTAAGGGTGTTAGCCAATTTCTATGTATACACAAGTAACTTATAACTTAAAACACACTTTGATGTTCAAATGCTCCAATCCAAGCTTGTTTAGGAATTGTACCTGCAATGAAGACCCTAAGCTAAAATTCTAAATCTCTTCAATTCTTAACCTCATCTATTACTCACATCAGGTACTAGGCATCCAAGTGTCAAGCCTAGGTACCATAGCACATGATCATTTAAAATGATAGTGTAGATTAAGCAGTGCCCAAGGACATAGTGAGGATCCTTGGATAAGAAGTGAACTTTCCAAAAGTGCACGGTTAGGAAAGTGCACAGCAACACATGTGCAACCGGCTGAGAGACAAGCCCAACCGATTCGGTTAGGGCGGTTAGGGAACAGGCGTGTCGGATCAAGCCACGTGGGGCCGAGCCTCCTAACCAAACCTAGGTTCCAGCTAACCGACCTAACTAACTAACCAACCTAGGATTAAATAAAATAAACTAACTAGTGTGCCCGAAATCCTAAGACCTAACCGGGTGACACTAGTCGAGTATCTAACTAAAGAAACATCCTAGTACCTAACATAGGATGGTCCAAAGGGGTTGGTTATGGTCCTAACGATTAGGGGTACTTTATTAATTATCATAGGTCACTTAATTAATAAAATTAGCAACTTAATTAATTAATTTAATTCCTGGTCAAACCCAAGACCCTTAGTCAAATGCTCTCCTATTTGTAGTCGATTTAGGAGGGGTATTTTGGTAATTTAAGTGGAGGGTCTTTTGGGTAATACATGGGACGACTATATATATTGATATTAGGTCAGTTTTAGACCACTTTTACACGTCTCAAATCAGATCAAATGAAATTTCTCTCAATCTCTCAAAAACGCTCTCTTTTCCAAACTCCATTGAAGAACAAAAAAAGCTTAAGGAAGAAGACGAAGGTTTCAAAGTTTCCAATCAGATTTCATAGATTCTTCATCTATAAGGTATGGGTTTTCACTCTTGGGATTACTTTCCCCAAGAGGTCCTTTCAATATAAGTTTTCAAGAACTTCAAATACTAGGGTTTTTACTCTACAAAACGGATTTTCTTCCTAACCCTAGATTTATGATTTTCAACAAAAAGTAAGTGTTTTCTATATTTAATTTCACACGAATTGTTGAGTATTTGATTGATAATTTTTGAATGTCGTGTGATACATGATCTTTCTCTATGTGATGGTTTCGAATGGGTTGTTTGTAGTGTTTGATAACGTGAAAACGTTAGGGTTAGAATTTAAGGTTTGAATGAACTCTTTTATGACCCGTTTACCTTCTCCTATGCTATGCATTGACCTTGTACATGATTTGATGAGTTGTTCTTGATTATGCCATTGAGTATTTCACTATGTATGATTATGAATATTGCATGATGAATAAGATTCTTGGAAGCAAGAGGTAAGTCTTCTAAGTGTGATTACTCTTAAATGTTTATGTTAGCCTATAAACTATGATGCTATGTTATGAAAAGTATGTATGATGTTGATATGTGAATATGCTGGGCTATGAACATGTTACTTGTGAGATTATGATAAGAATACGAATATGCAAGTTATGATACTCTCTTGTATGCTTTACACAAGATGATTATGCCATGTAAATCTCACAAAAGAAAGGTTATGATGAAAGGAAATTCTTGTCTAATCTAAAAGATCTCATGATCATGTTATACAAGGAGTTGATCTCCTATGACCTATGATAAGTTTATGATAAAAAAAAACTTAAAGGTTATTTCAAGAAAGGGACTTAAGCTAAGCATCGGTGAACTATATATGGGAAGTGTCCCTTCCCTAGCGGGAAGGTAGGTTCACAATGATTCTCATGAGATTGAGGCTGCCATGTAATGTGGAACAATGGGTCTCTAATACATCTCCTAGTTCTTGAATTGTGCTGCTGATGTACCGTGGTTTAACGGTATTTTCAATGCTTTTTCCTTAAGTTTAGTGTGTGTCAAGGGCCGTTTTCTAGTAATTGTAATGTTTTTATCTTTGTTTTGCAGGAAAGATTTCCAAAATGGAAATGGAGAAGACTGCAGAAATCAGTGTAAAAGTGACCACCTACGAAGCCATCGACGGCCCGTTGTCTTATCGACGGACCGTAAGTGGTGGCCGTCGACTGAAGGTTTGAGCATCTGGAAGCAACTCGGGGAATTCTGACTAAGTGTGGGGCTACGGAAGGATCGACGGACTGTGCTGGCAAATCGTCGATGTGATCAGAGACTGCCCCAAAAGTCGGTGTTGGAGAAAAGTTAAAGTGTGGAACGACGGTAGGCACCGATGGACTGTAAGTGCACCGACGGACCGTGATGTTGGTCCGTCAATTGGATCAGAGAAGGTGCAAGTTGAAGGCTTGAAGAAGATGCCAAGTATGGATTGACAGAAGCAGTCGATGGTTCGTCGATCCATCGACGGACCGTAAGTGGGGTCGTCGATTAAAGACGCGTTTTGAGACAAACTTTACTTATTTTGAACTCCTTTTAATTTAGGACTTTGTTATTATATATAGGATTAAAAACCTCATTTTTGGGGTTAGACTTTTTATTAGTTTTCATACTTTTGTTCTTGGCGCTTTGGCTTTGCAATTTAGCAATTTTATTCAAGTTTCCGGATTCGATTATCAAGTAAATTTTGCTATTTCAAGTGTGATTTCTAGATTTTCTTCAAACTTATCAAAGTATGTACATGAATTCTTATCAAACAGTTATGAATTATCTATTTCTAAGCATGGGTAACTAAATCCACAACTAGGGTTGTGGGAACCATGGGTGATTAATAAGGTAAAACTAGATAAATAACAATTCCAGAATAGGTTCTTGCATGTATTGATAATTTTTTCGCTTAGAAGTCTTTTTAACGAGTGCACGCGTTATAACTTGCCCTATTTCTATTTGCAGAACCAAGGGGGTAGTTAATAGGAAAAGAATTATCAACATAGATTTAGTAAATACTATCTAATAGGCTAGTTTCGATTGGTGCAAAGTAATAACTAAGCCATACATCGAATATAATGCTTAATATGAAGTAAAGATAATGTTTAGTAACTTATACACACGTAGCTGGACCAAGGTACGGAGTGAAATTCTCTAAATGCCGAACCAAGGATTTAGAGATACATAAATTATCACTTTGCATGCAAGACACTAGGAAAGAATTGTTATAGGTAGGATTACCGCGTTATGAACCTATGGGGAACACTTACACCCTAGTTTCTCTCGTCACTTGATAAAAAAAACCAAAATTTTAATCTTTCTACTTGTTTTATTTAGAAATAATTGAACATTTTTAGTTTCACAACCCCCCCCCCCTTTAATTAACTATTTTCGGAAAGGACTTGACTAAATAGAAGTAATTGTATATTGAAGTTAAGTCTAAGCCATTTTCCTCATGGTATCACCCCAAACTACTTGTTAGGTTCTTTACTTGATACGACCGCTTAAACTTCTATAAAAAAGTGTAATTTGAGCGTATCAAATTTTGGCGCCGCTGCCAGGGAAAGTGGCTTTTAGATTAACTTTAACCACATTACCGAATTTTAGTCAACAATTTCCTAATTTTACTTTTTATTTTTGTTTTTGTCTCTCTCAGGTCTAGCTCTAGTGTATGCCAAGTACACAGAGTCGAGGAGAGACAATACTTCCACTTGATCCTGAACTAAATTGTACACTCCGCAGTATAAATGATCCACACAATCCTGCTAATCTTGGTGATGGGATCAACCGTCAACTTCCTCAGTTGGTTGATGCTCATAATCAAGTGTTAGTGGAGAACCCTGGTGAAGGTGATATGAGAAGGCAACCTCCCGCCTCACGTCCTCAAGAGTACTATAGGGGCAATGTTAACATCACTAATTCTGATGGGCCACTTGTCCTACCTCCTCTACCATATGGTCATACTTTCCTGGTAACTAGTAGTTTGATGCATATTCTCACCGCCAGAGGTTTGTTTTCGGGTCTACCATCTGAGGATCCACATGCTCACATAGCCAAGCTGAGGTCGGTGTGTAAGAGTTGTGTAGGGAGGACTGACTTGGACATGGATGTCATCGGGTTAAGAGTGTTCCCTCTCTCACTAATGGGAGAGGCTTCTATATAGTTTACTGAGTTGCCTTATAACTCGATCTATACTTTGAACAAGTTGAGGGATGTGTTCCTGGCACGTTACTATCCGGTGTCTAAAAAGCTCAACTACAAAGATAGGGTGAACAACTTTGTGGCATTACATGGGGAGTCAGTAATTAGTACATGGGATAGGTTCACCTCATTTTTGAGAAGTTTCCCAAACCACCGTATTGATGATGAATCATTGAAAGAGTACTTCTATAGGGGGCAAGACGATAATAATAAAGCAGTGCTTGATACGATTGCGGGTGATTCTTATGGGGAGTGTACTTATGAAGATATCGCCGAGAAGTTAGAGAAAATCTCCCAAAATAATAAAGCTTGGAGCACTAGGAAGTAGGATACTGGGAGAAATAGTATTGCGGTGCAAGCCACACACAACACAACCATAGATAATTCGTGAAGAGATGGCTCAAATGAGGACTGAGCTAGGGTTGGTGTTGAAACATATCACAGGGGGTGTAGAGAAAGTAAATGCGGTGAATTATTTGGCTAAACCACCACCGCCGGTTGATGAGTACTACTATGAAGAAGATTTTTATGTAGTGAATGAGCAGACGGGGGGTTTCCGGCCGAACGCCCAAGGCTCCAATCAGGAGAATTGGCGCCAAGGTCAAGGAAATCAATGTCGGAACTATGGGAATTACAATAGAGAAGGCCATTATGTACGTGAAGGAAACTACAACCGCAACAACAACTGCAACCAGGGTAACTATTAAAACAGAAATAATCAAAGTGGGCCCTATGTTCCGCCTCAAAATCGGGAAGTTGCTCCTAGGGAAGGTGGAGGTAGTATGGCGCGAGTTGAAGACATGTTGCAAAAGATAATGAGGAGGTTTCACGCAAGTGATGAGCACGCCAAGGAGTTGAGAGGTGATTTGGCTAACATTGGGCAAAAAGTGGATGAACATGCAGTCTCAATCAAGAATCTTGAGTTGCAAATGGCCCAATTGTCGACTACTGTGAACCCTCGTCAACTGGGTACTCTTCCTAGCAATACCGTCCAAAATCCAAAAAATAATGGACATTGTATGGCAGTCACGACTCGAGGGGGTAAGCAAACCATTGATCCACCTATGTTGTCTGGTGTTGAAGATGTGGTAGTAGAAGCTAGTGGTGAGTTGGTAAATGAAGCGTTGAAAGAATCAGAGATGCCCCAAAAGGTGACCCCCGTTCCTAGACCACCACCACCATTCCCACAAAGATTGGTGAAGAAGATGGAGGATGGCAAATACCGGCGTTTTATTACTATGTTGAAACAACTTTCCATCAATGTTCCTTTGATAGAAGCTCTTGAACAAATGCCCGGTTATGCCAAGTTTATGAAAGATATGGTTACTAAGAAGAGGTCAATGAGTTTTGAGGATGATGATAGGATGCAACATTGTAGTGCTATTGCTACAAGGTCACTGGTGCAAAAGAAAGAAGATCCGAGCGCTTTCACTATTCCATGTACTATCGGGTTGTTACACTTTGCTAAAGCACGATGTGATCTTGGTGCAAGCATAAATCTCATGCCTCTATCTATCTACAAGAAGTTAAGTTTGGGTAACCCAAAGCCCACTGCGATGCGGTTACTGATGGCCGATCGAACGGTGAAGAGGCATATTGGGATACTCCATGATGTGTTGGTGAAAGTAGAGTCATTCATATTTCCGGCTGATATTGTGATTCTTGACTGTGAGGTCGACTTTGAGGTGCCTATTATCCTTGGGAGGCCATTCCTTGCTACTGGTCGCGCTTTGGTCGATATGGAAAAGGGGCATATGAAGTTCCGATTGAATAATAAAGAGGCAACTTTTAACATTTGTAGGTCCATGAAGCAGAGTGTGAGCTCCAAATAGTATCTGCTATATCCTACAGGGTTGAGAGTACGTTTAAGGTTCAAATCGAAAAGCGCCTTGATGTTGAGGCACTAGCGGTAGTGATCTTGAATTTTGAGAGTGATGGTATTGAAGAGTATGGGACATTGGTTGCGGCACTTGATCGAGGTGATTTTTGGTTCAAACCAAAGAAATTGGAGTTAGACATGAAACATAGCGAGTCTCCACCCGCGAAACCATCTATTGAAGAGGCTCCAAAATTAGAGCTTAAGGCTCTACCACCTCATCTGAGGTATGTATTCTTGGGGAAAGATGACACTTTGCCAGTAATTATTTCGTCAGACTTGAAGGTGCAACAAGTAGAGTGTTTGGTTGAAGTGTTAAAGATGTTCAAGAAAGGTATTGGGTGGACTATTGTGGATATTATTGGAATCCCTCCGGTATTTGTTCACACAAAATCAAACTCATGCCCGATCATAAACCAAGTATTGAGCACCAGAGACGTTTGAATCCACCTATGCAAGAGGTTGTAAAGAAAGAGATTACTAAGTGGTTGGATGCCGGAGTCATATATCCCGCAGATAGTAGTTGGGTATGCCCTGTTCAGTGTTTACCTAAAAAGGGGGGAATGACAATGGTACCAAATGAGAAGAATGAGCTTGTTCCCATGAGGCCGGTGACCGGATGGAGAGTGTGTATGGATTACTAGAAGTTGAATGAATGGACTGAGAAGGACCATTTTCCTATGCCCTTCATGGATTAGATGTTAGATAGGCTTGCAGGAAAAGGGTGGTATTATTTTCTTGATGGTTATTCGGGTTACAACCAAATCTCTAGTTTTCCCTCATGGCGCAGTTGATTTGGAGAATAAGAAGGGTGCAAGGTTCACGTTTAATGGGCAAAGAATCAAGATATACCTTGGGCATGCAGAAAATGCCAATAAAGTGGTTGAGGCATATCATCTTAATGAAGTCTGAGTAATCAAGAGTCTTGCGTCGTGCCGCCACGTTAAATCAAGCGCTGATTGGGAGGCAACCCAATGTGTATCCTCTAGCCAACAATAGGTTTTTCTTGTCTTTGTAGGAATAGTTGAATTACAGTCCATCGACGGAGAATCGTTAGTTCCCCAGAACACATGACCCGACCCGACCCGACAGGCTATATATTAAAATTACCCTTTCAGTTACCCCCACACCTTTTCAAATTCTCCCCCCAACCATTTCCCTCCCTTTATTCCCTCACTCCCCCATCAACTCCCACATTAATTCACTCTAAATTCCCCTCTAATTTCATATTCTCTCATCTTCTCCAAAATCCCAGTACCCTACTCCCCCAATTTCCCATCCAATCCAAGCATTTTTCCGGTCGGTGTTCGTAGGTGGGCTTGTCGGTTGTTTTTGCCATTTCACTCACTCCACTACAGAATACAGGTATGTCCTTCTCATCTACTCACTGATTTCATGTCATTTGCTTGGAAACTAAATTGCTAGCATGTGAGTCTTGACTTAGGGACAACCTTGCATGATTAACCTGTAAAATTGGAGTCCTTGACCCTTAGAATGATGGTAAATGAATGGGTTGGCGGTGCTAAATGATTACATGAACTCGGAATGTGTTTGAATTGTTGTTTTCCGACTTAGGGCTTGATAGACTCTTAGATTCTAGGATCAAAATTGGAATATTCGAAGCCCTAGGTATGACGAAGTTGTTTGCCAATTGCTATTCAATAATTGTGTTTCCTACTATGCTTGAATTTGTCCAGTTGGGGATGCATATAATGTTTGCCAAAAATCTGTCTCTGACCGACAGTACGAGACCCCATCTATGGAACGTCGATCAATCGATGGATCATCGATAGGTCCGTCAATACCTACACCTCGTATTTGCTTAACTCTCCAATGACGGAAGTGGACTACGGTCCGTCAATTGATCTACGGGCCGTTCTGCACATCCGTCGTTTCTAACTGCAACCCTGTTCTCTGAAGCTATCTAAATTTTTCTAAGTGTCCAACGACGGAAGTGGACTACGGTCCGTCGATTCATCGACGGTCTGTTCTGCACGTCCGTCATTTCTAACTGCAACTTCTATGGAATTATGTCCATCGACGGACCCTATCGACGGACCATCGATAGTGCCCGTCGTTCAATTCTACAGTTCTGCACTTCAGTGTGTTTTGTGTTCCAAATTTGGTGTTTATTTCTTTTGAGTGTGTAGGATGATTAAAGTAAAATTAATAACTCTCCTTTGCAGGTACCGATGGCCCCCAAGACTGATATTGTCTACTCTAGAGGAAGATCCAAGTCCGTCGCCCCTTCACGCTGGATGATTGGCTCGTCGGATGATGACTGTGATCCCGAATACATGCCACCTGGCACCCAGACACCAAGACAAGCTTCTAGGAACACTCGGGGCACGCCCAAAAAGGTGGCGTCCTGCGTAGTCACTGCCTCCTAGTCTGATGAGGAGCGCACACTGACCGGCACACCGTCTAGGTTTGACTCGGGTTCTGAGGGAGCGTCTGGCTCCAAGGAGGCTTCTGGTTTTGAGTCGGCCCACTCTACAAGGTTGAATGAGGCCACTGCCTCCGATTACGGTTCACACGGTGCCCCTATTCTTGATGCACCTGCACACCCTGCCTCGTCTGATGAGACCCAGAGTTCGGAGTCTGCTCCAGCCATCTGACATGATGACCCTGCACCGGTTGCTGATCAGCCTAACCGGTGGTGCGTAGAGGGGTAGCAACAAATCTACAGGGACGCCAGGATGCTCAATGATAAGGGGGTGATGACCCAAATGCTAAAAGTTGAGCCGCAGGTTCTTACAGGGAGTTTACACACTGTCCCAGCGATACATGCTCTTTTCACCCGCCACGAGCTTGATTGGATGGCCAAGAGTGTGGGGCAATACAGTGAGGAGTTGGTGCAAGTGTTCTACGCTTCTTTTGTAGCGACTCTCCGAGGTCAATTGGATAGGCGGTCTAACCCCGCCAAACAGTCACCACTCACTGAGGTTCGAGTCCGTGGTTTCCCAGTGGATATCTCTTTGCCGGCCATTCACCGTTTCCTATATGGAGCAGACACCGATGCCAACAGGGTTCCCCTCACATCTGAGTTTGATTATAGGTGGAATGTGGTCAAGGAGGGTCATTTCATGCGCGACAAGAATCTGAGAGAGACCACCAAGAGGTGGTTTTCCCAGCACATATCCTTAGACCGTGAGGGAGCAGACTGGGTTGTGCATCCCAGAGGCCTCATCAAGAAGGCCAACCTCACATTTGCAGCCAAGTTCATCTGGATGTTGGTCAGCCACCGTCTATCCCCCACTGCTGCAGACAACATACTTACGTGGGATAGAGCGGTATTGGTAGCTACTATGATTGCTGGGTTCGAGATAGATTTTCCGAGGTTGTTGCTATATATCATTCATGAGAGGGCTTTTAAGTCCTCGACCACTTACCCTTTTTCTTGTATGATCTTTCAGTTGTGTAGGGCTGCAGGAGTGCCCATTTGGCACATAGATGTCCTTCGGACTCCTACAGGGACAGTGGACATAGGTCTCATCCGGGATGAGGCCAATGAGGTAGCACCAAATAGAGGGCCTCGATTGGATGTACAGCCACTTGGTGAGAATCTCGCAGAGACGGCAGAGCAAGCCCAAGGGGCTGATCAAGATGCTTCAGAGCCTACCGACAACACCCCGGTTGAGTTTGCCCCGGGCACTAGCAGAGCACCGAGTTCCTCCCGGTCTACACCACCATCAGCAGCACTGGTCTCGATTGCTATGATCCAGAAGCTAGAGGCCCAGATGGCCACATTATTGCACCACATCCATCCTTAGATGCAGAGGTCCATTGCCGATGCTGAGGACCGGATTGAGAAGAAGGTTGCTCAGAAGACTGAGAGGCGGATTCAGGCAGTCCACCAGCCTCTAGATGCTTTTGAGTTGCGGGTACTTGCACGTCCATCCCCCACCATTGATTTGACCAATCTTCAGGTGGATGTGGTGAGTCTGTGGGCAAACTTGGATGCGATACTTGATGTGCGGGTACCCGAGCCTAAGGCCGCACCTGTAGAGCCTGCGGAGGATACGATGCTCACTACACTATTCCAGACTACCACTGCACCACCACCTCCGCCATGTGAGCATGCCAAAAGGCACCATTCCAGCCATACTAGTGAGGGTGAGGGTGCTCGGGCTAGGAAGAGAGAGCGCTTAGAGATGGAGGCTGCGAGGATAGACTTGTTGATTGATGAGGAGGCCCGAAAGATGAGGGCTCATGAGTTAGCTGCTGGGGCGTCTAGCTTCGGATTAGAGGCCGGTGAGCGGAGCACCACTGAGGGTGCGGACATTGCTGCGGACACTACTGATGGTGTCCCTACTACTGATGGAGCGGGTTCTGGGCAACCAGACCCGCCTGCTTGTTGATCTTTGGCGCTATGCGCCTCATGTTTGCTTCACCTACCACCTTGTTTTTATATTTCTTATGCATTGGGGACAATTGCATGCTTTGTTGTTGGGGGTGGGGTAAATGGAAAGTGAGTGGTAGGGTGAAGTTTGATTAGCCCAACTCATGATCCTCTCTTGGTGGTTTTCTTGCATGTGTTCTTTTTCCCCAAGAGACTGGTTATTTTACTGTTGAACCGGCATGTTAGTATCTTGTACAAAGTATGTGAAACCTGAAGCATGATGGCTAAATATAAATGATATCCCGTTCTAGAAACAATGCTTGCATGGATTAGGTCTAATGAATGTTGAACATGTTGTCTCTAAGCATGACATAGAGATGCACTACTGCATGACCCTCAAATCGATAACTCAAACTATGTGTCTTATAATCTTATAAGGTAATGAAATGTCAAGAGAGTGTGAGGAAATTTGATTGTTCCACCGTTTGTACCTAGCTAGAACTTTCCCGGTTAGTCCTGCAAAAAGGAATCTGTGTTAGACATTTAGGAAAGGATCATATGCCCTTGTTCAAATTAGCCAATATTTATCCTAAATAAAAGAAAATCAAATGAATCGATCCCCTTTTGATCCAAATCTTTTGAGCTTTGAATAGATCTTTCTTTTCTACACCAAATTGTCTTCCGTGGGTATAATGTGTTGGCCCTGGTCCCTCCTTGGACATGTGCACCTCAACTTAGGCCAAAAGCATAAGTAAAGGGTGGCTAATGCATAAACTGACCTCGTCTTGGCCCTGACCCAACATTGGGTATTGTGTACCTTGACTCATGGCAAAGCCATAAGTTGAGGGTGGCTATTATGAGTAATGTCCCGAAAAGAGGGGATGAAAAGAGTAATGTGGAAAAATAAAAGAAACAGTGTGCAAGAGAAGTTACTTAGTCAAAATAAAATAAAATAAAAGGGTGTTGAAGGAAAAGAAGTAAAAGTCACTTCCGCAAAAAGGGAAAAAAAGGAGAAAACAAGGCAAAGATTTCAAGAAAAGAAAAGTGGGGCATAATAGACAATAAAAGAGGTAGAACGCTTAGCTATAATGTCAAGGAGGGCAACATGTCACTAAAATGTATCCATATGTATTATTCTTGACCCTGAGCCTACGTTACAAGCCAAGAAAGTCCTATCGTGATCCTAAGAGTCTAATATAGTGAACTTAAAGTAGTGAAAATAAGGGCAAGCCTATGTCGACAAGTATCAATTAGGTGTAAAGTTGTTCTGAGCGTGAGTGTTGAATATAATCCTTATACTCAAATTTAAAATCAGTGTGTGAAAAAGGAGGATATTGTTTTTGAAGTGAGGGCACTAGTTGCAATATTGAAAAGTTGGTACCTTGCTGAGAGATAAAAGATGAGAGGTGTCGGTGCGTGGTGAGTCTGTGTCATGGTCTGATCCACATGAAGGAACTTAGTGAGCCTAAGAGTAAAAGCATGCACTAAAGCAGTAAAAAAATCGGGATTGATAGCCATATGATTGTGAAAGATTAAAAGAGAGTACTTTTGTACACAAGTGTTGTGGTGAGTCATAGTGCATTGCTTGAGGACAAACAATGAATTTAAGTTGAGGGTGTTGATGTACCGTGGTTTCACGGTACTTTCAATGCTTTTTCCTTAAGTTTAGTGTGTGTCTAGGGCCCTTTTGTAGTAATTTTAATGTATTTTTATATGTGTTTTGCAGGAAAGTTGTCCAAAATGGAAATGGAGAAGACTATAGATATCAGTGCAGAAATGACCACCTGCGAAGCCATCGATGGCCCATCGTCTCATCGACGGATCATAAGTGGTGGCCGTCGACTGAAGGTTTGAACATCTGGAAGCAACTTGTGGATTCTGACTAAGTGTAGGGCTACGGAAGGACCGACGGTCCCTTGACTGATCGACGGACCGTGATGGAAAATCGTCAATGTGATCAGAGACTGACCCAGTACCCGGTGTTGGAGAAAAGTTTAAGTCTGGAACGATGGTAGGCACCGACGGACCGTAAGTACACCGACGGACCGTGTTGTTGGTCCGTCAATTGGATCAGAGAAGGTGCAAGATAAAGGCTTGGAAAAGAAGCCAAGTATGGATCGACGGAAGCAGTCGACGGTCCGTCAATCCATCGACGGACCGTAAGTGGGGTCGTTGATTGAAGACGCGTTTTGGGACACACTTTCCTTATTTTGAACTCCTTTTAGGTTAGGACTTTGTTATTATATATAGGGTTAAAATCCTCGTTTTTGGGGTTAGACTTTTTATTATTTTTCATACTTTTATTCTTGGATCTTTGACTTTGCAATTTAGCAATTTTATTCAAGTTTACGGATTCGATTATCAAGTAAATTTTGCTATTTCAAGTGTGATTTCTGGATTTTCTTCAAACTTATCAAAGTAAGTACATGAATTCTTATCAAACAATCATGAATTGTGTATTTCTAAGCATGGGTAACTAAATCCACAACTAGGGTTGTGGAAACATGGGTGATTAACAAGGTAAAACAAGATAAATAACAATTCTAGAATAGGTTCTTGCATGTATTGATAATTCTTTCGTTTAGAAGTCTTTTTAACGAGTGCACGCGTTAGAACTTGCCCTATTTCTATTTGCCGGACCAAGGGGGTAGTTAATAGGAAAAGAATTATCAACAAAGATTTAGTAAATACTATCTAATAGGCTAGTTTCGATTAGTGCGAAGTAATAACTAAGCCATATATCGAATATGATGCTTAATATGAAGTAAAGGTAATGTTTAGTAACTTAGACACACGTAGTTGGACCAAGGTACGGGGTGAAATTCTCTAAATGCCGGACCAAGGATTTAGAGATACATAAATTATCACTTTACATGCAAGACACTAGGAAAGAATAGTTATAGCTAGGATTACCGCGTTATGAACCTATGGGGAACACTTACACCCTAGTCAATGTGTATCCTACTTCTTGAACTATGCTGCCACCATAGGATACTAGCTAGTGGATCCACCTAGAAAGCTTTGTCATGTTAGGTTCTACTTTGGCCGGTAGACCACCTCTTTTTGGTGTGGGGAAGACACTGGATTCCATGTTTAGCTCACATGGTCTATGTCGGTTAATGCGTATGTTCCCTCATGTAAAATGAAAGACAAGTAAATGAACGTTGACTAGGGTGACTTTAGGAGTTTGCTTAGTATAGATAGTGGTATGGGATGCTACCTAGACATTGCACAAGTTAACTCTAAGGGAAGTCCTAGGAGATTGTTCGCATGCAATATGATGATATGAAAGATATATGTTTATGATATATGATGTTACTTTTATATGAATGTTGGCTATTATGATGAATACGTTATTTGGTTATATTGTTATATGAGGTGATGACTACTTATGTTACAAGTACATGAAGCAAGACTTTACTTATGGTCTCCTATCTTATCTACTTGGTTATGTGGGGTTATGGGGCTCCACATGACCATTGCACTTGTAGGTTGGGGATGATGTCATTGGTAATTGTTTTGTATGTTATGTTTATATGATCTATTGAATATGAAATGTTAACATGACTCTATGAGAATATTTGTTTATTATGATCATGCTTTAACTTGTATATGTTATATGGTATGTGCATTGAAGACTTTCATATGACTTAGCATGTTTTCTAAAGAGATGATAAATGATCCTTTTTCATGCATGTCCCTATGTGTTATGTGCATATACCCATACTAAGTACATGTGGCGTACTAACCCCATTACTTTATATTACTACAACTGTAGGTTCCGGCCATTGAAGTTAAGGAGGTCAATTTGAAGAAACTTGGAACTCTTTCTCCAAGTCTTGGTAGGTCCTCATGTTCGGGACGCTATCACTTATATTCCAGCCTATGAAGACTTTGTAGTTTTTAGAATACGTTATTTTGTTTATGTTCTTTGGATTCTTTTGTATTAAGGCCTATATGGCATATTGACTATTATTGGCTAAGTCCAGATTTGCACTCTTAGATGGTTTCTATATATGTGAGACAGTTTTAGAATACCGTATGTTCTTTATGAATCTTAAGTATGAAGTCTAAGTGTACTTCAATTGTATGTTCAAAGTTTTAATTTTCCATAAAAATTTAACTGTATGATTGTGATGAAAGCTAAGAAGAGGCTTGTCTGCGACCTCTGAGAGGTTAACGACGTCGGTCTCACCCGGGTCCTAGGATCCGGGTGTGACAAACATGGTATCAGCGCATGAGGTTAAATATCCTTAGGATCAATGTCTCACTAAACCACATTACTAGTGTCTTGTTCATGGTTGTGAAGCGTGCCACAATCGTGGGCGAGGGGCTATGTGATGATTAGGAAACTTCTCTTTTCTTGATACTCCTATGTCGTGCCTTTAGAGTTTTGACATTATGTGTCTATTAGCATCTAATCCCTTTCTTGTGTATATAGGCAATGAACACAAGAAGGACAGACGCTATAAGGGTAGGAGGGGAGGTTGCAAATGCGGGAGCTACTCCACAAAGTAATCGAAATGCTCCTGAAGTGCAAGCTGCTGCAAATGATCAAGTTCTGGTGAATCCTCCGGCTATGACGGATGGTGAGGTGAGGGCAGCCCTGTTCCAAATGACCCAAGCCATCACCACCCAAGCTCAAGCCATCACGGTTCAAGCTAACAGAGAGGTTGCACCTTGAGAAAACTAGTATGCGAGTACTATGGCTAGCCATTTGAGAGACTTTACGAGGATGAATCCTCCCATGTACTTTGGATCAAAAGTTGATGAGGACCCCCAAGACTTCCTAGATGAGGTCTACAAGATTTTGTTTGCTATGGGGGTGAGTACTACTGAGAAGGCTGAACTTGCTACTTATCAACTCAAGGACGTGGCTCAGACATGGTACAATCTGTGGAAGGATAGTAGGGCTTTAGAAGATGGTCACGTGACTTGGGAGATCTTCAAAAAGACCTTTCTTGACAGATTCTTTCTAAGGGAACAAAGAGAAGCTAAGGTAGAGGAGTTCATTAACCTTCGTCAAGGAGGTATGAGTGTTAACGAATACTCCTTGAAGTTCATTAAGTTGTCCAAATATGCTTCTTCTTTGGTTTCTAATGCTAGGGATGAAATGAGTCGTTATGTAACGGGCATGTCCGAAGAGCCTGAAGAAAATGTCATGCAGCCATGCTTCATGAAAATATGGATATTTCTAGGTTGATGGTTCATTCTCAACAAGTTGAGGAAAGTCGCCTAAGGAAGAGGAATAGGGAAGCTAATAAGGCAAAGTCTTTTGAGAGTGGTACTCCTAAAAGTAGGTTTGATGTTCAAGACAAGCCTAAGTTTAAGAAGAGGTTTTCAAACCAAGTTCCTTCAGATTTATCCAAGAATCACAATGATAGAGGTTCTAATCCTAAACCTCAAGAGGGGAGAAATATTAATCCACCAAGAGAAAGACCAACTTGTGGTAAGTGTGGTAAGAAGCATGGGGGCGAATGTCTTGTTGGAACTAATAGTTGTTATGGTTGTGGAAAAGGTGGCCATATAGTAAAAGATTGTCCTAATGTAAGAATTCAAGGTAAGGGTAATAGTCAAGCTCAACCAAGCGGTCCTAATTCTGAAGCTCCAAAAAGGAACCGTCTCTATGCACTCAAGGCTAGGGGTGAGAAAGAAAGCTCTCCCGATGTTGTGACGGGTAGGTTACAAGTTTTCTCTGTTAATGTTTATGCTTTGATTGACCTAGGTGCTACTCTTTCTTTCGTTACACCTTTAGTAGCTAGGAAGTTTGATGTACTTCCCGATGTTTTGATTGAGCCATTTTCCGTTTGTACCCCAATGGGTGACTGTGTAGTTGCAAAAAGAGTCTATAGGAAATGCCCTGTAATGCTTCCCAATAGAGTTACTTTTATTGATTTTGTAGAACTTGACATGTTTATTTTGATCATCTTGGGTATGGATTGGCTTCATGATTGTTTTGCTTTCGTAGATTGTAGAACAAGGGTAGTGAAGTTTCAATTCCCTAATGAACCTATTCTAGAGTGGAAGGGGGGAAATTCTATGCCAAGGGGTCAAATAATTTCGTGTTTAAATTCTTGTAAGATGATAGCCAAGGGTTGTTTATACCATGTGGTGAGGATAAAGGAGGCTTTTCAAACGTATTGAATTCAAGAAAACCGAAACTAGGATTGTTCCCAATGAAATTGTTGAATGTTAATCTCCCTAGTTCTCCCTATTTCTGATTCTAGTAGTATGTATAATGCTCAAGATTTCAGTAAGAAAGTAAGAAAGAAAGAAATAAAGAAAGAAGTAGGAAGATGAGGGGTGTTCGGATAGGATGACCAAAGGGTGAGGTTAGACTAAGTAATGATGTAAGTCATTCTTAGTCCTTGCACAAAAAGATCCCAATGGAAGTCTTAAAAGAATATCCTAAGTCAACCTAGCATGTTCAAAGTGAACATGAGAACAAAGAAGGAGAAATGTAAGTTCAAGGTGAACTAAGTAAGCAAAGCATGAGAATATCAAATCATCAGTGTTTGATAAGATTGAAGTTTTAACAGTTATTGGTTTATGCCAATATTGGAGTATGAATATATGACCCACGAACTATATGTTATGCAAATAATCAAAGAATGGGCAGAGCCAATAAATATGTGCTTATAAAGACTTCATGAAAAAAAATTAACTTGTTTACTAAATAGGTGCATGTTTTTTTAAAAGATAGTACCAACTAGAGTTTTAAGAAGATGTTTTCATACTCTATTCTTGCACTTATGTGAAACTTGTATGCATATTTTTTCTTGAGATTTTGTTGTTTTGTTGATATCTTGAGAATATTGATAGCATGGTAACTCTTTGATGCAATTTGAGCTTATGATAAGGTTGAGAAGGAAATTCCTCACTATGCGTTATGAATATGTAGCTTTTATATGTTTATGCATCATGAATTGAGTGCTAAGTGTAATGATATGTTATGTGTTGTTGTGTTGCTAGTATTGAGTCTTTTCCTACCCTCCAAAAGATTTTAGTGTCATTCGGGGACGAATGTTCCTAAGGGGGGATAATGTAACATTCCAGAAAATGTACTTGTCTAGTGAAGAGCCTATTAGGTTTTAAGAATATGTATTGAGGTACATAGGCATCCCATTGTCCAATATTTAGTAATATTGGGCATGTTAGAGAATATTGGCTTAATGGTGTCAGCCAATTTCTATGTATACACAGGTAACCTATAACTTAAACCACACTTTAATGTTCAAATGCTCCAATCCAAGCTTGTTTAGGAATTGTACCTGCAATGAAGACCTTAAGCTAAAATTCTTAATCTCTTCAATCCTTAACCTCATCGCTTACTCACATTAGGTACTAGGCATCCAAGTGTCAAGCCTAGGTACCATAACACATGATCATTTAAAATGATAGTGTAGATTAAGCAGTGCCCAAGGACATAGTGAGGATCCTTGGACAACAAGTGGACTTTCCAAAAGTGCACGGTTAGGAAAGTGCACAACAACACATGTGCAACCGACCGAGAGACAAGCCCAACCGATTCGGTTAGGGAGGTTAGGGGACAGGCGTGTCGGATCAAGACATGTGGGGCCGAGCCTCCTAACCAAACCTAGGTTCTAACAAACTGACCTAACTAACTAACCAACCTAGGATTAACTAAAATAAACTAACTAGTGTGCCCGAAATCCTAAAACCCAACCGGGTAACACTAGCCTAGTATCTAACTAAAGAAACATCCTAGTACCTAACCTAGGATGGTCCAAAGGGGTTGCTTATGGTCCTAACGACTTAGGGATACTTTATTAATTACCATAGGTCACTTAATTAATTAAATTAGCAACTTAATTAATTAATTTAATTCCTAGTCAAACTCGAGACCCTTAGTCAAATGCTCTCCTATTTGTAGTCGATTTAGGAGGGGCGTTTTGGTAATTTAAGTGGAGGTTCATTTGGGTAATACATGGGACGACTATATATATTGATATTAGGTCAGTCTTATACCACTTTTACACATCCCAAATCAGATCAAACGAAATTTCTCTCAATCTCTCAAGAACGCTCTCTTTTCCAAACTCCATTGAAGAACAAGAAAAGCTTAAGGAAGAAGACGAAGATTTCAAAGTTTTCAATCAAATTTCGTGGATTCTTCATCTATAAGGTATGGGTTTTCACTCTTGGGATTCCTTTCCCCAAGAGGTCCTTTCAAGATAAGTTTTCAATAACTTCAAATACTATGGTTTTTAATCTACAAAACGGATTTTCTTCCTAACCCTAGATTTATGATTTTCAACGAAAAGTAAATTTTTTCTATATTTAATTTCACACGAATTGTTGAGTATTTTATTGAAAATATTTGAATGTCGTGTGATACATGATCTTTCTCTATGTGATAGTTTTGAATGGGTTGTTTGTAGTGTTTGATAACGTGAAAACGTTAGGGTTAGATTTAGGTTTGAATCAACCCTTTTATGACCCGTTTACCTTCTCCTACGCTATGCATCGATCTTGTACATGATTTGATGAGTTGTTCTTGATTATGCCATTGAGTATTTCACTATGTATGATTATGAATATTGCATGATGAATAAGATTCTTGGAATCAAGAGGTAAGTCTTCTAAGTGTGATTACTCTTAAATGTTTATGTTAGCCTATAAACTATGATGCTATGTTATGAAAAGTATGTAGGATGTTACTATGTGAATATGCTGGGATATGAACTGTTACTTGTGAGATTATGATAAGAATACGAATATGCAAGTTATGATACTCTCTTGTATGCTTTACACAAGATGATTATGCCATGTAAATCTCACAAAAGAAAGGTTATGATGAAAGTAAATTCTCGTCTAATCTAAAAAAGTTCATGATCATGTTATATAAGGAGTTAATCTCCTATGACCTATGATAAGTTTATGATAAAAGAAAACTTAAAGGTATTTCAAGAAAGGGACTTAAGCTAAGCACCGATGAAATAGATATAGGAAGTGTCCCTTCCCTAGCGGGAAGGTAGGTTCACAATGATTCTCATGAGATTGAGGTTGCCATGTAATGTGGAACTATGGGTCTCTAATACATCTCCTAGTTCTTGAACTATGCTGCCACCATAGGATACTAGCTACTTGATCCACCTAGAAAGCTATGTCATGTTAGGTTCTACTTTGGCCGATAGACCACCTCTTTTTGGTGTGGGGAAGACACTGGATTCCATGTTTAGCTCACATGGTCGATGTCGGTTAATGCGTATGTTCC
This sequence comes from Solanum sitiens, assembly GCA_016801875.1. Lineage (NCBI taxonomy): Eukaryota > Viridiplantae > Streptophyta > Magnoliopsida > Solanales > Solanaceae > Solanum > Solanum sitiens. The sequence continues at coordinate 720,931 of JABWTJ010000060.1, forward strand.
CTCATGTAAAATAAAAGACAAGTAAATGAACGTTGACTAGGGTGACTTGAGGAGTTTGCTTAGTATAGGTAGTGGTATGGGACGCTACCTAGACATTGCACAAGTTGACTCTAAGGGAAGTCCTAGGAGATTGTTCGCATGTAATATGATGATATGAAATATATATGTTTATAATATATGATGTTACTTTTATATGAATATTGGCTATTATTATGAATACGTTATTTGGTTATATTGTTATATGAGGTGATGACTACTTATGTTACAAGTACATGAAGCAAGACTTTACTTATGGTCTCCTATCTTATCTACTTGGTTATGTGGGGTTATGGGGCTTCACATGACCATTGCACTTGTAGGTTGGGGATGATGTCATTGGTAATTGTTTTGTATGTTATTTTTATATGATTTATTGAATATAAAATGTTAACATGACTCTATGAGAAGATTTGTTGATTATGATCGTGTTTTAACTTGCATATGTTATATGGTATGTGCATTGAAGACTTTCATATGACTTAGCATGTATTCTAAAGAGATGATAAATGATCCTTTTTCATGCATGTCCCTATGTGTTATGTGCATATACCCATACTTAGTACATGTGGCGTACTAACCCCATTACTTTATATTACTATAACTGTAGGTTCCGTACATTGAAATTAAAGAGGTCGAAGAATCTTGGAACTCTTTCTCCAAGTCTTGGTAGGTTCTCATGAAGAACTCACAATGCAAATTATAAACAAACAACTAATCAAACAGGTTAGGCAAAGAGAGGGCTTTTTCGTCGAAAGTTTGGTGTTGAAACTTGGATTTGGACGTGAGTTTTGGAGAAGGTTTGGGCAGCAACTTCAAGGTTTGAACGTCATAAAAGGTATGGGTTCTCTTCTCTCTTGGTACCTTTCCCAAGAGACCCCTTAAGATTCAGTCAATTCTAATCCGAAAACTAAGATTGTTCCCCGTTGCATGTCTCTGTCACTAGCTCCCATTGATTCGTAGGTTGGGTATGTTTGCTGGTAGATATTAGGCATGTAATGTGTTTTCGTGATGAATATGTTCATGAATGTGTGTTTGGATTCGTACGAATGATAATCTATCTTTTTCGAACTATGTGTAAGTTCGGATTTAAGGCTCAAAAAATGATGTATTATGGTTGTATTTTTACGTGCACAAAATGAGGTAAGTCGTGATGTTCATATGAAATGTTATGTTTCTGAATTGAGTGAGAAACTCTTGGCTAAACGAATCCATGAAAATGCACCTAAAACATTATAAATGAACCATGAAATTTCCCTAAGAACTAATGTGTAATTTGATGAAAAATGTGCAGAAAAATCATGGAATAAATTTCCACAACTTTGAAATAGGCTTTAGAAAGATTCTGGAAATTTTGGGTGTAAAAAAATAAAAAATAAAAATAAGTGAGGTCTGCAGGGATCGAACCCAGGACCTCACTAAGGCTTACCCTAATAAATAAACAAAAAAAGGAATGTGTTAGGCGAGGCTCGAAATGGGGCTGGGGTCAGCGAAATTCGCAAGGGAAAAAGGGAATAAAATGTTGTTGTGGGGTTTCGATCCCACGACACGGAAGATCCCAATTTATTAAAAAAATATTATATGGGGTCGTGGGGAATCGATCCCATGCCCCTCAGCGAATGCAGAAATAATTTTTAAAAAAAAAGGGTCGTGGGGAATCGATCCCACGCCCCTCAACAACTGCAGTAAATTAAACAAAAAAAAAGAGGGGTTGTGGGGGATCGATCCCACAACCCCTTGGTCAGTAGCAAAAATGGGAGCATAGGAGAAGGTAGAAGAAATTCATTAAAAATTATGGGGTCGTGGGAAATCGATCCCACGCCCCTCAGTAAGCTGCAACAAATTTAAAAGAGAAGAAAAAAAAAGGGAAAAATTAATGTGGGCATTGGGGATCGAACCTGAATCCCCAAGCCAAGGGACACAAAAATTGAAACTTAAGGAAAATGGCTAAGTGTTGTTCAAGGAATTCGAAACCGGTTTCCCTTGCCCAAATTCCGTATTGACACATAAGTCTTACGTGATTTAAATAATTAACGAATTTTGTCTATAAGAATTAAATTGAGACTTCGATATACTTACAAGATGCATAAGTCTTGTACCACATAATCTTAGGAAGATATGAATCACTTAAACGAACTATGAATGAAGCCTCATGGCTTGTATATATAGACCCATAAGTCTAGCATACGTTTAAAAATAAGTGAACCTAAGATGTATGTAATGAAATGATGAAACCCTAGAAGGGTTAAGTAAGAGTGTGAAACACACAAATGGCCAAGTGCATTAGCATATGATGAAATGAACATTCACGTAGAAAGGGGTGAGTAATTATGAAGAGCAAATTTGTTAATGTTAATGAATGTGATGACAACATGATAAGAGGCTAATGTGAAAGATGAGAGTAATCTCAAATGAGCCTAAGTAAATGTTACCAAAACGTACTCACCTATGAGAGTGTAAAGTTAATGAAGAGACCAGTCTCTAAGAACACTCTAATGAAAGTATTGAGAATAATGTATACTTAATACTAATGATGAGATGAGAAATTATCTAATGAGCTATGATGTCCTCATACTAGAAGCCAGCTTCCATGACGTATGAGTTGAATGAAATAAGACTTTATATTGAGCACCAATAGACTAGCTATGAGCGGTGATGCCTTCTTTTGGGAAGGGCGGAGGTTCACGTAACTCTCATGAGATGAGACTGTCCGGCATGACGGGTATGGGTCTCCTTATATCTCCTAGTCTTCAAACCTATACTGCCAATATAGGGATCTGGCGGGGTTCAATTCCCATGTACTCTAGCATGTTTTGGGTCACTTTGGCCGGTGATTCCACCTTTTTTTGGTGTGGGGGAGACACTAGATTTCATGATGCTCACATGATCTATGTCGGTTAAAGTTAAAGTTCCCAATGAATGAATGAGGCCAGCCTCAAATGATACACATAATGAAATGAACGATACCAAAGGTGTTAGGATAGGATAATCAAGAGGTGAGCTAGACTCAAGTAATAACACAAGGTTATTTTTTATCATTGCACAGCAAACCCGATGAGAGTCTTAAACTACATCCTAGGTATAGCTGGTGTTTACACTAGCTTATGAATGAATAAAATGAAGTACGTATGAATGAATGAAGCAGACTCTGTGTTTGCTAAAGAAGGCTCCCTAGTTGAGGTCCCATATGTTGAGCCCTCATTTTGGGAAGTCTTGATGTTAAGTCCATGATTCCAAGGTCTCATGGCATATGAATTAATGATATGAAAGATGTTATGTGCTATATGCAATATGATATGTGCTATGTGTAAGATGTTATATGTTGTGTGCAATATGATAAGTATGATGATGCATGTTACTCTCATGGCATGACTTTCCTAATCCAAATTTGGAAAGATCACTAACTTTCCTAATCCAAATTTGGAAAGCTCACTCACTTTCCTAATCCCAATTTAGCAAGTCCACTGACTTGACTTTCCATAATCATGTTGTTAGGAAAGATCTATTCTTACTCATGCGTGTCCTTGGTGTGTGCTTGCATATACCCATACTTAGTACAGGTGTGTACTAATCCCATACAACTATATATTTTTAGGTGCAGGCACAGGTGGACGCTTACAGGTTGACGTTGCAACTATCCGGACGTGGAGCTTTCATCTGGACTTGGTAGGCCCTCATGCTTTCGAGGATCTCTACCGTTACTATCTAGCTTAGATGCAGGCTTTAGCTAGTGGAGTATGTTCCACTAGTGTTTCTTTCCATTTTTATTTCAGACATTGTATTGGTGCCATTTTGGCAATTATACATTTAATGCAGTATTGAACTATTTCTTTCAGTTGATAATCATAATGTTAGATGGTTGATTGTGAACATTATGAATGTAAGTAGAATGACCTTTATGCATGTTAAGAAACAAAACGTTTCAAATTTTCCGCTAAGATTAACCTAGATGAAGTAAGAATGACGTAAGTAGGCTTGTCTGCGACCTCTGAGAGGTCAAGGACGCCGGTCTCGTCTAGGGTCTAGATTCCAGTCCTGACAGTAATGGTCTTGGAGAAGACCTAGGGACTCTCACTAACATCTTCAAAACCTATTGTGCAATGTCTAGATAGCGTCCCATACCACCACCTAAACTTCATAGAACTTCCTTAATGCTAATAGGTATCCCACATGATGAGAATACGCAATAACCGACGTAGACCATGGTAGCAAAATATGGAATCCGGACTTCTATCCTACTCCGATGAGGGTGTTCTACTTGCCAATGGTAGAACTTGGACACATCCCATGTAAGCACATGGTTAAGGAATATGAAGGGCTTACTTTGTATTCTAACCTCATCCTTTAACTATAACTACTTCCCTTACCATACTCACTCGGTGCTAGCCTTTGTTCTCATAGAGTAATTCAAATATAAGGTTCATACAAAGGGTTCCATATTATGTTCATAACCCAATTACATTTACCCTACCAATGAGGTCCCCTAGGTCTGCCTTACAATGGCGACAAGAAGCTCATAATTATTTTCCTAAGGATTGATATGATGTCGTTCCAACCAACCAACCTTAAGTCCATCATTCATTACAAGAAGAATACTATTACGGCTTTCGACTTCAAGTTTCATAACCTTATCACTAGGTTCAAGGTTTCACATAAAGGACTTTCTTAGCATCATTCAAGGTATTACACATCATTCATACATTCAAGGCTAAGAGGCTTTAGCATCCTAAGTGAAGACATCACATATTCACATTCATGCATGCATCAAGAAGAGGGACTTAAGTCTACCTAAACAAGACACATCATTACTTCACTTTAGTACATATTACATGTCATTCTAGAAGCACATAGGAATAACCATTATCATCTTTAAGTCATCCTATACACTACTATATCATCATAAATATAACCATCATAGACTCATATAGTCAATTAGGAACAATCATGCATCAACTCTAAGACTACACACATGAACACATAGGGGACTACTTGAGATGACCTTGTGTGTCTTGGCATGTTTCTTCGAGTTAAAAAAGTTTATAAGGTTGTGTGACTACTTGAGATTTATCTTACAACCTTATAAGAACGATTCTTAAGAGGTAATATTAATTTCTTAACTTGGTATCTTTGGTTCTTTTTCGTAAATTAAAGAACATAATTAGTCTCATACTAATTATTATCTCTAGTTTATTTGACATAGGGGTCTAGATCACTTTCGATCTAAGTTTTTGAATTGACTCTATTAATATTATTATTAGTTTTAATCCGCTAATTTTGAATCTAAGATCAATTAGGGTTCTTAGAACCTCTCTAGGAATTGGGGATTTTATTCTAAAATTTCACATATCTTTCAATTTTAGTCTATAATTTTAATAATTTTGATTCCACATTTTCTTTTGTATATTCTGATAACCCGATACTTATCAAGTTATCTTTGTTTGTTATTCCATCTAAGATAAAAATGTGGAGCAAGGAGTTATACCTGAAAGGATGAGTGAGAAGAAACCGATTAAGCTTGGCACCATTTATGAATTGTGATATGCATTAATACGCTTATGGGCTCTTTAGGTTTCCGTTATGGTGAGTTAATGTCGCTTATATGGGTTAGCGTTTACCCAAATGTTCATCATAATGGATACAAAAATTAAAATGTGAATTAAGGGTGTGTTTGGTATGAATGAGAACATTTTTCGAAAAAATTTTCCAAAGCAACTCATCTTCCTTAAATTTTGGGAAAATGATTTCCCTTCAAAACTCTTGGAAAATATTTTCCAAAATTCTCTTCCAACTTCAAATTACGATTTTCTTTTATTGAAAAAAATCAATTTATTTCGTCTCTACCCTCAAACCAGCCTCCCCCCTCCCCCCGCAAAAAAAATAATTAAAGTTTGTTTTTTAAAAAAAATTAACTTCAATTTGTTTACTCCACCCTCACCCCTACCCCCAGCCCCTATCACTACACCCAAAAAAATAATATTAAAAGTTATTTTTAAAAGATATTTCTAATTTCAATTTTTATTTTTTTATGTGCCCCCACCCCACCCCCAATCCTTCATCAACACCCCACCCCCTTCAAGAAAACACTACAAGAAAAATTATTTTTAACGACCAATTCTTAACGAATGGATAAGAATTTAGTCGTTAAATGTGCATTTATTACGTCAAAATATTTTTCATGTCGTTAAAAAAAATTAATTTGATATTAAGGACGAGGTATTTGTTAGACCTTAAAATATTTAATACCCAGTCGTTATTGATTTAAAAAAAGGTCACCTTAAATATTTTATTTTCATAAAGGCCACTATATTTAATTCTCCAACCTCACCCCCTCCTAATAACTATAACTAATCTAATAAAAATCTGAATGACCCACCTATCCCCAACCCACACGATAGAATTAGCGTTCTACACTCCAAGCTCTTCACCTCCAATTAGGGGTGGCAAATGGCTAGATTGGATCGAATTTGGATGGGTTGAATATGAATTGAGAAAAAAATGATTTGAATTACAATCCATCCAAATATAATATGGTCAAATATGGATTTGGTCAAATATGGTTTGGGCAAAATGATTCTAATCCATTTAAATAAAGTTATCCTTCCTACAGGAACCCCCTCCCTAGAGCACCCTCCCTCCCCCCACCCCACCCCACCCCACCTTTCACTAACCGATCCCTAATTTTTTTTGTTTTTCAAAAAGAGTTTGTTTCGTTTCAGTTCTATGGACTGGATATGGATTCTCATATTAACTCATTTTATCCATATTGTATAAGCTTAAATAGGTCGAAAACCATATTAATCCATTTAACAAAAGAAAAAAAATTTAATATGGACAAAATAATTTCCTTTCACTTGTGTAGACTGAAATTGCCACCCCTAACCCTCCAATTCCTCTAAACACCCCCCACCCCCCTACCAATTCCTCCCTTATGGACATATATATAATTATAGAAGGTTCAGTCTCCACCACATCCATTTCCTCACCATTTACGATAGAATCTGGCAAAAATTAGGAAAATTATTGATTGAACATTTATATCGAAGAAACCCTTTAACCTAGATAACTACAAAATTGATCAGTTGTTGGAGATAAATCAGCAAAGGAACTCATATAACGGGTGGTATGCATCTCGCAATATCCAGGCTTGCTAGCTATATTAAGATCGTAGGTCTCTCGCTTTTTGATCGCAGAACTCAACTTTCTGTTCTTACTTGAAATCTCACCTGAATTTTACTGGTCTTTGCTTAGAGTGATCATACCTAGATACACTCTTGAAGTTTCCTCTTCTCTAAGGTAAGTTAAGTTTGTTTTGAATATGAACATTCTATCGAAATTCTGATTTTGCCCAATTTTGGGTTTATGCATTATGATCCATCTTGGTTGTTTTTCCAGTAGTTTATTGGAGTGAATTTTATGTATATTAGTCATCGCAGGCATATGTTTGTATGTATTAATGTGTGAACTTCTGTTGGTAACTTTGATTGATAATAAATATGTTTTATGTACTAGACAATATGTTTTATGCACTAGTGATATGTGAACTTGGTAGAATAGTTATCATTTTCATTCCTTAATATTTATCTTGAACTCGGGTATTACTATAAGTTAATGTAAGTGTTTCATTTAGAGTTATCATTAATCGTTTATTTATAAAACTTGATTCGGAATCTGATTTGTGAAGTTTACCATCTCCTTCGACTTAAGGATGTTTGTATTCCCTGTTGTTGACAATGTTATCAAAGGCGCAACTTAGTTGAGCGATTCACCTCGCTTTATGTGCGCTTTAGCATCGCCATCAAGGTTATAAGGAAAACGTTTCCTTGCTAATGAGCCTCTTATGAAGAAGTGACACTAAAAAAATTGTCATTCATAAAAAAAATCAATTTCTTTGGTCGTATATTTGTAATTCATGTTTATAATTATTAGTCTTCAACTAAAACCATATATATATATATATATATATATATATATATATATATATATATATATATATATATATATATATATATATATATATATATATATATATATATATATATATATATATATATATATATATATATTTGTATTATTTTCTCCCTTTGCGCCTTTTTTCATTAAAGCACACGCTTTATTTGCGCTTAAATCCCCCATGGACCTTAGAGCTTTTTTGCGCTTTTCGCCTTGGATAACATTGGTTGTGAACATCTTTGGTGCTATCAATTCTTGTTAATAAATTCTAAAAATGGTACTGAACTAGCTACTGCCTACTCGGAACAACATTCTCCAATAAATGATATTAACTAAAATATTAGATTTAAGGGAATAAAATGTGAATTTTCTTCAGTGGAAAAATTCAAAGTTCAGTTTCTGAAATTAGGAATATTAATTTTGACTTAAAGAATGTGTGAATGATTCTTGGATTGATTCTTCAAATCTTATTTAGGAGGGTAATTTTTGGTCAAATAGGAATTTTTTTAACCAAGTATATTAACAAGTACAAGAAGCTCATTTGACTCTAGACCTAAATCTCAATACTAAAACACTCAAGTTACTAATACTCAATACACATTGCTAAAGCTATCAGTAACTTAAGACATGTCCCTTTCTAGGAAGATTACATGCCTCGAGTTTCTTCAGAAGCAGTTTGTGCACAAGTTAACATGGGAAGTAGTTAAAGATAGTTAGGCATTTCCTCCATTTGGGTTTTTAGTCTTATAATGTGAAGTTGTAGGGCTATCTCCTTCAATGTTGCTTGCTTATAATATTGATGTTTTTGTTGAAATATTCTATAGTTCCTTTTATATAACATAAGGTACATAGTGGTAGATAATGATAAGCCTAGGTTCGTTGTCTTTGGCCTAGTAGGTCTGATGAGTGAGGCTACCAGTGCACCTTCTCCGCTCAAGATCAGAACTGTCTATTTATACCTTGCTAGTTAAGTGGGGACTGCCAAATATACCTAGAGTAATCACAATCAAAAAATTAGATGAGTATGAGTACATGATCTTAGTCAACGTAAATACTTTATTTAGTTATCCATCAACTGTGGACAGCTTGTTAAGCAGCACCAACCATAGGATGAATTGATTCCTAGGGAGAATTCCTTGTGACAAAATTAATTTTTTACAATATACTTTTGGGAACTGAGGTTGTAGTGATTTGTACATTTTCTGAAAATGTTGAATTTTCCGGATGTAGCCACACTATCCATTCTCTCAGTCCAATTTACACCATCATCCCACCATGTCGTAGCTTCAAAAACTTCCCTAACAACCCAACCAGATTGTTTAGGAGTAGGTATGTGTACAAAGTTCCTACCATTCATATACTATGCATGAATCCATAATGCCCACAATTTCTCCTTCTTCTTAGTTACAACCCGCAATTGTTTTCAAATGTCTGCCTTATTTCATAAAAAATTAGTGTCAAGTTAGTTTCTTAATTAAATTACACGTAGTTTTTCTGTTTTCTCTTTTATAAAGAAACTGAAACCTCCCCCTCCTGCTGAGCCTAGATTACCTTCGTTGTAACCATCCTCATTGAGTTTGACCCATGTAGGCCTTGCTTTGCATCAATGTACATAGACCTTCTTGCACCATAATGTTACATTTGTCCCTCCATAGACTAGGCATTTGTAGCCAAGGGAATTGTTCTTTAATTATCATACAAATCAGCTTGTTAATTTGTTGAGTAATAAATAAAGTAGACATCTTTACCATTTGGATACAAAAATGCACCAGGAAACCTGCACATAAGTGCGCCTACTGTATACTTACGACCACTACTATTTACTTTACAATTATTTTCTTTTTTTTGATATTATATAATACAAGATGGATCATTGTAAATTCAAACACTAGAGGAATGAAAGAAATAGCTCTTAATATTCTCACCTATAATAAAAGAAAATAGCTACTATGATTCTTATTTTTCATAGTTATGCTTTCTGTACTAATATCAAGTGATATGTGAACTTGGTACAACAATTATAACTTTCATTCCTTAATGTTGTTCTTGAACTCGATTGTTATACTAATTTATTTTTATATCTATTTTAGATACACCAATATTATGGAGACTAATAAGCAATAGATGAAACTTATTAAAATAGACTTTCTAATGCTTACATAGATAAGATGAAGATTTTTTGGATTATGCTTTTACAAAATTGGGAGAGCCTAGTTGATACGTTGTTCATATATCAAATGTGGTAATGTAACTTCTAGATCACTTTAGATGGTTAGGTCACATTTAATAGTACATGGGATAATACCAAGTTATACTCTTTGGTATCACCATAGGGATATGTCAGGTGAAGCACAATCAGATTTTGTATTTGAAGATAATAATGACATTGAAGAGGGTGATGGTGAGGATGAAATACATGGTTTATTGAGAGATGTCTACCCCAATTTGGGGGAGATACTATGAATAATAGTGGTGATGATTTTCTCGAGGAGGAACCAAATTCTCAAGCAAAAAGATTTTATGGGCTATTTTATAGGCTGAAATTCAAGAGTTTCAACAGTCTGAACCGTCTCTTACTAATATTGAGGTAGTTGAAAGGTGCTTTGGACCTCAATGCGAAAGTAATGTATTTGGATTTGGTGGGTGGGATAACCACTTAGGAGTTTAAAGGGGGTACCACCTCAAGGGTTGCATTGTTGGAAGAGCTGAAAATAACACAAAAGAAAAGGAATCACTACAAAAGCGCATGGATATTTTAGAGAGTAAATATGATTGCGTTGAAAGTATGGTGGTTCGTCAATCTACAACACCTCCATCAGGTAAGTTAAATTTATATTATCTATTACATGATGTTTATTTGTCAACGAATTCAGTGATTCGCTTACAAATTCTCCTTTTGGAAAGGGTTTTTCTACTACAGCAGTGCTATGAATGATTTCTTTTTCTATGTTAATTTGAGTAAATGTTAGAGTCTTTAGTTGTACTAATTTTCATGATGAACGAAACTACAAGCTTATAGGATTACTTGTTTTTGGACTTGCAGGGATAGGTCATGTTAATAAGTGACAAGATCAAGAAAAATCATAGTGCCAAAAGAATTTCTCTAACACCTTATTATATATATTTGGCGTATATATATTTTGAGTAGTTAACTAAATGTTCAAACAACTAAAAATAATATAAAGGAGTATAGAAAAATCTATGAGACTCCATTACATGATTAGCTCTCCTAATAATTTTTGGGATGAACTTTATGCATTGTGTAGTGAACTAATGAATCACTTATAAGCTGAAATTCTTGGAGAATCAGCAAAGTCATCAAGAATATCTGGAAAATATGAACCCTAGCTATATTGTTTGTGTGTTTAGATAGAAAAGTATATATCAGACGTTTTGATGAAATTTCACCTCCTATCTCAATTCTCAAGGGTATATAAATGTTATTGCTTTTTAGTTGGACTAGTTACGCTCATGTAAATGATGTAGGTTCCTTTGCAGATTTCATTGGTTCTCTGAGCTTATGTAGCCCTGTTTTGCTTTTGATTAGCTCCCTATGCTTTAACTCCTACTATTGTTTGAGTTGTTGGAGCTCAGATATCTTTTGTAATATTTGTGTTGCCACAAAACTAAAACCATCTAGGTTTGAACGCTAACTAAAGTGAATTCTAGAAAAGTATGATAACTGATACTGAAATATATTGACTATTATTTTAGCATGGAGTCTGAACTTTATGTTGGGTGTTAAATCTTTTACTGTGTTCTAGTCTTGGAATAATAAATTGATCCGATATGTCCATGGGACTTTGATTTTGTGGCCATTTCAGTAGACTTTACTCGAATTGTTGTACATCTTCATATGTAACTGGGTCTTCAATTAGATTTCTTTTCTGTGTATATTTGTTGGTACGAAATCAAGATCTCCTCCAATTAGGTCCTTGTCTTCTGTAATATAATTGCTCACTTTTAGTAAAATCAAGGCCCTTCTCCTTCTCTGTCTATTGTTATTCTGTCTCTGCTCAACAAGATATATGATTGCATAATTGTGTCAGGTAAACATGTAATAAACACAATATACAAGGTTCTCACTTATGAAAACCTAACAGAAGTCATAGGAATAATGACATATAGTTTTTATTGAATAGAAATGATTATATCACAAAATGTATCAGAGAATAGTTAGATGATTGAACCATCACTCTTTACCATAGACATGGATCGATAACTTTATTATCAATTTTTGTTGTCTTTCTTTTCCTCTGCCACCATACAGGTCTCAACACCTTAAACTTTGTATCTATCTAACTACAAAAAAGGGCAGTGTCAAACCAAGAAACAGACAATATTATATAGTTTTGGAGCATGTGTTCAACAAATAAGTTTTTTCAATCTTTGTATTGTTAAAGATGTTCTTTTTTTATTTTGTATCACCTGAATGAGAATTATAAAGTAAGATAACTTCCTCAGTTAGATGTGCTTAAAGTAGAAATCCATTCCATACCCCTTTCTAGTCCCGTGATTAGGCTATTCTCCTATCTATAATAATCACATGATTGCATAACAACATTTCTATTATAGATCTAGTTCGAGGAGTATCACGAATATTACAAATATATGAAATACTTCTAACAATCATGTCTGATTTTTGTTGTCTTCTTTTCAAATACTTTCTACTTTTGTTATATCTATACATCATGAATGTTTCAAACATATTTGAGCCTGTGGAGTCTTCCCTTTTCATTCTTTACCACCCATTTAAAGTATCTTTTCAAATTGTCCCTTATGTTACAAGTCATTCCTATGTATGAACCTCAAGATTGTTTTGGTGAAGCTGCAGTGAAGATACAGGTTAACTAATGTTCATTTCCCATATTACCAGTCTATATTTAGTGAGGATATTGCTTGCAGTTGGAGACACATAGTAAAAATAGCTTTAGCAATTGCTTCATTTCCAAACATCACACACTTTCACATTACCCTTTCTCTGTAACCCAACATCTTCAGGTAGATTTGTTTGATCAAGCTTGTGTCGTTCACCACTGTGCGTTGAGTTGTTTCCCAATTTTGTCTATCTTCCGGTAACTTTCCAGTTATCCAGTAAGCTTGTTTTGCATAGTTCGAATGGTCTGACCTTTGATGTAAAATGCTTGGATCCACATTTGAATCAACTTTATCTGTACTAATGAGTCTTTGCTATCGTTGCTCTGTTCCATCATTGCAAATTGATAATGTCAGCCTCCATCAATTTTAGGTGTACATATTCTCTCTCGTGGTGCTAGTGCTTTTTAAATAATCGAATCGATGCTGATCAAGCATAACTATTTACAGAATGCTTCTACTTTTGTTATTGAATTATTGATTTATATTTTATAACTAAGATATTAGATATTTGATATTCTGTTACTAATCAACCTGAAATTGTTCTTTATCAGATGAAAAATTTGAAGATCAAAGAACATGATGTTGAAGAATTGTGGAACCGGCTAAAGAGAATATTATATTTTTTTATTTTATTATTGGTGTGAGATGTTATTTGTACCTATGCTACAATTTGATTTTGTCAATTTTTAGAATTTGATAGATATCGTGTATCTTTTATGATATTATGTCATACATGTATATTTTTACATATTATGTTGAACACATGTTTTTAATTAGATATTGTGTCAAACATAGAAGTTTTTCATTAATTAAATTAGAGAAAATACATAAAATTTCCCTTAAACTTGTCATCAAAACTCACTTTAGCACTATAATTTTACGTGTATTTAAATACCCCGTTAAACTACTTGTAAGTGAATTAAATTTCACCTTAGCGGCTGACGTGTGACAAAATAAAAAAAATTTGGTGCGTGAAAAGAAAAAAATCAAAAAGAAAAAGAAGTGGGTCCCACGTTGTCTTCTTCAACTTCTCCTTGTTCATATCCTCTCTATCAAATTGTCTTCTGTCTATATTCCCTCGATGAAAAATATTTTGATGGCAAAACGGGCCAACAAATTCAATGTTCCTCAATTGTGAAGGACCTCACCGCCACCCTTTATTTCCTTTCATCGCTGCTCCATAAGAGACTAGGTGCCATGAAATTATTCGTTCTCATAAAAATATATTCATTTCGCCGGCGATTTGGACAAAACGGTGGTCATACTTGTTTCCTCGACCCTCTTCCATTTTTCCTATTTTTTTTCTTTTAATGTGTTCTTGTTTTTCGGTCAACCACGATAAACAGTCTGAAATTGTTTAGATCTATCAAACTTGAGCCTAATATAATAAAGATGATCGATAATTGTCGTTGACAACTCCAGCTTCAATGATGTTAATATATGTATCCTCTGTTTCTCTGTTGACACACAATATTTATCAAATCATTTGAAATATATTGTGTGTGTTAGTTTTCAATCCTAGGCTTGTAAAGGAGAATATGGAACGAAGAAGAAAATGAGTACACAGTGAAAAAGAGAACAAAATATGTGGAAAAAGAAAAAAATTGAAAACTAAAAACAAAAAATGACACGGAAAAAGAAAAAAAGAAATGAAAACTAATTTTATTCACCATATGACGTGTTGTCAACGTGTCACTGAGGTGGTGCTGAGGTGGATCGAGTGTATATCACCTCCCAACCATGAAATTGGTATTTGTATGTATAAGGTGTTATTTAATTCACCTGAAAGTTCTTTAAGGGGACGTTTAAACACCTGTAAAATTACTGTGCTAAAGTGAATTTTGTGGACAAGTTTGAGGAAGATTTTATGTATTTTTCCATTAAATTAATGTGATGTTTTAGTTCTTTGTTATCAATAAAATTTCATATAGAATTTTTCGATTACATGTGAAAAGAAAATGAAATGATACTATAAATGACGGAACTTGAAATAAAAAATATAATTATATATGTAATTATTTCAATCAAATTTGCAAAGAGAACTTGGTCGTTCAAAGTATTGTAATAAGATTTTTGGTCGCTAAAAGTACTTATAACTACTAGATGTTTTTTTTATTTCAAGCTTTTAACAACAAAATGATCTTCAATGAAAGGAATTTTGGTCGTTGTAAGTAAGAATAACGACTGGATTATTTGTTATCGCTAAATGATATTAATGACCGGATATAGATTTTTACCAAGTCGTTATAAACTTTTAACGACTGAATTTTCTTTCGTTAGAAATTAATTTTCTTGTAATGAAAAAATTGAAGTTCATTTTTAAGAAATATTTTCTACTTCAAATTTTTATTTTCAACCCAACCCTTGCCACTCCGTCCCCCCTTACCTGAGTTTGTTTTTAAAAAATATTTTAAACTTTAAATTTCATTTTTTCATTCCTACCCCTCACGCCCCCCCCCCCCCAAACGAAAATTTTAAATTAGTTTTTTAAAAAATATTTTCAACTTTAAAATTTCAGTTTTTTCACCCAAACCCTTGACCCCCCCCCCCCTACACCAACCCCTCCACCCCCAAAAAAGATTTAAGTTTGTTTTTAAGAAATATTTTCAACTTCAAATTTTTATTTTTTCACCTCTACCCTCGACACCCCTCCACCCAGCAAAACAAAAAATTTTGTTTCTAAAATATATTTTCAATTTCAAAAATTATTTTCTACTCTAATAATAATAAAAAATATTTCTCAAAAACATTTTTCATTCATAATTCAAACACTAAAAAAAATTTCCGAAAAATATTTTGCACTAACCAACCAATCATGTGAAAATGAATAAAAAATCTACTTGTTGGATTGTTTTCCAAGAAAATATTTTCTAGGAAAACATTTTCCTTCGTACCAAACACAACCTAAGTTATCCGATTTTGACGATTGAACTCAGCAGCGGACCAATGAACTAAGAACTAGGAAAACATTTTCCTTTCAGAGTGTGTTTGGTATGAAGGAAAACATTTTCTGGAAAATGTTTTTCTTTCCAATTTTTCCATGTTTCGTTGGACAAAAGTTATGGAAAATGTTTTCCAAATCAACTTATTTTCCTCAAAATTAAGGAAAATGACTTCCCTTCAAAAATTAAGGAAAACATTTTCCAAAACTCTCCTCCAATTTCAAATTATATTTTTTTTGGGGGAAAAACATCAATTTTAAAAAAATATTTTCAATTTCAAAATTTTATTTTTTAACCCAATCCCTGACCCCACCGGCCAACCCCACCCCCTCCCAAAAAATTAATTTTGCTTTTTAAAAATATTTTCAACTTCAAATTTTTATTTTTAAATTCCTAACCCGCCACCCCCACCCCCCAAAAAAATTAATTTTGTTTTTTAAAAATACTATCAACTTCAAAATTTTATTTTTTAACTCCTATTCCCTCCCCCCCTCCCCTTCCCCCACCCACTACCCCTCCCCCACACCCACCACCACCCCAAAAAAAAAAATTTAATTGTAAAAAATATTTTTAATTTCATAAATTATTTTTTACTCTAGTAAAAATAAAATGTATCTCTCAAAAATATTTTTCATTCATAAATCAAACACAAATTATTTCCGGAAAATATTTTCTACATACCAACCAAACATGAGAAAATAAGAGTGTGTTTGGTATGAAGGAAAACATTTTCTGGAAAACATTTTCCAATTTTCTCATGTTTGGTTGGGACAAAAGTTCTGGAAAATGTTTTCCAAATCAACTCATTTTCCTCAAAATTAAGGAAAATGACTTCCCTTAAAAATTTAAGGAAAACATTTTCCAAAACTCTCCTCCAATTTCAAATTACATTTTTTTTTTTGAGAAAAACATCAATTTTAAAAAAATCAATTTTAAAATTTTATTTTTTCACCCTATCCCTACCCCCCAGCACCGGCCAGCCCCCCCCCCAACCCATCCCACCCCCACCCCCTCCCCCAAAAAATGATTTTGGTTTTTAAAAATATTTTCAACTTTTAATTTTTGTTTTTAAACTCCTACCCCCCAGCCCCCCTCCTCTGTTGACACAATTAACCAACGGGGACCGACAGACAGCTTGCTTAGTAAAGTCTTTTATCTTCCATTCAGGGGTCATAAATGATTAAGAGAAACGAAGGGTGAGTGCAACGAACTCGAATTTGGGACCAGTCTTGTAGCGAATAAAGGAAAAGGGTCCCGGTAGGGGTCAGCAGCGTCGGGAGGCGGAGGTGAACAACAAGGACTATCTCTCGTAGCCGATATCCCAACCTTCTTCCGTAAGGATGGATTCGGGCTTAAGCCAACTCGACCAAGGGGGGGAGGATAACTCCTTTTCAATAATAGGAGCGTAACCTACTACTAATGTATGTAGACCAAGGACTTTCCCGTTTCCACCCAGCCCCAACCTCCAAAAAATTAATTTTATTTTTTAAAAATACTATCAACGTCAAATTTTTATTTTTCACTCCTAACCCCTCCCCCATGCCCCCACCCACTACCCCCACCCCACCACCACCCCAAAAAATAATAATTTTGTTTTTTAAAAAATATTTTCAATTTTGTAAATTATTTTTACTATAGTAAAAATAAAAGATGTCTCTCAAAAATATTTTACATTTATAAATCAAACACTAAAAATTATTTTTGGAAAATATTTTCTACGCACCAACCAAACATGAGAAAATAAGTCCAAAATCTACTTGTTTTCCAGGAAAACATTTTATAGGAAAACATTTTCCATGGAAAACATTTTCCTCCATACCAAACACACCCTAAGTCCAAAACATTTTCTAGGAAAACATTTTCCATGGAAAACATTTTCCTCCATACCAAACACACCCTCAGACCAAACACATTTTCTCCCATCTCTAGTGGTGTCACTTAAACACATTTTCTCCCACCTTTAGTTTCTTGTGCAAATGATACACGGGAAATAATTTTGTTAACAAATCAATATTTCCTTACTGATCTATAGGCTTCACATTAAATAAATTAAAATATTAACAACCAGAGTGACGTGCATATATTACATTAGATAACACTTAGCAGCATTTCATTAAAGAACTTTACAATGAGATCCATATGCCATGAGTTAATTTAGTCCATCTTCATCCATATACATTAAAAGGTTGTGAAGAAAGGCTGACTGAGAACCGGGGAGCCTCTTGATGTTTCCGATATCACAGATGCTTAGTCTATACTTCCTTCCTACTTCTCCTTACTCTTTAACATATCGTTCACCTGCCCGCGCTTCAAGATACAAATTTCAACAGAAATCTCTGAATGAGATTTCTTTTTTGTATACAGCACCACATATGGCATAGATATATGCAGTATCCCCTCAACAATTTTTTAAACTCTGAATTTTATTTCACCAAAGTATAGGCAATATTCCAACTTAATGTCCATATAAACTTGTGGATGTCCTAGCACAGTTTTTAGGTGCCAACTGTGAATAAGATCTCAAGACACTTGCACATTGTTTTACCCCAGCCACCTTCATGGTAGTATGCATCAAGAGCCTCTATGTAGAAGCTGTGACACATATCCAGCTGTTAATAGCATCATCCCAAACTCAACTCTAAGAACTGAACCTTGCGAGCAAGACATCCTACCTTAGATAAAGAATGCCAAACATATAGTACATAATGCTGAAATTTAAGACAACTATTTTTCACTTCTTAGCAAAACTAAACATTTTGTTGAAGATATATAAAATACAACCCTAGCCTAGACAGTTTTCTTATCCTTTTCGATCCTCAATTTCTCAAGTCATGCATACTCTTCATGACCTACATCAAATTGTGTTAATTATATCATTTTGCCACAAGGCTAATAGACGCAGTAGGAAAGGGAGACAAAACTTGTCCAACTTATGTGGAAGTGATGTCTCTCACGAGTCCAACCTATGCAACTATAGGATGGTAACAATATTAACACAGCATTCTTACAAACGTATACACAGCTACAAAAATAATGTCTTACCTTAAATATTTCAAAACTGTCAATTTGAATGTGAAGGATTTTGCTCTTATCCACTATGAGGTGAAGGTCCATAAGAGACTGAAAATGGTCATCCTGATCATTTTGTCAGTGAGAGGCAGAAATATGATTGTCGTTTTACGGAAAAACAAAGTTATGTCTATGAGAAAGGTGATTGATTTGGTCAAGTAGTTGGCTTTGAGTAGTATTCATCTCCCTTGCTATCAATGCTTAAGCATTCATAGGTTTCCATGTCACTATTTATTAAAGATAGACATTGATAAACATCGTCTACTAGCAGGAAAGATTTATCATCTGCCAGGAATGTTTGAATCCTCTTGTCTACTTCAATCCAACTACATCCAGGTTTCTTCCTCAACCCAAGCTCCTTCATCTTCAGTCTCAACTTGCGTACTTCATTCCATTTGTTCTGTGAAGCATATATTTTTGCTAAAACAACATAAGTGGATGGATCATCTTCATCCTTTTGAGTAAGCATATTTGCAATTTCTTCTCCAATCTCCAACTCCCCATGCAAATGGCATGCAGAAACTAATGCGCTTAATAACTCAACATTCTCCCTGGTGTCCGGGTTGCTCTGCAGAATTGCATAGGCTTCACGCAATCTTCCAGCACGTCCAAGAAGGTCAATTAGACATGAGTACTCTTCAGCTGACGGTTGAATGCCATCGCCACTGACCATTAAATTAAAATACTGGTAACCTTCATCCACTAATCCTGCATGAGCACATGCAGAAATTACTGCAAGGAATGCAACTCTATCAGGTTTTACATTAGAATGCAGCATTTCATTAAAGAGTTTTAGCGCTTCAAAAGCTTGGCCGTGAGATCCATATGCTGCAATCATTGTAGTCCATGATACCAGATCTCTCTCAGGCAACTCATCAAAGACATCAAAAGCTTCACTTACTGCACCACATTTAGCATACATATCAAGCGGCGTTCCCATAACAATTTCATTGGATTCCAACTTATTATCAATGATACACTTGTGAATCTCCTTGCCATGTTCTAAGGCTGCCAACTGTGAACAAGATACCAAGGCACTAGTCAAAGTGATTGCATCAGGCTTTATCCCTGCCAATTTCATGTCATTGTAAATGGCAAGTGCCTCCAAGTAGTAGCCAGCTGACACATGTCCAGAAATCATTATATTCCATGCTTCCACATTGTTCTTTGCCATTGTACTGAAGATGTTTCGCGCAGTCTCAACTCTACCACATTTGAAATATAAGTCAACAAGTGAAGCATTAAGAAAAACATCAGATCGTATGTTATTTCGAATTATATATGCATGATAAAACTTCCCGTGCTGCAGTTGAGTAGATTTAGAGCATGCCATTAATAAGCTACTTAAAGTCACAGAAGAGGGTTTCATGTTTTCTTTGTTCATCCTTTGTAAAAGCTCAATGCATGATTTGCTATCGCCTCTCAAGCTGTAACCAGATATCATGGAGTTCCAAGAAACCAAACTCTTGGCAGGGATTTGCTCAAAATCTCTTTAGCCTTCTCTAAGAGGCCACATTTCCCATACATGTCAACAAGAGCAGCACTTACAAAACCATCCAACAAAAACTTATTATTTACTAATTCCCGATGAATTGTCTCCCCTCTTTCAATATCTAAAAGCCTCGCACATGATGAGATTGCAGCTGTGTAGGTAACCGAATTAGGCACATATCTTAAATCTTTCATTTTGTCAAAGAATTGAAGGGCTTTATGAAATTGCCCATTTTGATAGTAGCACGAAATGACAGTATTCCAACACGCAATGTCTCTTTCAGGCATTTCATCAAACAGCTGTATAGCAGAAGCGAACAAGTCACATTTGGCATACAAACCAATCACTGAACTTGTAACAACAACATCTAATAAAAGCCCAGTTTTAGTCAAATGAGCATGTATCATTTGACCATATCGGAGATTTCCTAAACCACTACAAGCCTTGAGTACACTAGGAAATGTGTAACTATCAGGTTTAAGATATGGGAATTGCAACAGCTTGTCAAAGAGGTCAAGAGCTTCATTGAACAATTGGTTCTTAGTATAAGAAGCAATGAGACCATTCCACAAAGTGATATCAAGAGGGTTTTCAAGATTTTGAAAAACCAATTTAGCGGAATGGAAATCTTCGCAAGATATGTATAAATTAATTAGATTCTTGGATAAGTTAATGTTGCTTTGTAACCCTAAAGTAATAATCTTTTGGTGCAACAGTTTCCCTCGTTTCAATGAGGTTAAAGATGATTTCATCACAGACAAAATTTTGATAGAATCCATTGATATTCATTCGAAATACTAATCTATCCATGACACCCTATGTGGTGATACCATTTAACTATTACCATCACTTAAAGAAAAAAATTTATTTTAAGTTAATTATCTAAAATAATTCTTAGATTCTTGTTTGGTCATAAATGTAAATTATTTCATCTAAGAATTAAAAAAAATAGAGAGAGAATTATTATTCGTAATTATAGTAATATGACATCTTTTGGAGAGACTAAAAAAAATAGTGTGACATAAAATGAGACAAAGAAAGTACATGTCATTATAAGATAAATTATGATAGGATTAGTTATGATCAATTATTTTTATTAAGTGTTCGGTTTATTGTATTTAAAATAATAAATTTGAAGAACAATTTATTTGTTATAAAAATACTCTTCATGAATATAATAGGTGATATACCAAAAGGGTTGAAAGAGACATTTTTGTCATTTATTTATTTTATCTCGGGATAAGTTATCGCAGGATTACTATATCGCTCAAATGGAGGAATAACTTATCCCGGTACCAATTATTAATCTCGAAATAAGTTATTTCGAACTTGCCAACTAAACAACAAATTAAGTGGTAAATTTAATCCCAAGACTATTTGAAATTATCTTTCACACCAAACAATCCTAGATTCATAGAGATTTAATGGGTTTTTTTCAAATATTGTCTAATCATTAATTATTCTATAATTTAGAGGCACATAAGTAGATAAAGATTAAAGGATTAGTCCTTTCGTTCTTATTTATAAGTCAAGATTTTTGTTTTCACGCCTCTTAAGAAACTAGGTAAATTAACCATGTACCATTATTTAGTATTCTTTTGAAGTCAAATTTCATTAAATGAACATAAATTAATTTACTATGATTGACCAATGAACATTAATCAATTACTTAGTTTTTTCTAAATAAATTAGTACTTTCAAGGCTAATAACTTTCAAATGTAAATATGAAGAATCCTCTCATTTATTCATTGATTTTGTGAAATGAAAACTACTCCCTCGTTCCTATTTATATGTCACCATTTTGGATTTCACGTGCATCAAAAAACGAAGTAAGTTTACTATTTTACCCTTACTTAATTTTTTTGAAACGCAAACTTTCAATCAATGAATATGAATTAATTTTTTTGGAACTCATATTTTCAACCAATGAATATGAATTAATTTATTTTGATTAAGTAATTTAACCGATGAACATGAATCATTACTTAGACCATCTCCAACCCACTTCTATTTACTCCCCATTCTCTATATTTGGAGAGTAAAATAGAGAATGAGCCCTCCAACCCACCTTCAAATCACCCTTTATTCTCCATTTATAGAGAGGTGAACAGTAGTTCTTCAAATTTGGAAACTACTATTCACACTCTCTATTTCACTTTTTTATTATTTTATTATTATTTTATTACTTTCTAATTAACATATATTTTATATATAATTCCATTAATTAAATATATAATATTCATAATGCTTTTTCAAATGTAATATAATATTTTAAAAAATATTTTCAATATAACTATTTTAATTTCAAATTAATAGTATTTTAATTTTCCCCCCTAATTTTCATCAATAATAAAATTTTATTTTATTATCAATTTTTATTATAAAGAATACACAAAATTAAACTTGAAAAATGAAAAAATTAATTTAAAAATACATACATGATATGATAATTTAAATATATAATAACAATACAACATAACCTAATGATTAAATAGAAATAATAATACAATATAATACATGACATATGGAATGCTTATTTTGGTTTGTCTGACACCAATAATGATATTATTGTTTTAGAGTCATCACGTTTATTTTCCAATCTTGCTAGCAGTGTAGCGCCTCCCGCCCATTATGTTATTCAAGGAAAAGAATACAATATGTGTTATTACTTAATTAGCTGATGGTATATATCCAAAATGGTCTACAATTGTTCAACCTATTCGTGATCCTCATTTCCAAAAGAAGAAATATTTCGCGATGAAACAAGAATTGTGCCGAAAAGATGTTGAATGTGCATTCGCAGTTTTGCAATTATTGTTGGACTGTCATGTTTTTGGAGAAAGGGAACGATGCATGATATAATAAGTACATTTATTATACTGCACGACATGATAATTGAAGATGGATGTGATCTCAATGCACCAATTCAAGATGTCGTAGAGGCTCCAACTTCAACCATAGAAATGGTGGTAGATGAAAATCTTCAATTTGAATATTTTTTAACTAGACATAAAAAAAATTAAGGACAGAAGTGCTCATTTTAAACCACGTAATGCATTAATAGAGCATTTATGGGAGCAACATAATGATTTTGAAAATTGAGTGTTTATGTAATTGTATGTCACTTTTATTTGAATCTGTCCCCTAATTTATGTATTATGTTATATTTTCTTGAAATTTATGTTATTTAAAGATTTAGAATAAAATATAATTTTATATCACATTAAAAATTATATAAAGTAATTATTTTAGAAAAAAGAAATAAATAATGTATATTATGAAATAAGAAAATAAGAATGAAATAAAAATAATAATATAATATTGAGGAGAGAGAAAAATATTACTTTTTATAGAGTAAATAGAGAATTGAGTTGGAGTTGATTGTCTCATAAAATAGAGAACTCTATATTTGGAGAGTAAAATAGAGGATTGGGTTGGCGATACCCTTAGCTTTTCTAAGTTGGTGAAATTTATATTTTCAAGGCTAATAACTAATAAGGGTAAAAAAGGAATAATATGATAATATATGCATTGATTTTATGAAAATGACAAGTATTATGAACCAACTATTTATAGAAAGAGATGACATATAAAAAGGAACGGAGAAAGTACTAAAGATCATCTATTTTTCGTAAGAGCGACGTGTAAATAGGAATGAAATAAGTGTTAACGAATATAATGATCAAACTACACTATTGATTTTTTTCTAAAAAAGAATTGTGAAAAACTTTATTGAAAACTAAAGGAACAAATAAAATATTATACTACCCATCCGTTTCACTTTTGTGTATCTGCATTGAAACGAAATTTAAAAATTAATTATTCCCTTCATTTCTAAATAAGTAATGTTTTAACTTTTTTATTTTGTTTCAAAATAAGTTATGTGGTAGGATTTCAAGAAGGGGTTGATATTCATTAAAAATTACCTTTGTTTTAATACATATATGATTTCATCACTAAAGAATCAGTTATTTTTCAAGGCATTTAATTAGGGGTAAGTTAATAAAACCACTCCTATTTTCTAGGAATGATTTTAAGGGTGACAAAAAAGTTTTGAAGCTAAAACAAAATAACACAAGTCTTAATTTACTGAGTAAAAGTCATAATTTTAACATTAGTGGTAATAACACTGATTTTAACCCTCAAATTTTAATATTTACTCAAACTCTCTACCTTTCCCTCCCAACCCCTCCCCAGCCTTCGGTCGTTGTCGTCGTCCCCATACCTTGTCTACGACGCCTCCATTACCATCATTTTATCCTATGCTACAATCATCACCTCTTCCTCATCCTCCCTCCTCCATCACCACAACTCACTACTAAAATGAGACAATAAAATGATGGATAGAAAAGTTACGTACTACAAAACTCCAAAAAAATGATAACAATACGTTCTCTGTTACTTTGTTATTTTTTCACAAAATCGACAGACATTGACTCTTTGTCCATCGTTTTTGTTTGAAAATTGCGCCAAATTGTTCAAACTTTAATTTATACTTATTTTTACTAAATACCACGTTGTTCGTCTTTTTTTTTTTTTTAAAATAGAATGACGGACATACATATAATTTTTTTAAAAATATTACTTACTTTTAAAAATAAGAAACGACGAACAAAGTGGTATGTGCCCATCCATTTTAGAACAAATCAATGGTAGAACAATAAAATAAAACCAATGGACAAAGCGACGTTGTCTATCACTTTTCTTAAAATATAGTTGTCACCATAAAAGTTGGTCTCTTCTAATTCTATTTCTGTTCTTTTTTCTTCTCTTCATTTCGCCACCCAAATCTCTTTCCTCACCTCTCTGTCGCCATCACTCCTCCTCCTTCAGTTTCTTTCAATCATGTCACCCCTACTATAATTGGCTCCTTCGTTCAAAGTTAAGAATTTCTATTTTTTAATCAAATTATTTCTTCAATGCATTAATTCTTGGTTTCCACCTTAGTTTATTGGATTATTTTTGTCTAAATTATGTCATGAACATTGTTAGTTTGTGAACTTAAATTTGATTTTAAGGTTTGGTTTCATGTAACACTTCAGAAATTGGAGAGTTATGTTAGAAAGGGAAAAGTGCAAAAACAAATTTGAAATGGTGTTCTACGAGACTGACCTATTGACATGTAGAAAGTTCAACGGGCCGTAGGAAGTTCAACAGGTCGTAGGAAGGAAATTGTAAAACCTAGAGTTGAGTTTGGGAAATTTTATGTTTATGATGTTTGACCTACGATCAAACATGATGAAGTGTAGGAAACTTTACATGTTGTAGAACTAATCCGTTGGGTTGATACAGATAAATTGATTGAGAGCATACTCTAAGAAAGGGTTTGACGGGTCTTGGTTGATTCCATGGGTCGTAGGGTGGCCTCATAGAACTGATATGGACTTAGTGGAATTTGGACTTATGATGAGTCTGAAATTTTGAATCATTTATGGCTTTGTTTTGATAGTTTCAGTGTCTTGAAATGTCTTATTATGCTCTAAACCTGATGTTAAAGTATTGATTTGCAGTATTAATGTCTAAGGAGCAGGGCAAGGACAATACTGGGTAAAAAGGAGCAGACAAGCTGAATAAGTGGAGAAAAGCGATCCTGGTGATTGCCAAGACCATTCGGCAAACTGTTGAGTGGCTATTTAGCTCACCTATAGTTCCAGCGTGCCAGCCCCAATGAAGAACCAACTTGGTAACAAAAATGGGCAGTCGAATGATTGTCGAACGACTCTGCTGTTACACCTCGTAAATCCAAGGACTTAGGCTAGGGCTCCATGTGTAGTTCAATGACTTCAAGAAATATGTAATGATGTTAGAAGTACTATATTATGCTAATCAACTTATTTTGGGAAGATAGGTTGATAAGAAATTTATTACGACCATGACGTCCAGTGAACTAGTGACCTAGTCTATTGTAGTGCTAGTGCTAGTGGGATTACATAAAGGAGGTGTGTTAGAGGTTTGACCATGATGAAGTGATGTACAAGGGAGGAGTGCCTAGCTTAAGGGGCAATCCAAGGCCATGAGCCAAGGCTGTAAGACCCCCAAAAATGAGTTAGGGTGTCTAGAGCCTCACATGTGCCTATAAGCTTGTAAACATGTTAATTAAGCATTTTAAAGTATGCATGATTTATTTGAAGTCATTTGGAAGTCAAACGTCCAAGACGCTCGAAAGATAGCCCTTGGGACGTGCATGTGTGACTTGAGTGTGCCTAGCATGTTTGGATTTGTTGCGAGTGTTTATTTTGGGTGAAACTGATGTGGAAGGTCCTTGACATGATAAGGTGTATATTTACGTTGGAAATGTCTGGGTACGAATCCTTGAGGGCCCCGCAAAAGTCCCTCAAGGAGGACCCAAAGTCTGTCGAGACACTGCCTTGGCAGTGTCTACCTACGACCCTCAATCGACGGCCAGTAGGTTCACCTACGCCCCATCGATGGTGAGACTTCAATTGGAACTTAGACTGGAGAAGGCTCAGCCAAATGACAGCCTCAGACCCAAACGATGGTGGCCACCAACGACCCGTCGATGGGTCTAAGAGGCGTCGTTTGGTGGCCGTCGATGCAGGATGTGTCAACTGCCATGCACGCTGTTTCATTTATGGGGTGAATGGAAATTCACCCCACGTCCTAACCTGACCCTAGGTGGTTTATTTGGTTATTTTTAGGTATATTAAGTTGTTTAAAAACGTGATAACCCCATTCCCTATCCATCATTCAAAATTAAACTACCCTCTCCCAAAATATCCTCTCTAGAAACCTCCATTGGAGATAAAGCTCAAGAACAAGCATGGTGATGGATTCTCAAGCTTTCTTCATCAAGTTTCAGTGGTTTTCTTCTACGATGAGGTATGGTGATCCTTCATCTCTGGATAACCTTTCACCTAGAGAGTTCCTTTCAATGTTTTCAAAGA
This sequence comes from Solanum sitiens, assembly GCA_016801875.1. Taxonomy (NCBI): domain Eukaryota; kingdom Viridiplantae; phylum Streptophyta; class Magnoliopsida; order Solanales; family Solanaceae; genus Solanum; species Solanum sitiens. The sequence goes on from JABWTJ010000060.1 coordinate 748,204, forward strand.
GAATTCATGATCAAACTTCTTCTTCTTCAATCTAGCCATGGGTTCTTTCTCAAATTGATTTCAAAAGCATAATGTTAATGAATTGATTATTAGCTACTGATTTGAATGTGATTTTCAATCCAATTCCATGTTAAACCCATGATCTCTCTCAAACTTGATTTAGCCTAGATATGGGCTTTGTGATCTTGATCTTATGTAAATCGAATTGTGATTCAATTATGTTAAAATGCTTATATCTACTGCCTAGTATGTGCATTGATGATTAATTGTTGATGAGTTATCCATGTGGATCAAGGTTTGAAGGTTTGAGTAAGATTAGCCTATAATGTAATATCTTGTGATCTTGATGCTAGAATGATTGTTATGAGATTCAATTAATATGAGTAGTCTTATCTACTGCCTACAATGTAATGTGATTATAAATTAGGTGTAATTGATCCAATATGAATAGATACAATCGAATTAGTAAGGATTGATCTAGGTTCTTCTAACCTATATATTGATAATGTAATGTATATGATGTAATCTCAATTCTAGGGTAGATGAAGCATGATTTAGTTTAGGCTGTTATCTCTTTAGACACTAGCCTACATGTATATTGTTGATGTATTATGATTGATGATCAAGGAAAGGGAAATTCTAGTGAATTGGTAATGTAGTGTACTTGTTAGTAGCATGATCTTATAGTGGCTCATGCATGATTTCGTTTATGTTAAAGTACATTTAGCTACTGCCCTATACTTGAATGGTTGATGAAAAAGAAGTATTGATCAATGATGATCAAAGGTTGAGGAATTGGTAATATTGCCTACTTTCTTTACTTTTCTGTAGTATTGTGGATAGAATTGGCCTTGGATGGCATTGTGTGGTATGATTCACTTATGGTGGCGGTGTTTAATTCTTGTCAATATATATATGTGTTGATTATGACTTTTAAGTCAACTTGATGTTATATGAATGTGTGGTTATGATGATCACACTATGTGAAGCCTATGCCTAGTTTCCTATTCTAGCTATGATCTAGGTTCTATTGCTAATGTTATGAGCATGTGAATGGTTATGTTAGGGTTATGTATAGGTACTTCCTTTGATGAAGTAATAATGATTGGTGACCCTGACCTATGTACCCCTATATGAATATGTAAATAGCTAATGTTATGAGTCTAAGTGTAATGTGAAGTTAGCGTGTCTCCTATGCTAGTATGTGTTGTGTGGTCTATGCATTGCACATGTGTGCCTTGATAGGATAGTTTTTAGGTTTGATTTTCTATGTACATAAATATGAATGCATGGTTATGTTATGAATGTGCATGGTGTCTTAATGTGTTTATATGAAATAATTTCTCATAAATACACTTATGCATTAATGTATGAACATGTGTGAACTTAATGTGTTATGTGAAAGGATTGCTCACATATATGTATACACACACACATGTATGATAATCTAGTCAATAGAGGGGCGCTTGGAAGGTGTTCCCAAGAGTACCCTAAACTAGATGGTGCTTGAATATGCTATGTCCATGTGAAAGGGTTTCTCACATGATATAGGTTGATGAACTCTCATGTATGACCTATGAGCTAAGCATATAAGGAGTCTATCTCCTAAGCCTAATTTTATAAAGTAATGTTAATAAAGGCTTTTCAATAAAGGGAACTTAGCTTAGCACCGAGTGAACTTAGATGAGGGGTGCCCCATTCCCAAGGCTTGTTCACCATAGTCCTCACGAGGTGGATAACTACAATGCCTCAATAGGCATAAAGAGTGTTTCCATAAGTGGATAACTACAATGCCCCATTTGGCATAAAGAGGGTTTCCACATATACCTCCAAGTTCTATAAACTATGCTTGTACCAAAGGATCTAGCAAGTGATATCACTTAGTATGCTAGCATGTGTTAATGTTCTACTTTGGCTAAGTAGAGCACCTTCCATTGGTGTAAGGCTCTACACCATCAAATTCCATATTTAGCACCCATGGTCTTCGTGTCGGTTAAGACTATAGTTTCCCTAAAATAAAATGGACAATGGAACTAAAGTAAGGACCCTAACTAGGATAACCTAAGGGTAGGTTCTTAGTGTAGGTGGGGGTATGGGACTTCACCTATGAATTGTACAAGTAGCTCTTGAGGGAAGTTATAGGAAGGTGTTCTAATGCATGTGACTATGTTTATGTTCCTTATGCATGACATTGTAGAGTTGTCTACTTATTGTGATGAAATGCATGGTATGAGTCTATGATGTGGTCTTGTCCCTACATGTATAATATTGGTCTTAGTGACTATATGATGAGGGTCTTGCTTGGCATGAATGAAGTTGTCTATGCTTGTCATGTTAAAGTATGAAGTGAATGTTAAGGCTTGTGGTCTCATGATAGGTTTACTAAGTAAGTGTGAGGTTATTGGGATTCACATGTACATTGCACTAGTAGACTTGATTGGGATTATGAGTTAGACCTTATAATGTTCTATGTGAAGTGAAGTTAGCATATGTGCAAGTAGGTTATGGTTCACTGTAATGATGTTGTAAGTCTTGACTAAATGTGTCTTATGGTATGTTACATTTCTATGAATATATGTATTGGATTAGTAAGGTTAGTGTATGAGTACCTTGTGGCCTTAAGGTGATGCATTGCACCAAGTATCACTAAAGGGTTACTTGGAAAGTTAAGAAGTAAATGAGTTAAAGAAAAAGGAGTTCACTGTAAAGGGAACAATAGGTCATAAGTTACTGTAAAGTGGCCCTAAAATGCCTTAAATGTAATGTGTGATTTTATATGATGTTTAACCATGAAATATGCCTATATGAAGTATGTAAATGGTATAATGCTTATTTTATATGAGTTTTATGAAGTTTTCACAAAAAGGCATGATGAATGGTTTCAAGTAAAATGTCTCTTTTTAAATGCATGTTATTGCATGGTTGCCATACTCAGTGCATTCTTGTACTAACACCATTCTTCTCTACCTTTTAACACAAAGTATAGGGTATGGATGCTTAAAGGATGTCTTTAATGGTGAGGAGCTTGATATGTGATTCCCAAGTTCAAGGAAAGGAATCCTTAAGTCCAAGGATGTCCTAAGTCATGGTTTACTGTAAAGTTATGCAATAAGTATAGTTATGAATTATGTTGTAAGGGTCGTGTCCCTAATGTACTCTAATGATGTTGAGTATAAGATTGCAAAGAGACTTAGAGTCTAACTATGTAAATATGATATTTTATATATATATATATATATATATATATTGGAAGTGATGTTCTAACATATGATGTGCTAAGAAAGTTTTAAATTATCCGCTAAATTTACCTATGACAATGCGATGAATGATAACTATGGGCTTGTATAAGACCTCCAAGAGTTCAAGTACATCATGTTACTTCTAAGGGATGCTCCCCGGTCGTGACAAAGGCTGACCCAAAAGAGACGCTACTGCCTCAAGCTCAACGTGCGTGACCACGACCAGTGGTCTACTCCATGACCCGTCAAGTTGATCGTGGAGTTGATTTGGCCATGGGGAGAGGAAATCCAAGTGTCTTAGACACTTACCCAACCTTTACGAAGGGGACCATGACTCGTGGTCCACTCCATGGCTCTTGAAGGTAGGCGTGGAGTTGCCTTAATTCAAATGAGTAGAGGGACGTTTGGAGGGGCTATTACCCAAGGCACCAAGAGCCACTTGAAAGGTCGTGGTGCATGTTCACGGGCAAGCGGAGGTGATCATGAATTTCACTTAGAGTCTAGGATGGTGGCACGTTTTAGGAGGCTACTGCCTCACACTTCACGAGCACCACGACGAGCTAGTGAGCTCTTCATAGCTCGTGAAGTGGGGCATGAAGACTGGACGGGGTCCTTAATTGGAAGTCAAGTTGGACTTTTATTTTAAAAGTCCAACTAAGTGAGGGGTTTTTTGGTATTTTGAGGGCTTAGTATATATTGACTTTAAGTCATTTTACACCCAATTTCCACACCAAAAGCAAATCCAAATTGAAAACCCAATTGCTCCCACTTCTCTCTGAATTCTCTCTCTACCCAAACCTCCATTGAAAAACATTGAATCTCCAAGAAGAAGACCAATTCTCCATATTTTTCTACTCAATTTCGTGGATAAAGTCTTCATGAAAGTATGAATTCTTTCACTCTTGGGATTTCTTTCCCCAAGAGGTCCCTCCAAATATGATTTCAAAATCCCCCAAAATCAAGGGTTTTTCTCTACACATAGGTCTTCTTTTAAAGCTGGAATTATGGATATATTATGATGAATTATGATTATTTAGGGTTTTTTAGGTTTCTAATGATGGGTAATTGTTGTTGTTCACTTGAATTTCCCTTAGGCCGAAGTTCTTCCCCAATTTCATAAATCTTGGATTGTAATTGGTGAATTGGTTTAGGGTGATGAGTACATCATTGTTATGTGGGTGCTAGTTATGTTATTACTCCATGAATTTGCCTTATATCATGTATTGGTTATATTTTGACCTAATTCCTTAAGAAGCTATGAATGTACCTCTTCTCTTAACCCTAACTCTTGAATTATGTTGTTCAATGCCTAGATATGATGTAATTGTGTATGTTGCATAATTGACTATTGTATGCTGATGATAGTTGGTTTGATGAGTAAATATCATTGATTTGGGAAGAAGTCTTGAAAGAAGTCTCTTGGAAGCCGTTGGTAAGAACTTCAAGGTCATGGACATGTTATTGTAGTATTGTTGGTTTATCTTTGGTAATGTTGATTAATTGAAGTATGAATGACGAAGTTGTGAATGTGTGATCATGCTATGAATTTGATGGTTGTGAGATGATGATAGGTGTGCTATTATGAGGGTTTGAAGGTAGTTATCATGTACATCTAATGAATATGCGATAATGTAATGTTCTCACACGATGTTGGGTTTGTGATGAAAGGACTTTCTCATCCTACAACCTATGAGCTATGTATATGTTATATGAGGGGTTAAACTCCTAAGAACTATGATATGAATTAATGTTAAGGAGGACTTAAAGATAAGGGAATTTAGACCGAGTGAACTTGACAATGAGAGGTGTCCCTTCAAAACGAAAGGTAGGTTCACCCAATGTTCTCATGAGGTAGAAACTACAATGCGAATTTGCATAAAGAGGGTTTCTAGTAACAACCTCATGGTTCTTTAACTATGTGTCCCCATAGGAAACCTAGCTAGTGGATCCATCTAGATGCTATATGAATGTATATGTCTTACCTTGACAAGTAGGACACCCTCCGTTCGGTGTGAGGGGATGACACCGGATTCCATGTTAGCTCACATGGTCTATGCCGGTTATGGCGAAGTTTCTCGAAAGTTAAAATAAATGAATGAAAGTAAGAAGATGAACACTAACTAAGTCTAACTAAGAGGTTTTACTTAGTATAGGTAAGGGTATGGGACTTTACCTATACATTGCATAAGTGGACCTTGAGGGGAATTCTAGAGTGGGTTCTTTATGTATATATGTTATGAATGCAATGAATGATGTTGGTCTCATATGCTATGTATGATGTTGGTTTCACTTCATATACATGATGTTGGTCTAAATTGTTATGCATGATAATGACTACACTTGCTATGATGATGTAGGAGGTAAAAAACAATGCTTATGGTCTCTTCGCTACTTTATTTGGTGTATGTGGGGTTATGGGGCTTCACATACACATTGCACTAGTAGACTTGGATTGGGGTTGTGAGTAAGGTCTTGTGATGTATTGTTGAAATGGACTCTAAATATGAAATGGTGACTATGGCCTTATTATGATGTTACTCTTGAACATGAATATGAATATGGCTTATTGTTATTGTGATATGGACTTGTATATGTTCTTGGAATGTGCATAAAGACTTTTAAAGTGAACTTAGCATGTTTATAACAAAATGTCCTTTTGTGCATGTTTCTAAATATTTTACTTGCATATATATCCATACTTAGTACATGTGGTTTGTGCTAACCCATATCTCTTCTATTTCTAGATAAATGTAGGTTAGGGCCATTGAGGTGATTCAAGACCATTTTCTCAAGAAGCTTGGATTGTTTCCCAAGTTGTTGAGTCATCAAGTCCGAGGACAAAGCCTATGATCTAGATTTGTTGTTTTGCTTATAATCATATACATTGTTCTATTTCCTATTTCAAGGACTATGTTGTATTTGCTTTGTAAGATTTGTAATGTTGTAAGGGATAAGTCTCAATTCTCATACTCTTATGTTTAGATAGTCATGTGAGACAATAGTAGATTCTATTTTAAGATATGAAGTGAAGTTGAGCTTCAAAATGAAAAGTTTTAAATTTTTCTGCCTTTTATTCTATCTATGAATCAATGATAAATGCTAAGGACTTGTCTAAGGTGTAACACTTGGAAAGTTCAAGACCTTAGATAGCTCACATGTATATCTAAGGTTAGTAACACTGTCATAAGGCCTAAAATAACGTTAGCAAACCATTTAGGAAGTTTTGGAGTCAAGACGTCAAGATACGTCCATGATGTCCGGAAGCTAGTCAAATTTAACTACTGAGACGTCCTTAGGTTTCGGGAAGGTTTGGAGGTGTTGTATGAGGTCTAAAACTTGTAACATGACTTTGGATAGGTAAAATCATATATGTAGAGTAAACACGTTAAGGTACGACCCCCCAAGGGTCGCCTTAGGGGCTTACAAAAGGACGCCAAACTTGGCTTGGAAAACTGCCAAAGCAACAGCCAAGTTGTGCATGGCAAAAATAAGTTCACGATGATTTTGGTCAAAACTCAAGTATACATCACGGGAAGGTTGTGGACTCTACTTTCTCGAAAATTAATTTAGAAAATCATGCGGGAACAGCTCTGCGTCGCGAACTTGTTCCCCTACGAAAAGCTAAAATTTGGAATTCAAGTTTGACTTCATTAAAGGGTCAACTTAAGTGAGGGGTATTTTGGGTATTTCATGGGGGCCTATCTATTTATTCTATATCAGTTTCCCACACATTTTTACCCACTCAAATCAAATCACCAAATCAAAACCCAAAAGCTCTCAGCTCTCTCTACTTTCTCTGTCTATTCAACCTCCATTGAAGGAAGAATAAAGCTTGAAGAAGAAGAACAATTTCTCTAAGATTTCACTTCAATTTCGTGGATTAATATTCATTAAGGTATGGGTTCTTCACTCTTAGGATTCCTTTTCCCAAGAGGACTTTCCAAAGTTGATTTCTAAATCATCCAATTCCAAGGGTTGTCCAATTCTAATGAGTTTTCTTCTAAACTTCAAATTGATGATAAGTTGTGATTTCCAATAACTAATTAAGTGTAATTGTTGGTTAATTGATGTCAATTGATGTAATTTCATGTAGATCATGTCCCATTCCCCAAATTCCCCAATATCTTGGATCTTGCTTATAAATTGATAGGAATTGAAGAATGTATTGGTTGTTAGACTTGTTTTATCTATTCTAATTCATTCATGGACTGCCTAGGGTAATATATTGTTGGTCTTGGATCGATTTCGTGAAGAATTCATGATGAACACTATTCCTCTAACCCGAGATTATGAATTGAAGTTAAATTGGATAGTGATGATGCAATTGACCTAGCTATTGTGTTAATTACTATTGTGTGATGGTATTACACCCATTGTTGGGTTGAATTGGATGGTTGATGGTAAAACCATGGATGATGGCTTATGAAGGAGATTGGGTAAGTCTTTATGATCCTAATATTTACTTCAATTATGATAACTTGTGTTTAGTGATGAAGTTACACTGAAGTATACCTTATGATGAGATTGATAGGGTTGGTATGATGTTGAATTGAAATTTCTTGACTATGGTTTGTGAGTTGTTGGCTAATATGTAAATGTTATAAGGATGGTGATAACTTACCAAGGTTTCTTATTATGATGTGACTATGTAAAGGTGCTAACCTCACATGTATGAATTGTAATGAAAGAAAAATACTCATGCAATTCTTATTGAGCTATGATGATGATGATTATATAAAGGATAGACCCTATGACCTAATCTAAGCTATGATCATTAATAAAGGCATTTAATACATTTCAAAAGGGAGTCTAGCTTAGCACCGAGTGAACTTGTAGATGAGGGGTGGCGCCTTCCCAAGGAGGGAAGGTAGGGTTCACCATAGTCCTCACGGGGTGGATAGACTCATAGTCCAGAAAGGGCATAGAGTGATGTTTCCATGACAGCCCACAATCTCCATAAACTATGTTGCCACCATAGGAATACTAGCTAGTGGATCCACCTAGATGCTATGTTCATGTTTGGTTCTACTTTGGCTGGTAGACCACCTTCTATCGGTGTAAGGTTTTACAACACCAGATTTCACATTAGATCATTTGGTCTATGTTGGTTAAGGCAAGAAGTTCCCAAAAGGTAAAATGAAAGTGATGAATGAACTCTAACTAGGATGATCTAAAGGGTTTAGCTTGGTCTAGGTAGGGGTGTGGGACTCTACCTATACATTGCACTAGTTAGCCTTGAGGGGAGTCTTAGGAGGATGTTCTTATGTATGTATATGCTTATAAATGTAAAGGATATGTATATGATGATCTTACAAGTTGATGGAACTATATGATGTTGAATTCACTTATGAATATATGTTTGGTCTCTATTGCTAAAGTATAATGTTAGGTCCTCTTAATGGTATGATATGTGAAGTTGGACATTGGTTATGGTTCTTGTTAGGTTTACTTGATTGAGTAAGGTTATGGGGCTTTGCTTAGTCGTTGCACTATTGGACTTAATGGGGGTTCATGAGTAATTGTCTTGCTTTGGTTATGATGTAATGAATTCTTATCTATGCTTGTTGATGTTATAACTTAATGATAGAGTTGTCTCGATTATGTACTCAATTAAAGTTGATATGCATGTTGACTTTACTAGACCTTGATATTGTGGTTTTGTGTTGTACATATTCTTGACTCAAGGGTTATGTGTTTATTGGCTTATATGAGTTTCTTGGATATGCATAATGCTTTTGAAAGTAAATTAGCATGTTTTGAACAAATGTCCTTTTTAGCATGATTTCACTTGTTTTATGTGCATATACTAATACTTAGTACAAGTGTGTACTAACCCATCTTTTATGTTTACTACAAATGTAGGATCTGGTCATTGAGTTTATAGAAGGCCTTTGAAGACTACTTGGATATTTAAAAAGAGTTTGGTAGGTCCTCACTTTCCGAGGAAAATGCCATTATCAAGCTTTTGATGTTGTTCTAGTTATAAGACTTCTAGTTCTTTCCTTTTCATTTCAAGACGATTGTTGTATAGCCTATATGAGGCTCTTTGTTGTATTAAAGTATGGAGCCCAAATGTTGAATTAGTTTTAGATGGTTTAATATGAGACATATTATAGACATTCTTATGAGATTATGTTCCTATACTATTTATGTGAAATAAAAGTAGAAGACTATGTAATCTTCTTATACGAAGAGCCTATGTATACTCGATATATATATTATAAGCGAGAGGTCTAAGTAAAACTCAATGTAGAAGTTAACGAAAAGTTTTAATTTTTTGCATTTTAACCTATAAATGTAATGATGTAAGCTAAGAGTCTAGTCTTCGTCCTCTTCGAGGACGTCGACGCCGGTTACGTCTAGGGGGTGCTCCCCCTATGTGACAAACTTGGTATCAGAGCATGAGGTTGAATATCTTTAGGAACGATGTCTCATTAAACCATGTTTATGTAGATTCTAATTCATAATTGTGAAGCGCGCCACACTTATGAATGAGAGACTATGTGATGCTTAGGAAATTCTCATCTTCTTGTAATCTTATGTCGTACCTTTGAGTCTACCTTATGTGTGCTTTCACCTAACCTTGTATGGTGGTTATAGGTATGAATACTCGAAGAGCATGTCACAACCCGAAAGTAGCCCCTAGAAGTTGGGGAGAAGCCTTGGGTCATGACAAGGCGTACTTGACCCCTTTGGGGTCTTGTACAAGCCCTCTAACTATCGTTCATTTCATAAGACATGAAAAGTAATGCGGAATTTAAAACTTTCAATGACATTTAATATAAAAAGGAAATATTTCATAAATACTAATAAAATCTCATCGTCATAAGCCAAACTTAAAGACACGACATAATATCTTAGGGACACGGCTCTTTGCATTAAAAATAAATACATAATAAGTCTTAACATAAAGAAACTAAGAAGATAGGAACTATGCCATCGGATATATGAGGACATACTTTGTCTTGAGAGAAACTTTCCCAAGCTTTGCCTTCTAGACTTGAAAAGCTTCCAACCTATAATTATACAGAAAAGTATGGGGTTAGTACAAAACAATGTACTAAGTATATCATATGCAAAAACATGCAAAATGTGACATTTTAGTGAAAATAAACTTTCATGCAAAATAAGTAAAACATTCATGAATTTAGAAGCAAAACAACATAAGAAACATCTTTTAACACTTAAAGAAGGATTTCCACAATTTAACAAAAAGAGGCACTTTACAGTGAACTACCCAAAATTTACAGTAAACTATTTTATCATTACAGTTAACCAAATTGAATCCAAAACAGTGAACTCCCAAGGTATTACCAAGAGGAAGTGAACTCATTTCCGTACGAGTTTCCCTAACCAAGGTTATCCTAAGACTCTCCAAGGTAATACATGAAGGAAATGCCCATACACCTCCTTCATTGCACACCAAGGAGATCTTTAAGACTACCCATTATAGGCTTACTCCACTCGGGAGGACAAGTCACCACTCAATTACAAGACATTAGAAGAACACTCAAATAAGATATACCAAGACTTCCCTTTCGGAATGCATACTTAGTGCAATGAGTAGATGGCATCCCATTCCACCACCTACCCTAAGTAGTACGTTCTTTTAGAAGACTTAGCTCATTCAATTCATATAAGACTCACCAAGTCTCCCCTTTAGGAATGCCTACTTAGTGAAATGGATAGATAGCGTCCGATTCCACTACCTACCCTAAGTAGTATACTCTTTTAGAAGACTTAGTACTTTCATTACTTTTGTGTGGGTTAGCTTAACCGACATATACCATGAGATCTATACATGGAATCCCGATATTAACCCCTATCGAATGAGGGATCCTCACTTGCCTAGAGTAAGGTCATTCTCTTAGCTTTTACATGGCTTTCCCAATATCTACACCTATGCGTGCGCATAGTTAAGGGATAAGGATATTGCTACTAAGTAAATCATTCTCTAATAATGAGGAGTACTCATCTTAATAAGTACATTGGAATACAACATCTAACCTCACGAAGTGTAACCACCCCGTCTTCATATCCTCTCGATGCTAAGCATAATTCCTCATGGATTCTCAACATTTTATAATATTGTTTAAGGATAACTAATGAACACCACATGTCAACTCACGAAGGGTATTCATCCTCCGACCTACCTTAGAAAGCTCTTAGGATGTAGAGAGGTTGCTACTAAACACTTCATCTCAACTCACCAAGAGTGTTCACCCCAAAACACCCCTTTTTATTTAACTTAGCTTCATTCATCCATTTAAGTGTGTGTGTACATGTGAACACACCTTGCATATAAGCATCATTTCATTTACATTAACTTGTATACATACTTTAGACCTTCATTCATCACATCACACACTTTACATGCTTCACATAATCATATAATTCATTTAGGCATACACGCTAGCCTTCTTCACATAATAGCTTCATAAATCACATTTAACAAGAATAACATCATTATCATTTTACTTCACATAACAAGCCTTCATGGCCTCATTCATGATAAATAAGTAACTTCACATTCATATAAGTCATTTAGACATAATCTCTAGCATACTTCAATAATAAGCTCCATAAGCCACATTAACAAGACTAACATCAAAATCATCTTACTTAACATAATAAGACTTCATGGCCTCTTTCACAATAAACAAGTAACTTCACATTCATACAATTCAAGTAAACACCGCCACCAAGAAGGTGGACCATACCACTCAAGAGCATATCGAAATTAAAGCTAAACAACATAGCCAACTTACCCTTTTATCAAAGCTTCCATCATCTATAACATTTTACTCAATATTTCATTATAATATAGCCCTTAGGTCAGTAGCTAAACAACAATATCAACCATAAGAAACCAAAGCTCAGAGACTACCAACTCATGCTCATTTAACCCATTCCTTAAGCCAAAATTTGATAAAAAGCTTTAACATGTTTTCATTGAAGTTTTAGCATTAAAATCACCAACTAAAATTATAAACATCATATTTGAATCATTTAAAACGTTTTCATGCAAGACTCATATTTAGAGTTGAAGATAGAGGATACTAGGGTTGAAAACCCTTTTTGAAAATCCATTAGAAGTAACTCCTTGAATGAAAGAGATTTCAAGGATGAATACCATTCCTTAAGTAGAAGAAAACCCAATGATTTTTGATGAAGCACTCAACCACCAACAACCCTCCTAGCTACTTCTTCACTTCTAGCTTCTATGGAGTTTGAGAGAGAGTTCTAAAAGAGAGGCATTTTGGGTTTTAGGAATGGAGTCTAAAATTAGGTCTAAGGGTTTGGAACTCCTTAATATAACTAAAAATACCTAAAATTGACTTCCTTGGTTCATAAAAGACTTGGGGTGAATTTACCAAACACCCCAAGTTATTACAGGAAAAACATCATTTGGATAGTCTTAAACAACAGAGGCAACCAACAGACCATCTATCCATCA